>CM077209.1:20429562-21038312 GCA_039654625.1 Rhinogobio ventralis | reverse complement strand
CAGAACATAACCTGCCCCGGAGCAGGTTAGCCGTGAATCGTAAGTTACTGCGACGATGAACACCGCTAAAATCCAGACCACTTTCATGATCCCTAAAACCCAGGGTTGGCGCAAACTAAACTAAAACATACCTGTCTAGCCACCTAAACCAGCTTCATGGTATAGGCCCCAGGTCATGTAAGTTAGTCAGCATTTGCCAGTCACCTGTCCTGAAAGTCACCTCTCCTCGGTCCACTGAATCTGGTGCAGGACTCAAAGGCCTTTACAGACTCAAATGACTGCAGCTTCCACTGAGATTATATGACCCATTTCCTGCTCTGAATGTAAATCAGGTCTTAAAAGACAACCACTTGACCACTAACACCACTCAAAGCCATAGAAGAGGGTTTCTATTGAAGCAGTGTCCCGGATTAAAAGTTAAAAGGAATCTTTTACTGACCCTCATGTTGTTCCAAACTTACTTTCTTTGGGACAGAAATTTTTTTTTAACTTGTGCATTCCATGTCTTCTGAAGTCAATAAAAATGTTTGACATGCTCTGCAGTATCTCTCTATTCTTTGTTTTAATGTACATTCAAAAATGGCATTTTAGTTTGACATCAGTGGTAGCCACAAAGCCAATTTTGTTCGAAATCACAGACGTCGCGCTCTGCAGTTTTGGAGTTTGACACCCCCAGTTCATATTCCTTTTTGTTGCATGAGAAAAAAAGCAGACAGTAGATTCTGCCTAACATCTCCTTTTCTGTTCCAAGAAAGGTGTGGAACCACACAAGGTCGAGTAAATGATGCAGATTTTAAATTTTGGGTAAAACCTGAAAATCCTTTTTAATCTTATTTGTAATCCAAGCAAGCACTAAACGAAACAGATATTTGAAGTCCAGAAATAGGATCTTTCAGGAACAGCCAGGTTTAAAAAACACCACAGACTGAACGCAAGGCAAAAAGAACAAGAGATCATGTGGTTTGTGTTTTATCTGTTTTAATTCCACTAACATGAAATCCAGATCCCTCCGCCCACCCTCCATAACAAATAACAATAATGCTGAGTGTTCTGTATGAAAATTCAAAGACAGTTTCTAGGCAGCCCAATCAGCCAACTCCAGTCACCCTGATTAACTAAAGCCACATGCATTTTAGGCAAGTATCAAAAGAGTAAACAAAACAAACTAAAAACAGATTTAGTAAGTAGTAGTACAAATAAAACAAAACCAAAAATCCTAATAGAAAACAGTATTAATCAGATAAGCACATGAAAAGCGTAACTCCGGTAACGAGACTTTTATATCAAAGTTACAGTATAAGCCATGTGTCAAGTCTTTTTGATCTTAGGTCTGGTTGACAAAGAGAGATTGTATGCGTTATTCACCAATGAGAAATCAAACACTTGACAACTGAAGTAGAATGTCTTGCACAAGCCCAATCTGACACAAGTATTCGTTCATACTGACTTTTGGTTTATTTCCCATGATTCTTTAGGAAAATGAAAAATTCAGTCTAAGCCACAAGGAACCCATCACTAAATGCTCCCCTAACAAACTCAGAAAAGGTTTCATACTCGCTCTCTCTCTCACACATATGCACCAACAATAAAGTTGACGTTGGCTTCATGGTGACTCGCATCAGCATCCCAGTGAGCATATGCATGAGCACACATCAAGCCAACAATCTATTTTGCGTCCTCCAATCCACGATTAACATTTTAAAGACAAACAACTGCTGTTTGCCCCCCCCCTCCCCCTCCCCCAAACAAACACACGTACACAAACAGTCTTTCCTTCACACTCTCAAATCCAAACACACACATAAATGACGGGCTGGTGAGTATGAAGCTGGAACTGTAAAAAGCGTCAGCGTTGTCTCTCGCTGTGCTGACTGAAAAGGTTCTTTGTAGAGTTGGCTTTAGTTTTCCCGCCCCTCCTCTGTGTCCTCACCGTCGGCCTGATTGTCAGAGGTCCACAGCTGAAAATCAAAGGGGACACATTCATCCACTGAAATTTCTGTACATTTCTGACATTTTAAACACAGAAAATTAAAAAGGTATTTGCTGATAATGAATATAGTGAATTCCGATAGTGGAATTACAGCTGATAATTTAAACTGATAAAGTGCACAGCATATTTTTCTGCACCATTGTTTTTTGTAATGTGGACGCAAGACCTAACCGGCATCATCCATCAGTGTGCACACTCTTTGAGAATTATTTCAAGATCTATACATGGTTAACTTGTGTTAGAGATTTATAAACAGGTAATCTGTAATTAATAGGGGTGTGACAAGATCTTGTGCCACGAAGATTTCAATAAGTTACCGCTGTTTGAAAGTGGCTCCCTGAGGCATGCGAATATCTCCCAATATGAAAACTATCTTAGGCTGGGCTGTGTTGTTAACCATATCTTAGCTCAGTATCATGCTTGAAGAAAAATTTGGTCTCTATTTGCACTTTGAATATTGAGTACGTTGATTATGGTTGCACTTATTGTTTGCACTTAATATCTATGATCAATTTGTGGAAAGGACTTCAGTTAGGAGGTCAAAAGGTTGTAGAAGCTCATAAATCATGTGCAGTTCTAAGGTCTGAAGAGACAATCATCCAGGAAAGAATTCAGTCAGTTGAGTTTGTGGCAAAACCTTTTACAATGCTTGAGTATTGTTGACTTTTACTGCATACGATAATTCATACTCAGAAAGTAGAAGCAAATTAAAGAACACTGACGCAGCCGGATCATTTCCATAAGGGCCAACAAAATCTACTAAGAGCAGTGCAAATTAGCTTCTGGTTTAAGACATGCTTTTTGGGAGATAAATGATGCAAATACCAGAAAATTGATGAGCGCAAACCTTAGTAAATCACCTTGCATGATTCATTTTAATGCTCTCCTCCCATAAATTTTGCATCTGAAAGGGAAACTCCTACAAATGCATATGCAATGAGGTCAGCATATGCAATGTGGTTAGTTTCAAGGGGCGTTACCTCTTTCAGAAAGCAAGAACTTCTGTGATTGGTGAACTTTATCGCACCAATTTCAGGCATTTCGGGATGGTGGAAAATCATATTTTAAACTGGGGAGCTTTGAGAGAGTAATCTCTTATATGTGTAAATATCAAGGACATTTTGATTTTCCATTTCATTAGCCCTTTAAAAGTAGTTAAACTCTGAAAAACATGTCTCTAAACATGTTTTCGTTCCATTCCATTGAACACTATCTAGCTGTTTTTGAATACAAGAGTACATCACATTTGAATTCCTCTAACATGCATTTTCACACTTGAATACCTGCATAGATTGTACAAGTAAAATGAATAAACTTCTATAACTGTATTCTACTAATTGAGGCATTTCCAATGAATGTCCAATCTGTATGAGGTTTTTATTTATTTCCATTATGATTACAGTGGTATTTTAATAAGCGGTTTTTAATTAGGTAAGGGTTAAATGCTAGCAAAATCAGTTATCTGCATAATTATCAGCCAAGAAATTCTCAGTTCTTCACGTTAGTACTGGGTAATATCACAAAGAAAACATGAACTCACTGTCAGATTGTCTCTAAGTAGCTGCATGATGAGTGTGCTGTCTTTATACGAGTCTTCAGTTAACTGGTCCAGCTCAGCAATGGCATCATCGAAAGCCTACATAAAAACAGATAAATAGATAAATGAATAATACTAATTACATTGAATCAACACAAAAGCTCAAGGAGCATTATTCAGTGTATGATTTTTGAGTTTCATGAGCACCCATTCTAACCTTCTTGGCCAGTTCACAGGCCTGCTCTGGAGAGTTCAGGATCTCATAATAAAAGACTGAAAAATTGAGAGCCAGGCCCAGGCGGATGGGATGAGTGGGCTGCATGTTGTCTTTGCTGATGTCAAAGGCGGCCTGGTACCCTTCCTGAGACTTCTGGATGATATCTGTTTGCAAACGCAAAGAAATTATTTATGCAAGAATCATTTCATAGTTTCCTACCAACAATATACACCATCACTCAAAATTTTGAAGTCAGTAGGGTTTTAAAAAAAAAGAAATTAATATTTTTATCCAGCAAGGTAAAAGACGGTAAAGACATGTATAATGTTACAATAGATCTCTATTTCAAATAAATACTGTTCTTTTGAAAAGGATCAAAAGAATTCTAAAAGATTATCAGTTTCCACAAAAATATTGAGCAGCATGACAATTTTCAACATTGATAATAAGAAATGTTTCTTGAACAACATTTAAAAAGTTGAATTGTAATATTTGACAATCTCAAATAAATACATAATTGGTGATCATTGCTGACTTCTTTCAAAAGCAATAATCTTACCGACCCCAAACTTTTAAACAGTAGTGCATCTAAAAGATCTATTCTTAAGGATTTGTTGAAGCTGATCTTAAAATGTTTTTTTATTTGGCCAGTGTCCTAAAGACAGTTTCATGCCCTCTCCTTGCCTTGTGTGTGTGTATATATATATATATTATATAGTTGGGACTCTGATTCACTTTCATGAATCAGTTCTTTCAAACTGTCCATTTCAAGGGACAAAAACTGTTTCAGCATTTTGTTTCAGTCCCCTCTCAAGTTCTGTGAGGAGTGTTAATGGACCTTATTCACAGCAGCGCCAACTTTGACATCATTTTTAACAGGA
This sequence comes from Rhinogobio ventralis, assembly GCA_039654625.1. NCBI lineage: Eukaryota > Metazoa > Chordata > Actinopteri > Cypriniformes > Gobionidae > Rhinogobio > Rhinogobio ventralis. The sequence goes on along the minus strand of CM077209.1, from coordinate 21,033,687 downwards.
ATGAAAGCGAGGCTGTGATGGATACACATACATCTCTTCAGGGGGTTGACTTATTTAAAGTGTGCTTAAATAAAATATAAGTGGGTAAATATTTTGTTTTGTAATAATGATTAAATATTTCTTGTGATTTCTTATTGAAAAAAATGGCAGTGGAGAATATACTTTCATTTGAACTAGATTTTCTACTCTTTCAGATCCGATATTAACATTTTGAATCTGCCTAATGATGGTTACTATAAAAAAAAACTAAAAAAGAAACTAAGCCATTTCAAAACTAAAAAAAAAAATTAAAAAAAGTGTCATGGCTGAAAATGAGATCATTTTCTTCTCTTCTGCACACTTAAGAGTTGTCAGTAAATATTGTGGTGCATTAAAAGCTTGCTTCTGCCTTTATTGATCTGCGCTCAGAGAGAAAAACATAAATATCTGCAGAGAGGCAGCTCTGTAAAAAGCGTTTCACACACCGTGCCTGATGAGCAGTAGCAATTGTTCATTTGAAGAGCTTTAGGAGACAGTGGCCAAGCGGTGCATATATTAAACCCACCCGCAGGAGGTTCTGCCTACTGCCGACACCCAGCTGGACAATACACATAAGCCAGATGCTGTTGCCATGGCGATGATCATGCAGCCCATCATACTGACAGTAGTAGGTCAGCGGCTGCTTAAGCTCAAATAGACCAGCGATATTCTCTCCTCTCTCGTAAGAATCTATGAAAAACCTGCAGCTTAACTATAATATTCTACAAACAGACTGATCTAGGATCTGCTGCACAGTCTGGTCCTGTCGTTTCCACAGATGGCAGATTCAGCCAGATCATTCACTCCTGTGCTGCCATAGAAACACACCAGGCTCTTAAAAATTCATCAAACCCTGCAGGGAGAAGAAGCAGCTCTAATAACCTCATGCATCTATCGGAAAGAGTGAATTATTACTTCCACATAGGACATACTGAGACATACTCAGCCAAGACCACATGTGAAGGGAAATCACTCATTAGCCTCATTAATGAAATGAAAGAAGGTGGAGCAGGATTGTGCTGTGTTTCCTGCAACAATACTGAGGAAAGGCACTGCAGCACTTCTGAATCTGCAGCTGAGATGTCAGCTTGTGATGAGTGAAAAACTGGACGGTAAAAAAAACAAACAAAAAAAAAAACATTTGCACAGCCCTTGCTGGATGCACACAAAAATCAACAACTCGTCAAAAATTCACAACCAAATCACTCGATCGGGCTAGTTTTTTGTAATAAAGTAGAGATATTAGCTACAGTGAGGATATTACATGCGGGCTCAAGGCACAGGAGGCATAAAACGTCACACTGGACGTTCTCAAATTAATCTGCAAGTAGCTTGTGTCTCAAGAGCTTTATGAACTAGGACACAAGACCTTCAGATCTAAACCTTCATACTTCATTTCCAAATATATAATTAATGAAAACTCTGAGTCTGTGGCTACTTAATATGATTCTAACTCTATTAAGAGGGTTAATTTACTGACCCCTTGAGTTCAAAAGCATCAAACACGATCAGGCAGTGGTTAAAGAAAACTCACACTCTCTTACCCTAGTAATGTTGCTAAGTTCAGATATTTGGATAAAGAGCATTTTTAATAAGATGGGGTTATTAGTACTTAAAAAGCATTTATTATTGAGACACTTAGCTTTTAGGGGTCATATGATGCTATTGTAAAAGTTCATTATATTATTGGGTGTAATAGAATAGGTTAACATGCTTTAATGTTCAAAAGCACATTATTTTTCACATACTGTACATTATTGGAGCTCCTCTATTCCCAGTGTCTGAAACGCACTGATTTCTACAAAGCCCCTCATTCCGAAAAGCTCAGAATGCTCTGATTGGCCAAACACCTCAAGCTTGTTGGAAATGTCAGTTAATAATAATGTTGTCGGTTTTACTGTATCAGTTCGAGCCCAAGTCGGATTCTAAAAATGTGGATGATCAAGCTGATTGATCAGAACCAACTTTGCAAGCACAACTTGAGCAGAACACTTTACAGTGGTAAGTAGCCTTTAGCCTCGTTTCCACCGCAGGAACTTTCCCCAGGAACTAAGGACTGTGTGGTGGTACTTGGTGTGTTTCGACCGCAGGAACCGGGGTCTAAATGAAGTTCCGGGTAAAAATTTCCCCCTCAAAACGGCCCTGCTCACGAAGTACTTTACACGTAGTACTTTTTCAAAGTACAAAGTAAGTTCAGGGGTGGGACTTGGGCACTGAACATACTGATTGGTTGAGTTCACGCAGCATTTTATTTCAACCTAAAAGTCTGTTGCGGTGAGTGCAGTAAGAGTTGTTTGCTATTCGAATCAACAATGAAGTTTAAAAAATACGACCAATGACGAGGTTCAGACTTTAAGTTTATATGCGGAGGACGAAATCCAGCGGGAACTGGAAAGTCGCGCGCAGTTCTACAACAGACCGCAATAGGTCTGGGGGAAAAAAAAGTTCCTGTGACAAATTGTTCCGGGTAATTTCGGTGGAAACGGGGCTTTTGTAAATAGCCTGTGTTATACTCTCCCGGGTTCAGGAAGCTGTCCTTAGTAAAGTGCGCTGTGCACAAGCAAACTTTTGGGTTGTACTGCTCAGGAACAGCTTTATAAATAAAGGTGGATTTGCTTTCGCATCCAAATGCGTTTTAGGTAGGTCTGGATCAATGTTGTCTAATAGATAGAACAAATCGTTTTGTGGGAGACTAAGAGCTCTGTAACTTTGCAGATCGTATACATGCACAAACAGCTTCATTACACACTAAAAGGAAAACATTAAAAAGCATCATATAACCCCTTTAAAGTAATGCATTCTTAGATTGTCTTATTCATGAGATGCTGCTATAGATGTTGGCTAAAACAAGGTATTGGGTATAAGCAGCATCGTTTTGCTGCATAGCAGCCTTCGTGTTGGCGTGCCTATGATTTCTCTAGGTAGGCAGCTGGAGAGTTTGGAGCAGAGCCAGTATATTAGCTCAAGGACAAACAAATGAGTAAAACAAGATATTAAAATCACTACAAGAGTTATACTGGCAGTTATGCAAGACTATTCATGTTATTATTCAAGCTAGTGGGCGGTCAACCTGGACAGCATTTTAAGGCATCAGTAGCTGCGTTTCCATTACCCTTCAAATTACGCAAATTGAAATAGCAAATTATAAATATGCCCAATGGAAACATGTCAAATACTCCCATTTTTACGCTTGCATTAGGTGGTTTTTCAGGCTATTAAAAACAGGAATATTTTGCTAAACTGCAATGGAAACCTCCCAGAAACACCTCATACATGGTCGCTCCCAAGTATAAGGGGCTTTCCTTGGCACTACTGCTTGGATAACATGCCTACGTCTCCTTAAATAAAAAATAATGGCTAGTGCGGTGGCTGTGATATACATAAACCTACCACCATCCGTCGGCATGATTTTTGGAATGACTTATCGACTTTTTGTCGCATACCATTGGTTAATGGAAACGCTGTCATTTCGCAATTGTTTTTTTTATCAACATTCAGAAAATAAATCGCAAAAGTTTTCCGCAAATATGTAATGGAAACCTGCCTATTGGCTCGCTCCTGATGAAAGGCTTTTTTAAAAATAAGCATTAACATTAGGGCTGGGTAAAAAATATAGATTTTTTCAATTTTAATCGATTCTCATTTTTAGGAAACAAACAAAAAAAAACCCTGAAGCCATTAGATTCTTAAATCCTAAGAATAGATCTTTAAGTACATGCTGTTTTCAGCTGATGAATGAACAGAACATTGTAGCGTGCCTCCAATGCATCCAATAAATTGCAATAAGCTTTGTGCTTTGTTATTTTTTTATATTCCGATTTTAAATTCTGTCCATTTTATTATGAAATTCAAACAATAAATACAGTTTTGGCGCTCTAAAGAGAGGATCAGTTCACGTGCGCTTTGCTTGATCTGAGGCAGCAACAGCAATCTGTCCCCCCACAGACAGATTGCTGTTGATGCCTCAGATCAAGCAAAGCGCACGTTAACTGATCCTCTCTTCAGTTTTACTACTAGTTGCAGCATGAAATTTCATTAGTATTATAACATTATTATAAAAACTTTCTTGTGTGTAATTTAAGTGTTTGTATACAAATCAGTTAATTTTAACCTTCAATATTATAGTAATGTAGTCCCAACTGACTCCCTGTACAGTTTACAGCATTTGTTGAGAGATTTGTTTTCCTTGAGAAAATCTGCCATGTACTGTACCAGATATATATAAAAATTAATCCATATTGAATTGAATGAAATCGGAATCGAAAGCTTGTGAATCGAAATCGAATCAGGAAATTTGTATCAATACCCAGCCCTAATTAACATTATGCCATTTTCTAAGATATCTCATTTATCTAAAACCTACAGACATTAGGTTTGTTGAAATTAATCGTTGCAGTAATGGACCATAATTGATTATAGCCTATTGCCGTTTCTCTGACGTCATTCGTTGCATACGCGCTTTTCACGCTAGCGTAAAATGGCGGCGGGAGGCAAAACACAAAAGTGAGTAATATAAAATGCACCCACTATTTTGAACATTTACAGCGTGCAAGCATGTGTGTGCGAGTGTGTGTGATCGTTATTGTAACTTAAGTACACTACTTGACAGTTTCATGCGCTTTTAGTAGCCTATTTACTAGTTTTTATTCCTAGTTCTAAATGCTCCTGTCATCTGCTGTGTTCAGACTTGTGTTCAGATTCACAGTTGTGTTTGATGTTTGCTACATTTAGAAAGTGTACTTTCTTGGAGCATATAAAATAAAAAGGGAGTTCATATATCTGACTGCTTGTATTCATTAACGAAAATGTAGCCATGTACAGTAATAATGAAAATTGAGGATGCAACAAATCGTAATGAATCATGATATCAAATTGAATCGTTGACATGATAATTGTAGCTTACATTCTGAACCATAAACCATTTCTGTTTTAAAAGATTTAGTGCAACATTCCCTCAATAATCAGCCATTCAGGGTGTGGAAGCACAAGTAAAGACCTGTTCCACTGGTAGCAATCAAAACCCAAAAAAAAAAATGCATGTGTGTGATGGAGGTGTGGCTGCACAACTCTGAAGTTCAAAGACCATCTAATATTTGGATCGGTTTCTCAAATTGAAATAAATGATATTAAAGGAAAGACAAATGTGCATCTTGTATAAATCTTATATGAATGTTGTCTGAGAGTAACTCACTGGCTTTCTCGTCTCCTGTGGCGACCTCTGCCAGGTAGCGGTAATAGTCTCCCTTCATCTTCAGGTAGAACACCTGGCTCTCTGCTGGAGAAGTGTTGCGGATCAGAAACTTGTCCAGGAGATGCTGCGGATGAGACAGATGAACCTGAGCATGCAGTCCAAGACAGTAACATTTCTAACAGTCTACTTTTCCAGCGACCACTTTCAAGTAGCAAAGTCAAAAAAATAATGGACTAAATATAAAGTATGAACTGGCTTTGAGTCGACTTAGAAAAATTTCAAAAGGGACTTCAGAAGGCAAGAATTTGGCATCATTCACCATCAACAAAGATGACACAACTGGGACTGAACTTAAAACTGTGTATCCTTCTTTCTCTTTAAGACATAATGCACAGATACAGTACATACTGTTACACATGAACACATTTTTCTCGACTGTTTACGTTTTACTTAAGACATAACCTACTATGTTTGCTAGGATACTCGCCAAGACAGGCATGTTGAAATTTTTTTGCGTGAATTTGTCTTTTCAAGCGCAAGACTTAAGAGAACTCAATATTTGCACGGAATGCGTGCTATCTGCGTGCTATCTGCACGCTTCAGATTGGCCAAGACCAAAGAGCTGTCAAAGAACACCAGAAACAAAATTGTAGACCTGCACCAGGCTGGGAAGACTGAATCTGCAATAGGTAAGCAGCTTGGTGTGAAGAAATCAACTGTGGGAGCAATTATTAGAAAATGGAAGACATACAAGACCACTGATAATCTCCCTCGATCTGGGGCTTCACGCAAGATCTCACCCCGTGGGGTCAAAATGATCACAAGGACAGTGAGCAAAAATCCCAGAACCACACAGGGGGACCTAGTGAATGACCTGCAGAGAGCTGGGACCAAAGTAACAAAGGCTACCATCAGTAACACACTACGCCGCCAGGGACTCAAATCCTGCAGTGCCAGACATGTCCCCCTGCTTAAGCCAGTACATGTCCGGGCCCGTATGAAGTTTGCTAGAGAGCATTTGGATGATCCAGAAGAGGATTGGGAGAATGTCATATGGTCAGATGAAACCAAAATAGAACTTTTTGGTAAAAACTCAACTTGTCATGTTTGGAGGAAAAAGAATGCTGAGTTGCAGCCAAAGAACACCATACCTACTGTGAAGCATGGGGGTGGAAACATCATGCTTTGGGGCTGTTTTTCTGCAAAGGGACCAGGACAACTGATCCGTGTAAAGGAAAGAATGAATGGGGCCATGTATCGTGAGATTTTGAGTAAAAACCTCCTTCCATCAGCAAGGGCATTGAAGATGAATGGCTGGGTCTTTCAGCATGACAATGATCCCAAACACACCGCCCAGGCAATGAAGGAGTGGCTTCGTAAGAAGCATTTCAAGGTCCTGGAGTGGCCTAGCCAGTCTCCAGATCTCAACCCCATAGAAAATCTTTGGAGGGAGTTGAAAATCCGTGTTGCCCAGCGACAGCCCCAAAACATCACTGCTCTAGAGGAGATCTGCATGGAGGAATGGGCCAAACTACAAGCAACAGTGTGTAAAAACCTTGTGGAGACTTACAGAAAACGCTTGACCTCTGTCATTGCCAACAAAGGGTATATAACAACGTATTGAGATGAACTTTTGTTATTGACCAAATACTTATTTTCCACCATAATTTGCAAATAAATTCTTTAAAAATCAGACAATGTGATTTTGTGGATTTTTTTTTCTCATTCTGTCTCTCATAGTTGAAGTGTACCTATGATGAAAATTACAGGCCTTTCTCTTTTTAAGTGGGAGAACTTTCACAATTCGTGGCTGACTAAATACTTTTTTGCCCCACTGTACAATGAAATCATCATCCAATCTGATGATGACGACGACTCCAAACTTCTGAAGTGTTTCCAATTTTGTGTGCCATATGCATGAGATGTTCAGCCAACGGTCCGTGGGCGTGACGTCAGATGCGGAGACTACCATCGAAGGCACAAGCACCTCATAACTTCAACATGGTACTTTATCTCATTATCTAATATGGCTTGTAATATTTAGAAGAATAAAAAATTTAAGGTTGTTCAGAGGATACAAGATGTAACATCCAGCAGGTTCTTCCTTTGTAGAAGCCAATTTCAACCCATTACCCTCCTAATGCCAGATTAAACATCACATTCTTGTGGATGCAGTCTAAATAACATCTGGAAAAGGGAAGGAATGTCATAAATGCAAAGCATAACATTCCATGTGCCACCATTTAAGATGCTAAAACAGCGCAATACCCAGAACATGGTCCTGTTTGATTCATTAAAGTATCACTTTCAGTTTCCTGACAAAAAAAAAAAACTCTGTATCCAAGAGCTGATTTGGTGATCATTCAAACAAAATGCCTCATTGTTTTGCTTATCCGGATACAGTTTTGGGAAAAACCCAATGACCTCTAGCCACTGACTGACTGAAAACCTGGACAATATCTTACAAGAGGACAGTGCTTAATAAATCAAGAATATCATTCGGTTCTAGTGTTGTCAAAAGTACATAATACTTACAAAAAGTCAGTCAATACCGACATTAAAAAAAATGTAATGGTACCAGCCTTTCTGCAGTACTGGTAGTACGAAGTATCGGGTCAATCTAGTACCCGCTGATAGGTGCTGCTTTCAAACGCTCCCATGCATATTTGTGTGAGCACTCTGTGAAGAGCATCAAAGGTTTCTATTTACATCTTACTTTTGCAGCGTTGAGCATTGTAGCCAATCACAGATATGTTTGTTGAGTGCATGAACGCAATGGCCAATCAGAGGCATAAGTTAGTCAGAATCCGCTCAGTATGACAAGAGTTTGTTCAGAGTGAGCTCTGAATGCTCGCAAATCGTTTCGTTACAGCCAACAAAGTATGAAGATGACGTAAATAAGAGATTCATTGTGCAGAAGACAGATTTTCTCTCAGTCAGTGAGCTTGTGCTGTGATATCAGCTTCAATGATATAAGAGCGTTCTTTGCTCGCTTTCTGTATATAACCAATTCATAATTTAAATAAAAGATTTATTTTTCATGCTACCAAGTACATGCCGCAAAGTTTCAAGGGTGACAACCACATTAAGTGCAGGATTGAATCTGAGATTGTGATGTTTGACAATGGATGGGATAAAAAAAAAAAAAAGATCTGACACTGTTACCTGTAATGCGTTTCTTTGTTTTCATTTTATTACTAACTTTTAATTAGATTTTTTAAATGCAATGTTTATTTAACTGAACAATATTTAAAAGCTACATGTTAATGTTTTAATGGATTATTTACTCATAATCATTAATAACATTAAAAATGAACTAATTTAATTTATTTAATATTTTTATATTTTAAGATAGTTATATAAAAAACTAAATTAACAAAATAGTTGCAATTGTTTTTGAACCATGAAATTTGACTGGTATTTGACTGAAATTTTGGTATTGTGACAACTCTATTCGGTTCCAGAGTTGTATTCCCCCCCCACAAAATGAACACTAAAATCAGTTCTTTATATCCAACCCTAGTTCTGGTTAAGACCAAAAATAAACCTTGCTGACAGGACATTACTCACAATATCCCATTTAAAATGTCTAACTCTGCAACTGTTATAATTCCTATCAGTAGTTTTTCCCCCTTTAAAGCTCACCAGAACGTCTTTGCAAATGGCCTTCAACTCTGTCTCAATCTTCTCACGGTACTCTTTAGCCATCTGCTGTTTGTCACTGCCCTCAGTCTTCTGCTCGATGCTGGACACCACCCTCCAGGCGGACCGGCGAGCACCCACAACATTCTTGTAGGCCACAGAGAGCAGGTTTCTCTCCTCATCGGTCAGTTCCTCTCCAAGCTCAGTCACTTCCTTCATGGAGTCGGCCATGTCATCGTAGCGTTCGGCCTGCTCCGCCAGTTTGGCTCTCTGCACATGTTGGCTCTTGTCCATGGCTGCTTGGTTCTTTAGGAAAAACAAAGTATTTCAGTCACAAAGTTAGAAATATCAATTCATATGTACATCTGTTAGGGAACTAAATGGTTTGTTATTTGCACATCTTGATTGAACAACAAAACCTAGCTAACTTTCAATAAAATAGGAACAGAAATGTCCTGAATACATATTAAACTCTTATGTTGAATCTTTAGTGGTTTTTGAACTAAAGAGGTAAGAGATGACTAAATCACATCTGATTTTCAAAATTACATTGGCAGGAGCCACAATGTTTTACTGTTCGTCTGCATAAAGGTAAACTCTACTTTGTTGCATCACCATCTCATATTGAAAATGAAGGACTTCCACTTGCTGCAAATTCAATTCAATTTTGAAATTAACTTATGGAAGGGGGAATCTCCTCAACCACCACCATAGTGCAGCATCCATCTGGATGATGTGACGGCAGCCATAGTGCGCCAGAACGCCCACCACACTCCAGCTTATTTGTGGAGAGGAGACAGAGTGATGAAGCCAAACAGTATATACAGTATATGGGAATGATTAAGAGGCCATGATGGACAGAGGCCAATGAGCAAATTTGGGATTTTTATGACCACAGAGAGTCAGGACCTCGGTTTAACATCTCATCCGAAGGACGGTGCTTTTTGACAGTATAGTGTCCCCATCACTATACTGGGGCGTTAGGACCCACACAGACCACAGGGTGAGCACCCCCTGCTGGCCTCACTATGATGAACATGGCCGGCCTACAAAAAATTGCTTATAAATCTCTCATTACTCTACATTATCCCCAAAAATTGGATTCAATCTTTTTGTCAACATTTTTTCTTTTTTTTGTATTTCTTTTTGGATCTGATTGATCATAAGCCTCCTTTATCTGAGCTTATGCACAAAGTTTTGACCAAAAAAAGTATTATTTGTGGCTAATTGTGGAAATAATTAATCAAATTTTTAAATATTCTGTACAATTTATCTCACTAGTGTGCTTTAATGTTTAACCAGGAAGTTTGTTTCGAAATGCTTTTATATTGTACAAAATGGCACACTTGTGGTGTTGCCTGACCTACAAAAAAATAGCTTATAAATCTCTTGTTATGCAATATTAATCACCAAATATTGGATTCAATCTTTTTGTCAACTTGTTTTCTTTCAATTAGGCCAAGTTTCGAATGTATTTTTTAAACTAACTGATTGTAGGCTTCATTGATGACCAAAACGACCATCCATTGAAAATGAATAAGGGATACTGAAAATAAGAGAAACATTCAGGAGCATGTTCATCATGTTCATGTTCACATATTTATATGGGTGCTTGCATAAATAAAGGTCTCGGACCTGTGCATGCGTGGATACATGCACACTTGCGCTACCGCACACACATTCATGTACACAAACAAAATTGAGTAATACAGGCTTTCTTTCTTACAGAGATGAACTTTACCCTCAGATCAATGAGGCATACGATCAATCGGTTTCAAAAATAAATACAAAACCTGTCCTAATTGAAAGAAAACAAGTTTGAAATCCAATATTTAGTGATAATATAGCATAACAGGGCTCCATTATCAGCTCGGAGCAATAATAGACAGAGCAGCGAGAGCTCTGAACAGGTTTACTCACGGGCCGATCTCGATCATGCTACACCGTAACTACACATAATTTCCACTATAACCAGTAGCTATTTCCACTCACTAATATATGGAAAAGTGGGAAGTCACAGTCTCATGAAAAACTATTTTTTTTCTTCAAATTGTGACTAAACACAGAAAACAAGTAAAGAGTGCTCCTTTTATAATCACTGAAGCTGTCAGTCAGTTCATTATCATAATATAGAACAACAATGGTACATTTAATGAGAGTAGAATATTTACATTTTCCCCTATAAATTTTTTTTTGCACATTACTATTGTTAATAAAATTTCTCAATCCAAGTTTAGTGCTTTACTGCCAAAATATAACTGCCAATAAACAAACATGTAATTATTAGTAACTGCACTTATTAATGCAAAACAATAGTAATTTTATGAATAAATTCACTTTATGACTAAAACCCCTTAACACTACCAAATCAGGTGCTGGTGCCACCATCTGTAGAACTTAATTGCACCAATTCTACTGCTCTTAAACGTTAGTCTGGAGCCTTGCATAAGGAGATATTCAAAACAAACTTCCTGGTTAAACATTGAAACACTAGTATGAAAAACAGTGCAATTTTGTTGAATATTGACAAATTTACCCACAAATAATGTTTTTTTTACTCAAAAATTGAGGTGTATAAGCTCAGATCAATGAGGCCTACAATCAGTTAGTTCAAAAACTAAATACAAAACCTGTCCTAATTGAAAGAAAACAAGCTGACAAAAAGATTGAATCCAATGTTTGGTAATATAGCATAACAAGCTACTTCCAAGCAATTTTTAAAAGGTCTGTCATTTTTAACCGGGAACACTAAAGATGTTACAAGGTTTTCAACACAGCACAAGGGTTAGGCCTAATGTAAGAATTAAAACATTACTATACACATTAAAGGTCTGTGCACACCAAGAACGATAAATACAAAGATAACTATATTTGTGTCCACACCAACAAGCGTTAACATTATGTTTTTTTTTTAAAGCATGAGTAAAAAAAGCTTTCTAAAAAGTGATTCCAGCTAAATTGTTACTCTTTAGTTATTGTTGTATATGACTTCCCTATTCTTATAGAATTGGAACGAGGATCTTTGGTGTGAACAGCGCTTAGCAGTTAGCTTTAGTGCTTGAATTTGATTTGACTTCATTTGGAACTAATTCACAGACAAAGCAGCTGGCAATAGTTCGATTACATAAATTACTAAATAAAAAGTAAACGACTTAATTTATACAATTTAATAAACAAGAAAAAAAAAGTACACTCGCAATCATGCTTTTGGTCCGAATACCAGCACCTCTGTGATTACCTGCTGTGTGCTTACATTATTTTGATTTATATGTGATAAGGGTGTGCGATATATATCGTCTACGATAATATTGTGATTGTTGTTTCAACGATGTGTGATCTGACATTATAGAGTATGTTCCTCTCTTTACAAAAACACATCTAGAGAGTGCACGCATACTAGGCTTGCTGCGATAGTCGGTGTTCAGCCGCAACACCGGTATCATCACTTGCCCACCGCAAAATGTAAAAGCACCTAATTAAGCGAGTTTGTCATTGTACTGTTTTGTTGTTGTGTTTTTCATTAGGAACAATAATGAACAACCATTCAAGCAATTGCCGCCCCCGAATCGAGCGACTGTTGTATCGCAGCGTGCAGCAAGAGCAGACGCAATGTCATCTGAAGCCAGAAGCAATTTGCTAATTTTGAGAGAAACTCACAAGTTTTCAAATGACTGATTTGATGTGATAATCTGCGTTGATTAATTTGCTAATAAATGTTTGCGGTAGACCTAATATCACACATTATAAACACGAACTCTGCGGAAACGAATAAAATTGTGAGCAATACCCATGCCAAAATTCAGAGATTTAATATCAATACTACAGTATTAGGTTGTGGTACCACACCGAAGCCAAAACTGTGGTATATAGCCAACCCTGTTCCGAGTGAACAGTCTTCTGAACAAAAACAACAACAAAAACGTAGGGCGGGACTTGATTTTGTACATCTGGAATTTATTTGATTGTTGTGTTTTGCTATTGCTGTGATCTCACGTGAGTGACAGGTTGTCCCGCCCTCGCGCCGTTGAACACGTCATCAGAAAAGAGAAAAGGTGGGACAGGAAGTTACATGATTTAAAATAATAATAATAATAATAATAATAATAATGATGTCGTCACAGATAAACCATTTATAGAAAATACTACAATATTTCATCCAAAACAAACCCCCATTTATTTTGCATGGAATATGTGAGAAAAGGAGTGAAAATGCCGAAAAATGCGGACATGACTTCGCCGACCACGCCCAATCCACACACCAGCCCAAAAGCACAATGTTTAAACAAGACACCTCTATCTATACATAGGGCTGATCTCCAGTCTGATGATGTCTGTCTGATCACGGTCCATCCGGGGATTTATGCGTGTGAACTGCTCCCGCCCAGCGCGCGCGCGTCCAGTGCGTTCCGCTCTTTACCTGACATTACCTTTCTAGCGTCCGCTTTGTCTCGATACGAAACCAATGCTAAACTGGGGGTTTATTGCACCATTTTATCTTCCAGTGGTCTTTTAGACAATGAGAAACTATGAAATTGTGCAGACAAAGACCAAAGCACCAATTCATTTCCAAAAGAAAATACATAATGGCACACACTGTCGATACCTTCAAGTGACAGGAACTCCACAGTAGTAAAGCAGTGAGGTAAACGCCCTACTTTTTGCCTAATGTGCCCGACAAGATCTGGCTTGCCTGTCCTCTAGGACTACGCTTGAATGCGATAAATCACACATTTACACTTATATTCCGAGTCCATAACATATGAATGATAACAGATGAAGTGATATTTCTGTGCGGAGGAGGAAGACTCATCCTTCCGTTGTCTGGAAATCTAAAACGGCTTGAAGCACTAAGAGGAGCTAATAATCGGAAAAATAGCGGTTATCAAGTGACATAACAGCCCCGGCTGGATTAAAAGAAGTAATTTACAGCAAACTTTTGATTCTGGTATCATCCGTGTTGAACCACGAGTTGTTTCTCGATCAAAAGCTTTGAAGCATCCCTGTGGCAAGTAGCTATTACAAAATATTTGCTTCACTTCGAATGACATACATTGTTCAATTAAAATGACCAGACTCAGAACAAAGTAATACAGGTCTTATTTATACAACGACACACTGAAGAGTTGAATGAAACGAAAGTAAACCAACCTGTGAATGAGAGTCTCCGGCTGTACAGTTCAGCTGCCACTCACTGACTGACTGTGGCGCGCAGCACAGCGTTCCCGTGCGATCCACGGGGTTTCCGTCCCACTCACACGATGCTGGAGCAGGGACTGGGCAGGGGCCATGACGTCAACCGCTGCCAAGGCAACCGGATTTTTGATTGGCGTGCGCTGCTATGGCTGCAGGGATAACCTGGAGCGCGTTTTTTATTCGATGAATCTAATGAGGAAAATGATTTTAACCCTGTAAAGCATGATATATGAAATAATAGTCAGAAAAATCTACTTTTTAATATGGAATCAATAAATGTGAAGCAATACAATTGAAAATTGAGAGATAAATGTTCCTCAAAAGCCTGATGTAGGCCTATTATATAGCCTATTTGATACAGTTTATCAATATCGATTTTTCTTTAAAATTGTATGAACAATCAAGTAACCCTAAGTTGCTTCAGTCCAGCAAGCATTTCTGTTGAAATATTACTAACAATTTAAAAGTTATTTTTATGTTTAAAATAAAATGTGTAGTTACATTACACATGAAGAGATTTTTACAATCATACTGAAAGGCTTTTACTTGATAAAAAAATGATAAATGATCAATCAGACGACAGACAGTATGCAGTATGTACAACAGGTTTTTGAGCAAAGTATTGATCATGATGATAATTTAAAGGCCATCATGTATCAGATATGATTATGTGAATATGTAATTTATGCCTTAGACACATTAATCACAAAGAAAATCTTAATATATAAAAATATTTTTAGATTCATATTTACAACAACATATATTAATGCAATTATTTACTATCCCCAAAAAACAAAATGGTATATATTATGATTATACACATTCAATTGAACCAGAATTTAGAACCAAGGGTCAATGGGCCCCTGGATGTCGGTGATGCAGAGGGTACTGAAGTACGGAAAGAGTGGACTGAAATATGTGCTTCTATTAGCTTTTTATAAATTTATGGTTGGAAGAACCTATACTACAATAACACCATAAAATGTCAATCTCTATCTGTCATGCAATAGCAATGAAAGCAAAGGTCAACAGTAGCTTAGCATTGTTTGTTCATCTTAATAATGGAAGATTTAATAGGGGTCCACAAAAGGGTTGGTAACCATTTTCTGTCTTTTATTAGCTCCCCTATATTTTCTATATTTAATTATCTCCAATGCTATAGTATAATCATGAGATAGTTTTTTATTAATATTTTGATTTTTATATTTATAATTTTAGTTAAAGTTTAAGTAATTTTTTAAAACATTTTTATCAAATTTTACAAGACATTTAACAAACAAACATAATAACACACTTAAGTACAGTTTTTTTTTGTCATTTTTATTTTTATGTCTATATATTATTTCAGTTTTAGTTTTAGCTATTTTAGTTAAAATAAACATAGCCTTGGCAGCTAGCTAAAATAAATAAGTTAAAGTTTATTTTATTTCAGTTAACATTTTGTTTTATGGTTTTAAAATAACCCTGATTATCTTATCTATTACACTGTTTATTTGTATAATTAATGGCTTCTGTTCACTATAGTGGAAGTCATGCATCAAAATGTTAATGAAACTGATGTATTACTCTGTTTAGATTTATTTGACTTACATGGCATGTATTGCTTAATTTTGTTGAGTATACACCCTCTGTTTATCTGTAATTGGGTTAGTCATTATCACGGACAATAGTTGACCCAGAAGACATTGATGTGTCAGACCTCATGCTTTTTTGCTAGACACTGTCTGGTATAAAAACCATTAAGCACAGAGACTGACAGAGGAAGGAAGATACTATTGTCTGATCAAATACATGGACTGAACACACTGTCAGAGCAGCTCGGCCTAAAACTGGAGCAGAGGAACGAGATATTAATAAAAGCAGAATCTCAATTATCTTCCATCGAGGTCCATAAAGAGAACATGTTCTAATTTTTAACAGGGTCACATTTTTTCATTGGAAAGGCGTGTTACCGAATGTATGACTATAGCCACACCAGAATTGCAAGATCTCAATCCTGCTGGCATGGTTTTCAATGTTAAATCATTTGTGTAATAATTATAATGTGACTATCTACAGATAATTACTGTTGCTCAAAAGTAAGCTATACTTTCTCAAATGTAAGATTTTGACTCATAAAGAGGGATTTTTACCCCACCCACAGCCGCACCTACCTCAACATGTTCAGTGGCGATAAACCATCGTTGTCATTAGTGAGTCATCGATGACACAGACTAGAGATTTATCTGAAGTCATTTACACAAATCAGCTCAATCCAGGGACAATTGCTTATAATACAGTTCTGGCACAAATCCCAAATTGTTTGTTGTGACACACATAGCTATATAAGATATGTTTGATAAACTATTACTTAACATCAAATTAACCTAGCATAAGAAGTAATTTGATTTAAACAAAGAAAAATTGTGTTCCACCTTTAAAATTGTGATTTTGGCACGTCACACCTCAAAGGTCTTGACCTTTTCAACTGAAATTATGTGTCACAAAAAGCTATCTGTTAAATTGATATTACATTCAGTGTTGTAAAAAGCTATTTTCAGTTTTAACTATCAAAACTCATATTTTTAAGAGTTTCATCTAGGGTGACCAGATTTCTCATGGTGGAAGAAATGTCCACCATTTCATTTTTGATATATAAAAAAAAAAAAAAAAGGAAGCAGATTAAAAAAACAATAGGCCAAATATGATATTACAAATTAAATAAACTATATTTTTCAGGTACAGTAGGTTTATTCAACACATATACATTTATTTAACACCTTTTGTTGTTTGATTAACATTAATGACGCAGACAGGTATTTTAGGCTGCTGTCACTTCTAATATACTGACACATACCCGGTTTTCACCGAGCTGTTCACTTAAGCCATAACGGGCTGTGTTTACATGAGATACTCCACATGATGGTCTGTAATTAACCATTCATGCGCAAAGAGAACTAAATTCGGGATCGTGTAATGTCCTCTGGTGTTTGTCATTGACGAGATTGGCTAGAAAGAAGAAATACGGGGCAAAACATGATTTTTTCATAATAAATCGGGACACTGAAAATAGAGCTGAAATACAGGATTGTCCCGGGACAAATGGGACATCTGGTCACCCTAGTTTCTAGTCATACACACGGCATGAAAATGTAGGGCGGGACTTGATTTTGTCCATCGTGAATTGATCGCTGTGGTTTGCTATTGATGTGATGTCATGTGAGTGACAAGTTGCCCCGCCCTTGCGCCAGTGAACACGTCATCAGGGAAGAGATGTCATTGCAAGAGAGAAGGGAAGTTATTTTGATTAAAGATTACAAGGGAACATGCATTTTAAAACAAATTATGTGCACAGATAAATCATTTATAATAAATACTGCAATATTCCATAAAAAAATATATATATCTATATATATAAACTATTTTATGTGTGAAAAGTATGTTGAATTTGTGGCGACTTTAAAGAGTGTATTTTGTACCTATTTGTGGAAAGGCTATACCAAGCATTTCCGGTGAGGGTCCTGCTGTATTTCACCCAGTCTTTCACCTAGCCCATTAGAATGCTCTATTGGAGGGTGTGTCCTGTATGAGAAGAGCAGCCCTGACTGGTCTCAACCTGCAGGGCAACTTCCTGTCCGCCCACATGTTATAATCATTTTGACTACCTGCATTCTCCCGAGTGAGAGTGGGACAAATAGGGATTCACTATAGGGAAAGTACTATTGTTACCTGAATGTGATAAAAGCACCCTGCAGTTAAATTATTTAATTCTCTTGCCGAAGCAATTACGACAAACTGATCTTTACAAAGACACAAAATCCGCCTGTGGCGGTCAAACAACATTCCTTTAACTCTTAACTATTCAGAGTTATTTTATTTCATTTCAGTTGCAAATGCAACATTTATTCCAGCGTTACTCCAATTAAAGAAATTTATTTTTAATAGTATAAATACATGAACTGGGTCAAAAAGGCAGAGTCTGATTCTGTTTGCTTCTGTTGTGATTAATGACCTGAGGGCTGTTTCATAAAAGACATTAGGAAAACCGGGGATTAAACTCCAAAACCTGACTTGAATGAACCTACCAAATAAGTTTCATAAAAGGTGATTGAAGTTCACGCAATCCCACTAATTTGATCCAGGTTTATTTTGTCAAGATAATTGCGTGTGCACGCTTTTCTTAAGCAGCCCTAGAGGTCGATCATGGATCAAATCGATCCACCACAGAAAACAGCATATATTCCGTGCTGTTTTATGCGTTTGAGACATGCTGTTTTCCTCAGTGCAAAACGTACATTTCAAAGGTATATTCTCCATCTGTAAATGTTAGAAACTCGTGCAAATATTTCCAACTTCGCATTGAACGAGCGCTACTGCACGCATGCGTTATAACACCAGAAATATCTTCTAAGTGTAATCATTTACCTTTAGGATGTTGGATAAGTTGCAGTGAACTTATAGCTCATTACACTCATATATTTTATACTTTAGACAAGTAATTCAGGGAAGAAATTTTTAAGAAACCAAATATAAGAACAAAATATAGTTTTGGGTATAGGACCTATGCTACTAAATAAAGATGAGTTATAGGCTACTTATTTAGAATACTGAGAATTACAGTTTTTAAAGCATTAACACATTGAAAGTTGGAGAAAGCAAGAATCCCCAGTTTTAAATGATTGGTTAGATTTAGTGGTAACACTTTACAATAAGGTTGTATTAGTTAACATTAGTTAATGCATTAGTAAACATGAACTAACCATGAACAACACCTCTGTTCAGCATTAGTTAATCTTTGTTAACGTTAGTTAATAAAAATACAGCTGTTCATGGTTTGTTCATATTAGTTCAGTGCATTAACTAACAAGATTTTGATGAAGTATAATATAAGTAATAATATTACTTGAATTACTTATTAGGAATTATGTGTCATTATAAGAGTTTGATATAAATATTTGAATGGTTCATTTTTTTGTTAAAATTTATTAGATTTTTTTTTGTTTTTTTTTCTCTTTTTTTTGTATTTTCCTAGGTAAAAGTATGTACTTCTAGTTTTTTTATGTGTTGGTGGTGGGTATTATCACAAAAGAAAAAAAAGGGAAAAGTAGAAGGAAAAATGAAAAATTACAGTAACTGTAAAGGGACTATTTATAATGGGGTAAATCAAATGTAGGCTAATATACTGTAGGCCAATTACTAAGCTCAGATTCATCTTTCCAGTTAAAATTTTGTCAGTGCTTTTGTTATTATTTATTTTAATTTTGTGATTTTAACTTCTGATTTAAAAAGCCTTTTTTTATTGTAATGTTTTAATGTTCTTCTCATAACCATCTTGGGCACATGTATCATTTATCATTGTAGCATTATTTAAGTTGATTTTCTGTATATTTATTTTTGGACTGATAGTGATTAATAAAGTCAAATAATGTTATGCGAGAGTCAGCTGTAATATCATTGCATTGCTATTGGTCCGTGTTAGAGGAGCTCAGCTTAGCCTGACAGTTAGCCTGCCCCGGACCAGGTTAGTTTCCCAGCATAAGTTGGCAGAGTAACTGACTTTGAACTTTTGCTTTATGAAACAGAATCCACAGACAATAAGTCTGACTAACCAAAATAAGCCTGGTTTGTATTCTAATCTTGTTTTATGGAACAGCCCTCTGTTGTGTTATTGCCAAGGTAATGATGCTAATATCTGCCCTAGAAACACTTTTTATTGTTGCCACTGTAAACCCTTATTTCCCATTCATACACTAATTTAGATCAAGATTTTTGGACTTATACAAGAAACAAGCAACAACACTCTCAGAATGGTCAAAAATGACTTCATCCGCTGTGTTGAAGACATGCCTCACAACTTCTTAAACAAAGTTAAATTTTATTAAAGAGATATATTACATTGGTGTGGAAACCAGGTGGCTTGAGCAGGAATATCAAACATTGAGGCGATATTGTTTGAGATAATTCCAGAGAGAAATAAGTTCTGCAGCAACATTAAATTAAGAACACAGTTACCTCGGGCACATCCAGTGATTTTACAGAAACGCATTAGATTCCAGTTTTCAGTGTACAGAACCCCATTTGTTTTAGACTAAAAGAGTTTCAGTGGAAAGCAAAGTTAGTAAATGAGAAAATTAGGGTAAAAATCAAAAATGTTTTTTCCCCAGGCTAAATGTCAAGTAGTGGGAAACTGCTCCCATATCCATTTGCACTCATCTTATCTAACAAGCAAAAAGCAAATGTGACTACCACATTTATGATCAATAGATGAAACCGATTTAATCACTGGTAGTGTTCTGCTAACTTCTCTCAATCCATTCAATTACGCAAGAAAGATGAGAAAAGAAAGCATGTGAATGCAGCTTGAGGTAATGCACTGATTTGATCTCAGCCAAGGCAAGTGCTCTGAAACAGTGTTGAGAGAGGGAAGCTAAACGTCATCAGTCTTTGATCCACGGGATTCATGTCTGCAGTGAAGGGGAGGATGCATGTATAAAACTCAGGTAAGAGCACTGATCGTGTCCTGCTGAATAAAATTTGAGATCAGGACTCTTAAAATGAGGTTTTATACAGTCAGCCTCCGGTCTCTGGACCGTTCATGCCTCAACGCCCTCCAGCTCTGGGGGAAGGGGGCTCTTGGGGTGCTTGCTCTCAAAATGTTGCTTGAAGGTCTTGGGATCTGGCATTTGTGACTGCAAGACAAAGAGGTTTCATGGCTTAGTTCATCACATTATGTCTCAAGGAATTGACTGGCTTTGCATTATCCAATCAATTCCTGAAGGAATTCCAGCTCAATCCAATTCAAATTTTGTTCTCATCCAACAGAAGCTATGTTTCCATTCACCTATTTTATGCACATTTTGGAATATCGCAAAAAACGCTGGATGGAATACATGAATACATGAATGAATACATTTTTTATTCCTTAAGAAGATGTGCGCATATTGATTGGATAACAACTAACCAGCAGACCAATTTTATTGCAGAGCATCTCAAAGTTGGTTTGATTTTTCTGAAATGCCTGAGCCAAAGTCTGTCATCAGAATGATTTAAACTAATGACCTCCAAGAAGTGTTTCACATGATTGCGTTCCCAAACACCAGGCATCCGCTGCTTTATTCGCAAATGTTTTATGATGTAGGAAAAAAGAGCCGCAGTAGCAAGTTTCCCAATTGCAACAAATTCCATATTTATTACAGATATTTTACGCCAATTCGCCAGGAAGTGCCGATTTTGTTCTCTTGAACATATGGGATGGAAACGCTGCCTTATTCCAAAATGTTTTATGCAATATTCCAATTTTGAGCATAAGTTAAATTCGCAACTTTGTATGGAAACATCGCTAAAGTCAGAGCAGTTAAATATTAGTGAATATCAAAGCTGAGTCAAAGGCAACAGTTGAATGGAACCCAAACTTCATTAAAGGGATAGTTTAATGGGTAGTTTAATTTTTTCACCCAAAAATGAAAATATCCCATGATTTACTCACCCTCAAGCCATCCTAGGTGTATATGACATTTTTCTTTTTAGACGAATACAATCAGTTATATTAAAAAAATATCCTGGTTCTTCCAAGCTTTATAATGGCAGTAAATGGCAGCCCAAAAAAGTGCATCCATCCATAATAAACTTACTCCACACGGCTCCAGGGGGGGGGCCTTCTGAAGTGAATCGATGGGTTTGTATAAGAAAAATATCCAGATTTAAAACTTTATAAAGTAAAATATCTAGCTTCCGCCAGACCACCTTTCGTATTCAACTTACGAAGAAAGTGTAATGCCTCTAGCAGTTCAAAACGCTTACGCTACATCCAACGTCATACGTCACGCCCTTTACGCTTTTTTCATAAGTTGAATACAAAAGGCGGTCTGGCAGAAGGATGTATAGATATTTTTCTTACACAAACACATCGCTTCACTTCAGAAGGCCTGATTGATTAACTTTTTTGGGCTTCAAATTATGGGCTGCCATTTAATGCCATTATAATGCTTGGATTAGCCAGGACATTTTTTAATATAACTCCGATTATATTTGTCTGAAAGAAGAATGCCATACACCTAGGATGGCTTGAGGGTGAGTAAATCATGGGCTAATTTTCATTTTTGGGTGAACTATCCCTTTAAGTGACAGTAGTGAAGAAAACAAACCTTCCCACCTGGCAACCATGCATGTGTGAAAGTGCTGATGATCTGAAAACACAGACCAAACGTGTATGTAGGAGTTTAGTGACCTCCATTGCGAAATTCTGCTCAAATTAAAGTGTATTACAGCCAGTCTGTGTTCCTTCACGAGGTCGCTTATGCTACAATACAATGTCAATTATAGTTTTATTATAAAAACATTCACATCATTTGGAATTAATTTGTGGAATTTCACTGTTTTTCAGAGAAACTTCTTAAAGGCCCACTGAAGTGCCTTGAAACACGTGAAACATGTGTTGATGCAATCTCCACTGAAACAGGAAGACAGGGACATGTCAAGCAGCTCCTTCCCTTTTTTAAAATAGCCAATAGCGTTTCGTTTATGTCACAGCTCGGCCAGAGCCACTGAGCTTGGCAAGGCCACATTTGACAGCCACAGTCTAATAGATTCATTTTTAGATTTAATATGAAACTGTTACTAAAGCAAAACAGTGAACGCAATAATGCCGAGGATGTGTAGTTTGAAAAGTGTGTTATTTATGTTAGTGCATGGCGGTGTTATCTCTTCTACTTGTCAGTGCTGTTTCATCTTCTCCATGTCGCTTTAAAATTTAGCATTCGGTGTAAAATTCAAATGAGTCCGATATGTTTTGTGGTCTGTGCCGACTCGTGCATAAGATCCGCTCTCGTGTCTCTGGACAGGAGTAGAATGTGTGCCCACTGCGGCTGTTCGCAAGACACTAATATGAAACCAGACTTCATTCTCCCCAATGGAAAGCATATTTACACTGTCTGAACAGTTCCCCACCCCCTATATAGTGCAGTATGTGCCATTCACCATACACAAAAATAGTAATTGTGTGAGCAAGTGACCGATTTCAGCATCTATTAGTGTAGGGGACGGGGCGCTAGAGAGGATTCTGATAATGAAAAAATGTTTGATTGGACAGAAAATCTGATGAGAAGCTGAAGTGCAGAGTGATGTCATCAAAATCATTGATCCATATTGGTGGAAGTGAGAGACCAAGTTTTGAATGCTTATATCTTCTAAATGCAAATTTTGTCATTGCTTTTGAGCACACTAGATTACAGAAAACAGTAAGGCTAACTTATTCATACTAAAAGCCAAAAAACTTTGATTTTATGTGGACTTTAAGGATTTACCAGTTTTCACAATGTTGAGAGCATGTTAATGTATATGGTAATTATAATAAATGAGAAAACTAAATGAGGTAAAATAAACCTCTTGAATTGTGCTTATGTGAAAGTGCCATAATTCTGATTATATGTTTAACAAAAACTTCAAATTAGAACAAATGACTAATAATCATGATTATAGTTTGAGCAAAATAATTGCATTTATCAGTTTAACCATTAATGTGCACCCCTAAACTGTATATATCATAATATAGTTATTTTGGTTCTTGGCTCTGTACATACATCATACCATCCAACACACTATGAGGTCAAATGTGTTGCAAACGCCATTTCATTGTGACTTTTCATCAGTTTTATGCCCATGTGTGACTCTCAGTTACTGGTAATTAGTAGGTGTACTGACAAGTCTGATTTGATACCTACAGTGAATAACTTTCACAGTCAGAGACAAGTTCCAACTTGAGAACAAAATTTCCCAACACATTCATCCTCTACATACACCCATATTCAAAATTATCTGTATATCGACAACATATCTTAATGGAGTGCAAACTTGAGTCCTTTCCTTTAGCTATGTTCAGTAAAAGTTCAAAGTGCATGAAATTTGATTAAAAAAAACATTAAAAAATATAATTTATACAAGCTGGCATTGAAACTTGGCTGAAAGGAACCTCCAAAGATGATCTGTGGGGTAAAAATAACCTTCTTTAATTGCCACTGACCCTGCAGACGCCACATGTGAACACTAGTGCCGCTTTTGCCGCGGTCTTCTGGTCATGGCCTTTGGATTTCTTGGCCTCAGCCTGCTTCTTGGCGTTTTTCTGCTGAGACTGGATTTTCTGGTGTCCACGAGCCATGCTGTTGGATTGATGACAAAATGACATCAACAACATACAGAGACTGAAACAGTATGAGTCAGGCAGACAAAGTCAATAGATTTACATACCCAGCTATCAAGAACAAACAATAAACAATTGCAAAATATATTATCTGAGTGTTTGTGTCCCAATTATCAATCCAAATTCCTCAATTTATTGTGTTATTAAAAATTCTGTCTGATAAAACTCCAAGATTGTGTCCTTATAGAGGGCATATGATATCAGAGATTTTACTAAAAGTTAGTGTACAACACGTTCTACCTTTGGCTCAGTTTAAAACAATAACAATGTCAGGCAGCTAATGTTGTTGCTTGAAACAGAAATCTCACAGTGCACAAGGTTACAGGATATATTACATATTAAAGGAGAATAATGTCTTTTATTAACAGCTATTACAGTATTGCTGCATTCAGCACTTTTTAAATCACGCATAATACGTCAGTACACAATAATGGAGAGTTTTACTGTTCAATGTTAGCAGTTTGAGCTAGCTGTCAATGCACATTAAGGCTCGATAGACCATTAGCTCGACATTTAACACTATTTCATACTACACCGTCTATTATCCAGTCTTTAAAAGGACATTCATGGGCTAAAAACGAAATTTTAGATGTAAAACCTCGCATATCGTAAGAGTTGTTGTAGATTAGTGAGCGGAGATACTAGGCTTAGTTAACAACACCATATGGTTAGCCAGCTAGCATGCTAAACACTAACAAAACTAGATCTTTCGACACAGCTACACACGAACACTCACACAAACCACGTGAATGCGGGTTATTAAAATGCTACTATATGCTTTTTTCTATCTATAAATAAATATTATGAGCATACCTGGCGAACAGATAGGATCCGTAGGCAGCTTTAGGCTTAAGTGTACTCTCCTGCACGCTTATGACAGCTGTGCTCTTCCCAGACTCTCGTGTAATTCCTCCTTTGACCACAGCGGCACTGAGCGCTAGAGAGCGACACGCGCACTACTCTTTACCATGCTCTTTTTACATGAGTCCTGAAGGGACTGTGCCGCCATATTGGAACGGCCGAAGCCGTTCGAGAGCAAGAGCATGTGCAACCGTAGTTAGACGCATGTATGAATATCTACTATATAGTAGATATTCATACATCTATATATGCAATAGACGTCAGCAGATTAATTTGTTAAACTAACACAATACAGCAAGACGAAGGCGTCCGCTAACACGACATTAAAAAGTTGCCATAGTAAAAGTAAAAACATTAAAAAGTACCATAGTAAAACATGTAATATTGAGTAAATACAAAAACAGTGAAAGAGTGTGACGACACGCTGACCGTTCCAGTCGGGGGAGCGGCACATCATTTCTATTTATCACATTTTTTATTATCAGAAACGCTCTCTAGCTGTACATTTTTTAAATGTTTTAGAGCAAAACTTTAAGAATATTTTAAATTCAAACAACCTATAAAACATGTATTTAAAAAAAAACTAAGTAGCAGTCCTGACATGCGCTGAGAAAAATAACACGCAAACAACGCCGTCTACAGTCTGCACAATAAATTACTAATAACGACATTGAGAAACGTTAAGAAAAGTCTACCGAATATTCTATCCCTTTATGTTGTATTTATAATGTCACACTTACTATTTATCTAACAGTTTAAATGTTTTTTTCGTAGGCTACATAAAAATAGATGGATTTTAGGAAGGGGGTCCCTCATAAAGGTTCATCATATTTGGGGGTCATTGGCATCATAACGTTTGAAAACTCCTGGTTTAGTCCATAACAGAGAAAAAAAAGCATGCATGAACTTTTCATGGTTTATCCAACATATTTGTTACAAATGATGACTTTTTTTTATCACACAATAAAGCTAATTTATATTAAAATATATACATTTATTTATTTATTTATTTATTTGTTTGTAGACTAATAAAACAAACACACACACACACACACTATGTCTTTGGTTTTATTGTGGAAATGTAATGGCTGGTTCAGTTATTATGACTATCCTTTGTGAGGCTACTTTTCACATGAAGTCTATTTTCAGACCAGTTGGTGGCGGTATTAATCTTTAATAACCTTGTTGGCCTCTCTCACCTCTGTAATAACAGGTTAACCGTGATCGAAATTAAAAACAAATTTTTTAGCCTCATTCATTAATATTTTGAGACTAACAAGTTAATATGTTGTATTACAGTTATAAGTAAAATTGTAATGTATGCATGAAATGAATTCATGAGAAATTAAGGGGAAAAAATGAAAATAAAAATATTTCATAATTTCCTTAACCTCCTGTTGTTCTAAATCGGTATGACTTTATTCTATGGGGTGAAAAAGTGAACTTCTAAAGTTTGGGCTGGTTGTTTATTTCCCCATGCAGTTACAATGAATGCTTTCAATCATAAACACGGTAACAAATCCATACTTTTGTGTGATATAGCAATTTTCCAAAAGCACTTTTATTTTATTTATTTATATATATATATATATATATATATATATATATATATATATATATATATATATATATATATATATATATATATATATATATATATATATATATAATATTTTATATAAATATTATTATTATTATTATTATTTTTCCAATTGGCTCCACATTTCCTTTTCACTGTAATTGCATGGAAAAGCGTCTGAAATCTCCATAGCATTCCAATGAATAAAGAGAGTCAAGAGGGGTTTTGAATGGCATGCAGGGCATGTAATGACACAATTTGTACTTTTTGGGTGAACTATTCCTCTATATTTCCCTCTGTTATAACTCTCTCCACATGTATAAACTATTTCCACTCGGACTGAATGAAACAAACCAACCAATAAAACAAATATAATGTGTTTATCTGCATCTACCAATGGAATTTCAGACCGAGTTCAAAGAAAAGAAAAGAAAATGTTCTGCTGATCTAAAAAACAGAAGGAAATTCGTTAGCCTTCCGTGCTATGGCATGTCTGAATATGCAAAATACCCTCGCTCGACTAGCTTAAGGCTATGACTGTAAAATGTTAGTAAACATATGTATATGTCATGTTTTATTCTTTCAAGAGGGAAACTGTATCATTGTGAGAAACGTTTCCTGTCAGTGGTGTTATGTTTCTTTTCTATTCACATCATAAGAAAAGAATAGAGATTCTGACCAGTACATCATTCCTTATGAGGATAAAAGGAAAATGTCTGTTATTTCCTCATAGACAATGAGGAAATAATGTTCTAAATCAACACAGCTGTATTTTTAAAGATATAAGTATCCAGTGTTTATTATTTGTGTATCTCACACAATGTATCATAATTTTGTATGAATGCTGGGTGAAGTTTCGACCATGCTTGGGTGGAGATGTCCTGCCTGAGGGTTTCTGAAAGGAAATCTCCCAGGTGTCAGACCCTCAATAGCAACACGAGAATTATATCAGTCTGTCCTTTGTTCAGCTAAAATGAAGGATTTTCCACAAACAGCCCTGATATTTTTCATTTTGGACACTGTATTTCTTTTTTTAGGTCCTTCTGAGGGTGAAAACAGAATTTTTCATATCACAAAAGAAGCATATACCATTACCAAATGAGTAGTGCTATAAAGCTTGCAAAATTTGCCACCACAATATTAAGATGCTGTGGGTGGTTGCTAGGTTGTTTTATAACATCTATTATATTATTTTCTCTGCAGCTCAACTATACACTCCTAAAAGTAAAGGACATTAAACATTAATGAATATTTTCCATTGCACAAAAGTTTTTTTTTTTTTGCCCTATTTTATCATCCACCAGGCAAAAATTGCAAGTTTGATCCCTCGAAACAGTAAAGCTGCATGATTTGAGGAATCATTCATGTTTACATGTCAAAGTTTAATATAACGTTTGGGGTTTATTAATAATCCTAACTGTAGGTATGAGCAATAGTAAAAAGAAAATAGGGGATATCGAAAAGAGGTGCTTCCTTAGCAAACACCACAAATTAATATTCATTTTGAAAATGTTAATAAATTAAATAGGGGATAGTCCACCCAAAAATGAATGCAAAAACTACTGGACAAAAAAATACAATGGAAGTCAATGGGAACAGAAATTGTTTGGTTACCAACATTCTTCAAAATATGAATAAACTTTTTTTTTTGTGTGTGTGTTCTGTAGAAGAAAGAAAGTCATACAGGTTTGAAACAACATGAGGGTGAGTAAATTATGATTTTTGAGTGAACTTTCCCTTTAATATTGTTAAAGAAAAAGAAAAGTTTCTCCTGTCGTTCTTTGCATGCTTTTCATCACTCGAATGTGGGCGTAAAATTAACTGTAATGAGTAGCTATCATTTTTTTCTCAGCTTTTAAGAACTTTGATCAAGTCTTGACAAAGCTGTGGTGAAATTCTTGCCTGTAAATGCATTTTGATGCACACTAATTGCGTCTCTCAATATGAAAGTCATTCGGTACATCAAACATTCTCTGATGTGGGGGAGGAACCCAAGCTTGACACAAGAGGAAGTTGTTCTGATCCATCACGTTATAGTCACTTCCTCTGTTTTCCACTGACATCCAACCATTTTAAAAACAATACATCTCATCTGACAGGTTCCACATTTACCACAATGGCAGAAGTATCGACAAATGTAGCAGTGCTCCCTTGTGAAATAATTGTATTGAATGTGCACTTGTAGTGTACTTCAAATCTTAAAAGTATATTTAAAAAACTGTACTTGCATATAATATAATATCAATGAAAAAGGTAATTTAAGTCTAACTTATGAGTGCACTTTCATGACATTTTAAGTACTCTTTCAAATAGTGCACTTTGTAATAATGTTAAATTACACGTTTTACTTTAAAATACATGACCTAGACCTAGACCACAAAACCAGTCATAATGGTCATTTTAATTTGAGATTTATACATCATCTGAAAGCAGAATAAATAAGTATATAATAAATAAATATTTGTTAGGATAAGACAATATTTGGCCGAGATAACTATTTGAAAATCTGGAATCTGAGGGTGCAAAAAAGTCTAAAGCTTAAAGTCCTTAGCAAGGCATATTACTAATAATAATTTTTAAATAGATTTACAATAGGAATGATCTTTACTTAATATCCTAATGATTTTTGGCATAAAAGAAAAATCTATAATTTTGACCCATACAATGTTGTTGGCTATTGCCTCAAATATGCGACTTATGACTGGTTTGTGGTCCAAGGTCACATTTTAAATAACTGTTTTAATAATCTTTTGTCGTGCACTTTTTTGATGTGTTAGGACATGTAAAGTACTAGAGTATTATTTAAACTGTAGTGTGTTTTAAAGTTTGTTCTAAAGTCCAAACTTCATCATTAAAAACGTGCAACAACAAATTTATTTAAATACATGACATACAAATTTCAATAGAAATGACATTAAAGTATATTTTATTTTACCAAAAATGCTTGTCAATACATTCAGCAGTACACTTAAACCATATCTTAAAAGACAAAAAAAAAAAGTTCAGCTAATTGTATTTATTATAAATTTAAATTCTACATTTTTATTTAATTGCAATTAAGTGTCCGAGAACATTACATTCAGTACATTACTTTCATAATAGGCCTATTCTATTAAGAGTATACTAAAGTATAGGCCTACTTCTTTTTAACAAGGTCTGTTATTAGCATTATCAACGATTTTAATTCTTCTGTGAGCTTCCTATGAAGAACAATTGAAGCGTGACATGTTGCCACCAATGCAAATGCATACGAACGACACTGTAATACAAATTCATCATTGTTGACTGCAGAGCCACAGAGACAGGTTTATGGTGCTGATGCAAAGAAAATGATCCTCTTCACCCAACCTGTTCAGCAGCTTCTCACAGGACTTGTTTGGATTGAAGACATCCTGGCATGTGTAGAGAAAACGTTGCTGTCCCTTTAAGGGCCACTGGAATGCACGTGCCCCCCTCCATCACCCCCTAAAAAGCCGTCTGAGCCCTGAATGCACACCTGTGCAGTAGCTGGAGATGCGATTGCTGTCCAGGGCCTTCCCTCCGCCTACTGCATTCCAGCCCCTAGCCCACACCCCCGCTGCATGCTGGGGCTTTACCTGCCAAACGGGTGCGCGGCAGTAGTCGGGCAGGTCCTAACAGGCATCTTATTCCCATCTCAGAAATCCATGGCATGTGGAATACCTCCCTCTTTTTCTCAAAGCCGACCCTGCCTGTGTTTTCATAGGAATGCGATGGATAGAAAACATCGTGACATCCCGCACACTTCATGCCTGTGCCTGTCCGCCACTTGTCAGGTTACCACTTCAGCTGTCAAACTAATGTAGTACAGCTTGGGCTGGGGAAGTAGATTTAATTTTAGGTACAAAACTAATTAATACCTTGATTTCAACTAGCAGCAATTTCAATAGTGGGCCTTGACTTTTGTGATGGGTTACAAAAGTTTATTTAACTAGTCTTAAAGGAGCCCTTGCTGCTATAGGTTTTGCTGTGTGTACATACAGTATGTAATCCACTCCTATTGTTGCTTTCTGGCTTTCTGTGCATCCTGTCCTTTTACTGTGGGCAGTCCAGGCATGGTGAGACAGGCTTGTTAGCAATGTTGTGGTTTTTCTGCATTAGCCATAAGCCTTCAGGTAAAGCTTGGAGAATGCAGTTTTAAGACCCCACCTGTATTTATTTAGCAACTTCATTTGCACACAGTAGTGAAAACGCCAGGTGCTCCCAATGTGAGATTAGAAAAGATGGGTTACAATTCTAAAGACATGCTAAGTACTCACATCAAGATCAAAAAGAAGGTCTAAGTGGATCAACTATGATGCTTGATCTGACATTTTAGCGATGTAACCTAATGTTGCCGACAACGATTTTATTAGTGGTGTTTGCCAAGCAATGCATCATTATTAGGCTACTATTTCTCATACTCAAGGTTAGTGATTTAAACTCCTAAACCCAAAAATTAAACTTTGACACAACACATAGCTCATAGCTCGTTTGGGCTATGGATATGAATAATACCACAAATGATGCTAAAAAGTAGCATTTAGCATGGAAAAGCCCTGGCAACATTTGCATGGGCTGCTCAAATTTGGAAAAAAATTGATTATATATGTAATTATTATTAACTACAAAACGTAGGTAACACTTTATTTGGTAACACTATTTTACAGTGTCCTTGTTACACGTTACATAGTTTCTATAGTTATTACTATAAATTATGCATAAGTACACGCAACTAACCCTGAACCAAACCTAATCTTATCCTAACCCTATAGTAAGTACATATAGTTAATTAATATTACTCAGTACTTAAATGTATAATTACACTGTAACAAGGACTGAAGTCTAACCCTTTACTTTAGTGTTCGTTACATATCTTACATGTACTTACTATAACAGTAAATTATGCATAATAAAAATGCAACTAACCTTACACCAAACCCTAATAATAATCCTAATTCAATTATTATTACTCAGTTGTACTTAAATATATAAATGCACAAATAAGGACATTAAAATGAAGTGTAAAAAACAAAACCTAAAACTATTAAAACTAAAACTATATTAAATTTGTTGGTAATTAAAATAAACCTAAAATAAAATAAAATACAATATGAATATTAGATGAAATAATAACAAACTGAAAACTGAAACAAAAATATATTAAAGCTTTTAAAAAACTAAGATGACAAAATAACAAAATTCACAACTTAAGCATAAAAATTAAAATGAAAACTGAACAAAAAATAATAGCTAATAGCTATTTAAAAATAGCTAATTCAAAATATTAATAAATACTACACTGTAAAAAAAAGTTGCTGCCTTAAATTTGTAAGTATAATCAAATTGGATGTTTACATTCAATTAGATTAAACTGACTTTAAAAATGAATTGAATCTTGTATAACTTATAAAAAAAAGTTGAAAACAGCTTAACTTATTTTGATGAGTTATTGCAATGTAAAAAAACATATGTCGTCATAACTTATTGCTCATATAATAAATAATACTAAAATATACTGTAAATGCCTCCTGTTTACTTTCAGACAGTCTAATAACAGCTAAGAATACCATCATCACATCTCTTTGAAAGAATCTTGCATTTAAATGACAAAGAAGTCAGAACTTTGCTTCATTGTTCTGGTGTACTGTTAGGAGTCTCAGTGGTCTTTTGTGAACATCCAGAGAGCATGAGGTCAGCAGGGGTCTTGAGGAGAGGGCAGACCGTGGAGATGTTATCAGACTCATTCTGGCCCTACTGCTCCAGTACCCTTGACTACCTGACCTAAAGCAGGGACCCATTGTCTCTGGCCGAGGCTTTTTTATTGCTTCTCTTGAATGACTGAGCTATGCTCAAAACAAAGGCCTGTGTTTGCTTGCCCAAGGTGTCAGTCCTCAAACTCCCTCACAGTGTTTACACTCCAATGACCTAAGGTTTACCAAAGCTGCCGCAAATTGGTTTGTTTAGAAGGGGTAATGGCAAACATTACATTCTATCACAATAGGTTCATTAAGGTGACAATAACATTGGGTAAACAACTTATTAAGCTCTCAATAGTAGTAGCAGAAACATTGAGTAGGCTAAATTGTGCATTTCAACTAAGATTTTAATTTTTTTTTAAAAATATAATTCACAGATTCACAATATTTTTATCATATACATCGTTCAATGAAATAATAGAAAATGGGAATTGTGTGTTGCTATGCAGTTGCTACGGAGAGACCATCTCAGGTCAAAATATTCTTGGCTCTATAGCTTCATTTTCAATTTAAGTCCACAGTATGTTTAGAAAAAGTAAAAGTAAAATAACTTCTTTCTTCAACAATCTGCATAATTTGATGTCCTTTGCGCAAACGTGTGGTATAATACTACATTATGTGCCAAAGTTTTAGGGCAGAGAATATAATAATAGTATAATAAAGGTATAAGAGTGATATTTGACTTAGAAAACAGCACTAATAATATTTGAGTAATAAAATATCACTCTTCACATCATGTTTGGTATCAATGTTGCTAACTTTTTATGTAATAGGTATTGTTGTGTTGTCAAGTTGTATGAGTAGTTTCTTATTTCCCATGTTTTGTCATCGAGTGATGTCACTGTGTAGCCTGCATGTTCACACCTGACACTTGGAACAAAACAAGATTTTCCAGGTCCTGAAAGTGTGGGAAATGTCACTTAGATAAAATTTTCTCACACAAAATTGCACTTACCTCTTTAAGAACCTAATATTGACTGACAACTATTTGTCTTCTGGGCATGTCAGGTCTTGATGATTTGAATTCTTAAGAATCAAAATAGGATGTGTGTTATTTATTGCGGAACAATTCAACTGCTGTTTCTAATATTAACATAGTAAAATTCATTTTATGAAGCAATTTGTGAATTTAAAACCATCTTGATTGCACCTGCAATACTAATCCAGCAATTTGTGGATAAGAGATGAGCCACTGTGGACATTGAGACACAACCCTCTAATATTTAAAATAGTGGTCAATCAATAGCCTATAAGATTTTCTCTCACCATAGGCTACTTGTACATACCTTCAGTCTTAAATATTTGGTTAAAGTCTTGTACAAAACATTAAGGTTTTATACTTCACTATAGGCCAAGGAAAAACGGATAAATAACAAACTTGTTTCTCGAAATCACACAAAGGCTTTCTCCATCCTGCCCTTCATTTCTAGTACAAACCTATGGTTACAGGTGAGGTGGGTCTTCTGACGCACCAGCCAATCAGCGAGCGTCCTTTCCTCAACTCGACCAATCAGAGCGCTGCCCAGCCCCTACTCGAACCCAAATACTTTACACAAGGAAAAAAAAAACTATCAAAGTTTACCTATAGGCTAGGTCTATAAGCAAACAATAAAAAGATTAAAAGTAGATTTAACCTGTTATAAAGATTTAAAATATAATTTTGAAAATCAAAATTCCACATTAAAATCTCCGAGAAGGACGGGACAGGGTGCTCAGGTGTTTCCT
Organism: Rhinogobio ventralis; assembly: GCA_039654625.1. Lineage (NCBI taxonomy): Eukaryota > Metazoa > Chordata > Actinopteri > Cypriniformes > Gobionidae > Rhinogobio > Rhinogobio ventralis. Next base: position 20,999,548 of record CM077209.1, on the reverse strand, counting down.
ACCTGCTCCTTCAGCCCTTGAGAAATAGGCTAATCGGAGAGGGAAAAGTCGATTTACCTGTAGCCCGGGTTCTGGCATCTCTCACTCGCGCTCTGTCTTCTATTACCTGCACCGACTTGAAAGTCCAGTTTCACAAGGAAGAACCGCGGAGGAAGAGAAATATGTCACAGGAGACAGACAGGTAAGAGTCATGACTGCGACACAATCTTCCATTACCTCAACACAAGTATCGGAACGTCATCGAGAGCCGTTCTGCATTTTTACTTTGATAAAAGATAAATATTCTCTCAAAACTCCAAAAACTTTATTTTATAGTCGCATTAGCTACGTTAACGGCATATAATATTGTACAGATTTTGTTTGGTTTATTGTTAATCCCACCGCAGAGGGAAAGTTTTTTTTTTGCGGTCAAAACGCCATTTTTCACTGAGGAAACACCTTGAATATAAGCTACCTTAAATTAATTCGCATTTATTTACTATTTAAAGGGGAAGGATTATTCGCTATGGTATTTTTTTTAAATTTAATTATTACTAAAAATAAAGATTGAATTATTTTTTAAGCATTTTCTGTGTTGTTTTTATTTAGTTTATTTCGCTCATTTATGTAGAAGTGTTTATTTGTTTTTGTTTTAATACAGTATTTTTTTTTGTTTAATGTGAAGTTTGAAAAGATTGGGTTGTTTTGATTGTTTTAATACAGTGTTGAGATCTATTGTCTCCTCCATAATAACAACCCGTTTATTTATGTTTGTGGTGACTAAAACACATTTTTGTTTATAAAATAGACTGTACTGTTTCTCTTGAGGGTTGTTGTTGTAATACGGGTCTTACATTTACATGATAGCTAATTAATCTCTAGGTGTGTCAAAGAATTAGATTTATTAGAAAATATAGTTGTTGTGCTATTTCAATTAAACAGGGTGAATACATGTAAAGTGGAAAACTTGATAATTTACATAAAAATATGTTTCAGATGGGTTAGCTCCTTACACAAAACCATATGTGACCCTGGACTACAAAACCAGTCATAAGTCGCACGGGTATATTTTTGGCAATAGCCAGCAATACAATATGGGTCAAAATTATCCATTTTTCTTTTATGCCAAAAATCATTAGGATATTAAGTAAAGATCATGTTCCATGAAGATATTTTGTAAATTTCCTACAGTAAATATATATTTATTATTATTAGTAATGTGCATTGCTTAGGACTTCATTTGGACAACTTTAAAGGCGATTTTCTCAATATTTAGATTTTTTTTCACCCTCATGTTCCAGATTTTAAAATAGTTGTATCTCGGCCAAATGTTGTCCTATGCTAACAAACCATACATCAATGGAAAGCTTATTTATTTATATAAAGCTTATTTAAAAATTATTTTTAATTTTAAAATGTACCCTTATGACTGGTTTTGTGGTTCAGGGTCACATATTAAATAGCTAAATCACCCACACTACAGATGAAAAGTAAAATATAAAAACATGTAATTCCCAAATTATCAAAATCATCACACTATTTTTTTATATTTATTTTTTTATATAACCTCAGCATGATTTGCCTGAAAATACTTGCCTCATTTTACACTGTGGTCCAACTAATCCTCTGATGTTGTCAGAATTTAGGAGTTCAACCTATTTTATGTCATCCCATGTGTTTTATTTATAATTTTTTTTATTTTTATGGATGAATATACACATAATGACTTTAGCTTATTCTACCCAATACGATGCATTTTCCAGTGAAAGTCCCCACAGGAGTACATGCTCTGTGCTCACTGCTGTGTGTTATGAAGACACTATATGTCACTACTACGGACACTTCAATATTTTTTAGAACATTTTTACTAAACTTAAGTGAGCCAACCCCAGATTTGGATTGTAAAAATATATCTATGTATGTAAAAATATACCTTAGATACATTAAGCAGGGTAAAATGTAGTAAAATGCCCCTCTTAAAAAAACAGTGTGCATTAGCTTTTAAATTGTAACGTATTTCGAGATGAGTTTAGCAAGTAGAGGATGACGAAGCATCTATATATTAGGGGAAATATATTAGGGCTATTATAGGGTTTCACTTTAACTTTTTCATTTCAAAATAAAAACATTTAGTACTTGTTACCATACGAATTTGAACAAATGTCCGTTCACAAAATATCACAATTAAATACAGCCTCTTATATCCAACACAAAATAAATTCACAGATCACTATTATCCGATGACAAGAATCATTTAATCTCAAATTACTTCATATGGAATAAATCTCACAAATGATGTTCAGATGAAATGCCAAATTTATTAAAAGAGCATAACCATTTAATAAACATTTTAGTAACATAATTTTTTATAAGGCATGTGCTATTTTTATTGCTTTAATTGTATTGTATATTTCTCTTTAGGTATGGCTTGAGTATCCAAAAACTCATTTGGGCCCACTGTATGTTACTGAATATCTTGTTCATACTGAAGAATGAAAGCAGTCAGATTTAGATTTAATATCATATCATATTATATCAAATTGGGATATCAAATAGGGAGACTCGCACATCAAAATACTCTAGAGCCAGAAGTTGTATTTCCTCATGTAATGTATCATACATTTTAGCTGTAGTTGTCTGTCAGGCAGTAAAATGCAGGAGACTTTTGAAGTCTCTGTGGTCAGTATTTGTTTGGTTAGATGTTCTCTGGCATCAATACACTGTACATCACACTCTCACAAAAGGAGCAGTGTGCAGGGTTGTTTTCATCAGTATGCAAAATAGAGCTTTTACATGAAGCTCTATCAGCTGGATCATTTATGTCTGTATTTATGTCTGCTAGTGTGCTGATGTACTGTTTTATGTCTGTGCGTGTGTGTCCCAGTAAGAGGCTGGTTGTAGTGGTGCCCAATGAGACGTCCTTCCACCAGCGTCGGGCCTACACCAGTGAGGATGAGGCCTGGAGGTCTTACCTGGAGAATCCTCTTACTGCGGCCACAAAGGCCATGATGAGCATCAATGGAGATGAAGATAGTGCTGCCGCCCTGGGGCTCCTCTATGAGTACTACAAGGTCAGTGACATCAGCTAAGACATCATTTATTCATCCTCATGGTGTTGAAACCTCTCTCTCTTCAGTGAAATAGAATTCAGCATGTTCACACTGCTCTTTTCCATACAATAAAAGTGGATAGTAACTGGGCCTATAGTATTAAGCTCCAAAAAGGACCGTTAAGGCACCATACAAAAATATTTAGACCTAAATTTAAGATTTATGTATTTTAATCACATATAACATTTCCATCCATTTGGATTACACAGTTTTAACATAAACTAATGAACTTAAAGGGATAGTTCACCCAAAAATTTGTTAAACACAATCAGAGTTATATTAAAAAATATCCTGGCTCTTCAAAGCTTTATAATGGGAGTGAATGGTACCTTAGATTTTGAAGCCCAAAAATCGCATCCATCCATCATAAAATTAATCCATACGGTGCTAGGGTGTTAATAAAGGCTTTCTGAAGTGAAGCAATGCGTTGTTGTAAGAAAAATATCCATATTTGGATACTTTATAAACTTTAATCACAAAAAAACATGTATAAATAAAACATAAGAAAATAATAAGATTAATGTTACAGTACAAATAAACCGAATCTGTTTTAAATACACAATTACCAAGTTTCTATATTTATCATCAATAAATCCAATTTATTATACGTAAGCCATTTTTTTTAAACTAATTGAATATTAACATTTTAACTAATTGAATCTTGCTTGTTCCAAAGCTAGCCATATTTGAACTGTTCATAATTTTTAACTGATAAAAACATTTTGAAAATATGATTATTAAAATAAAATCAAATAGATGTAAATGCTTATATACACTGTAAAAAAAAATGTGTCACATGATTACTTCTACACTTCCACTTTTCATAATTTTTCATCCACAACTAATGAACAAAAACATCATTATTTTATTGTCAATGCAACCAAGGTATAACTTTATAGCTTACGTTATCCAAAATATACAAGTATAGTAAGGATATGGTGAAATTATGCCTAAATTATATTATGCCTTTTTGCTGCTCTGATGTGTAAGTTATTGATAGAAGACAATCAGGTAGTTTTCAGTTTTCATAAGTCAATGATTGTATCTCTAAGTGATAAATCTCCAATAAAGCAATTATGGTGAAACAGTGCCTATGAAACTATCAGCGTTGCTTTATATTGATGTTTTATCTTCTGCAGGTGCCCAAAGATAGGAGAGTTTTACCAATCAGCAAAGGGGTTGAAATTTCAGAGGAACCGGAAAAGAGGTCAGTGAAATGATAAAAAACAGTGGTGAATATAGAGTTGAATAAATGGATTAAAATTGTGACTTATAAAATGCACACAAGAAATCTTTTATGCTTTCATATACTGTCTCAGAAACACTACAGTGGGAAACAGCAGTCAAATGGAGCCAGAGACAGTGGATAATCGTGTCCAGGTACTGAAATCAGTGCCCGTTAATCTGTCACTCAACACGGATCACCAGGACACTAAACGGGAACAGTACAGCGTGGCGGCTGGAGAGAGTGGGGCCGCTTCTGTGGTAAAGGCCGAGGTGTACGCTCCTGTTTTCATGGCTTCAGGAGTTCACTACAGGACAGAAGGAGAGGAACAGATGCGGGTCATCTGTGAACAGGCCCACTCGTTCGACACCTCGTCCGTATGTCATAGTGGATATAGGAAGGATGACCATCGCAGTAGTCCAGATAGCACCTATGAAGAAGACAGCAATGAAGTGAGATTAATATCTGGTGTTTAAGGAACATTTGTTACTTGGATGTAGTAAGCAAATTAATGGGTGATAATTTCTCTAATGCAGAAGTACCGCCCATCGTCGCTTGGAGCTGATGACTTTATATTTGACCAGTCGGATATGTTGTAAGTGTTATAAAGAATTAATGTACACCAATAGGCTTGTATTATTATGGTGAATCAGCTCTCACATAACTGAAAAACATGTTCTTCAACAGAGACACTTTCCAGTACACATTAGAGGCCAGCAGGTCGTTGCGGCAGAAGCAGGGTGAGGGGCCTATGACCTATCTGAACAAGGGACAGTTCTACGCTATTACACTGAATGAGACAAGTGCCAATAAACGCCTCCGACATCCCATCAGCAAAGTGAGGGTGAGTGGTGTTCTTCTATCAAACCAGATATTCGACAAAACTAGGAAGGTATAATGTAACAATGTCATGTTATTGAATTATATTAATTTTGGAGCTTTGATTTAAATGTCATATGTAATATGTTGACAGCTCTTTTTTTGTAGATTTTTGTAGATAAATCTATACTACCTTTCAAAAGTTTGTGGTCAGTATAATTAAAAAAAAAGAAATTAATACTTTTATTCAGCATTTAATTGATCAAAAGGGACAGTAAATACATTTAAAATGTTATACAATTTTTATAAAACTTTCTATTCATCAAAGAATCATAAAAAATATATCATGGTTTACACAAAAATATATTTGAATGTACAACTTTTTGAAAGCATAGTTCAACTGTGATAACCGAAGACTGGAGGGAATGTGGTTGTTGAAAATTAAGCCTTGTCATCAGGAATAAATTATATATTTAAATATAAATTTAAAGAGAAAACAGTTATTTCACATTGTAATAGTATTTCACAATATTACTATTTTTACTGTATTTTTGATCAAATAAATGCAGCATTGGAGAGCATTAGACACTTCTTTCAAAAACATTTAAAAAATCACAAACTTTGGAATGGAGGTGTATGACTCTTCTGTTCTTGTTATGGTAATAGTTTATCGACATGCTAGTCAGCTCTTGATCATTTGGAACAGACATTAAGTAATTGAGTGGATTGTGATAACCTCTGTTAACCTCCTTTCTCAGAGTGTCATCATGGTTGTATTCAGTGAAGATAAGAACCGTGATGAGCAGCTCAAATATTGGAAGTATTGGCACTCTCGCCAGCACACTGCAAAGCAGAGGGTTCTGGACATCGGTGAGGCTTCCTCCTTATTATTGAGATAAATGTTTAGTCTTGATCTTGAATCAGGAATTGCCCAGGGGTGACTACCATCCTGCATAATTTAGCTTCAATCCTAATCAAACACTCCTGAACTTCTATGCTAGTAGTTCCCAACCCTGGTCCTGAAGCCCCCCAACAGTACACATTTTGGATGTCTTCCATATCTGAAACACCAATTTAATCTCTTGGAGTGTCTAATAACGAAGTGTTTCTCAACCCTGTTCATGGAGAATCCCCAACACTGCACATTTTGAATGTGTCCTTTGTCTGACACACCCATTTCATGTCTTGTAGTCTCTACTAAATCCGGGCTCAGACTACTGGAGTCTTTAAATCTTAACCGATTGTGAAATCTGGTTGCATCACGCGCATAAGGAGAATCTACACAAATTTCCATCTTTCAAATCTCAAACCTGCATACATTATAAGATTTGAAAATCCTGCCGCATCACACACTACAAGATATTCTTAAGATTGTCATGCCAGATTTAGCACCTCACGTGATCTCACAGGGAAGCGGATGTAAACAAAATGGATACTGTGTTGCGGCAATTTGCTGTATCAATACTTATTCTTTGTAGTGAGAAAAAACTGCCGTGTTATTGCCACATTTCAACCAGCCATTCCTCCATCTCTGCTGTCCACCGGACCCGTACAGATGCTTGTTGTTAAGCGGTTGCGATTTCAAAAGTTCTGTCACTTCTGTCTCCCTCACTGGCTATTGTGAAAGTACTGACGTAATCCTAGTCGTAATCATCACGATTTAAAATTCGAAATATCATTGTTGGGGTTAAGATTTGATCTGTAAACACTTCACATTACCAGATAATCTGGGCCAAACATTAGAACCGACCAATGCCCTGGATGCAATCTTTTTTTCTCTGAATGTCGGGAGGGGTAATTTGGGGATAAATTGGCCTGAAACTCCTGTAGTCTTAGCCTGGCTTAATGAGCTAATGATCTAAAACAGGTGTGTTTGATTAGGGAGGCATACAAAATGTGTAGTGTTGTGGGTCCTTCAGGATTGGGGTTGAGAGACACTGTACAAACAAGTTGAGTTGAATTAGGTGTGTTTGATTATAGAGAATTGGGGATATTCCAGGACAAAGGTTGGGAATCACTGCTCTACACAAATATGCAAATGCAGACCTATGTGCTTTAGCCAATGTATTGCAAGAGTGCAATCTAGTTGTATATAATGTGTTTTATTTAGTTTGGTGCACAACATACTTAAGGGGGCAATAGATTTACCTTCAAATATCTGTGCCATTAAACCAGGGGTGTCCAGTCCTGCTCCTGGAGGAACAATGTCTGGCAGAGTTTTGATCCAACCTGCTCCAAAACACTTGCCTGGAAGTTTCTAGTGATCCTGAAGACCATGATCACTATAAACTTGGTTCAAGTGTGTTTAATAAAGGTTGGAGCTAAACTGTGCAAGACACTGGTGGTCCAGGAGAAGGATTGGACACCCTTGCCTAAAGTCCCAGACACACTGCAAGATTTTCAGCTGTCCCAGAGGAAAAATTGCCATCGTGAAACAATCGTGGTCCTATGTCGTACAGTCAGAGAGGTTCAAAGACGGCCGTTGTCACGGTCTTGCGACCAATGATAGCCTAGGATAATTTTATGACAGTGTCAGAAATTCAGCATGATCACCGCACAGAGTGTTTGCTGCTACGACCTACGTCTACTGACCAGCCAATGAAAATGCGACATAGGGCTAAAACTTAAAACTGCTTACCTCAAGCTCTTTTCCCTTCCTCTTTCACCGCATCCTCTTTTTTCAGCACACATACAAACTACAACTGCCAAAGTGTGATTTATCATGGTATTTTTGTTTACCACTAGTGCATGCTGATGACGTTTTATTCTTCTATAGAAACTTATTAAATCGTAGCCTACGAGTCAATAGGTGTCATCATCGTATCCATGTCGCACATTGTGATTTGTAATGATCTTATAGGATTGCTAAAATCATGCAGTGTATCCCGGGCTTTAAACAGAATAGAACAGGTAGCTAGCTATAAGTATGTCGGCAGCAAGATTCTCTTCAAACTGTTGCTCCACCATGGCAGTATTTGGCGTGAATGAGTAAACTTTTGAGTGCAGTGACGCATGAGATTTAGAATGCATAACTTGAAGCATTTGCGTTCTTGTACTTGCGTAGATTATGCATCATATTTTTCTAAAAATCATTAACCACAGTACTGCTCAACACTCTTTGGTCTGAATCTTCATTCACCACTATTTTGAAGACTGATGGTGCCTCACATCCTAGAAGCCCTCAGGGCTTTTGGGAGATTGGTTCCTCTTGGTTTTCCCCTGCTCAGCTAAAGGGTACTAGGTTGCTAAATGGCTATACACTATGCAACGGCTTTTGCATTCTCTCACAATTATATAGTTGGATAATTATATTGTATATAATTTGCCAGCATTGGGGAGCCGATATCAATACTTTCGATTTCCAATTTGCGATTATGCAGTACTGACCATATAGAGAGCGGCAGTACTGACCACATATTTTACAAGATAAGATATTTGTCAATGACACTTAGGATCTGTTGTGCACCAAATCCTCTGCCATCATCCTGTCAGTCATCTCTCCTTACTATCTTCACGTGATAGGATAAATCTGATAATGCGTTATTCATTTTCTGTGGCTTTCCAAATTGCGATTTAGGCTTCAGGGACATCCCTACTATACACACAGATTACTATATAGTCTGCCCTGATAGTCTGCCCTGAGACTTTTTACAGATAGATACAGATCTATTTACAGAGGTATTTTTGACATTTTGGACAGATCTCCTTTCTTACCAAATCTCTGGTGTTAATTAGTTATTAGCCACTTAACGATGGATTCTTATCTACAGCTGCACACTTTATTACAGGGATAGTACTGTTGAAGCAACCTGGGGTTACATAAGGGTGATGCGGTGTTAGAATATCCCAATTATTCTCCAGCTCCATGAGTCACAACACCTGGGATTTGAACTTGTGACCTTCAGATTACTAGCCCAGCTTCTGATTCAAGTTGAATGAGAAAAAAAAAACCTTAACATACAGGCCCAAAATTGTTGGAGTCCACCTGGCGTGGGGCAGCTATGAGCCTAAACAATTCACATCTTATTCTCAGTCTTGTCACACCTTGAAAGAACAGTCATCCTGAGCCTGTTGCTTCTTGTCCTCCCCTCATCTCCAGTAATCAGATGCTCTGCTATGTCCTTTGTCAAGATTTGGCCCCAAGACTTTCAAATCCTGGGAGCACCCTGAGGAAATATCTGAGCCGTAATGGCAGCCATCCTTGTTTTAAACCCTGCCCTCTTAGATGGGGCAAAAATAGAAGAATGTTTTGATGAGACACTTTAAGGAGAACATTGTGCTATGGGATGGAAAGTAAATGTTGGTGGATTAGGGAGGTGGACAGACCTTTGGGCACATGGTATACAGCAATATGCTGAAGCCAAGTAGGGGAGACAGTGACTGAAACATGACACCTGCACAGTTGGGATTTGAATAGCAGTTGAGGCGGGATTGTTCCTCAGGCTTGGGGCCATGTCACTAGAGCTGGGATTTGAATGGGGCTATTTAACGGGGGGAGCTTGCTTACGGGCATCGACGGGTGTGCTTGGTAAACCACGCAAAATCAGTCCATTGGGAAGAGCTTTCTAATCCCTAAGTTACCCCAAAGTAAGACAGGTGTTGGGTTTACTTAACATGGAGATAAACGCCCCTGTAATGACAGCTTATTAAATTACAAAGTGCTTCATAACTGAAGAAAAAATGTCTAATTAGTATAGGAAATCACCACTATTACAACTCATACGTATGGTTAGGGATTTGAACATATTTTGTTTTAAGAGTCATGACAATCTTTTTTTCCCCCTGTTGATTTAATGAAAACAGATTGTATGTAGGAAATGCAGTTCATACTGTGCATGCAATGACTTGAGTACAGCTTTTCTATAATGAGCATGTGTGTAACCTTTTTGCAATGAATGATACCTCAAAACAGGGATGTTCCTGGAGGGCCACTGTCCTGCAGAGTTTAGCTCCAACCCTGTTAAAAACTGTAGTTTTCTTGTAATCCTGAAGACATTGAATAGCTTGTTCAGGTGTGTTTGATTAGGGTTGGAGCTGAACTGTGCAGGACAGTGGCCCTCCAGGACTTGACAAATGGGTACTATTTGTTTTCTAACCAATTTGATACTGGTGGACAATAAAACAGACACTTAGGAAGTAACAGTCAAGAATGTAAAGTTAACTACCGTAGCTAAGCTAGCATAGACAGGCGGACTCCAGACATTGAAACAGTTATGAGATCACCCGTCCTTTTTGTAAATCTATAAAGTAATGACGTTTAGACTGAATCACAGACTTGTTTAAAGTGTGAGTGGTCATAAATAGCCTATCAAGCGGCTACTAAAAAAGCAAGTGTTTGTTTGCATTAACAGATAAGAGTTATCTGGTGTGGAAGAGTGCTGTTTTATATACACTCGGCTTATCAAGCTTAAAACCGCTTGCTTTGGCAGACATTGTCTTAATGTCGCCATTGTTCGACACTAGTCAGAGATGTTCATATACCCAGTTCTTACAATTATTATATCTCCCCCTAAACTTATATACCATAGAACTTGTACAATACTGTACATGCCTCCCCTTGCAAGTATCAGCCTGTGAGTGAATTGTATGCTGGTCTTGACTGGTTTATGCAGGTTAGTTGTGGTGTAGTGGTGCATAGCTGTTACCATACCTGGTAAACCTGTATCCAAAACACAACATATCCTGGTTGTGTTTTGTTTGTTTTCTCCAGCAAGGATAAGAACTGACTTTTCCTGTTTTATCTACAGCTGACTACAAAGAGAGTTTCAACACAATCGGGAATATTGAAGAAATCGCTTACAATGCTGTGTCCTTTACCTGGGACGTGAATGAGGAGGCCAAGGTGAGTCACCTAGCACCAAGACTGTGTACTCAGTGGTTTAGACATGGCACAGCAAATTTACAATTAATTCGTTCTCCATTGTGTGTTTTGGTTTTATGGACATCCTGCTTGCATTAATGGTCATCATGGATGATTAATTGGCAGGTGTAGTTGTTTTACTCGACCGAAGGTTCAGTTTTCAGTCTGACGACATTAGCACATCTATGTTTTGTCACAAACTCTTATTCAGTCATTTTACCACCATTGTGTGTGATACACAAAATGTTATTGAGACACAGGGTGGAGTGTTACGACATATGATATGTGTATTTTACACGCATTAGTCTCTCTCCCCGGTTGTTGAACCCTCACCAAGAGCCCTGTATAGCGTGATGCTTGGGATTCACAATACCCTGCTGCATCATCCCTTGTTCTGTCTATTAATTAAATTAAATTTAACCTATTTTCTCCTGTATGGGGTCTCAGGTTTTGCCTATATGCTACTGACAGAAGGAAATGGACCAGGTCTGTGTACACGGCCAAATGCACACAAACCTGAGTCCAGATCCTCCCAGCCTCACAGGTAGAGTCCTGCCCTCCCATTGTGGCTCTTCTGTTGCAATACAGCTCAGTTCAAACACTCGCCTCTGAAGTATATTCAACTAAAGCTCTCTACGCAAACATTTGCTTTTATTGGGCCAACTTACACTAGTAATACCTATTAATGTGGACTATATGATGTCTTAGTGTAGCCGCCCTTGGACATATATAAATGTATTCGTTATTTTTTTTTTTTTGAGGCCAAGCTCATGTAAAAACATGCAGTGGGTTGTGAAAGGCTCTCAGTTTGATCTGATAAGCATCTCATACTCTGACCTAACATACTCTAAACTTTTATTACAAGTCCCTTCAAAGCTCTTCTCATCATGGCAGACTGGAATGGAGGAAGCCATAAACTAAATTTCTCCAAGAGCCATTGATCTGTGAGGTGGAAATTATGTCCTTGTTGCATTGTGGAAAGGCTCAGTCTCTTTTACGAGTGGTCCACAGTAGTACTTTGTGGTCTGCAAGATTTTTTAATGTATTTAAAAGAAGCCTCTCATGATCGCCAAGCCTGCTTTTTTTGATCAAAAATATAGTAAAAACAATAATAATTATATTGTATACTCGATATTTTATGTTTTTAGAAGAAATCTCTTATGCTCACTAAGGCTGCATCTATTTTTTTCTATTTTAAACTGAATATAAAGTTCAAAAGAACAGCATTTATTTTAAATAGAATATTTTGTAACATTATAAATGTCTTTACTGTCACTTTTGATCAATTTAATGCATCCTTGCTGAATAAATGTATTCATTTCTTTAAGTTCTTTCCCAAAAAAAGTACAATGTACAATGTTGCAAAAGCTTTCTATTTCAGATAAATACTGTTCTTTTGAACTTTCTATTAATCAAAGAATCCTAAAAAATGTTTTCAACATTGATAATAATCATAAATGTTTCTTGAGCATCAAATCAGCATATTAGAATAATTTCTGAAGGATCATGTGACACTGAAGACTGGAGTAATGATGCTGAAAATTCAGCTTTGCATCACAGAAATAAATTACATTTTAAAATATATTCAAATATAAAATATCTTCTTGGTTACGACTGTAACCTTAGTTCCCTGAATAGGGAACTAGACGCTGTGTCACCGCTTTGGGAACGCCTCTGCGTGATTGCGTCATGAAGCAAATGTGTAATCAGTCCAATGGAGAGACGGAACATCATAGGTGGGTGACGTCATCGACCCGGAAGGTATAAAGCATACCGGCAAGCAAACGCCGCTAGCTTCTGAAAGGATGAAGCAAGACGCTCGCGGGCATGTGGGGAGTATGGCAGGGTGACGCAGCGTCTCGTTCCCTATTGAGGGAACTAAGGTTACAGTCGTAACCGAGACGTTCCCCTGCAAGGGAACTCACGCTGCATCACCGCTTTGGGAACGAGAATACCCACGCCCCCATAGGAGCCGGATGCCCGCCTGTAAAATTGTCTAGGAGGCGAGCACCCGAGCCCCCGGAGTAACATTAACGTCGAGTTCGTAGAACCTGACAAAGGGGAGCGGTGAGGACCAAAAATGCCTGAGAGGCAGCCATACTCCTAGTTGAGTGGGCCCGGACAGCCAAAGGGGAAGGCTGACCGGCCGCCACATAAGCAAGTGAAATAGCCTTGACTACCCACTTGCTCATCCTCTGCTTTGAAGCCGGATCCCCCCTTGAGGGTGGTCCGTAGCAAACAAACAACTGTTCTAATTTCCTCCACAGGGCAGCTCTGTGGACATAAGCATCTAGTGCAAAGCAGATTAGATTTTTCCTGGTCTGACGTCAGAAAAGGCAGAGGACAAAAGGCCTGAAGTACTATGGGTCTCACAGGATTAGTGGGAAATCTTAGGAACGTAACCCGGTCTAGGGTGCAGAAAAGCTTTAGCCATACCGGGAGCAAATTCCAAGCACGAGGGTGCCACAGAGAGAGCTTGTAAATCCCCTATTCTTCTCAGAGAAGATATAGCAAGAAGAAAGATAGTCTTAAGAGTGAGAAACTTCTCAGGAACTTCTTCAAGCGGCTCGAAGGGAGCCTCAGAAAGGCCTTGCAGGGGAATGGCTAAGTCCCAGGCCGGCACCCTGGTGCGTACTGTAGGCCTCAGCCTCATAGTACCATGGAGGAAACGAGTAACCAGAGGGTGTCGCCCCAAAGAAACACCACCCAAAGGAGTGTGGTAAGCTGCTAAGGCTGCCACATACACCTTTAATGTGGAGGGAGCTAACCCAGCGGAGAACCTCTCCTGCAGGAACTCCAGCACCGCGCTCGCAGGGCAGTTAACTGGTTCCCACAGGCAATCTCTGCATCATGAGGTGAATAGTCCCGGCGCACTCTCTCTAGAACTCCCGGAAGCAGAGCAATCAGGGGAAATGCGTACAGGGACAGCCTTGGCCACTCCTGTACTATGGCGTCCAGTCCCAGAGGAGCTGGAGGCGTTAGGGAGAACCACAGTCGACAATGTGTGTTTTCGTGTGTGGCAAACAGGTCCACTTCGGCCCTGCCAAACTTCTCCCAAAGGAGCTCCACCACCTTGGTGTGGAGTCTCCACTCCCCAGGCCTTGGCCCCTGCCTCGACAGGATGTCTGCTTCCACATTCATGCGCCCTGGGATGTTAATTGCCCTGACTGAGTGCAATTTCCCTTGTGCCCACAGGAGGATCTGGCAAACCCCCCTGATGGTTTATATAGGAGACCACCGATGTGCTGTCCATGCGCACTAGCACATGATGGCCCCTGAGGTATGGCAGGAAGTGTTTCAGAGCCTGAAACACCGCCAGCAATTCTAGGCAATTTATGTGCCACGAACGATGACAGTCCTGCCATAAGCCCTGGGCCGAGTGACCACTCGTGGCCAACCCGTAAGGGAGGCATCCGTGGTCAGAGATACCCGCTGACACGGTGCCCCCAGTAACGGGCCTTGGGCCAGAAACCAAGGATCCTTCCACATGACCAAGGTGCGGAGTCACTGCCGCGTTGCCTTGATCACGCGAGAATGGTTTCCCTCTGGGAATATCCTTTGGTCTTGAGCCACCACTGTAACGGTCTCATGTACAACAGGCCACAAGGAATCACATTGAACGCTGCTGCCATCAGACCTAACAGCCTCTGATACTGTTTGACAGTGAGTGACTGGTCTAGCTTCACCCCTTTTACTGCTGAGAGGATTGACCCTATGCGAGGCTCTGATAAGCGGGCCTGCATAGAGACCGAGTCCCAACTCACGCCTAGATACGTTATTCTCTGAACTGGAGAAAGAACGCTTTTCTTGAAGTTGAGCCTCAGCCCTAACTTCCTCATGTGTGCGAGAACAACATCTCGATGTTGAGCCGCCAGGTGTGCTGACTGTGCTAGGATCAGCCAGTCGTCGCTATAATTGAGAATGCGGATCCCCTGCATACGCAAGGGGGCTAAAGCCGCGTCTACACACTTGGTGAAGGTGCGGGGTGAAAGGGCTAGACCGAAGGGAAGCACCCGATATTGGTACGCTTCTCCCCCAAAAGTGAACCTCAGGTACTTCCTGTGCTGCGGAAGGCTGGAGACATGAAAATAAGCATCTTTGAGATCTATCGTGACAAACCAGTCCTCGGACCTGATTTGAGACACAATATGTTTGAGTGTAAGCATCCTGAACTTGAGCTTTGCTACAGAGCGGTTGAGGACGCGTAGATCTAGAATAGGGCGCAGCCCCCCATCCTTCTTTGGCACGATGAAGTACCGGCTGTAGAACCCTGACTCCCTGTCGGACAGAGGGACCTTTTCTATGGCCCCTTTCCACAGGAGGGTCTGTATTTCTTGAGTCATAACCAGAGCCTGCTCGGGGCCCACCAGCGTGGGCAGAACCCCGTTGAAACTGGGTGGACGACACCTGAACTGGATGGCATACCCTATTTTTACCATCTGCAGGACCCACTGAGATATATTTGGCAGATTCTCCCACTCTGCCAGAAAATCTACTAGGGGTACCAGCCTCTCGATTGACCCTGTGAGGGTACCGAGAACAGACGGGCACAGTGTAATGAGGTGAGCACCGCCTGCCCCCGGAGGGGGAAACCCTCACTGCCCTGGGCCCACTGGCGTCAGGGCTTCTTAGACGCAGCCTTCCTCGAAATAATGATAGTCCGCAGATCTGTCCTGCGTCGACACTACAGACATCCACCTCCTCAGAGCTGGACAACTGTAGCACCGAGGCCACTTCCTGGGCGGGAGAAACCGCAGAGCGGGCTCCCGAACCCAGAGAAGCAGCACTGGACCTGCCAGGTAAATGCAGCTTTGGTGAGCATAAGAGACTTCTTCTAAAAACGTTAAAAATCTTACCGATCAAAAACATTTGAACGGCAGTGTATAATGTATTCCTCTGATGGAAAAGCTGAAATTGCAGCATCATTAATATTAATATTTTTAATGAAACCATGATAAAAAAAAATTCAAGATTCCTTAGTGAATAGAAAGTTAAAAATTCTGAAAAATTGAAATATTTATTTGAAATAGAAATGTAACATTAGTAATATTATAAATGTCTTTACTGTCACTTTTGACATCAGTTTAATGCATCTTTGCTGAATGAAAATATTTATTTATTTAAAAAAACTGACCACAAATGTTTGAATGATAGTGTATGCCACATGTCTTGGACTCCATCTCACTGTCTGTAGTGTTAATCCGAATTGCTATCCTAATTGTTGAAACATTTTGGACAAAAAATTAAATCATGTAATTACTGTTTTCATGATCAATCATGGAGGGGGCATTGTAGGAAATAAAGTTTTCCCTATGCCATACAAGTGTAGAGTTCATATGAAGTTCTGCAATCAAGTTTTCTTACCATGCTGAGTAGTAGCATGCTTCACCTAACGATGGCCTCTTTCTTGTCCTCTGGCATTGGTAATGGTTGATTATATGAAACTGTTAATAACTAACCACATAAATATTTAGTGAGCAAGACCTTGTTTTAAATCTTTGAGAAGCATGCATGTAAAGATTACAAATTAAAATTTGGTCTTACATTAATATAAAATTAATATTTACTTCAATTGGAGCATTTATATTCTCTTCAGATGAAACGGTATAGTTTTTAGTGGGAAGTCTGAACGTTGTTTTCTGTAGCAGTCAGTGGTACAGATAAGACATGTCGAGGCAGGCACCTGTTTTGCGTGTAGGTGGCTGGTGGGTGAAAAACAAGGTGCTCTTTCAACGGTCACGATTGTGTAGGTCAAAGCTGTTAGAAAATATGAATATGGACGTTTTGATGCAACAGTCTGTTACATGTACATTTGGATGCAAAGTGTTGAACTTACATTGCATATCATAACCTCGCAGAGACAGACACCACTAAAAATTTATTTTATTTGCTTATTTTGCAAACATACATTTTCATGGAGAACTGAACTGTTTTTGTCTTTTTCTCTGATTGTTAGATCTTCATCACAGTGAACTGTCTGAGCACAGATTTCTCCTCTCAGAAGGGGGTGAAGGGTCTTCCTCTGATGATACAGATAGACACCTACAGCTACAACAACCGCAGTAACAAACCCCTGCACAGAGCCTACAGCCAAATCAAGGTCTTCTGTGATAAGGTGAACCTTGACCTTTAACCTTTGAACCTGTACAGTATTCCAACATATCATGCTGTATCTGTGGTAGCAGTCATAGAGAACTGTTAAGACGGCAGTAATAGAGCGCTGCAGTGATGACATATTTTTGTAGCTCGACCCTCAAGTTCACATCACTGGTTCCCTAGATAAAAACACTATAGGATTTTTCCATTGGCTTTTTGGATGATTGCAGAAAATAAGCTCTGTGACCAACTAAAGTTTATGATTCTTACACGGAAGGCTACACCACAGTCGCATGACTTTAACGTCACCATCCATTAAACTTCGACAGCTCTTTTAGTCTTTATTTAAAAACGTTTTCCCTGAAAGTTTGAGTTAGAATAGTTTGCAAGAGCGCAATTATAAACACAATGGGGCTGTAAAGGCAGACTAGTGAGTAGATATAGTTTATTTGTTCGTCGTCATGACGTTTAATGTCTCAGACAGCCTCTGTAGTTACATTTAGACACTTGTTAGTAACCGCCTTTTTCAAGAAAGGACACAAGGGGGTATTACTGATGTATTTATATAACCACAGACCTTCAGGCATTTAATGAAAAAACCCATTCAAAAAACATCAGGACGCTAAAAATGCTAACTCGTTCCTTTATTTTGTATGCATGATCACTTATTCTAATAAGCAGTGAAGTGTTTACTGCTTAAGTGGGTCAGTTGAATTCTGACATAATTTATGCTGTGTTCTTGGTCTTCAAACTCAGTAACTGTAGCGCCACCTTGTGGTTGTTAATTATTGTTACTTTTCACAGCCTTTACAGTCATCTAATTTCTCTCTTCTGTATGTCTTTCTGTCTTTCGGTCTGTGTTTGTGCCACACAGGGAGCGGAGAGGAAGATCAGAGATGAAGAGAGGAAACAGAACCGCAAGAAAACAAAAGGTCTGAAGCACTGAAAGTTAAAAATATCTCCAATTCATAAAAATAAGTTTAAAGGGTCATGAAACCATTTTTTGAGGTGGGAACAGATTTGTACAGGCTGCACATCACTGAAAACACTAAAAGCACACCTTTAAGTGGAAATTGGTTATTTTTGCGCTTTTCTGAGCAATTTTGTTTTTCCGGTTTGAAAAGTCGAAAGCAACATCATGGAATGTGAGGTAGAAGCGTGCCTTCAGAGTGTTTGACTGGCTGCGGGCACAATTCTACGTCAGCCGGTCCTCCGCATTAATTCATGAATATGAACTCTTTTAACCCAATCACTGCGCTGTATTACGCATGAGAGAGCATTACAGTGGAGAATTCAAACAACATGCGGCATGCACATGAGAGTGGTTTCTGCGCAGAACGCTGTGATGAGTTAAACAACACTCGCCATGTGGATCATATAGATCAGATACAGACGCATCAGAATATATGTATATTATATTATACATATTTCATATACTGTAGTGCTCTAAACATGGACCAGCATCGTGTGTGCGCACATATTTAATCGCATCTTCTTCAAATGAAATATATGTGCAAATAAGGACACTGATACAGCCGTACGTCTGATCATGAACGCGATGACACAATCACACGGGCAAAAAATTAACTATTTCTTAATTCTTTCTGTGTTAAACTGACGTGTGTCGTTTGTTCAGAGACTGTAGTGCTTTTAAATGTACTGAAAATATTATTAGACCTTTTAAATGTTCTTCCGCGTTTCTCCCTTGTTTTGGCAGTTTGATGTTATATAGGGTTAGATTTTTAAAAGGCATCAAGGTGCTCTCAACTCTCCGTGGTCATATTTTAATATTCATGTGTCTGTATAATGAGTGTGTTGCAGGTCTGTGTTTTATTGGTTGTTGTCTCCCCTCTTAACCCTCTAAACCCCCACTTTTCCACAGCTTTATGCGCCCATTTTCAAAGACTTTTTGCAATTCTGAGGTGTGAACGACCAGGCTAAAACAGGGGGGTTTCATGACACGTTAAAGAACAAGAAAAGATTTGATACATTTCTTTGCTGTTTTGACATATTGATATACAGTCTTCAGTTTCATCACAGCCATGAACCATGATGTGCTACTTGCTAGTCTGTGGCATTTGGTATTGAGGGGCATTTGATTGGACAGAAACCTGTGTAGTGTGGGATGAGTCACCACCTTTATTATCAATAACAGTTATTCTTGCATGTTCGAATGACATCATCTCATTAGGAAAGGATGGAGGCGCTGGGGCAGTTACTGTCGCGAAAAAGTCTGACACTACCTTCTTTAAAATGATGACTGATTTGGATGCCCAGCCGGTTCTCTTTATCCCGGATGTGCACTTTGGAAACTTACAGAGGGCAGGCCAGGTATGAGTCAATCTGAAAACACACTCAATGACCAGATCACATGCTCTTTTGTGTTAAAAATCCTCTGCCATTTTGCGGTTGACCATAATTGCAGTCTCCAAGTCTGCCCTCCGCGTTTGCTTCCTGAAATCTCAAAAAGGTTGTAGAGGCTCATTACAGAACTGTCCTGAAGACCCTGGTGGCCCATTGTGTGTCTAATGAGACTGAGGCTTATTAGAGAGTGACTGACCTTTCAAAAGCATTCGAGTGTTTGTATCTTGGATACTTAGGTGACATTTGTTCATTAGGAATGATATCTGCTGAACTGGTCATTGTAGTGTCTGTTTTGAGGCTTGTTCTGAATGTTACAGAGATGTTTGAGCATATAAATGTTTAAAGGTACAAAAACTACAAACTTTGTACTCTTTGCAGGTGTTTGCATTTAATACAGAGGAAATTGAACGAGAGGGGTAAGTTAGATCTTTTTCTCAATATTTAAGCTTTAAACCAGAAAAAGATATTCTTGTATCAGAACTGAATGAACACATCACCTCAGATTTACAGATCCACACTAATGTAAAATAAATGATTCAGTGTAAAACGTAGTGATTTAAGAATGTTATTACTTTGTTATTAACATTAATCATAAAATGTTTGCCTTATAATTAATTATTATATATATTTTTGCTGGCAATTAATAATCATTCAGCTACTTAATTGTCTGTTTTGTTCATATTACTTTATAGTGAAAGCAATATAATACACACACTTGAAAAATATATTAAATATATATAAAAAATCTTTTAAATTGTAGCCTACCTTAAGTTTTAAAATAGTCACATAGCCCACTACTGCACTGGAAAATGAGAAATAAATTGTGTATTTTGTGACATTTATATATTCACTTTAAATTTCTTTGGAAATTTAGGATACTTTTACATGTATACGATGTACTAAAAATGGAAAACTTTTTCCTTTGCATTGTTCATGTACAGACGACAACATTGTCAAAACAATCCCCGTTCACACAGATCTGCGGAAACAACTAAAACGCTGTATCATGCATTCCAGGCCAGTAGTTGGCGATGTCACTTTGTAAAGAAACACTAATGGCTCGTTTCCACCAGTACTGTTCAATACAGTTCAGTACAGTACGCAATTTTTGCTGTTTCCATTGTCAAAAGTTGTGAATGGTACCCTAATTCGGAACTGCACCGTACCACTTTTTTGGCACCTTCCGTTGGGGTACCTAGCACAGTAGTCTGTTACAAAAGGGTGGAGCTAGACTCACTGCAGAACGCATGAGAATGACGTCGATCGCTACACTATGGCTATCATAAGCATACTGTTGGCGTGGAAACGCAAGCCGGATCAGGGTTTATGGTCCCGAATCGTACTGTACTGTACTGAACCGCACCGCACCGCACCGCACCGTTCGATGGAAATGAGCCATAAGCACCTATAGACTGAACACGTAATACGCATGTACGTATTAACAAATTCACGTTTTTTGTAGTTCACACGGCGACAATAACGGTATCGTTTTCAAAAACGTGCACTTTGAAACCCGTTTACAAAAGTTTGCATTATCAGTCCCCCAAAACGCCATTGTCGTGTAAATGAACGGCCAAAACACATACATTTTTTCCGTTTTTAATTGGAAACAGTGTTGTGTTAATCTGATTGGTCAGTTTAGAGAAGCATGAAGTCATTGCATTTGTTTGTGTGTTTGAGTTAGAAGTGTGCTGGTGAAGAGGATGTTCCGGCCATCTGAGGATGACTTCTGCCCACCCCCTCATAAACAGCTAAGAGAGGAGACACAGAAGAAAGGTCAGAGCAGGACAGACCTATACATATACACATTTATAGCTGAAGTGTGTATTTTTCCAACCTGGATCTTATGAAAACAAAAGTCCCCCTGTAGTCAATAATTGTATCCCTTAAGACTCATCTTTGAGCACCAAAATGACATATTTAAAGTATTCAATCTATGAATATGCAAATTAGCCCCGCCTCCACACCAGCTCTGAGACCCACTCGCTCAACTTTACTCAAGTTACTGTAGTAAACTCTGCATGATGGTATCACTCTTTACAACGTCAGACACATAACAGTAATTAATATGATTAGTATTTTGCTTAACTACATTATCAAACTGCTAATAATGTGTTGCTAATGTTACACAAACCATGTTCCCGTTCGCCATCTCAGTCTGCCTTCTAAAAATCAGCATCCTTAGAAACGCTTTGAACATCATAGAACCTCAGTGGAGAAACGCATATACACTCACCTAAAGGATTATTAGGAACACCTGTTCAATTTCTCATTAATGCAATTATCTAATCGACCAATCACATGGCAGTTGCTTCAATGCATTTAGGGGTGTGGTCCTGGTCAAGACAATCTCCTGAACTCCAAACTGAATGTCAGAATGGGAAAGAAAGGTGATTTAAGCAGTTTTGAGCGTGGCATGGTTGTTGGTGCCAGACGGGCCGGTCTGAGTATTTCACAATCTGCTCAGTTACTGGGATTTTCACGCACAACCATTTCTAGAGTTTACAAAGAATGGTGTGAAAAGGGAAAAACATCCAGTATGCGGCAGTCCTGTGGGCGAAAATGCCTTGTTGATGCTAGAGGTCAGAGGAGAATGGGCCGACTGATTCAAGCTGATAGAAGAGCAACTTTGACTGAAATAACCACTCG
Organism: Rhinogobio ventralis; assembly: GCA_039654625.1. NCBI lineage: Eukaryota > Metazoa > Chordata > Actinopteri > Cypriniformes > Gobionidae > Rhinogobio > Rhinogobio ventralis. The sequence continues at coordinate 20,977,446 of CM077209.1, read as the reverse complement.
TTACAACCGAGGTATGCAGCAAAGCATTTGTGAAGCCACAACACGCACAACCTTGAGGCGGATGGGCTACAACAGCAGAAGACCCCACCGGGTACCACTCATCTCCACTACAAAAAGGAAAAAGAGGCTACAATTTGCACGAGCTCACCAAAATTGGACAGTTGAAGACTGGAAAAATGTTGCCTGGTCTGATGAGTCTCGATTTCTGCTGAGACATTCAGATGGTAGAGTCAGAATTTGGCGTAAACAGAATGAGAACATGGATCCATCATGCCTTGTTACCACTGTGCAGGCTGGTGGTGGTGGTGTAATGGTGTGGGGGATGTTTTCTTGGCACACTTTAGGCCCCTTAGTGCCAATTGGGCATCGTTTAAATGCCACGGCCTACCTGAGCATTGTTTCTGACCATGTCCATCCCTTTATGACCACCATGTACCCATCCTCTGATGGCTACTTCCAGCAGGATAATGTACCATGTCACAAAGCTCGAATCATTTCAAATTGGTTTCTTGAACATGACAATGAGTTCACTGTACTAAAATGGCCCCCACAGTCACCAGATCTCAACCCAATAGAGCATCTTTGGGATGTGGTGGAATGTGAGCTTCGTGCCTGGATGTGCATCCCACAAATCTCCATCAACTGCAAGATGCTATCCTATCAATATGGGCCAACATTTCTAAAGAATGCTTTCAGCACCTTGTTGAATCAATGCCACGTAGAATTAAGGCAGTTCTGAAGGCGAAAGGGGGTCAAACACAGTATTAGTATGGTGTTCCTAATAATCCTTTAGGTGAGTGTAGTTCATCATAACATCGTAATATAGATCATATACATAATTAACCCGCTATTGCTTAATGTACCCGATTTTTCATATCAACAGAAAAATATACAGAGATAACCTGGCTTCTTTTGAGACTCCCCTGATTCACAGCATAGTAATGATGATATGCTAAAGCCTGCCCTCATGTTGACGCGAGTGTTTACAATGTAGTTTGTGATGTCAGAAACACCAGTGATTTTTTGAGAATGTCTTTTTTTCACTGCAGCTTTAAGGAGAAAATACTCAGCAATGGTGATGACTTATGTATTTGCACATGGTTTGTCTTAAAGCATATTAAAAACACCACATAGACATGTAAACAACATTAAAAACTAAATTTTCACCACAGGGGGTCTTTAAATAAATAATAATCATGAATCGTCAACCTTAAAGGAACACGCTGACTTTTTGGGAGCTTATTCACTGTATCCCCCAGAGTTAGATAAGTCCATACATACCATATTTATCTCCGTGCGTGCCATAACTCTGTCTGACGTACCCACCGCTAGCCTAGCTTAGCACAAAGACTGGAGGTAACTGGCTCCAGCTAGCCTACTGCTCAATAAGTGACAAAATAACGGCAACATTTTCCTATATATATGTTGTGATGTGTATAGTTACATCGTGTACTAAGACCGACGGAAAATTAAAAGTTGCAATTTTCTAGACCGATATGGCTAGGGACTATACTCTCATTCCTGCATAATAATCAAGGAACTTTGCTGCCGTACCATGGCTACAGCAGGCGCAATGATATTACGCAGCGCCTGAAAATAGGCTAACTTCCATCAACATAACCAACGTGACAACCTGCTTGCACAGAGAGCGCGAGTAAAAGCAAAGTTCCGGAATCTGTATCTATGGAAAAAATCGTATTATTATTATTATTATTATTATTATTATGTTTAATATATATTTGGTGTTAATTGTAGCACAGAAATGTTATATTTCAAATGTATGTAAACTATTTTAAAGAAAGATGTAGGGTGAGTGTACTTTACCATACTCTTTCCATGTACAGCATGCTCTGAATTCCCACTGCAGATTAGATTGTTGCACGATTCTAAAGTTTTCATAGAATGTAAATAGAATGTGGAATTAAATTCAGACTTTGACATAATTAAATCCAGGTACTTCATTTGAGATTAATGTGACTGTATGTTTTTACAGTGCTCTTGTATGTGAGGAAGGAGTCAGATGAGGTGTTTGATGCTCTAATGCTGCGGACACCCACTCTCAGAGGACTCATGGATGCAGTGAGTATCTATGGCTATAGGGGGCGCTCTACTCAAAATGAATGAAGCATTGTGCTGATTGTCAAATGCAATGGTGCATTGATTTAAAAATGAAATTTCAGTTCAAAGATTACATTTTTTTCAATCAAATTATTCAAAGCAAAGTCAAAATAAAATTCATGACCATTGTAAGATGTATAAATCCAGAGCCTGATCCCAATCTACTTCCTCTAGGAAGTTATATGTGACTTCAGCATATTTTTAAAATAATTATCACCGGAATAACCAAAACTAACCGAATCATTAAAAAATACACATATTTTATGATTTATTATAAATAATCAAATCATTGTCAATGTGGTGCTCTGATACATTAGCCTGACAAGCCAGACCCACATCAAGATGTTGGGTCTGGGAACACACCATTGGCAGGGCTCAATCCGAGGGGCGGGATAAACAGTTGTCTTTCAAATTCCCTCTGCACGCAATAGGATAGCACTACAACCAAGCAGAGCAACGAAGAAGGTGACATAGTCAGAACGGCGGAAATGAGTCCATGGGGGAGTGTTCCGCGTATGGTGTGTTGTGAAAAAGTTTGATGGAGAGATTCCTGTAAGTCAACAAATGCTTGTACATTCACGCGGAACCGTCGCAACTCTGCCGTCATTATGTTAAGCCCACCCACCAACTCTATACACGATGTGATTGGCCTGACTAGAGTTTGTTTTTTCAAGCTCGCAAGCCAACGGAGAGTTGCTAGACGATCCTGGCTGCAAATTACATTTGCTGCCGCTAGGGTACGTCTAGATTTCTAGGCTACGGACACATAATTGACTAATGATTTCTTTCATATCGACAGATTTCTGAGAAGTATGGTGTTCCCAATGACAGAATGCTCAAGATTTACAAGAAGAGCAAGAAAGGGTAAGTGATTGATTGAAAAAAATCATAAGAGTATGTATGTACAGTAAAATTCACATGACAACTAATAAGCCTGCTTTGACTGTTTATTCTCTCCATTGCAGGATCCTGGTGAACATGGATGACAATATCATCGAGCACTACTCTAATGAGGACACATTTATCCTGAGTATCGAAAACTACGCAGATGCATACAAAATCACATTAACGGAAATATGAACATCTTCACGTGTTTCTAACATTCAGTATGTTTAAGCTAAAAGACTTGTTACTTGGACTCCAACCTGGTCAAATTCATCGTCAGCTGTCCATAAATTGAATTGACATCGGCAAAAGGTGATATACCTCATTTTTAAGAGACCTCAAGTATGATTTTTAAATGGTCAATAGGAGTTTCAGTGCGTCCCAAACGTTTCCATGATTTCACTGTTCTACTGTGGATGTAAAGACTTTTCCTAGTTGAATTTGAACTCGGTGTCCACAGGATTCTTCATCAATGATTATTGCCTTTAATTTTAATGACCAAAGTACAGACTATTCCACATTTCACTTGATTTTGGAGACCGACAACAGTTTCCTGCCTGAATTTCAACTGTGCCTTCCAAAGGATTTCCCTGGAGTGGAAATTAAATATGAAACATCTTCATCATAAATCATCGTAAATGCAACAATAGTGTCCATTAAAAATTACAAAGCTTAAATACATTCATTTGGGACTTTTCTGTGGAATTTGAGACTCTGCAGAGCTATTGATCTGTGAAAAGTGTCCAATACTGTAAAAAAATTTTTTTCATTTGTTTATTATGTTGTCATTATGTTGTTATTTTTAGCCTGGTAGATATCATTTAGGTTCTTACTGTCTGAATTTTCACAAACATATTACAAAACAGGAAATATGAATGAATATAATACAGTATAATAACTGTACAGTACTGCATTATCAGAAAATTCTTCAAATATCATTTCAGCCATGTTTTATGTGTTGCACTCATGTTTTAATGTGGAAATATTTTTTTAGAGGTTACATTTATTTCAAATGCAAAAGATTTCATGACTTGTTTGGAGGTTTGAACATGTATCCTCACATAACCAGCCAAAGTCTTTCCCTAACTATTCAGTCTTACTGTCTGGTTCATTTCTATTGTGTGTGTATAGTGTAACAGGTGCATATTAACTTTGTAGTCCAGATTCAGTGCCATGATGAGCTTCCAAAAGAAAATTTTGTAAAAGGGCACTTCGGAAACTAATCATTTTTATGTAAATAAATGCATTTTTATCAAGTTTTGACCAAAGGTTTTTTTATACTACACTTAAAAGTACACCAAAAAAATAAAAATTACCCCATGATTTACTCACCCTCAAGCCATCCCAGGTGTATATGACTTTCTTCTTTCAGGCGAATACAATCAGAGATACACTCACCTAAAGGATTATTAGGAATACCATACTAATACTGTGTTTGACCCCCTTTCGCCTTCAGAACTGCCTTAATTCTACGTGGCATTGATTCAACAAGGTGCTGAAAGCATTCTTTAGAAATGTTGGCCCATATTGATAGGATAGCATCTTGCAGTTGATGGAGATTTGTGGGATGCACATCCAGGGCACAAAGCTCCCGTTCCACCACATCCCAAAGATGCTCTATTGGGTTGAGATCTGGTGACTGTGGGGGCCATTTTAGCACAGTGAACTCATTGTCATGTTCAAGAAACCAATTTGAAATGATTCGAGCTTTGTGACATTATCCTGCTGGAAGTAGCCATCAGAGGATGGGTACATGGTGGTCATAAAGGGATGGACATGGTCAGAAACAATGCTCAGGTAGGCTGTGGCATTTAAACGATGCCCAATTGGCACTAAGGGGCCTAAAGTGTGCCAAGAAAACATCCCCCAAACCATTACACCACCACCACCAGCCTGCACAGTGGTAACAAGACATGATGGATCCATGTTCTCATTCTGTTTACGCCAAATTCTGACTCTACCATCTGAATGTCTCAACAGAAATCGAGACTCATCAGACCAGGCAACATTTTTCCAGTCTTCAACTGTTCAATTTTGGTGAGCTTGTGCAAATTGTAGCCTCTTTTTCCTATTTGTAGTGGAGATGAGTGGTACCCGGTGGGGTCTTCTGCTGTTGTAGCCCATCCGCCTCAAGGTTGTGCGTGTTGTGGCTTCACAAATGCTTTGCTGCATACCTCGGTTGTAATGAGTGGTTATTTCAGTCAAAATTGCTCTTCTATCAGCTTGAATCAGTCGGCCCATTCTCCTCTGACCTCTAGCATCAACAAGGCATTTTCGCCCACAGGACTGCCGCATACTGGATGTTTTTCCCTTTTCACACCATTCTTTGTAAACTCTAGAAATGGTTGTGCGTGAAAATCCCAGTAACTGAGCAGATTGTGAAATACTCAGACCGGCCCGTCTGGCACCAACAACCATGCCACGCTCAAAATTGCTTAAATCACCTTTCTTTCCCATTCTGACATTCAGTTTGGAGTTCAGGAGATTGTCTTGACCAGGACCACACCCCTAAATGCATTGAAGCAACTGCCATGTGATTGGTTGATTAGATAATTGCATTAATGAGAAATTGAACAGGTGTTCCTAATAATCCTTTAGGTGAGTGTATATTAAATAATGTCCTGGCTCTTCCAAGATTTATAATGGGAGTGAGTAGAGGATGATATTTTGAAGCCCGAAAAAGTGCATCCATCCATCATAAACGTACTCCACACGGCTCTGGGGGGTTAATGAAGCGAAGCGATGCGTTTATGTAAGAAAAATATCCAAATTTAAACTTAAAAGTAAAATAACTAGCTTCCGGCAGATGGCCTACGCAAGGCGACTTACGCCAAAAGAGTAACCCCTGACGCGATGTATGACGTCGGATGTAGGAGTAGCGTAAGCTTTGACGCCTCTTGCGGTTCAAACAAATAGGGCTGGGCAACAAACTCAAGCCTCTCTGACATTTCTCTCTAAAAATTCTCGCTTTAGACTTCTAATTCCTGACCAGTGATTTGTTTTGCTCTATCCTCTGCACTTCCTCATTCGTCAATACGTCAATCTCTGTAAATCGACGTGTACGGTTGTCTGTCGGAAGCTAGTTATTTTAGTTTATAAAGTTTTAAATATGCATCTTACATAAACGCATCGGTTCACTTCAGAAGGCCTTTATTAACCCCCCCGGGGCCTTGTGGAGTACTTTTATGATGGATGGATCGATGCACTTTTTTTTCGGCCTTTAATAATATCCTCTATTCACATTATAAAGCTTGAAAAAGCCAGGACATTATTTAATATATCTACGATTGGATTCATCTGAAAGAAAAAAGTCATATACACCTAGGATGGCTTGAAGGTGAGTAAATCATGGGGTTATTTTTGGGTGAACTATACCTTTAACATTGATGTTATGGCGACTTTTAACCCTACGTTAATGAGAATTTCAGACTAGAAATTTGTTAAACCAGGGATGTTCATGCAAGACCATCAGACACGAAACATTTTCTTTTTTTAAGATTTTTATTTATGATATAACCAAAACAGATGCCTGTGTTTATAACATCTACACTCACACAATGTACAGGTTACCATATAAAATCTACAAAATGATAATGACAAACACTTAGTTTGACAGATAACAATTGTACAGCATAAAGTGATAGAACACTGTTTGTTTTGCCATATATATATTTATCTGTGTTTGGCACTTGACCACATGTTGCTGTCTTGTGCGGTTTAGAATGCCAGATGCTAAATCGTTTTTTTTTTTTTTTTTAATGAAGGAGAATCTACAAACATGAAAGAAAAAACCATTAGTTTTAAATTCAAGCTCCTTCACTGATCAGCATGTGGCTGAAGAACGTTTGATGATTACAACCTTGACTTCACAGCAAATTCAGTGGAAACCACAGTGTTTCTGATGGCTATCCATCTTACATGTGGCCTCAAATAAGATGTGGTTTGCTTGTGAGCGAGTGTTTGTGCATTTATAAATGGACTATGGATTTGCATTAGACAAAAAGCATATGTCATCCATTTACACAGTCCCTTGCATTTTAAAACATAGTCACTTCTAACCCTGAGGATATGCAGACATATTCATACACATTAATATTCTGTCCAATACGCTCCAATTGTCTCTCCATATTCATGTCTCTGATAGAATGCTCACAATTGCTGACCGAAATGTATGCATAGACACTGGATAAACACACGAGTACTCAAAAAGCACCACATACATACCACATGCGCACATATTTATCCAAAAATGTACAGAATGTCCCAGAAAATGCAGAGAACACATTCAGTTTGACCCACGTGTAGTATGTGCAAAATGATTTGAGCTGTTATTTTACCCAGGATATAAAAATAAAATACTACGGCCAAGATTCAGTCCAATTTGAATTCGCTTTAGCATGTTGCTCATGCTAATATGTAGTATTTTTTTTTGATGGTGTGAGACTGAATCATGGTCTGGATAGAGCAGAAAGTGTGCTAGAAAGCTGAAGTGAATCTGTTGGCTGGATCTGGCTGTAAATGCTGCAGGGGTTCATGGTCTATTATGTCTAGTATGTGTATAGTAATGTGTGGTCTTTGCTGCTCATTGTCACAGTCCTACACAGATATGCTTTTACTGAACGAAAGAAGATGTCATATTTCAATAAGAAATTTCATAATGAAAAGCATTTTTCGTGGTGTGATAAATTTTTATCACACACCAAGTTGAACCATAAATTATATCTACAATTTCTTTGTCTAATACTTTTTCATTTTCCTCTCTTTTGAAGCAGCAAGATCAATATAATTGTTGTCCCTATGAAAATATTACTTTGTAAAATGACATTTTAAAACTATATGGTTATTGTCAGTCCTATGCAGCAAGTGTTAATGTTTAAAAAATATTTTTATAATAATTATTATTTTTATTTTTAAACATTATACTGGTGCTCATAAAAGAAGCACCATCATAACAAAATTTTATCCCAAACATAAGATTTTCTATCACAGGCTCTGACATAATACATAATACAATAAATGTTGGAAAAAAAACTTCAAGTACAAAAACTCAGATTTGTCACCCAAGTGCCTCTCTTAAATAGATCTATGTGCTGAATGGAATTGAAATGCTAGGAACACTAGGAATGACAATTGTTATTGTATGTGTAAAATGATTTAATTTAGTAAATTCTTAAAAATAATGATTTAAAAAAGCTATAGTTTTGTGTTTTAGAAAGCATATGCAATGTGTCACATTATCCAATGCATTTTTCATGCTTAGAAAATTTTGCTTCAGCTCCCTCTCGAACCTCTGTTAATTTTTAAAGCTCTTTTTGAAGGGGTTGGTCAGTACCAAACAGGATGTGATGTCACTTGCACATTGTGTTAATGTGTAAAAAGCCTTATGTGAGGAACTCACAGAGAGACACATGTACACCAGCTTATTAGTGTGCATGACCTCTGTATATCAGTTTCTGAACGTTACCTGATGTGTGTCTGTGGGGGAAAAATGGTTGCATGTTTCCATGCCTGATGTTCAGTGGGAAACTCACAGACACCCAGATAGGGGTGTAGTTTTGGAGTCCAGGCTCTGACCGAACAGAAAGACTTGTGTAAGAGAGGTTATGACAGTAACGAGATGCTTTTGATTCACTGGCCGGCACTGCTGGGATCGCATTGCAACAGTCGCACAATGGATGGGTCGTTCTTTGCTCCCTCTACAAACTCTTCGAGCGACAGCTTACCTGAGGGAGAACAAAGAGTCAAAGGTTAAAAAATAACCAGCGAAGAGTCAGTGTTTGCCTGGTTAGCCATTCGAAAGCACTTGTGTATTTAGACAAAGCTATTTATTTTTGTGAGCAAGATGTGAATCACAAAAATTCCAGACTTAATTACCTCTTTAAATGTGATGTTTACTTAATTACTTTGAAATATGGTTGAAGTGTACTGCCGAGATGTACTGAAAAGAATTAGATCTATCTATCTATCTATCTATCTATCTATCTATCTATCTATCTATCTATCTATCTGTCTGTCTGTCTGTCTGTCTGTCTTAAAGTACTTTAAGTACTTTACATGTGCATTAATATGTTAATCAAAATCAGTGTACTTCGTTAAATTGTGACAAAATATTAAAACAATTATTTAAAATATACTTTAAAGTAAACATTTAATTTGGCATTTTTACTAAGTGCACTTTAAGTGTGTTAAGCAACAGTCATGAAAGTGTAACCTCTTTATTTTATGAATTTTCTGCAAGTACAGTTTAAAAAATATATATACTTAAAATTGTTTCACTCAAAAATGTCGTGAAGACCTTCATTCATCTTCGGAGCACAAATAAGACTTTTCATGAAATCCGAGAGCTCTGTTACCCCTCCATAGAGAGCAATTTGATTACCACTTTCAAGGCCCAGAAAGGTAGGAAAGACATAGTTAAAATAGTCCATGTTACTACAGTGGTTCAACCTTAATTTTATGAAGCAATGAGAATACTTTTTGTGCGCAACACCCACCCCCAAAATAACAACTTTATTCAACAATCTCTTCTCGTCTGTGCCAGTCTCCTACGCTGTTGACATAGTAAATACAGTGCAGCACATAGTAATTACAGTGAGCACCATGACGCATGCACATGATGCTAACGCATGAGCTAGCCAATGTTGAGACGCCGTTCTGCCGTAGAACTCGGAAGTGCTGCACTGACACTACGTCAACAGTGTAGGAGACTAGCACATAAAGTCGCTATATTGTTTGTTTTTTGTGCAAAAAAAGTATTCCCGTTGCTTCATAAAATTAAGGTTGAACCACTGGAGTCCCATGGACTATTTTAATGATGTCTTTACTACCTTTCTGGACCTCTATGGAGGGGTCAGTAAGCTCTTGGATATCATTAAAAATATCTTAATTTGTGTTCTGAAGATGAACGAAGGTCTTACGGGTTTGAAACGACATGAGGGTGAGTAATTAATGACAGAATTTACATTTTTGGGTGAACTAACCCTTTAAAGGTTTGAAGTACACAAGTGCACGTTCAATACAATTAGATGCTTCTTTTTTTTTTACAAGGGGATAGAAAGCTCACCATCACGATTTGTGTCCATCTGGCGGAAGATCTTCTCTGTGCGTTTCTCAGGTGTGGACTCGTCCTCTGGCATCTTCATCACTGCAGATACCATCTTATAGATGGCCTGAAGACACACAAAGGATTTCAGTAGAGTTTGGATTTAGCATGTTGCTAAGTACACAGTACTCTAACAAGCATATCTATATTAAGATTCTGAACCCGTTGCAATGCATTATGGGGTTGCCTTATCTCGGAAAGTACATGCAATGCTGCGTTAGGATTTGCTAGCTTTTGGTTTAGGAGTGCACCTATGATGCTGTTACGGAAGTAGGCACTAAAATCTGCATTTTATAAATCTTATTAGACAAAATTGGAGAACTCTGAGTATGATTTGGAATGGGAGGCATCACTATTTCAAAGTAACCATAGCGACTGCTTTTCTCAGGTAATTGAATGAACTGAAAAGGAAATTACAGCCATTTGTGTGCACTCAGCTGTCAGATTCAGGGAGTGCACTTAGGAAGTTGACACATCTCGGCAATTGCTACAACAGCGTGAAATTTACCTAAATATGAGCAAAATATAATTGCTTGCTGCACTCAACTCTCCCTATCTGAGCAAAACATCATGCACAAATGAATATTGCTATATGAAGTAGCCTACTTTTTCTGGTTTAATAACCAAGGTAATAAGGCACAAGCCAAATCCCAGACACTACCTGGAGGCAGTTTGATATGATTGATTTGCCATGTTTATTCAGTGAATGGGAATAGCTGAAATATATGAATATACACTATAAGGTTAGAAAATACCTCTTCTGTAAGTATTAAAAACCTAAGGAAACGTGTTTTTGTACACAACTGTTGATTGATAACGTTGTGTAATTTTAGTCGGTTTGTGGAAGCGTCTCATAATATAGGCACTACTTTAAAAAGCTTGTGATATAAAAAACAGAGGCTAAATTGACAGCTACCTCATTGAAACCAGCACAATCTACATTCAAAAGATACAACACTACCGTAAACATAGATAACACAGACAGACTACTCTGAAACGCGTCCTACCCAGGCATAAAGTGCTAGTTTTCTTTTCAGTGTAAAACTTTGAACCAACCAGAGAGTTGAATTTTCAACAAAGTTTCAGCAAGAAAGTGCCTTTGGAGGATGTAATGTAATGTGTAATGTTTCAACTGAGAGTGATACAGAATCACACTCATAAACTCACACACACCTGTACAATCTCGAGCATTTCCGCCTTGCTAATGTATCCATTGCCATCCAGATCGTACATACTGAAGGCCCACTTTAGCTTCTGATCCAAACGGCCGCGCGACGTGACACTTAGGGCAATGATAAACTCTCTGAAATCTATTGTTCCATCTCCATTGGCGTCGAAGGTTCTGAAGACGTGCTCCGCAAACTTTGAAGCGTCTCCGTAGGGGAAAAAGTTGCCGTAGATCTTCTTAAATTCTTCCATGCTGAGCGCACCGCTGGGACAGTCCCGCAGGAAGCCCTTGTACCACTCCTGGATCTCATGCTCAGTGAAGTCTGTGTTTTCCAGCAGGTCCTGTATCACCTCGGGACGGAGTTTGCTGTTCTGCTTTCCCATGTTGATGGTCTGGTTTCAACTAGAGATGAAGGAGAAAATAAAGAGAGAAACTGTTATTTAAATGTCTCACAGTAAGTAACTAAGTAATATTATCTGCAAGTACAGTTTTTAAAAATATATACTTTTAAGATCTGAAGTACACTACAAGTACACATTCAATAAAATTAAGCTTTTTAAAAAGCTTTTAGCTTTTAAAATTGGGGTTCACACATTCAAGATTATACAATTCGTAGCCAAGATCATAGAATTCATAGCCAAGAAACAATGCAGTGGTTCCCTTGATGTTTTATCTTTTAATGCTTGTTTTGATCTTAAAATATTTTTAAGGCCCCCTTGTGGGCCCCGGCCCCCTGGTTTAAAACCAACGCACTAGGAAATAAAATGGCAAAGATCTCTTTGATATCGCAGTTCTTTCTCCTAGACATCAGTGGAAGAGCAAATGGAGACTTTTTCTTACATTATCATGAGAATGTAATTTCCCCAGTAATTTCACATGTGAAGAGATCTCAACAAAAGAGATCTCAATCTGTGCTCAGATTTGCCAAGATACCAAAGAATGCAATTAAAAGTCAGAGATCTAAATATGTAGCTACTCAAACATTTCTCGCCAATTTCTTTCGAGATTACTGATCTGACTTTCTATCCACATACATTTTATAGCTCAAAAATTTTCTTATGAGTTCCTTCCTTTTCTTAGAGACAAATATAACATTCTCAGTTTTAGTCTCATGAGCTCTGCAATAGACATACATAGCTTAAAACAGCAACATAACATCGCCCTAACCCTGACGGGACAAGCCCCTTGTTGTAATTGTACTAGTATGTATGCAAAGCACACATATCTGCCACATATCTAAAATTTCTCTTCCTTTTCCCATCTGTCAACTGAACTTTCCACTGGTAGACCGCAGCGATGCTTTCACCTGCTGCAGTGTGTGTGTATGTGTGTGTGCAGCTGCACCAAATCATTTCCTGATGCAAATCAAAAACCCTCGTGCATGCAGTCCTACACACATATGATCTCGAGAGCACATATTAGGGTAAATCTATGAAATCAGTGCTTTTTTTCTGGTTTATTTTAATACAGCAAGGAGAAGCTGGAAAAATCCTTGTGATATTTTTGTAGCTGTTTTCAGAACATTGTCTATATTAACAATGCATTAAATAATCACAATAAAGGTCATTTTTTTATGTATGTATAATATTTATGTGAGGGACACAAATGGCATGTACAATGGCTCTTTAGTCTCATCCATGTCCACTGAGATTAGAGTGGATGGAGAGTGATGGGGACAAAAAATAACACTGGTGAGATTATGAGATGGAGAAACTGAAACTCCTCTTGTAAACAGGAAGCAGTCCATCAGTTTGCCTTTCACGGCTCCTCACATAGCACATGTGACTATATATAGTGTGTTTATTTATCTTTTATTTAACAAAATGATATGGGGGAAAATAATTAAATATATACACTGATCAGGCATAACATTATGACCTAATATTGTGTTGGTCCCCCTTTTGATGCCAAAACAGGTGTGCTGTGGTATCTGGCACCAAGATGTTAGCAGCAGATCCTTTAAGTCCTGTAAGTTGCAAGGTGGGGCCTCCATGCATCGGACTTGTTTGTTCAGCACATCCCACAGATGCTCGATTGGATTGAGATCTGGGGAATTTGGAGACCAAGTCAACACCTCAAACTCGTTGTTGTGCTCCTCAAACATTCCTGAACCATTTTTGCTTTGTGGCAGGGCGCATTATCCTGCTGAAAGAGGCCACAGCCACCAGGGAATGCAACAATTCTTAGGTAGGTGGTACGTGTCAAAGTAACATCCACATGGATGGCAGGACCCAAGGTACATCCTGGTGCCATGTGTTCCCCAGGTAAGTGACGCACATGCACCTGGCCATCCACGTGATGTAAAAGAAAATGTGATTATCAGACCAGGCAACCTTCTTCCATTGCTCCGTGGTCCAGTTCTGATGCTCACATGCCCACTGTTGGCACTTTTGGCGGTGGACAGGGGTCAGCATGGGCACCCTGACTGGTCTGCGGCTATACATCCCTATATACGCAACAAACTGCGATGCACTGTGTATTCTGACACCTTTCTATCAGAAACAGAATTAACTTCTAGAGCAATTTGAGCTACAGAAGCTCGTCTGTTCGATCGGACCACACAGGCCAGCCTTCGCTCCCCACGTGCATCAATGAGCCTTGACCCTGTCGTCGGTTCACCACTGTTCCTTCCTTGGACCACTTTTGATAGATACTGACAACTGCAGACTTGGAACACCCCACAAGAGCTGCAGTTTTGGAGATGCTCTGACCCAGTCGTCTATCCATCACAATTTGGCCCTTGTCAAACTCGCTCAAATCCTTACGCTTGCCCATTTTCCCTGCTTCTAAAACATCAACTTTGAGGACAAAATGTTCACTTGCTGCCTAATATATCCCACCCACTAACAGGTGCTGTAATGAAGAGATAATCTGTGATAATTCGAGCTTTGTGACATGGTGCATTATCCTGCTGGAAGTAGCCATCAGAGGATGGGTACATGGTGGTCATAAAGGGATGGACATGGTCAGAAACAATGCTCAGGTAGGCCGTGGCATTTAAACGATGCCCAATTGGCACTAAGGGGCCTAAAGTGTGCCAAGAAAACATCCCCCACACCATTACACCACCACCAGCAGCCTGCACAGTGGTAACAAGGCATGATGGATCCATGTTCTCATTCTGTTTACGCCAAATTCTGACTCTACCATCTGAATGTCTCAACAGAAATCGAGACTCATCAGACCAGGCAACATTTTTCCAGTCTTCAACTGTCCAATTTTGGTGAGCTCGTGCAAATTGTAGCCTCTTTTTCCTATTTGTAGTGGAGATGAGTGGTACCCGGTGGGGTCTTCTGCTGTTGTAGCCCATCCGCCTCAAGGTTGTGCGTGTTGTGGCTTCACAAATGCTTTGCTGCATACCTCGGTTCTAACGAGTGGTTATTTCAGTCAAAGTTGCTCTTCTATCAGCTTGAATCAGTCGGCCCATTCTCCTCTGACCTCTAGCATCAACAAGGCATTTTCGCCCACAGGACTGCCGTATACTGGATGTTTTTCCCTTTTCACACCATTCTTTGTAAACTCTAGAAATGGTTGTGCGTGAAAATCCCAGTAACTGAGCAGATTGTGAAATACTCAGACCGGCCCGTCTGGCACCAACAACCATGCCACGCTCAAAATTGCTTAAATCACCTTTCTTTCCCATTCTGACATTCAGTTTGGAGTTCAGGAGATTGTCTTGACCAGGACCACACCCCTAAATGCATTGAAGCAACTGCCATGTGATTGGTTGATTAGATAATTGCATTAATGAGAAATTGAACAGGTGTTCCTAATAATCCTTTAGGTGAGTGTATATATATATATATATCAAATCTTTGAACTTTAGTTTACATTTATCTGTCCTGCATCTGTTTCTCTCTCACTTACAATATGTGCTTGTGGGAAACTGTCAGTCATAAATGCTAAAAGATCATACCAGTCAAAAAGTTTCCTTTTCAGTTTTGGTAATTTCTGTGAAAAAATAATGATATTAGCATGATATCAATTTTGATTGGCCCCTTTTTATACACTACTGTTCAAATATGTGGTGTCAGTAAGATTTGTATTTTTTTTTTGTGAAGAAATGAATGCTTTTATTAAGCAAAGAAGCACCATTGATCCTGAATCCTGAATAAAAATATATCACAGTTTCCACAAAAATATTAAGCAGCACAATTGTTTTCAAAATTGATAATAATAAGAAATCACCAAATCAGCATATTTGAATGATTTCTGAAGGATCATGTGACACTGAAGACTGGAGTAATGATGCTGAAAATTCAGCTTTGACATCAGAGGAATAAATTATATTTTAAAATGTATTAAATTAGAAAACTGCTAATGGTAATAATATTTCACAGTATCACTGTTTTTACAGCATTTTCGATCAAATGCAGCCTTAGTGAGGATAAGAGACTCAAAAACGTCCAAAAATCTTACTGACCCCACATTTTTGAATGATAGTGTATATTTTAATACAATGTTGAATTTTGAATTATGTAGCCATGGAAACCTAGAGGAAAATTGTATTACTCAGATGTTGCTTTGTCAAAGTTTTTTCATCAAAGTTTTTATTTCATTGACAATTTGAAATATCAACTTTGCATTTGATATTTCTGTGTTCACCATCTAAATTATCTTGTCTTCTATGCTTACACATGGCTGCACCAGTAGACCATTTATGAACATCTATATCTGTCCCCTGATACATTTCTGTATTCCCCCATGATCTTCAAACACCTGTCCAAACTGAACGCTCCATCCTTACCTCTCTCTACAAACCAGAGCCTTCAATTACCCACACATACTACCTCCTTCCATCCAGTCTGAGCACAAAAAGTACAACAGACCCATTTGTCCACAGCAGACTTTAATGCCGCTTCTGTGGATGGAGCACATGGATAAAAGCATTGTGATCAATCAGAGTTTAATTGCTTAATGGATATGTACTACATTCCACCCGTTGTCATGGTAACAGACAGTCTAATCTTACTGTTAGTGAAGCACAAAATACGGTTGCATTTGAAGTGCCTTTAGATAAATCAAACAATAGACTGTTTCTTTTAGAAAAATGGAAGAATATAAATAAACTAGATTTTCTGAAGTAAAAAATGTATTACTCTACAAGACAAAAATACTGAATATTTATTTATTTATTAGGACAGTGGATTGAATAGATAGATAGATAGATAGATATACAGAAAGACAGACAGACAGACAGATAGATAGATAGATTAAAGTTCAATGCTAATGTTTGTTGTTAGGAGTTTGTTCCAGTCACTCAGAGACATGTCTGTTATTGTCTGGCACCTCTCAACCTTTTTGATCATCAATGACATCACTTCTGATCCCTCCTCAGGACAAGCCATGTTCTTGAGAACCCGAGCTTATGGCTCGCGGGATCCCTGATGTTCTTGGACTTTATTTCCAGGGCCAACAGCTCAAAGATCTCTGTCTCAAATTAACCCTAAGACTCTTAGAGCCTCCTATAGCACTTCGGTGACGCCACGCTTACATAACGCAAGCCCACAGACAGCTTGGCCGTGTGGTGCTACAGGTGGACACAAGGCACCGATGTCCCTTCTATCAGCCAAGGACAGGTGACTATAGTTACTCAAGAACACATCACATCACATCCACCAAACAATATATATATACACAGTATATATATAGTATCCACTATAGTATATATATATATATATATATATATATACAATCTTATTGTCCAGTAAAAAATTGTAAATCTCACAAAATTTTGATTAAAGTTAGATTTACACTTATTATACACAACTATTTCCCAAAGGTGCTATTACTGTGTACAATTAAAAACAGTAAAAATCAATTAAAAACAATTAAAAATAAATTTCAGTACTAAAATGACTAAAACTGAAATAAAAATACATTAAAACTAAAGTAGAAATATATATATAAAAAAAACGAATCAAAATGACAAAAACACAAAGACTAAAAACTGAAACATGAATTCAAAATATTAATAATACTAAACTAACGGTGTTTGCCAACGGGATAAAAACATATTTCATGCACTGTAAAAAACAATGGTGCTGCATTACATTTTTAAGAACAATCAACAATGTTTAAGTCATTTCAACTTAAATTACATTAAACTTAATCATTTTTTATAGTGTGTATATACCTTAAAACATAGTATACTAGTTTTAAATAAATACTTTAAAAAATATTTAGATATTTTACTGGACAAGACAATGGTACAAGACAGATTGTATTTATTTTAATACATAAATAAATGCATAAATAAATGCTCAAAGCTCATCATTTCATTCAACTATTTTGAATAGTTATAACAGAGGACACGCAGAACATCCAGCCTGACTTTCAAACCTAATGATTTGTGACACATGTGACTTGTGTTGACAGCCTTACAAAAGCATAAGCCATCAAAGTGATAGGAATGAACATTCTCTTATGAGTGGGCATTAAATAGAACAAGACACAGGAAGGTGTGTTGTTTGATATAAAATATGATATATCCCCTCCACTCCTCAAAACCATAGAGGCCGAATAAAACCACAAGCTCCGAAAGTATGACTGGTGCAGCACTGCATTCATCTTTGTGAGGGGGCTATGAAATGAACTCACTAAATGCTCTCATAGTTTCCTTGTTCTTTCCCATGCTCACTAAAATACATTACTGTGTTAACTGTGCAAGAAAGTACAGCATTTCTGTTTATGAGTTATCATGGGTACATCTAGTCACATTAGTCAATGTGGAAATTTCCTTCACATATCAGCAGTCATCTACAGTGCTGCATTTACATGGCTAGGTTCAGTGTATGCTAAAATTAAAATCATGAGCATTATAATGATAGCCAGCATGCTCAATATGAAAATGTATCTGGATCAATTATTAACATTTAGTCACGGATATTATTCTCACATATAGCTATTAATTTTATGCCAAAACTGTTGGTTTCTATGGCTCACTGCCGGCAACTGTTTACTTCAATCTGCAATTCACATCTGTGCCATGCTATCTCCAAATTCATGCCACATCAGTTTCAGTTTGTCTCATTTATAACCATTTGTTTCCACATGTTAGGATGTTTATCACCGATTTCAAAATGTGAACATAAGAATAACTATGGAAATAATTCACAAAATAATTAATAATAAATAAAATGAATTTTAAAACAGCCTTTACATATCAACCTATATCAGCTCCAACCAGGCTGGAGAACAATTTGCTTTTTAAAGTAAAAAAAGGCAAGAAATCAGTTTAAGGGTGCATTTTAAGAATTCCGATTAAATTTAGCAAGATCTGGTCATATATTATTAAGTGAAGCAGTCAGTAAGTACTAATATTGGGTCTCTGGAGATATTAAATGTGAAATCCACTAGCAGGAGTCATCCAACACTTTCCTTTAACTTCACATAGTTTAATTTACTTCAGCTAACTAGCTAACAAATCTCTCTCTCCCTCTCTCTCTCTCTCTCTCCTTGTACCTGCAGGATTAACTCAAGGTTCTGTTAAGATAATCTGAAGCAGTAGGATATAAATATAGACTCATGTCTGTTATGTAAGGACCACTAAATAACTTATACCAGGACTTGGTAATAAAGAAAACACAGCAGGTATACATACTGTAATCCGTAAAACAACAATGTGCTTTTCTGAGTCAAAATCGCAAATGTGGAGTCTGCATTAATCTGCAACCTCAGGATTGCCCAATAGTTAATATAAAATAAAACATGCAATATAAAATGAATCCTTCACAATTAAATGTGTAAAACTTCCTAAAAGAAGCTTGGATTCTGCATGGATGTAGAGTCTGTGACCGTAATATGAGGATTTACAGGGCTAGGTTGAAAAAAGTGACCTTCTCTCTCAGGCGTGACCTCTGCTGTGATCTTTGACTTCATAGATTGTTTTTTAAAACACTATGAAATAAGAGTGTGGCATTTGGAATACATTGGAGTAATGGTTGCCTATAAAAGTATAAGCAGTTGAAAGCTAGAGTATAATGACCTTCTAAATGTCTCTGAGAAAAATTCAGTGAATGTACTTGAAAGTAGTTATAAATATCACACACCATCAGCTGACATTTTTTTTTCCCCAGTGCTGAGGTCGTTAAAGGTCCATATTTCCTGTCAGAAGAAACAGCTAATTTATATTAATACCCAGACTTTTGACGTAAAACATTTTTGCCTAGTTCAAATGTAAACGTTCAGCCATCAATCTAAAAGCTTTAACTGCTTGTAAACTATCCTTGCTTGACCTCGACACAATCCTCCATCCATCTGTGAGAACGGCACCAAACGGCATCGTGAGAGATGCTCGACAATTCCAGCACATGCTCTTAACATAAATATTTATAAAGCTCCTATTTTTGGAAACATTTTTTTCATACCATTTGCAGTTTTAAATCATGGTCAATTACAGCAGTTGTGACGGGACACTTCAACAAACTGGAAATGCTTTAACATTACAGCCTCAATGCTCACACATTGAATGTAGAGGAGCTCAAGCGTGAAATCACTAACACCACGGCTCATTACAATGTGCCATTACTGTTCTCAGCTGCTGTCGCTGTGAATGTACATACTTGAGCTTACATTACAATAATAACTATACCCTCAGCCTCATAAAAAATACATACATTCCTCACGAGTCAATCTAAACACTGTGCACATTCACATTGCGCCGGGCATCATAGTACATAGAGTCTCAAAAGCTCTTGGAGATGTCAAATGAAAAGCTCTCAGGATCTAATGAATTTTATAAGTGAGACAAGTCACATTATATGCTTTACTATTATTATACTGAAGCTAAAACTCGAAAAATTAGAATAACATACAGAAGTTCATGTATTTCAGTAATTCAAATTAAAAGGTGAAACTAATATATTTAGTATATATAACTATATACATATGCATGATTATACTTTTCAGAGGGCCGACATTTCTGTATTTAAATCCTTTTTTTAATTGATTTCATGTAATATTCAAATTTTCTGAGATTTTGAATTTGGGGTTTTCATAAGCTGTAAGCCATAATCATCAAAATTATAACTTTTGCACGATATTCAAATTTTTTGAGTTTCACCTGTATGTTTACACTGTCATGATGTATGAAGTATAAGTCACAACTAAACAGAAGACATTAATGGACATAGATATAATGGACATGGTCATAAGATAGCGTTGAACCAAACACACCCTACATATGGACTCTACAACCAGTCTATATGATTAATATGCTAGAGATGAAACGTATATTATCCATGTTTGCCTTCAAAGCATATACTTCAACTTTCTGATCATCAGAGTTACACAAATAATGTTTCTTTTTCGCTGCTCACTTCAATGTTTAATTTTTTTTATGTAGTCTCTCCGTTAATATGAGATCAGTTAATATGTTTTATATTAAAAAATTGTTCCCAAGCAGCCTTACAAAAAAAAAGCCCTACAAGCCAAATACAGCCAAAGGTGACAGTGGCAAGGAAGACCTTTCACCTTCTCTGACCCACCTTGACGTAAATGATGCGATTTCAGTTTCACCTGTTGGATCTTGTGATGTCGCCAGCTTTCTTTCCTCCTTTCTTCCCTTTCTATACCATCTCTATGTCGGCAGCTCTTCACACGAAGCTCTTTAAACAGACACCACTCCCCTCTCCCTTTCTAAATTTCCTTCTTTATCTCTTTCTTTTTCTCCCTCTCTCTCTCTCTCTCTCTCTCTCGACTCTCTGGGGCTTTACTAAACTCTCCCACAAAGCCGTGTGTCTCTGTTTCCACATCCCTACAGACGTCGCATTTTCTAAGCGCCCACTTGCGTCTTTTTAGACAATATGTGTGCTTTCTGAACAGCCTGTCAGAAAAAAACATCACTGTGTAATCTACATGCATGCCTCAACAATACAAAAGGAAAAAAGACTGTCTCAACAACTTCCTGCAACCTGAGATGTTTTGTCAAGCATTCTAAGAACATGTTTGTAATTTAACCAGAGTGCCCAGTGATGCTTCACAACTGACTTTATCTGATTCCTCTATTTTTCAATGTACTTGTCATTAACCACTCAATAATGAGAGTCAAGTCATTTGGAGCAAAAGGCTTATTTCCTCTTTCACATGAATCCATGTGACTTTGAATCAATAGGTGAGTTGTTATAACTGCAGTGTGACTTAAACACCTTTATATATGCATTAAAATGTTTGCACATACATAGTCTGACTTTTTAAATTACAATTTATGGGCTTGTATTAATTAAATGGGCTAGTTGTACTTTTAAAATTCATAATCACATGCTTATTGAAGTGAACTCCAGCAAAAACCTGAAGGGTTATTCAAAATTGTGAAGAACTTGGTGACCAGTTAGACTTTCCTTTATAGGTTACATGTATACATTTATAAATTCTCCAATTCTGATATTCAAATAACTTTAGTATCTTCATGGCACTTCAAAGTGCATGTAATGTAGCTTAGATGTAGCCTCCCCTGAAAGCATGCAGTGTTCCCTCTTCTAAGCCTTATGTTCCCAGATTTATCCAAAGCCAAATGATCTGAAATCCACTCAGGTCGGTCGCCTTCCAGCATGTTGTCGGTTCCAGGTTTCTCAGTGGAAGAAGGAATAAAATCAGTTAAGGGTGCAAAACCGAAGATACTGGTGTCCTTCATTCTCCAGAGATGCCTTCATCCTATTAGTTAAAATTGTTGCATCCTGTTCACTTTCAAACAACTGTTTGCTTGCAGTCATCCAAACCTCACGGGATCCTGAAAAATCTTCTCTTGTCTGACAGTGCATCAGTGCATGGCCAGCATATAACTGCACAGACTTCACCTGCAAGTAAAACAGCACAAAAAGGACAGAACTCACCTCAGGTGGTTGTTCTGTTGCTGTGCCGTGGGACTTTAGATGGCCATAACCCGGGGACCTCTGCAGGGAAGAGGCGTTAAGTGGCCTCAGTGGTGATATGCAGCCACAGGTATCAGGAACAAGCTTTGATGCAACCAGCAGCTCCAACGAAAAACTCCACAAGACTCACCCGCAGCTTAGTTCAGAGCACGAAACTGCCTCCCACAGTGACGTCAAAGCTGCTGGTCACATGACCTGCCTGAAAAGCCTTTGAGAGCCATTGTTGCCCTGGCAACAGGAACTCAGCATTGACTCTTGCTCCTTGTCACTTCTTGATTATTTCTTAATGTCAGAAAATACAGCTGTTACATTTTAAACTTAGTTATATAAATAAAATAAAACATGACAAGGAAACCACAAGTGTATGTTTGTATAGGCCTATTATTATTATTATTATTATTATTTTTTTTTTTTTTTGTAGTATTGACAAATTGAACATTCAATCCTGCAGTTTAAAAGTTATAGAACATGTTTCTCTCTTTTTTTTTAGTGAAATATACAGTAAGTTTATATGCAACTAAAAAATAAAATGTATTCTCAAAGTAGCTAGTCCCTATACTGAGTGGCAAGTTAATTTAGGCTAAATTTGTAACCCCAGCCTGTTTTTATGTTTTAATGTGATACATTTAGTCTATTTCATTTTAACATTTAGTGGTGGTAAATTTCCAAATCATAGAAAAATCGTTTGTAGACTATAATTATTCAGTACACACACACACGGTTCACTATCTTGTCCACAAGGACAAAGATTTCAGATATTGCCATCTTTGTGGGGACATTTTGTCCCCATAATGTAGGGTTTACCAGGACACACACACACACGTCTGGTTCGGTATCTTTGTGGGGACTCTCCATAGGCGTAATGGTTTTTATACTGTACAAACTGTATATTCCATCCCCATCCCCATGGGGACCTTAATTTAATAAAAACGAGTCCCCATGAATCAGTGTGCATTCATGTTGAAGTCCCCACCAGGATAGAAAAACATGTACACACACACACACAGTATTATTTATAAGCTGTTTTCCATCCCCACAAGGACAAGGATTTCGGATATTGCCATCTTTGTGAGGACATTTTGTCCCTATAATGTAGGATTTACCAGGACACACACACACACTCATGTCTGGTTCGCTATCTTCGTGGGGACTCTCCATAGGCGTAATGGTTTTTATACTGTACAAACTGTATATTCCATCCCCATCCCTAAACCTACCCGTCACACAAAACTTTAAATTTTAAATTTTCAACAACAAAAAAACACTAATTCTGCATGATTTATAAGATTGTTTCCCCATGGGGACAATTTAGGTCCCCACGTGAGTCCCCATGAGTCTGTGTGCATTCAGATTGAATGGGATAGAAAAACATGAACACAGACACCTGTTTTCATGTTTTATGAGGACTTATCATAGACATAATGATTTGTATAGTGTTCAAACTGTATATTATAGCCCCTTACACCAACCCTACCCCTAAACCTACCCATCACACAAAACTTTCTGCATTTTCAAAAATCATCACTTAGTATGATTTATAAGCTGTTTTCCTCATGGGGACCAAAAAATGTCCCCACAAGGACAAGGATTTTGGATATTGCCACCTTTTTGGGGACATTTTGTCCCCATAATATAGGGTTTACCAGGCCACACACACACACATGATGATGTAAAAAAAATCACTCTTTGCTCTGCAAGGACTTGATCATATTGTGATGCACAGGACAGGTGGAGAGCGTTAGCGTTAAGAGCAGACGTCCCTCACATTGGAGGCCATGCTTTACTTAAGCAGATTAAAGGGAAGTCAAAGCCTTCTCTCATTAGCCTTAACGAACAAACACTTTTTCAGGCTACATGCTGAGTCAGTCATCTGCAGGGCTGCTACCTGCACGGGCACTCAAATCACACCCAGAATGCATTATAACAAAACACGGGTGCACATGCAAAATACAGACGATGACATCTCACGCAGACATCCACATTTTTGCATGCGCAATCCGTGAAACATGTTATAATACTATTATAACCAGTGCTGCTGATCTATTTGGTAACACTTTATTTTAAGGTGTAATTATACATTTAAGTACCGAGTAGTAATAATTAACTACATGTACTTACTATAGGGTTAGGGTTTCGTTCAGGGTTAGTTGCATGTAATTGTGTGTAAGTGTTACCATGTATTTATCTTCATGTGCATGATCCTGTTGGGTGAACGTGATTTCACCAAGTACAACATGTAACTCTGGATCAACATCTTTGTTGATCCTGGAACAACATCCCAATCCACCAATCAGATTTGAAGTTTACAGTTTATGTCAAGTTTAGGCTTACAACCTTGGGTGCTTCTGATTTT
This sequence comes from Rhinogobio ventralis, assembly GCA_039654625.1. Taxonomy (NCBI): domain Eukaryota; kingdom Metazoa; phylum Chordata; class Actinopteri; order Cypriniformes; family Gobionidae; genus Rhinogobio; species Rhinogobio ventralis. Next base: position 20,952,949 of record CM077209.1, on the reverse strand, counting down.
AGGAATAAGTTATGGGCAGTGTTAGGACATTAGGGATAAGATTAGGACTAAATAAATTGATCCAGGAACACATCTTACTTGGCAAATCCCGGTGACCCTTGGGGGTTGATACCTGGAAGAGGGTCTTATTGCTCAGAGGTTGCTCTGTCATATAGCTCAGGAGACTTAATTAAGTGCTGTTTTGTTTCATTTAAAGCTGCAGTCCGTAACTTTCTTTGGTTAAAAATTATCCAAAATCTTTTTTGTGTCATTACATCACGTCTTTATACATAAAGAAGGAGTCCTGGCTAGAAGGCTATCACATTTAAGGATGATGCAGGTGGCGGATCAGTGACAACTGGAGATTCACCTGTAGTCAAAAGTAAAATATTAGACTGTACAGAAATTGAAATCTACTGGTAACACTAATACACACTAAATACATGTAGTCACACAACGCTGATGTTATTAACATTAACAATTTGAGAACAAAGTAACAACAATAATAATTTGCATGGTTTGATATGAGCTAATCGATCGTCAGATTTAATCACCGTTGGTAGCACACTTTATTGTAATGCTTTTTTTCTCAGGTGGTCAGAACAAAAGTGGCAGACATGTTACTTTGATTGATGTCAAATGTTTGAAATTATGAAGAATATGAGGATAAATAGTTGAGTTAATATTGAAATCTATGCATGACAGACTTTCTTGGAGAGTTTGAGATATTGTTTAGATCTCTTTGAAACTCTGGAGGAGAGACTCACTTTCTTGGGAGAAAAAATCAGAGAAGCAGAGGCTTACTGTAAGTCTCCATTTGATCTCCATTGCATCTCATTGCTGTCTAGGAGAAACAACTGAGATACTAGAGGTCGCATTTGTGATTTTTGCTTTTATAGAAATTGATGAGACATATTTACATACATATTGTTCATTTTGAGATCTCTGACATCTGATTGCACATTCATATTGAGATCTCCTTTTGCTCACATTGCTGTACTAATTTCTAGAGGAGAAACAAGTGAAATCACTGGTGTCTTTTTTTCTCAAGAGAAAACTAATAGAAGCAGGAGATTTAAGCAAAAGTCTCCATTTGACCTCAATAGCATTTCATTGCTGTCTAGGAGAAACACCTGAGATACCTGAGAAAGCAATTGAAAATAAATATTTTTTTAAACAAGAACTAGGTAAGGAGATGGGCAGATTTAATTGAAAGCTTGATCACCTCTGCAGTGGAGCCTAGTTCTGGGAACGGAAAGCAGGCCAAAATTGCTAGATTTCAAGGACCTGTTTGGTTTGTGGGTGGAGATCCCTTCTGAGAACTATGAAGGTACTTTATTATTCAACAATTTAAAAACAAAAATTAGAATTTTAAAAACAATTCTAAATTTGATTGGTAGCCAGTGCAGAGAAGTCAAAATGGGCGTAATGTGATCAAACTTTCGGTCAAACAGCATTTTGGACCATTTGGAGACACATTAGAGAGGACTGCCTTAATCGTACATGCAGTTGCTATAATCTAGGCGAAATAAGATAAATAAATGAATGATTTGTTCAAAATGTCTAGCGGAAAGAAAGGATGTTTTCGTTAGACGTCGTAAATGGAGAAAGCTCAAGCACTAATTTGTTTCTCAAAATTTAGATTGCAGTCAAAATGAACACCTATGTTTTTTTCTACGCAAGTAGTTGGAGAGATGACCAAGATCAAGGGCATTAGCATCATGTGACTTATTTAAACCAAATAAAATAATTTTTGTTTTAGCACTAATTTAACACTAAAAGGTTCTGTTTTTACCATATTTGTAATTCATTTAAGCAGGCTAGCAGCGCTCCTGGTGATTCTTTGTTTTTATGTTGCAAAGGAAGATATAACTGAGAGTCATCAGCATAAAGATGAAATGACATTCCATGTTTCTTAAAAATAGCACCCATAGGAAACATAATGAAAACAGAATCGGAGCAAGAATTGATCCCTGGGGTACTCCACATGCAAGAGGACATGGGGAACAGATATACTGACCAATAGAAACATTGAACCTTCTGTTTGATAAAAAAGAACATGTAACGACTGAGACAAATCAGACACAATTATTTATTCATTATATTTAATTAATAATCCAGCAAACTCACTCTCCCAACAAAGGTTTGTGAACCATCCCCCAAAACTGCAACTAACATCCCTAGTGCAGCTAACAGGGGGCCTCGGGTTACAGGACACATGGAGACTGATAAGGTTTATGACCAGAAGGAATTTGAAGAGAGTTGTGACTCTCACTTAATTCTTTTTTAATTAAAAGGACAAATAAACCATTTTAAACCCATTGTCACAGCTATGTTCTGTTTTGTTCATGGACTTTCAGTGTGTTTTCATTTGTCACGTTTCTTTGTTCAGTTTCCCGCCACTCATCTGTCCCCATGGTTACCCTCGTTAGTTTAGTTCTGTTCAGCTGTGTCTTGTCAATTAACTCGTGTCTGTTTGCTATTTAGTTCTCCCCTTTCTCTCAGTGACAGAAGATCGGAGCGCCCCAAAATGGACGATAAGGTCAGAATAATCGTCCTGGCTCAGGAGAGCCAAAACCTTTTTTCTTTTATTCAAAGTTTTGTTTGTGTTGCCATCACCAGTGCACTCGAGGACGAGACACTGAAAACTCAACTGGGCTTCTGAAAAGGGCTTCAGCACGCGACGAGTGTCCAGTGAAGGCTCCAGTCCGCGACGAGAGTCCAGTGAGGGCTCCAGCCCCGAGTCCAGAGAGGACTTCTTCCTCCGTCCAGAGTCCAGAGAAGACTTTGTCTCCCGTCCAGAGTCCAGTGAAGGCACCAGCACCGCCAGAGTGTCCTGGACTCCCACCCAGCCTCCCTCTCCCACCTCCTCCCAATTAAAAACCTTATCCTCGCCTCCGCCACTTCCTGTCGACCCATCCGTTCACCCTCAGTCCACCATCGGAGAGGTGTGTTAGCCGTGGGTCCAGTCGTCAGATACATCATGGCGGGTGGATCCACGGTTTCCGCCTCTGGCCTCTGTGACCAGGACTCCACCTCAGCCCGTCGAGCCATTAGCGCTACCCTGGCTCTTACCTCCCTCAGCTCCACCGTGGCCCATCAGTCCACCAGCTACGCCGGTCTCCCTCGCCCCTCCGATGTTGCCGTGGTTGTTCGTCGACCCGCCCTCGCCTCGGGACTACATTTCTTTGGCTTCGCCTCGTCCCTTCGTTCCTCTGGCTTGGTTGGGCTCCTCACTCCCTCCAGCTCCATCTTGGGCCTCGGTCGCTCCAGCTCCATCGTAGCCTTCTGGATCCCCACCGGCGCTTCAGTCGTCAGAGCCGTGGGCATCGCCAGGCCCCGCCGGATCTTCAGTGGCTCATCGGCTCTACGGCGACACCCTGGCCTCCACTGGCACCTGCTCCGCCTCCGTCAGTCGGCCCCCTGAAGTCGTCGGTCCTTTCTCCTCCATGGTCCCAACACCTGAAGCCATGTGCAACTTCCTCGACCATGATGGAGTCGAACTAACCGTGCAAGTTCATCATATCTTCAGTCATTAAATTGATAAATGTGTTCACCTAACATAATAAATTAAGTAAACTGCACATATAAATATTATGTAACAGTGACAAATTTAAATAGTTTGTATTTACTCAAAGAAATTGTCAGCTTTACTTGAATTTCTTTTGTTCATATAACTAAATTGTTATTTGTAAAAATTACTCAATATAGTTGCGTGGAACCACTTGACGCTGCTTTTTTGAGTAAATTCAACAAGTCATTTTTTTTTAGTGTAGCCTAATACAACTGGACAGAGAGATCTATCTGAAAAAGCTGTACAAAAAGCTAGAATAAACACATACTGAGTTGATGTATGTAAATCTGAGCCCCATTTGAGACATTGTTGAGATCTCGAATGATACTCGAGAAAAAAGGGAGGGAGGTCTTTTTTTCAGGAGTAAAAACAGAGAAGCAGAAGACTTGTGCAATAGTCTCCAAGTGACCGCCACTGGCCTCCATTAAATCACATTGGTGCAGTGTTGTAGTCGAGATCAGCTCATTCGAGTCCGAGTCGAGACCGAGTTCAGAGAGGGTTGAGTCCGAGTCGAGACATTAGAACTTAATTTGATTAACTTTTTAGTTATGGAGAGCGTGCACAAAAGTGACTGCAGAAAAATTGCTGTCTTTTTAATGCAAAAGTATGAATGTTCTGGAGGGAGAGAGGGCGGGCGGCCTTCTGTCAGACATTTTTGGGGGAAGATGTTCAGTTTTGAGACTGTCAGCAGTCATCGTATCTGTATTCATTTTATTATTTAATTAAACGAGATTTGGTTTTCTCTGTGACGCTTTTGTCCTACTTTGAAAACAGAAAATATATTAAAATAACGTAGTGTACAACCATGCTTTTGACCATAGTTGGAACTGTACTCCTCTCTATGTTTTTTGTTTTTTTTCCCAATGTAATTTCTACAGTTATTATTTATTTACATATCTTTATTATTATGACTTACAATTAGTAGCTGATGATAGAATAATTGATCTTATGTTGTTGTTGTTTTATTTTTTATTTATTTTATTTTCATATTATGTTAAATACCAAAACCACTAAAAAGAATAATAAATAATAAACGCTACATAAAGAAATAATGTAGCAATGTGACTTTCTGGAAAGGGGGATCACTACAGGTTGATGGCAGGTGGACACAGTGTAAAATAGAATCGAGGGTCACAGGTGTGGGAGAGAACCTGGCGGGAGTCTCAAGTCATGTTGCACACACAAGAAAATCACCAATCATTGGACGTGTCAATCAAACATCAATTTAAAGAAATATTAACGTACAGTAATAATCATGAAATATTTTGAATGGGACTCGAGTGGAATAAGTCCAATTCCTAATATGTTCGAGTACGAGTCAATACAGAGTCCAAATGCACACGAGTCCATGACAAGACCAAGACCATTAAAATATGGTCTCGAGACCGAGTCCAAGACCGAGTCCGAGTCTCGAGTATACAACACTGCATTGGTGTATAGGATAACCAACTCTGATATTAAAAAAAGGTTACATTTCTGGTCTCAAAAAAATGTATGTGTTTGAGCAGGAGACTGATGCAAAATCGGCATTTGATATCCATTGCATCTCATTTGAGATAATGAAAATGTCATGAATCTCTAAAGGAGACACATGTGAGAACTTTTTTAATCAGGACAAAACCAGGAGCCTCCATTTGATCTGTATTTAATTTCACTGCTGTCAATTAGATCTCATTTGTGAGTTTTCTTTCATATGAGCAGATAATTCTCCAGCCAATAGGATGATGTTTGCTAGATAAATGCTGGCCTTATCTATCCTGTAATGTTCTCCCAGTGTCCGGGCACCAGTTGGCTCTGAGCCGGAAGCTCTATCAGCCAGTCCATGCAACTGCCACGGGCTCTTATCTTTAGATAACGTCAGCTTTAGCGTGGATAATGAGAGCTGTATGGGAGGCCAGAGCTCTCAATGATTATCTGTTACCTAACCACCCGCTTACACCCCATAGGCATGAGTAGCTGCTATTTCAGTCAGAAGGTGAAGAGTAGTTAACCAGTGTGTGTGTGTGTGTGTGCGTGTGCAGGTTTGTCCTTTACTCCCTTTGTTCCAAAGACAAGGTTTATCCTGTGAAAACATTGGAAGACATCAGTTCATGTGGGTCTTGCAATGTCAGAAAAAAGGTGATGGTGCCGCAGAGATGATTTACAATGTACTCAGAATGTGGTTTTCATTTATAGATGGTGTTGATGCCATCAACCTAGCAACTAAGCAGCCCTAAATGTTACATCTATAGGCTGTAAATAGTGCATGTATATTTTCAATTCAATTCACACTCATTTGTATAGCGTTTTTCACAATACATATAGTTTCAAAGCAGCTTTACAGAAAATGCATGTCTATATTACAATTTAGAGTCATATGTTATCAGAGGTGCTGTGTCCAAGTTATGTATTTCAGAAATGTACACATACAAATCACACAGTTAGCTAACAATGTATAATTTAAGGCAGAAACGATGAGCTCATTGAAGTAATTAGTTTTGGACATAATGATTAAAATATAGGCTAAGGAAAATATAGCATTGGTGCATGTTGATTCAGTTTTGTGTTATTTGAAGTCCTTGCAGGATTTAGAGTCCTCTTGAGTCTTATCTTTACAGGTGTTGAGGCATCTAAAGTCTTCGTAAGATGCTGAATCCAAACTGGATCTGACATATTCTCTAGTTACCTCAGGATGGGCATTCCGAGATAAAACAGAAAAGCAAATGGAAAATAATTAGCGTAGCTGCTGTTCATAACATTAAGCAAAGATAATCATGCACATTTGATCTGATATAACTGAAGTACAAGGTTATAAGATGCATTATGTGAATGCTTGGCTAAAGAGATGTCTTTAATTTAGATTTAAACTGGGAGAGAGAGTCGGAGCCCCAAACATTATCAGGAAGGCTATTCCAGAGTTTAGGAGCCAAATGTGAAAACGCTCTCCCTCCTTTAGTGGACTTAGATATCCTAGGTACAACCAAAAGTCCACAGTTTTGTAGCCTTAAATAGTGTGATGGATTGTAGGGCGATAGAAAATCGGTTAAATACACAGGAGCTAAACCTGTGTATACCTGCTAAATATTTTCTAGTGCATTTTACAGGATAGAAAAACAATTACCATTGTTTACTGAACAAATCCTAAGCAGCAAAGTAAATAGAGTGCTGCAGGGATGCCATATTTTTCTAGGCCAAAACCCATAAACGAGTTAACATTTTAGCACTTCTAGTGCCATCGTCCTGAAGTCAATGGGTTTTTTAATAAAAGCCTGAAATAAGGTCTATGTCTAACACAAGCTAAGCTGGTGTATTTTCAAGATATTTTCATGTTTTATTCTACAACATAAAATACATCAGTAATACCTCACTTTTGATATATGAGCTTTTATTTGAAAAAGGCAGTTACTACCAAGTGTCTAAATGAAACTACAGAGGTTGTCGGGGACATTAAACGCCTTCACGCTGAACAAATAAACTCATCTACTCACTAGTCCACTTTCACATTATGTGCAACTGTTCCCAAAATAAAAATGCATGTCCCACGATTCTGCAAAGAAATCTCCAACAAAGAATCAAAACAAGCAAATAGTGCCAAAAGAACAATTTAGCAGCACCCGTCAACATCATGCATTGCGAATATATATATTGCTTCAAATCAAAGTTTGTAATGTTGTGATTGCGATGCACATGCACAATGCACTGTTGTCGAAGGTCACTGCTGCATGCTGAGCTCTAGGCTGATTGCCAGAGAGAGCAAGAAGCCGCCAAAAAAACAAGTGTGCAGGATTAGGCTGTGTGACCTAAGTGATGCTTGCAGATGTGTGTAAGCAGACAAGTGGAGCTATTTAGAAACGCACACAGTTTCTGCCAATCTCATGTTAATCTTGAGTATCTTAAGTAGTATTGCATCCTTCATATCTCCTAAGAGACTTTAGTTTTATCATATTTATAAAAGACAGATACACTGTATTGATTCTTTCCGAAAACAACCGAGTTCATAGAGGTGTGCCGTGGGTGGAGCTAAAGAGTCACAAGCACACACACACACACACACAATACATCATGGCATTATCCCTGGATAACTTTCGATTCACTATACTATTCGTGTTGTTTACATTATATGCACTTGCATGCCGATTGCCATCAAAACACAGACATTTGATGCAGTTTCACTCACCGCATCGGTTTCGACTGATGACCGGGAACAAACAAACACACTTGCAGAACTCCATTGCTGCCCCGGATAAACAAACTGTATTCACTGTTTCCTTAACGCTGGGCTATTTGGGAAGCTGAACAAAGTTATCTTTCCCTCACAACCAAAAACACACTTCTTTAGTGAAGTGCCCATACAAGGAATTCCGCCCTTTATGACATCATACACGGCCATACTCGAAAAAAACTTTCCGAAACTTGTTCAAATCCTGAAGGAGTGTATTTGGTACAGAAATAATCCAAAAATAACCCCCCCCCCAAAAAAAAATATAAGTACAGTGTAAAACATGTATGTACAAATGAAGTGTCACAATTTAAATGTTAGTTCATAACAGATAGACACTTAAAGACCCAAAAAGTACTACCATTATACTTTTTAATAGCTTTTGTTCATCTAGAAGAAAGATGCAAAGAAAAAGGAGGGATCAACAATGCATTCTGGGAAAGAAATGTAATTTAGTTCTTTTATTACATTTTTCACAGCCATTCACAATGCTCATATCATAATTTCAAACTTAATTTCATCAACCCCATTCAACACATTGTAATCAATTAAATTTAACCTGGCATTTAAATTTCTGAAGTTACAGCAGAAATGATTTGGATGTGTGTGTTTAACACTGATTGAATTATTGTGCTGGTACATCGTGACTTCATAAAATGAAATAATTAAATGTCGTGTTACAACTGCAGTGCATGCAAACAGAGGGGTTTTGTTTTAAGTCAGGTCATTATCTAATGCTCTATATAGCTCACAGGTGAAGTCTGCTGTTAAAGTCCCTTTGATCCTTCTTCTTCTTCAAAAAAAACAAAACAAACACGCACGAGCGCACCCTTCAGAATCACAGGAAAGCAGGCTCTGAATGCAAATGCATAATCAGAGAATATGTAAAATCATTCAACTGAACATTTGTTAGAATGACTGGATCTGCTGAGATTTCGAACAAAACATGTTGGTGCTGGTGACCCTATATGAGGTTAACTGGCAGGTGCACTATTTTCATCATGCAGATAATCAGCTCTAATGCTCGTGACCCTTGGAGATGTACAGTACACAGAACATTTCACACCCTACAAAAACTGTTTGCTTAGTTTAACCAAGAATTTGCATAAAAACTAATCTTTGTGAAATTGATAGTTCTGAATCCTGAAAGGCTTTCGGTGAAAGCTCATTAATCAATACAACATTCCAATTGTGCTAAATTACAAAATATACTGAAGTGACATAAGGTTAAATATTTATCTATGGAATCTATGGAAAATGGTCAAAGAATACTAAAATATTTTGTCAAAAAAGTATCAGGGACTTGTTAACTGTTAACTGAAATAAAAGAAAAGACAAAAAACTTTTTTTCTAATTTCAGGTTTGCCAAAGCAATATTTTTCATTCACGTTTAGCTTAACTTGATGTAGGCTACTAAAACAACTAAAACTGAAATTTTATAAAAAACTATATAGACATATTTTTTTGAAGAGCAATACAAATGACAGAAACAACACAATTACTAAAACTTTAACTAATTAGAATAAAAAACGAAAACAAAATAAAAACTAATTCAAAATATAAAAAAGTAACAGTAGCCATGATACTAAAATAACACTCCAAAATACTAAAAGTAAAACTTGAGTATAATAACTAATAAATAATAATTTAATTAAAATAAATATTAATTAAATGATTCTTTAAGACTTTCAGGGTGTCCTCTACTTCTCTAAAGTCATGTCTACAGTAAAAATAGATCTTACATAAATATCTGTTAAAAAAACTTGTTACAGTACAAAATTGAACGAAAATCAAAAGCGAATGCACAGAAGAATGGCTTTCTTTCATTAATAAAAAAGAACAATACAGGTAATTATGTCTCCAATTCAGTCCATGTAAGTGACCAAAGGCAAAACAAAAAGGTTTGTTAACTCAAGATTAATTTATGTAGTGTAGACACATACAGTAGCTGAAGACGACATGCTATTGAGTTTGCATGTGTAATTCATAGACTTGCTCTTGTTGGTTATAAAAGTACATTCGAATAATTTTGTTATAGCTAGTATTTAGCTTGTAGCTATTATATTTCCGGCTGGACTGAAAGCTTTATTCTGTGAAACTGTGATGACTGTATTGATTTCTTGCATTGTCATTTGTGAAACACCATATTTCAGTCACGGTAAAACCGTGATTTAAGTCACGGTTACTTTTTTGCTCAGAGATATTGTATTGTCACATTTTCAGCCTGATATTTTATTGAGTTTACTGAAATAGATTTTGTTTTTCAAACAAATTTTTGATAGTTATATTATATATATTAAATATTTACATAGCCTATTTTTCCATATATAGAGAGTTATATAAAGAGTTACTAATAGTTGCAACTGATTAATATCAGTTATTTTCTTCTCTGCTGTTTTTATACAATGTATACATACGATTTAAAGTGATTTACACACAATGTTCTTCTGAATTTAATTTGAATCTCATGATTCAGCATCATCATAAGACTAGTAGCCTAACACAGGACGAGGCAAATTATTTTTCTTCACTAATTTCTATAAGAGTCTAGCGTCATCTTCTGGTCATTCATGTTGAACTGAGCTTCAGCAGATATTTTCTTATGACGTTTTTGATAATTTTATATAAATATATTTCATTATTTTAGTATAGTAATAGTATTTAGCCTAATTTTATTTGGAAATCACATTGCATCTTTCAAATAAGCAGTGGAAATAAACAGCAGTTTCAGGACCTCTATTACAAAGCGTAAAGTTTACGTCAACATTTAATATAATCATAATAATAATATGTTAATTAACAACAACAACAATAATAATAATAAAAAATATTGTTTAAAATTGTAAACAATTCCTGGCTAAAGACTTTTATTTTGACACGTTTTTATTGCAATACATGCTTGTAACGGCAAAACATTTAAAGCCTGATAAAAATACAAATATCATTATGTATGTTTAAAAAAATTCTTCTGAAAACTGGTCAAAATACACGTCGCAAATTAATAGTTTTGATTGTTTTTGTTCAGGCATCAGGGTGTCCCGGTGAGGCATGACGCAGTAATGTCAGGTCCTTTTTCACAGCGCAGGAAATTGAAAGTAAAAATCACTTCAGATCCACTGCAATTTATCAGAATTTATCTTCTGACTTAGATATAAACCGTTTTCAAAATGTTCATTTCGGCGGGGGATGTTGTTCCATCTTTTAAAGGCTTTACGTTGATAATGGTAAGTAAAGTATTTGCCTTCATTAGTATATCAGCTTCATCATCATCACACAAACACATGCTGCAGTTATCAAACAATTGGCTACTTATAATTGTTTTTCTTGTGCATAGCCTGCAGTATCTGTTGGAAACGTGGGGCAGCTCGCCGTGGATCTCCTCATCTCAACATTAAATATGCCCAGAGTGGGATACTTCCACACGGACTGTCTGATTCCCATGGTTGGGAACAACCCGTATGCCACATCGACTGAGGATGCTTCCCAGCTCAGCACCAGCGCAGAGGGTAATGGGATACTATAGCTTTAACTTTGAATTCCAGAGAATCATCTTTTCTTACACCACCAATTCTTGCATGTACAGTAGCTGATGTTTTGAATGTGTCTGTGCAGTTTACTCCCACAGTGACTTAAAGCTGGCTGTCCTACAGATAAGAACACCCATCGTCCAGGTTAGTGGTTTGATTTTATAAAAGTTTACACTTTATTGGAGGTGTACAATTTAGTGGTCGACCGATATGGCAGATAATTTCAATCCTTTAGATGCCACAGACCCCCATTATGACTATCCTTGTGCAAGGGACCCAATCCTAAAATTTAAAAGGAAGCTATAATATTTTCACGTATAAAGACCCCATTAATGTTGTGAAAAATTAATATAATATAAATATGTATATATTTGGTATTTTTTGGAAAATATTTAGTTTCTATTATGTTACATTTTATTAAGTTTGTTTTAACTTACTATAGTATTATAGTACTTTATTTATTTATTTTAATCAATTTATTTATAATAAATTGTTCACCTAAAATGAAAATTGTCGTAATTTCCAAACCTGTATGAGTTTCTTTTTTCTGTTGAACACAAAAGAAGATATTTTAAAGAATATGGGTAATATCTTTTATGTTCAACAAAAGAAAGAAACAAAGGTTTGGAACAACATAAGGGTGAGTAAATGATGTCAATTTTCTTTTTTGGGTGAACTATCCTTTTTAAATCAAATTAATATATGAAAATTATATATTTATTTATTGTTTAAATCAAATTCATTTATTATTTTAATCAATTATATATTTTAATAATTTATTTTTATTTGTATATATCAAATTTGTTTATTATTTTTGATCAACAATGACAGTAAGCTTATGCAGATGGAGAACCAGAGCTCCTGTGCGATCTCAGTGCTATCAAAATAAAAGTCCCGATATATCAGTCGCCCACGAATAATTTTTTTTATTTCAGTTGCACATGACTCTTTGCTGTTTACTGTTTATCTTAGACAAAGTTCAGATCATTCCGAAAGCTGATTGTTTCCTGGATCAAGAGTAGTGGATTCCTCAGAAGTGTGCTACTGTCCAGCAGTCACGCTTATCAGAGAGACGACCAACAGCTTCATGGGTAATGAAATAGTGAGGAGAAATAGATAGATAAAATGTAAATAAAGGCAGAGTATTTGGGTACACAATTGTATAAATGTCATTGTATTAGCAAGTTAATTTTTCTTATCTTTGATATAATTGTATTAGATAACAATTATCAAACCTCATGGCATGTACTGCATTTTAAGGTAGCACACACGACCATAAATGATAACACAATATACTATACAAAATGTTGTGCCTCAAACTTTAGTAGGTGATTCTTTACACCTGTGTGAACAACTTACTTAACTTCAGACATCCACAACATCCAGTCACCAAAACGTATGATTCAAATATTTTTGTATAGGTAGTATTGAAATGCTTGTGTTGCTGATGTCCACGTCTTCTTGTTGAGCAGCACTCCTCTACGGTACCTGCTGAGCCCGTCTCTACAGAAGGAGGAGGGCCAAAGAATGGAGGAGCTGGGCTGGAGGGAGATGGAGAGAATCAGCGTGTTCCCTGGGATGTCCGATTCAGAGCAGCGGCTCTACGTTCCTGGAGGAGGAGTGACCAAAGCTCTTTACACAGACTGGTAAAAACTGTCATAAATCGAAAAAATTATCAAATCTACAATTGTAAATTCGGCCAATGGAGTTTTTTTTGTCTTGTCAGCTGCACAGAGGACATCCCTATGGCAGTAGTGCTGATCTTCTGCTCAGAAGGGGACAACATCCCTGATGCTTTTGCTCTCATCAACCATCTCAATGACTGGCTCCATCTGCTGGAAAAACCTGTAAGTGTGTAAGACCTTTTTGAAGACCTGCACAACTGCAACAATAAGCAATTAAAGACATTAAACGGATAGTTCACCCAAAAATGAAAATTAGCCCATGATTTACTCACCCTCAAGTCATCCTTGGTGTATATGACATTCTTCTTTCAGACGAACACAATCTGAGTAATATTAAAAAATGTCCTGGCTCTTCCAAGCTTTATAATGGCAGTGAATGGCTGTTTCTGTTTTGAAGTCCATAAAAGTGCATCTATCCATCATAAAAGTGCTCCACACGGCTCTGGGGGGGGTCAATAAAGGCCTTCTGAAGCGAAGTGATGGGTTTGTGTAAGAAAAATATCCATATTTGAAACTTTACAAACTAATCTCTGATGCTGATGTCCACGTCCTACGTCATACGCTGGAACGTCAGTCTCTCGTGAATGCACGTACAACAGTTAGCGGAAGTTAGAGGTTACAGTTTGTAAAGTTTTAAATATGGATATTTTTCTTACACAAACGCATCGCTACGCTTCAGAAGGCCTTTATTAACCCCCCAGAGCTGTGTGGAGAATTTTTTATAAAAGATGGATGCACTTTTATGGACTTCAAAACAGAAACAGCCATTCACTGACATTATAAAGCTTAGAAGAGCCAGGACTTTTTTAATATAACTCCGATTGTATTCATCTGAAAGCAGAATGTCATATACACCTAGGATGACTTGAGGGTGAGTAAATCATGGGGTAATTTTCATTTTTGGGTGAACTATCTGTTTAAGATCATTTTAGGCAAATGGCCAACAAAAATCATAAATACAGTCACTAGTAAATTGATTTAATGGTTTAACACTTTCGACCAATAGGTGGCGCTGTGAACAAATTGATGTGGTGTGGTCAGAGTGAGGTGACAATGACACATACAGTTTGGTGTCAATATGCCAAAGCATTGCAGAGATGTGGCCTCAGAATTGTTTTGGCATCATGCCATCAACTTTGTTGATGCGGTATACGAAAACTGTTTCATCTATCGACACAGAATCCATAACTTTTTGCCGGTGTCGTGGCAAAAAATAACTCTGTTGCATCACTGAATAAGAGACAAACCTTAGCCAATTGTCTTTATAAAGATTTATTTTCTTGCAAGAAAAGAGTCACAGTCATACAGCCATCCTGAATGTCTGCAGAGTGCTAACTGAAGACATAACAGAAGCCACAATCTCTTATACCCCCAAAGTGTAAACAATCATTCTCAGTAGTTTTCCACACATGGTAAAAGTAAGAAACAGCACACAGAATTAGAATTAGTTCTGCCTGACACCTTTGGTACAGGAGAGCCCTCAAATAAGGTGTCCCGCATGGCAGAAACACATGTTAGCTCCTGTATGATCTCAAATATATGTCTTAATTAATCTTCCTCTGATTAAATTTTTCCACCACAATTCCCCCTTTTATCATTCATTTGATAATCTTACAAGAAAAATTTAAAAAAATGTGTATACATAAATAATAGTAATAATAATAATAATAGTAAAAAAATAGAAGTAATAATGAGTAATTAAAAGAGTATAAGTAATAAAAATAATAAATGGTAAAAAATAGAAGTAATAATAATAAAATAAGCAAATTTAAGTCACTCATCACACCTATACCCTTCATCTCTGATTTTCGTATAAATGATCACTCTCTTAAATTTGTGAAAGAATAAAGAAAACGCATAGGCTGTTTTTGTGGGTGAAGTCCCTTAAACTTAGCAAGCAAAAACAGTTTTTCAATTTCTTGTGGACATTTTAACTATCTGGTGTGACATGCTGGATTTCACCAGTCTCTGTACTGAGCTGGAAATACACTGGAAAATACATTGCAGACACATCAATATCAGTACTACTATTTCAAGGATTGGCAACAGGGTGAAACATAACCAATATCCGCACCCTTTCAGATTTGTTAACCACCCAAACCATTATTCGTCAGCTTTCTGTTTCAGTTTGTTGTCATCCCACTTCTGACACCAAATTGTCGTGGCAAAAAATAACTCTGTTGCATCACTGAATAAGAGACAAACCTTAGCCAATTGTCTTTATAAAGATTTATTTTCTTGCAAGAAAAGAGTCACAGTCATACAGCCATCCTGAATGTCTGCAGAGTGCTAAATGAAGACATAACAGAAGCCACAATTTCTTATACCCCCAAAGTGTAAACAATCCTTCTCAGTATTTTTTTCACACATGGTAAAAGTTAGAAACAGCACACAGAATTAGAATTAGTTCTGCCCGACCCCTTTGGTACAGGAGAGCCCTCAAATAAGGTGTCCCGCATGGCAGAAACGCATGTTAGCTCCTGTATGATCTCAAATATATGTCTTAATTAATCTTCCTCTATGATTACATTTTTCCACCACACCGGCATGGTCTGAAGATGATCTGACTCAAATTTGGTGAAAATTGGACAAACTGCCTAGGAGGAGTTTGAAAAATTATGTTTTTAAAGAAAATCTAAATGGCAGACAGATATGAATTTTGCCATAGTCAAACTTCCTATGTTCTCGGCATGACCCAAGGAATCTATAGGCTTTATGCTGGACATCATGTACAAACAGGAAAACAGGTCTGATGTCAGGATGCAATCGAATCGTCTTGAGACAAATTTGGACAGTTGGTGGTGATTGAAGGATTGAGCTAGAGACTCCAAAATTGCTTTACAATTGTTAACGATTACAAACCTTCGGTGCTTGGCCCCTAATAAACCTCACATTGTAGCCTTTAAACCTATTTTAAAGAACAGGGATGATACACACACCTTATTATCCTGATTTTTAGAATGCACATTAGATTCTTGTTGACAAACCAGTTAACATTTACAACAGTATGTGTATGCTGCATAAAAATATGGGTCAATTTTTGCATTGGTCGGAACAAAAACAGCAGAATGCAAATTAATTCTCTGCCAGTAAGGCAACAAGTTTGCAGGTATTATATAAACACCATAAAAGTAAACAATTCATTAACAGTTGACCATAAACAGCCACTTGACATAAATGTGGATTCATTGATCGCGAACCACGAGGCTGTAGAATGCGCAACTATGCCATGGACCTTAGACCTATCGATTCCTGTTTTTTCTGTAACCAAATTTAAGACCTCTTGAAATAATAATTAAGACTTTCTTTATACCATTTAACAGATTTAAGACTTTTTATGGCCTTAAATTTGATAACTTAGTTCAAGACTTTAAGAACCCGTGGGGAACTGGAAAAATATGCAAAAGCACCATTGGATAGAATTTTAAAACTTATTGTTGAGCATGGCACATTACCTTAGAAGGATGTGGTTACAGAATTTCAGAAGTGAAAGTTTTTTTCCACATATATATATAGTGTTGCTGTTTTGTTAATGTGGATGTTTTCTCTTAGACGCAGGGCTCAGTGCAGTGGCGGGTTCCTCCCTCATGGAGGCTGCTGTTCGGCAGCGGGATCCCACCTCTTCTCTTCTGATGCGTGGTTGAAACATCACGCTTGCGACATGCTTTTTGCAACTCTGCTGAACTGCAGGTGTGATCGCTTAAAACATGAATCACTGTTGAGCTGTCAAACTGCACAAAGCGTTATACACATTTTGCTTGTAAATAAGTGAAATAGTACAGAAATAATAACCTGTAACATTATTTTTTGCCAAATTGTGTGTCCCGTGTCGTTTTTTTTCTTATAATGCTAGTCATGCTGATACTTTTTCATCTCGCTCCACCCACCAGTTGATGACAATGGGTCTGGCTCTCTTCCACTTGAGTTTCCCAGCAGTGTAGCAGTTCTTGTAATGTGACGCAGCTCTAAACCTGCTGTGACCAGTTGTGTGTGACTCTTTCTGTTCTTCTGGGAAGAAAGTGAAAACATTTAAAGCCCCTTCTACATAGTTTGACCATGTTTTCATTGTTGGTGCACCAAGAATCACCATGTTAAAAGAGTCAAGTCATGTCCCATCATTGCCATTTTAAACCTTCACAGCAAACAGTGATGGAAATTAAATATTATGGGCTTAATCTAACGAAAATGGTCAAGCAATATCCAGGTCATATACTACTGTTTGGGGGCAGGAACATTTTTACTTTATAAAAGAAAAAATATATACTTTTATTTGGCAAGAACGCTTAATTTGAAATAGATCAAAAGTGACAGTAAAGACATGGTTACAAAAGATTTCTATTTAAAATAAATGCTGTTCTTTTAAACTTTATATTCATCAACTAATCCTGAATTTTTTTTTTATTAGTTTACACAAAATTATAAAGCAGCACAACTGTTTTCAACATTGATAATAAATGTTTCGAGCAGAAAATCAGCATATTAGAATTTCTTATTCAGACACTGAAGATTGAATAATGGCTCCTGAAAATAAAATATTCAAATAAGTTATTTTAAATTGTAATAATTTCACAAATACTTTAATTTTTGATCAAATAAATGCAGCCTTGGTGAGCATAAGAGACTATCACAAACATAAAAAAAAAAAAAAAAAAGTGTATTTCACCCCTAAACAATAAATGTTTTTCATGATGAAATCATGAAGTCTATTTTATTAGTTAAGATTTCACTCATTGTGAAATTCATAATTAAGCATATTATAGTCCCTAATTATTTCCTGTAATGTGAAAGTGTTATTTTCAAGAATCTATACAAAATATTTTACTGAATTTTTTTTTTTTTTTTACAGTAATAACAATAGCATTTTCCCCACATTACAGTATTAAGAATTTAAAGGGATAGTTCACCTAATAGTCATAATTTACTCACCCTTGTGTTGTTCTAAACTCTACGAGTTTCTTTCTTCTGTTGAACACAAAAGATATTTTGAAGAATGTTGGAAGTCAATGGGGCCCATCAACTGTTTGATTACCAACATTCTTCTATCTTCTTTTGTGTTCAGAAGAAAGAAACATATACAGGTTTAGAACGACATGAGGGTTGAGTAAATGACCATTTTCATTTTTAGGTGAACTATACCTTTAAGGGGTAAATATGCTTAATTTGTCATGAAAATGTCAGCATATGAAAGCTTAATGGTCTTTAAAAGGCTAAATTTTTATTTTAGGGTAAATTACATTTCTTCATGAGCTCTATCCTCACACCAAACACAAAATGATCTACCAGTAAGGGAAAACATGGAATATTATGGTAAAATATGGCCAGCATGAACATAGAAATATTTAAAAGAGCCCTAATTTTAACTGGGTGGTTGACGGCTTGGAAAAAGTGAATGAAGCAACGCATCGTTACAGAAACTAAATGATAGCAGTTTTATTCATGGATCCTACTCTTGGATAAAGAAAAGTAAGACTCTTCAACATCAGACACTGCTGGTTTGTTCTGTTTGTTTTAACCAAATGCAATGTCTGTTTTGATTTTGTACAATCAAATTATTATTATTTTTTTTTACATCTCATAAGGTACACTATGTACACAATGTGAGCACTCTTCAGCATAAGACGTCATTAACAATCTCACAAACTGGATTTGAGCATACAGCCCTGTAGATATGATAGGAAATTTCAAGTAATTTCATATAAAAAATAGAGCATTTCATTTTGCCTCTGAAAAAAAGTTGTCTAAAAATACAATGTGTGAACAGCATTAGAAATGTATAGACCTATTTCAGATCCTGCTGCTTTTTCCAACAAAAAAAAAGCAAAATTTAAAAAAAAGAAGACAAAATATGTCCAACGAAATTAAAATCCAAACCATGGCGATGCGCTGTCCTCTTGATATTATTATTGAGTTTCATCCACTGATATAGTGCTGGTGTGTGCTGTTGTTCAGAGTGGAGAAACCTTCTTGAAGAGTTCATGCTGTAAACGGCTTTAAAAAACATAGGGGAGGATTATGGGATGGAGATCTCTTGCTGAGGTTGCCATGGAGTTAGGAGTCACTGGTTGTTCTCGCTCTGTCAATACAAATCATAGAATGCAAAGTCAAATATGTACTATTTCAAATCACAATGTTAAAAAGGGTTTCTTGAAAAATGAAAATGAAACATTTACTCAACCTTATTTTGTTCTAACCCTGCATGACTTTCTTCTATGGAACACAAAGGAGAACATAAGCAGAGTTCTTCTTGTTCCCTAATGGGGAATTCCAAAAATGTGAGAACTGAAGAAATAACTGAAGCACTTTTTATGATCAACTATGACACAAATATAATTGACTTTTTTTTTGGAATTAGGGCTGTGCATCGCCATCCACCTAATGATTCAAATCTTTACAATGCAATTTGAAAAGTCATTAAAATATGCATGCTCTGACTTGCAAATAGAAATAGTGCAAGCAGGTTTTATAACCCAGTATTAGGCTGCGATTACACTGTCACAAACAATCAGATCAGAATTTGTTGCACATGTATAAACACAAAAATCCACAAGAGATCCGATATTTTCGCATCTGATATCTGGACATCTGACTTGCGTCTAAACACGTCGATCCGATTCCCCTTGGAATTCCAAGCCACCACAAGGAAAAGGTGACATGTTTTGCCCACAAAGATAGCTTTTTAATGTCATAATATGAAGCAGATGCGCCTCTATGCACTTGCACTAAAACTCAGCTTTTTTTATTGAGGTGGAAACTTTATAGGTCAGTTTGCACACACAAACATTAAGGAGCACAGAAACTGACCTGTGAATTTTATAAATGAAACAGCTTCGCTACTGAAAGCTACATTGTTTCTTAGCAACGTGGTGATAACTTTAGCTGTTTTTGTAATTAAACTCACAGCTTCACCATTACACAGGCCCTGTTTACACCTGATATTAAGATGCGTTTTGGTCGATCGCATCACTCGTTTACACCTGGTGTTTTAATCCGTCTCTTTTGTCAACTTTCAACCACTTCTGTCCTGATTTCTTCGAGGACTCTTCGAGAGTCAGGTAAATGTATGTTTACCAGCAGATGGGCAGGTAAATGTATGTTTCTTCAGGTCCTTCAATTTATTGGATGAAATAAGCTCGCATAATTTACATATGAACACGAAAGGAGACAATGGGAAACTGCTCTGACAGCCGCAAGACCACGCTGTGAGTGCGTGTTAGAAATCAGGAATGGTGAGAACATTGTGCTTGGTATGGTCTTCATCTTCAATCCCAACTAGGTTCTTCAGCCGACAGTTTAAATCCCGTCTAGCTAGCATGCTTCCCATAATGTTTACGCGTTAGGTCAGTAGGCGGTCTTTTGTGTCTGTTCCAACGCATTCGACCACATGAGCGTCTACACTATGAAAGCAATCCGGTCTAATGCGTTTTCAACTACCTCTTGAAGTGGTCGAAAGTGTACATGCTCAAAACTTTTTAGAAGCCGTTTACACCTATATTTAGAGTCGTGCACAAAATGCATCTTAATACCAGGTGTAAACAGGGCCACACTCACACAATCTCTCTCTTACTCTCTCTCATTAACTCATTCAAACTAATGTAATGTAATCTTAACCCGTTACTTTATTTCACTAAAGAATTCTAGATCTAACAAACCGTAGATAAAATAACAAACGTAAATTACTGTTATTTTACTGTCTTTATCCATTCAGGCAGATTTGTGCTGCAAACATCTATGACAGCTTTTAATTTATCCATGCTGGCAAATAATCATGGTAATACCCAACATAAATTATAAATAATTTTAATAGCATGGTTATTCAAAACCTGAGGGTCAATCATGTCGCATAGTAAAACGATCACCAACAGAATCATTTTTGGCAGGGATTAATGTGCATTAAGACTTAGTGTAAAAGCAGCCTTAGAGGTTACTATGCAGCTTTTATCATGTGTAAATGAAATACGACATCAGACCGACATTAATATTTGTATGCATTCTGTGGCTAACTTTCAAATGTGTTCCATGATAAAAATTCTTGTGTAAATTCATTTCTGCTGCATCTGTGCTTGCATGAGTAAATGACCATTTTCATTTTTTGGGTGAACCCTTTTAAGTGGCACATTGAATGTATGCAATATCTGCCACTGACTAACAGTCTATTAGGAAATAATAGGTAGTTAATATCCCACCATGCAGCAGGGGCATTAACGACCAATAAGGACCAAGCTCTTATTACGGAGACAAAATTACATTCAATATTGGTATATTGTTCCCTACTCCTTATTCACCCCTTTGCCTTCAATGATTAAACTGTTTCTACATGTTTTGATGGGTCAGTTTAGACCAGTGGTTCAACCTTTTTGACTCCAAGATTCCCTTTTGTCAAAGAATCTGTCCGAAGGCTCTCCTATCTGAGCTGATTTGTACCTCAGGCACTTCTGTTGTAATAAAAATAAGTCAAAATTATGTTAGTTTATTGTTGTACAACTTTATTTTTAGTGTTTAAGCATTTTAATTAAGATTACATTAATATAAAACTACATTTAAATAATTTTTCAAGGAAAATTGCCCCCTGGTTGAGAACCACTGGTTTAGACTATTTTGTCCATCTTTATCCATCTGACTAATACAAATATTTATCCACTGATATTTACTTATCCATCCAGTGACAAATATTTAGTGGGTTCATTTCACAGTGGTTGCAATTCCAATGATGTGAAAAACAAAGTATTGCAAACCTGAGTGTGATAAAGGGGGGCATGAAGGCAAGTGAGGGAAATCGTGTTATACATGCATCCTTTTTGGTCAGACTCAGAATGACAGAATAAAAAAATACAGTACATAAAAATAAAGAAATAAATCTACTTTAGTGACACACTTAACCAAGCAAAACACACTCTTAGCTCAATCTGCAGAAACATACCAGTGTTGCACGTAAACCACACCCACAAATGTTTCAAAATTTGAGAATTATTGCACTGAGGCTGTGCCAAGAACCGAAGAACTCCGCCACATTTCAATATAGAAGAACCATCAGATTTAGGCTTAACACAAATTTATGGTCCTCAAAAGACTTAGGTTTTTGCTGTTGCAAACACAATTTAATCTCATTCAATTAGAGAAAGCAAACGTCTAAATCTGAGAAAAAAGCAAAAACATCACACCATGCTGAAGCTCAGTCTTAAAATGCCAACAGCCACGGCCATAAGAACAGCAGCAAGCTCCAAACCAGCATGTCACAGCACACAAGGCTCGTGTCTGGCTCTCACGTACAGCCTGAGGATTTTGAGGAGCCCGGTCAAGCTTGTTTTTACAAAAATCCTGCAGATGCGCCATTTGCTGCCTCATTGGGGAGGTTTCCCAACAGGGCAGCACTCGCTGTGTCACGTACAGCAAATACACCCCAGACTGAAACCATAATATAAGACACAAGCCTCAACACAACGCTGACCTGACCCAAAACCCTGTTCATATGTAACATATGACCTCCTAACGCTTACAAAATTGCTGAAGGCTGAATCAAAAAATGTATATAAGAATTACGTTAACTAAAGAAAATTATGTTTTAAGTCTTTAAAACAAGTTTCTTGTATTTTTACATTTCCCCCCAAATTATCATTAGTGTAAAACAAAATCTCTCTTTAACATGCAAGTAATGATATATTTTAAATGCATTAAAAAAATGGTAAAGTACAGCTCATAGTAGTATTTGTTATACTGAAATAAATTTTATTAGACATACGAAAACATTGTATTACAGTAATGAGCATTTAGGGGAAAATCAGCTCGTCATGAAAATGTCAATGCAAAAAAACTTTTTTTTTTTTTTTAAATAGGCCATCAGACTACCTCTAGCCTCTACAATTCTGAAATCTTGCCCTCTTCTGTCAGAGATCTGTCATACTCACCACTTAAGGTAATTTATGATAGCGGATATTGTAAACTTGTAAAATGTACAAAATAAATAATCCAAAAATAATCTGCTATCATATTGGCCAACACATCTATACAATTTATTATTATATTATAATTATGATATATTATATTATTAAGATATTATTAATATAATAGTATTATCAGTGATCAGTAAGTTCTGGCACATTACAAAGGCACACAAAATCCCCACTCAAATCTCTCCTGGGCAGATGCCACATATTAAACAGACTAAAGAACAGCTGTACACTGATGCGCACTGGTGTAACTGCACTGCGCTGCTTCTGCAGGTGCTGTTAAATCACAATACAACAGATATATTTTGCAGAAAGCTGCAAATGGCTTGGTGTCTGAATACCCCAAAAGACTAAATAGTAACTTAGTCTAGTAAGGCACCAGCATCTGAGACACTAAATACCAAATGACATTATGAGAACTGAGTGGGTTGAAGGATCTGTGGGATTATATGACATTACATACACATGATCAGACATGTTGAAATGATTCAGTGAGTCAGTGAAGAGTAGAGCACAATAAAAAATAAAAAAAACATTTCTTCCAGACAGACATTTTCACCTTTTTCTTTTCTTATCAGGGTCGTTGATCCTGGGTTTTGTCTGTTTCTGAGTCTTCTGCATGGGGTTGGACATTTTCTCATCTCTTGGTCTTTTGTGACCACTGGAGAGAGAAAACAGTGAATATAACATGACAATTTGAACAGCGTTCTAACAAGGTACCAGGCAAGTCTCATTTCCAGTAAAAAGTATTTTTTCTATTCTCAAAAGCGAAAAACAAACTCACAGCCTATCAGAACATAATAGATGTTTAAAACAGAACTATGTAGAGTGGGATTTTAGTAATGGCATTTCCCAGGAGGCAGGGCTACCCAGAAAATAAAACAAAGCAAGTGACATAGTGTCTTTTTGCATGTTACTTGTGGCTGGATGTTGGTTAGGACTTCAAGGTGTAGATGGTTAGGACATGGTGTTAGCCTTGACAAGTTTCAATCTATTAATTTAGGACACAAATTGGGTGAAAAAACGTAGTCCAGTTCACATCTGACCCCAAAAACAATAAATAAGAAAATTAAAGGTGAAGTATGTAGCTTCTGTGACACTAGTGGAACCTAGCAGAATAACAAAAATACAGCTAATTTTGCAAACGCCACTTTCGCAATTCCCCAAATCAAACATTACAAATCAGCTCTTTATGGGTGTTGTGAAGGCATCTCTCAACAGGTATAGACTACATTCAATAAAATGTCCAATATATTACTTTTAGCTGTGTTGCTATGCGTCATGAGTAAGTAATTGAGTAGGCTAATAACACTGTCTAAAGTGAACACGGGCGTCTCTTTTGAAGCGGTCTACATTGGTCACATCAAAGTAAAAAATATAAACCCGTCTTTCTGAACGGGTGCATAATGATACTGCATGCTATTGAAGCATCCATTGCAGGGCGTTGCATCGCAATGCAGCTAAATTTAGCTTGCACTCCTGTACCCGAAGCAGAATATTTTTTCCTCATGTAATGCATCAGCCAGTCCCCTCTGGCTCAGTCAGCTACAGTACTGACGCCCAAACTCACGCTATAGGCTGAGCTGGGAAGAGATTGGATCGGAGCAGCCCGCTCTCAATGTTTTGATGGTGCCAGGGGTGCTCAATGTTTACACTTTTGGGGGAGAAAAACCCCCCCCATGAATGGCATACTAATAGTAGTCAAAGAACAATAAACTGGGTTAAGAGAATATATTTAAACATTAAAAAATCTTCACTTCACCTTTATGGTAATTTTAGAACAAATTTAAAAGGTTTGCATTATTTTCTTGTCAATTAAGCACATTTTCCAAATGCCTCCAGATATTGTACTTGACCTTTTTAACACTTCTTTTCACATTTCTTTCATTATTTCGCACATTCTTACAGTAAAATAAAATGATTGTAATACACTGATTTAAATCAGCATATTTTTAAGTAATACCACAATGTATAAATGGTTTTAATAAAATGTAATTTTTTCAAATTATAGTAAATCAAGTTTGGTGGGAAATGTGCTTAATTGTCTTAAAAAAACAATGAACAATGCAAAAAAGTAAATGGTTTTAGAATATGCCTCGTCTTCTTAAAGCTAAATGGTATTTCTTAGTCCTTTTTTGGGGTGAAATATGACCTCGACATGTTTTTGTAAGATTCACCCAATTTTAGAAGCAAATCAGTAACCATTCTAAAACATTAAAATGGTACAATGATCCTGGGATTCATTTGGCAACCAAATCCAGCATCTGAAATCATACTTGATAAATGCGGATTCCTTACTGGCCACCTGCAGTTTTGGAAACACTTTGTTAAATCAAATATACAATGTTTTGTTACATACATTGTTCGAGCATCTCTGTCTGGTTCTTTATTGGGGGTCTCTAGGCCCGTTTTCTTTCCTGTCTTTGAGTCCATCCCATCCTCCAGACGAGACAGCTTGCTGCCATTATAGCGTTCTGTGCATTTCGGAGGCTGCGGCGGCGGGGGAGACTCGGATAGGGGCTCTTGGTCCTCTCTAGAGAGCTCTCGCCACTGTTTCTGCACATAGACAAAAAAAACACAAACACCATAAACACAAACACAGTAAATCTAGACCAGGGTCCTGTTACCGCTGACTCTGTGTAAAGTACTCTGGTGATGACATGCCTGCACAGAAGAGTCTCCCATAATGTACTTGGCACCTTCCAGCACAGCCATGTATGAGAAACGCAGCTGGTCGGGGGTCTGAATCAAACCCATCCGATACTTCCTCATGTCTAAAAGAATCTTTTTGATGTCCACCTCCAATGGGTCTTTTCTCTTGTCCATCTGAACACAGCAGTGATAGAGGAAAAGCAGTGGTTAATTAACGAAGTCTGAGTGGGAGACAAAAAGAACAACACATACTCTAAGCCTCATGAGAATACAATACTGCAAGTATATGTTGTTTAATAATGAGACTCTAGTAAAGTCACTGTCTAATTCAATGTTTTTTTCTCCCAACATTTTTACTTTTTGGAAAAACTCTATATTTAATATTACCAATCATAACTTTGAAAACACTTGATTGGCTTTGTTTCTTATGACTTAAAATACCTATTAAAGAAAGGCTAAAATGCTTAAAATCAGACTTTACAAAAAGAGGCACAAGTAAATATATTGTCTGTTTTGTATCTATATCACTGAAAATCAGCCTTTCAGTGACCTACAAAACTGAAAATTGCTTTGATGGTAGAGTTTGCCATTAAGAAATCACAAAAAAATGTGATATTGTTAAAATCCTGTAGGCTCCTGGTTTTAGAGACTCAACTCACCAAGACAAGACAAGTGTCGACCAGAGAGAACGTTCCAGATCGCCCAATTCCTGCACTGCAGTGGACCACTGCTGGACCATGGTCCATCCCGAGTGAACAAGACTCTCTCACCTTAAACAGGAAATTCAGAAAGCTGGCTGGGGATTCTGGGACACCAAAATCAGGCCATGTGGTATAATGAAAGTGATAAATCTCTCTTCTCTCTCCTGTCTAAGTGGATAAAATTAATGATAAAAAAAAAAAAAATAGAACAGACAAGAAATGTATAGGATATTAGTATTGCTAAAAGCATAGAATTGCAATTCAAATTTGTATAGGAAGACATCAGATAGAAAGCATGAATGTGATTTTCAGTGGTCAATGTGAGAAACTTACATTTGCGTTCTGGAGTTCTAGCACTCTGGTGGTGTAATATGACTTGATGTCCTCTGACACTAGTGTTACCACAAAGCGGGTGTCACGGAAGGACATCTCTCGTTCTTCTTGTGTCGGCCAATATTGTGCACACTTTTCCTGCATTTGAGGAATGTGTAAAAATAAAGAAATATAGAAAAAGATTTAGAACAAGTGGCAAAAACAAAAACATATGATTGTATGAAAATATTTGATCGTTATTTGAGTTAACTGTCCAAAATTAGAATTTGCCAATAAGAGTTTCAGTTACACCCACTAACTGCATTTATCACAGAATATACAGGGGCAATGAGAAATAAAAATGTGAGATGAAGATACAAATCTAGTTAAAATGTATGTGCAAATTGATGAGCAAAAAATTTGCAAGCATAATATCTTTGCATTCAAAAAGTAAAAAAAATTGACAAACATGATTTTTGAATTGATAAATGTTCATTTTAAATCAGTTCATCAATCAGTCATTAAATCATGTTAATTATAAAATGTATGAATTACATTATGTATTGTTTTAATAAAATACTAGATCTAGAAAAAAAAAAAGTTAGGCCAGATAAAATATCATATTATATAAAATATCTGTCATATTTTATTGTGAAATATACATATTTTTCATTTCATGTTTAAAATGCCACTCAAACTGCACACAGACTCATAGATTTTCTAAAAAAAAATGTTATATAAAATACCTCAATGTCATACAAAAATAAACAGGATGGCAATACAGCTGTAGCATCATTTATTCAGTATTTATTCATATTTTTGAATTGACTTGTGTGTGTGATTTCAGTTTCAATTGTAGTTTACATAACTTTGTTATGTGCTTTTGTCATTTTGAAATATTTATATTTAGCTTTAATTTATTTTTATTTCTGTTTTAAATTTTAGTACTTCAACTTCATTTTATTTTAGTTGGTTCTCAAGGCAACATTTCTTATTAGGGCCCGAGCACCATGGTGTGAGGACCCTATTGGAATTGCTCCGTTTATTTTTGTTTAAATTTTTCATCTAATATTTATATTTTATTTTATGTCATGTATAGAAAAATAGTTTTAATAGTCTTAACAGTGCTGCATCTTCTACACATCTATTAGGTCTTAGAGATACTACATTCATAGACTCCTTAAGGCTCTGCTGAGCTCTCTAATATGAATTAAAGGGATAGTTCACCCTTCTTTTGTGTTCAGCAGAACAAAGCAATTCATACAGGTTTGGAACAACTTGAGGGTGAGTAAATGACAGAATTTAAATTTTTAGGTGAACTATCCTTTTAAGAGAAAGCACTTACATTCCATTGTAGTGTGAACAAGTGGTGCTTTCAAAGAGAAAAGGATTTGATCAATGATGCTTACCGATCCTTTCTCTATTACTCTGTTGAGCATGATGACAGCTTTGGTCTTCTGCTCCCAGATCATCAGCCAAAAGTGACCACAGGTGTTTCTCAGAGGACCCTGACAATAGAGAAACGCACATAGAAAGTTTGACAATAAGAAGGGATGGCCCACAACAATGGTCACAAGAATGTGTCTTATGTAATAGCTCCTTTAGAAATATGAACCCAACTTTTTTCAGTGCTTTCCTAAGATGACTGTGGCGAGGTGGACGAGCGAGAGACATGGGTGGCGCGAGCGCCTCCCATGTCTCTCACTCGTCCACCTCGCCACAATGACATATGAGTTGACTAGTCATTGAGTAAACCCTAGTTGATTTTCAAAGCATGTAATCTTGCACATCTCTAGTAGTGCTGGGCGGTAAACCGGTTTCAATTCCGCGAACGATATGTGTTTTTCAAATACTGCCATACCGGTGCATAGCTGAAAAAACAGCTGGATATATTTGACGGCCACAAAGAACACTATGTAGTGTGTATTGAGAGGGGAGCTCTATTAACTGCATACCCTTCTTACTAGGGGTGTAAGAAAATATCAATACATGTGAATATTGCAATATGTCTGGCGACATTGTATCGATTCTCAAAAACACTGTATTGATATTTATTTGTTTACATCCAAGATGTCAGTGGCTTTGTGTTCGGTTTAAACCCGACTGAAAGATGTCAGTGTTATCTCAGAACGTGGACTGTGACAGTCGGGGTGCATCGCTAGCGTTAGCATTAGCAAACCCAGCTCACAAGACAACAGAATTATACCA
Source organism: Rhinogobio ventralis (assembly GCA_039654625.1). Lineage (NCBI taxonomy): Eukaryota > Metazoa > Chordata > Actinopteri > Cypriniformes > Gobionidae > Rhinogobio > Rhinogobio ventralis. Next base: position 20,924,169 of record CM077209.1, on the reverse strand, counting down.
GCTCCTGAGCATTTAGATTATGAAAATGAATATGTAAATATGTGCTGCACGCTTTCCTCTCAATAACAACAAAAAGGACTGCGGTGAGAAAACAATTAAGAAAGCATCTGTTTGTAGTGATGTGGATATGTTTACACAAACTCCAGTTATGTTACGTTTATTTATATAGTGCTTTATACAATAAATTGCTTTAAAGCAAGCAGCTTTACAGTATTAAATATCAAGTGGACTATGCACTTTCTGTAATATAAAACTGTAAAACTTTAAAGCCAGATCCAAATAATAAAAACGCTGTCTGTGTAAATGAGCGCTGCAGTTTCCTCTACTACACACATACAGAAGCACGAATGATGCCTGTGGGGTTTCGGCGTCTGCCATTTCACTATATGAGGACATGGACACAGGGCTAGGTGATAGAACAATAATGATAATAATATACTTTTTCTCGATAAAACGATATCAAGAGTTAGACAACTGTTCGATAAGGTTTAAGTGCCAAAAGCGGAACAACGTCATTTGAGCAGTGCCACACGGAACATGTGAGTGAGAAGTGCTTGAATTTAGCAAGGACAAATGTCTAGTACAGCCAGATGACATAGCGCTGACAGAAGGTTCTTCAATCTCAAATGTGCCCGGTTAGGTTTGATTCAGTTAAAAATTTAGCACCGGACTCACTTTACCATGGCTAGACTCCACAAATTGTATCAGATGGTCCTTTTGACCATGTACATGCATTTTTCAGTTGCCATACACTGGCCTCATACTGGGCTTCCTTTTTTGACTTTCTTTCAGGGGCTTTACATATTTCTCTCTCTCCATTTCCTATGGTTGCCATCTTTGGTGTGTCTGTTTTCTCTTCTAACAAAACAACATTCAGATGTTATTGCTTTCACTTCCCTGGTTGGTAGAAGATGCATTTTGCTAATTGGAAGTGTCCAAACTCCACCACCAACTACTTGGTTAAAAGATCTTATGTCATTCCTTTCTCTGGAAAAACTGAAGTACACTACCCAGTTTTTTACAACCCCATTCTAAATTTCTTTGATTCTATGACCTCAATAGATTCTGATTAAGTTTGTAAGTGTGTGAGCATGTTTACATTTATGTACAGTACAGTTGTGTACATGCATATAGGTATATCGCAGTTTTTTGGAAATCTTCCTGAGGGATTTATGGGTGGGGGTTATCTAAAGGTTATCTAGTTCTTGTCTGAATTCACCCCCCTTTTTTTCAACTGTTTTGACTATCATTCAGTTAAATGTGGGGATAAGAAAAGAAAGTGCAGACAATGTTCCCTTCACTGTATTGTTTTATGTTTTTATAATGTCTGTGTAATAAAACATGTGGAAGTAAATGTATTTAGGCTACTGTTTTTTTAATACAAATACCACTAAATACATGGTAGTGAGGTGCTATATGCGTGGTTATCATGATCTAGATGTATGGTACTACAAACAGTCAGAATATTTCAATTTTTACAGATGTTTACTGTTTTTTTAAAGTACCCCCATTTCCTAATTTTGTTTTGAAGGTCTCCTAAAATAGGTTTACATCAAGCGGCAACCTCCCCCAGTTTCTCTTGAAGTCAATACGGAAGTGACTTACACTGCAATTCATTGACTGGCCACTAGAGAGGGAGCAAAATGGAGCAGAATCTCATTGAGCTCCATGTTAAAATGCCCTACTTTACAGCAGAAAAAAAACATGTTTGCAGCCTGGTAGAAAAAGTGGTTTTGGTCTATACGGCTAATTTTGCCATTCATGACAACCATGAGGGGGGTGAATTATTTTTATAACTCATTTGTTTAAATTATATTACGCCTTAAAGTTCTGCATAAAAAAGGGCGTGGCCACTTTGAGTGACAGGTGGATTGCCGTTTGTCTGCTGTCTGACGTCACCTCAGCTCCAGCCACGTCCCGCCGCTTTGCCCATTTTTTGTTATCCAGCAGTGACGCGCTGCCAAAATGGCAACAGCCGACTTTAGGCTTCAAATACGCTTTTTTTTTTTTGTTTACATGCATGAAAGGTCAAAAAACAGTTTAATTTTCTCATAATATACATTGCACATCACATTGTTCAATGATTCTCAAATGACTCATTAGATGATAGTCTCTCTAAATCCTTCCTTTCCGCGAGCTACTCTGCTCTGATTGGCCAGATGGCCAGTCTGTTACAATTGGTGTACCGCTTACAGCGGAAGCTAAACGCCCATTACCATAACTGTACTTCAGCTCAGGAGGCTTCCTCAGTCCTCAGCGATTGTACACGACACACTGTAAAGACAGTAACAATGACATTGATTTTACCATATCAATCTGAGCACGAGTCCAATGATGAAACATTGGAAGAACTAGATATTCAACCCGAACCTTCATCGCAAGGACGACTTGAGCAGGACGTTTCTCAGTGATAAGCTACTTAGTTTAAGGTACATTATGAGATGTTGCAACTGTAATTCCTCACCATCAGCATTATCAAGAGTATGTCCATCAACAAACCCATGTGTATATTTCAAATTTACTGCATTGCACATGTGGGAACTGTATCAATAACAGCGCATATAGCCGAGCACTAACGTGAATGACTGATGTAACAAACTTTTGCAAAACAAATCTTGCTCCATCCTTTATCTTTACTCTAAGCAGTAAGAATAACAGACAATCTGCATTAATAGACACAGTTTTAGGTAATAGTGGCCCATACCTGACTAGCAGAAGTTTTTCAGTAAGACAGTAATAACGTGAGTTAGCTGGTTAGCCAGAAACGTACACAATATAACATAATTTCTACGTATTTTGAACACCCGGTAGAAAATATATACATCAAAAATTATTTATACTTACAGGTTGTGATTCGGAGGAGCAAGCTGGTCCAAATAAACTGAGTACTGACCCGTCTTTCAAGAGCAGGCGTTTTGCGAATCCCGCGTTGAACTGAGATTTGAGAAGCAGTCGTCAGTAAAATGACGTTTGAGGGCTGGTCAAGTTGTTCGCAGGCGGATAACGTACCACATAGGCGGGCATTATGCAAATGTAATTTCTAGTGACGTAGAACCATAACGCAGTAGGATTTGAAATACAAATGACTTGTATAGGCGATTCAGAGTCGATTCTTTCTTTTAGGAGACAATAACTTTATTTATCGTGCACTTTCAACTTTGCAGAACGTTTACATTCACAAACAGCTATATTACACACTGCATGAAAGAGAATATTCGAAAAACCATAATAGGGACACTTTAAATTAACATAAATTTATATCTGCATTCTAACTCAAGCTACTACTACTGTCAACCCAAACTGCTGTAAAATTAGCATTTCTAAGGAGACAAAACATGTAGCCTAATATTATTAATATTGCAGCCTGAGACTGCACTGCAAACTGTGCTGAAGATACGTCAAAGTCAGGCAACAAAAACATGTCATTTCATGATTTGATTCATGTGGGACCGATGTACACAATTAAATCATGTAAATCCAACATACTTTTTTCAGTGTAGCTATAGCTGTTTTTGATTTTAAAATTTGCTCAAATAACACAACAGAATCAGTCTGGTTTTACAGTGTAAATCACTATTTTGTATTGTAGTAGGGCTATTATGTACTGTAGATTAGAATAAAATTATAGAGTATAACAATTGCAAAACGAATTATAATTGCAAGTGAGCATCGCCGGTTAGAACATGCAGAAACTACGGAAAAAAAAATCCTATTAAGATATTTATTTTGATATTTATAAGGAATTGTAAAGAATTCAAAAATTATTGATATAGACAGATGAAAATTTTATTAAGAAATTACAACAGAAACATATTACTATTTCAATGCAGCGTACACTTCAGGTAATAATAAGAATACAGTTTATTAAAACACACAGAAACTCAAAGGTCTTCCATCTGCCAAAATAAAGTTCAACTTAAAGAAATGATGAAAGAAATTGCACAGTAAAATGTACTTCCTAAATTATTAATAATAATAATAATAATAATAATAATAATATCTATTAAAACATTATTTTAAAGCAATATCACACAAGTTCATTCATTTTAATTTGAACAGTAAAAATTAACTAAATTGTTGATTGTTGATTTGATTACCACCATTTTTACCACCAAGTAAATTTGTATTTGTCCTTACAATGTTTTTATATTTTCTGTACTCCTGACAGTAAAATAAGCCACAAAAAAAAACAAAAAAAAACTGATATACCATGAGACAGAATCTTTAAAATACCGGGATACAGATTTTTGGTCATACCGCCCAGCACTAACCTCTAGTTATGCAAAATCATGTAATGCAAAAAGTCTGGCACACCTACACATTTGTTAAAAAATATCAAACCACAACCAAATTTCATATGGCTGACTAATGTATTTTAGAGCTTGTGACCTTCTACCCACACAACTTGGTTGGTAATAGACGTGCGTAAAACCTACCACCTGCCTACATCATCCTGTAGTAACATCAATGTAAAGCAACTGCCAGTGGAGTGAAGGTAGCCAATGGTGTTGAATCTAGAGGAGTAACACAGGTTTTTACTAAGAACTGCTATTCTGTGTGCCTGAGCAAAGCTATTTATTTCACCACAGGTTTCTCCAGGGGGACCGTCCCTGAAATTAGTCTACTGAAAATAACTTTAGACAAAATGTGCCTGCTTAAGGCAACTTAGTCACAACGTCAAAACAAAAGCTTTCTAATATTGAAAATAGGGCTGCACGATTAATTTTTAAAAGATTGCGATCTCAATTCAAACACCCACACAATCTTATTCCTAAATGACAGTGATTGTCTATTAAACCTTTGACAAAAACACCCCTGAACATCCAGATCTGTGTTGGCACTGCCGCTGACCCAGAGAAAGCAGTTGTCATGTATAGGTATTAAACAGCTTCTTTTCAACCATACAGTATCATTATTTTACAGAAGTATTGGGATAGAAGTTTAGAGTTCGGATAAAAAAATTAAAAAAAAACACTGTCTACGGTACCAATCAAAATACAGCAAATCACCTTTTTTGAAAGTAACTTGGCGCTTCAAATAACGATTGTATCGATTACATTGTTAAACCACTAGGTGGTGACCAGTGACTTAAAAAACACCTTCAGCTGCATAGCAGGGTAACTGCAAGTTTAAAATAAACTTGTTTTACAATATATACTTAATATATACACACATATTCAAATTGGTTTATGTACTAATAAATCAATACAATCGAATTAGAGGATAGTGTATTTTGCTGAAACAATAATAATGCGTTTAAAGAAAGACAAACAGATTGTGTCGAAACCTGTAAAATCTATATAATAAATGTGTTAAATAATGTTCTTTGTCTTACCTTCTCATGAGCTACAAGAGTTTACATTAAATTAAATGTCAGATGCTGTTTGTGTAACAAAAAGAATGCATAATCAGGGTTTTTCTTGCATTGAAAATATTTTGGAGGCCACCAAAATGAATCTTTGTCCCACTAAAGATTTATTTGATAATTTAATGTGATGATACCTGCCGTTCTGCTTTAAAACACTCCTGTAAATGTTTGGGTAAGTGTTCTGTGAACAGCGTCAAAGGTTTCTATTTACGTCATGTGTTTGCAGCGTTGAGCAATGTAGCCAATCACAGACATATCTGTTGTGCGCTTTTGTTCAGCTCGAGTTCTGCATGCTCGCAAATCTTTTCATTATAACCAATAAAGTATAAACACAATGTCAATAAGAGATTCATTGCACAGCGTAGACAGTTTCATTGATTATAACGGCAGTTTTCACAAGAGTACATCTTTGTGTAACTGTACTTCAGTGATTATAATGGCAGCAATCTTTGCTCGCTCTGCATGCATGGAGCTCCAAGAGTAAATTTAGTGGACTGGGTGGTGTTCACTCACCTGGGTAAGTATGTATCTTCTCTGGGCTTCTTCCATTACCACCAGGCTGGCATTGATGTAGTCATTTTCTGTGTTTTCTAATTTCACCCGACTGTGGTCAACTGATATGTTTGGAAAAAAGGGAAACAATGTCAAATGCAATATTAAAGTCCAGTTGCGTTACATGGCGAGAAGCATATCACTTAGCGAACCTGACATTACTTACATGGGCTCACATCCCTGTATCTGTTTCTGTTGCGATTCTCTGGATACTTGGCCACTTTAAAAGCACACTCGTGTGACTGGTTGCGTATTTCCTGAGAAAAACAACAATTAAATTAGGTCATTACTGAGTAATAAGAGTCATCAAGTTTCATTTCAGTTAATTTCCAAAGTCAACTGCCCATGTCAGCAAACACACAACAGGAAAAGCAAATTTAAAAGAAATTAGCTGATCATGTTGATTGCGACTGCTTCCAGAAATAGTAACATAATATTACTGTAAAGTTAATCAAGGAAGCTACATGTTTGTTTAGTTAAAACAAACTCCAACAACAATATAAATTTATGAGGCCTATAAATATATGCATGTTTATTTAACACTAAAAGAGTGAAAGATTTGAAATACAGTTCAAAGTTTTTAATACTTCTTTGTTCAAGAACGTAAAGGATACTAAATGTAAAGACTACAAGACAGATTTATTTAACAGATTGTTTACGGATAACATTTAGTCAGTGATATTAGGAAAACGTAACAGTTGCTGTTTACAGTAAATAAACGTGTTTAAGACAGAAATAGCTAACAGCTGTTATTCGTATAAATGGTGGGAATGTGTTACATTGTTGTCATAAGATGTCTGTCCCAAAACTTAGTGTGTTGCCTACCAAGACAGCATTATTATCGTTAAAGACGCGTTAAAATGTTGTATACAATAGGCAGTTCATTACGATTTCAATCTCAGTCTACATTCTGTTTTTCTGTTGTTATGACAAAACAATAAGTATAATAATAAAAAGTAGAATTTAAACAAACAGACTCCGTGCCAAAACATGCTGTCTAGGTAGGCAGGTCACTAGATTCTGAGGTACAGTTACAGTTTTACTCACAACACTTTACAACACAGTTTACAACAGAACCACCACCATAACATCCTGGTTTTACAGCTTCACTTTCATTTTATCCTCATTTCAACAACAGTAAAAACGAAGAACAGTGAGAGCACACTGAATTAAAGTTTAAAAAGAGACAGAAAAAGGACATAAAGAGACATTTCTATCACGGCTAACTGTAGATTGCGTGGCTCATTAGCATGCTAGCTGACTTAGCTTCACTTACTAAATAAAGGTTCTGCCAGCGGCCCTCTGAATCTATGTCCTCAAACTCCTGCTCCATATCTCCGTCAATTCCTTCTACTTTAAGCTTGTTTTTTTTTATAAAGAATGAACGTCACAACTGTAGAAATCACTCATTTCTCGACCTCACACTGCACCGGGAGAGAGTCTGTCAGTGTTTGTCCGTGTCGCTGACATTTGCGACGGGAAACTCAGTTCTTTGCGCATGCGCGGTAAGGAGAGCGGCGCAGGTCTGCTCGTGTGCGTTGAAATTCCAAGATTTCAGAGCAGGCCAACATGTGAAACAAACATGTGTTAAACATTTGTACATGCGTTGGACATTTTTCTCATATATACATTTTTTATATATGTGTGATGCTCACTTGCAATTATTTCGTTTTGCAATTGTTATACTCTATAATTTTATTCTAATCTACAGTACATAATAGCCCTACTACAATACAAAATAGTGATTTACACTGTAAAACCAGACTGATTCTGTTGTGTTGTTTGAGCACATTTTTAAATTAAAAACAGCTATAGCTACTGAAAAAAAAGTGTGTTGGATTTACATGATTTAATTGTGTACATTGGTCCCACATTAATCAATTACGTTAAACAAACATAATTTGTTCATGTAACTTCAACATCATGGAATAAATACATTTTAAGTGACCCAATTAAGTAGTCTTAAAGTGAATTTTAAATGGCTCCCTGACATTCAATCATCCACTTCAATTTCATATATTTTAATGTTACACAACTGAATTATAATACTGCACTAGCTAGTTGACAAAAATGTAGCTAGCAATAGCACACTTTAACATATTTAACTTAAATGCTAAGCATTAAAAGCTCTTTCAGCAAAGTCATTATGACATGTATAGTTGTTTTAGTCCACAGTAATTTAAATTGTTCTAATAATTCCAACATAATTGAATATTAAACACAATCAAGTCTCCCCCTTTCTCATCTTGCTCAAAAATACATAAAATAAATTTTTTACATATAAAATAACAACAAATAACAATTTACTCTCTCTTGATTTAGCCATATGCAAACCATGCTGGGAACTAACAAACCCCGCCCAGTTTCAGTTAATGCAACACAAATCATTCATGTAATCTTAACACAAATGGATTAAGTAAACTTCAATTTGACTTATATTTAAGTGGATTGAACACAATCAAATTAAGTTAGGACAAAATGTATAGCAATTGTGTTTAGCTCAATTTAATGAGCTAATTTTTTTTTCAGTGTATATAATCAGTGTATATAAATATTATGTGTTTACATAATATATGTGTGTGTGTGCTGTGTATAATTATTGTGTATATAAAAAATACACACACATGTATTTAAGATTTTTTTCCAGGGGGTCCGTAGGGGGCAAAAAAAAGTCAATATCTGGTGCGACCACCATTTGCCTCATGCAGTGCAACACATCTCCTTCGAGAGTTGATCAGGTTGTTGATTGTGGCCTGTGGAATGCTGGTCCAATGCTGGCTGTGTGAAGTTGCTGGATATTGGCAGGAACTGGAACACGCTGTCGTATACGCCGATCCAGAGCATCCCAAACATGCTCAATGAGTGACATGGCCGGTGAGTATGCTGGCCATGCAAGAACTGGGATGTTTTCACCTTGCAACATGGGGCCGTGCATTATCATGCTGCAACAATCGGTTTGCATAACCAAAGAATTTAACCTAGTGATTTTATAATGTTTAATATTTATTCAAAAGCGAAGCGTTTGGAAAAAATATTACAGGACATGGCTATGAGCCAATAAAGGCTCCTCTGTAGTCATCTATTGGTTACAATAAAGTGTTTTCTATCAAATGCTGTATTTCCTACATCTTGAAACATTCGGTTTTACAAATGAGGGCAATCTCAGAAGGGTGAACAAATAATGCTTTTGGTCATCACATTAAAAATAACATTGAAGTGCTGGAAAAATGTTACGTGTGTGTGTCCAATTACAGACGTGTTTCTTTGTCCAACGTTCCCATTAGCCTCGTCATTATTGCAATCAATAAAACTGGTTTATTGGCAAATTAGTTAAGTGTGATAACTGGCTGGCTTATCGAAAACCAGGAAGTAACCATGCATATGGTCAATTGACAGTCACACTTAACCGAAGAGTCTTTTTCTTTACAGGATCAATCATAGGGTACGCAGATGAGAGGGCTCCTAATAAGGATGTGACAGGTGTGGACTTAAATTCCTGTGGAGGAAACGAAGAGAAGAGAAATGGAAAGAACCATATACCCAGTATACAAGTTATGCAACATTTGTTGTTCCATTTTTGCCCTGTTCTTGCATGCAAAATTTTGATTTGATGGTCAACTCTGATCTTTAACCAACCACATAATCCATAAGTGTACATTTAAAGTCACCTATGAAATAAAAATTTGTATTTTTAAGGGAATATTGAGGTATTTATTATAAATGATTTACCCATGCACACTTTTTTTCATGTGTCTTATAATCTTTAATCAAAATAACTTCCCCTCTCTCTTGCAGTGACATCTCTTCTCTTCACTGATGACGTGTTTACAGGCGTGAGGGCGGGGGCAAACTGTCACTCACATGAGATCCACCAATAGCAAACAGAAGCCCAGAAGCCTTTTCACTCGGATATATGTCACAATAGGGAAGAAAATAATAATGCAATTTGCATTTTATGCTGACTTGAAAGTGCACAATCCAAATTTTTTTTTAACTGTATTTAATCATATCATGTGGCAAGTCACTGCTGCTATGATGTTTCTTCAGGAAGGGGAGCTGGATCAATCACTGTCAGACTCGTCTTCTGATATCTGGAAAGAGTCTCGATCAGCCACATACTGTGTGACATCAGGTAACCCGGACATTATACAGCAGCTCACAGCACTGCGGGAAATGCTCATGTCACATGCCTCATCCCTGTGCGGAAAAAGATATAGAGAAAGTCACTCTTTTCACCATCCAATCAGTTCTACAGATACACTGAAGTCCCATCCCTTCTTTCTCATTTGATATCCTGTTTGATTCAGAAATACTTCACATTACAGAGGTAAGATGGGTTGCACGTGGCATTTCATGATGACTTTAAACACTTCCTTCCACATGAATGTGTTTATCAGGATTTTACATTCAATACGTTTTTATTACCAAACAAAGATTAACAAATAAACTAACAAATGATCATTATTAGTTAATATTAGTTATTGCATGAACTAATGTTAACTAATGGGACCTTACAGTAAAGTGTTACCATTTTTTCAGTTTTCTTTTTTGCACAATTAGGTCACAATTAATTTGTAGGCATTACATCATGCATTGTGAAATGATCCGTGATCTGTATTGTTTGTGAATGTTACCATTCTTTTGTCCTCTGGTCGTAATACTCCACATTAGAGCAGGTGCTGAGTCCATTAAATCCACCAACAACAAACAGCTGATCATCCATAACCTGGAGTTTGGAGAATCAAATAACTGTTACTAATGAAACATGTTCAGCATGCGACCAATGAGAATCTTTAAAAACTGTTGTTTCAGCAGAATCCTCATTAGATGTCCATATCTCACCTCAATGCCGAAGTTGCTGCGTGGATTGATCATAGATTCGACATCATGCCAGCTGTCAGTGAGAGGGTTGTAGGCCTCTGCACTTTGCAAATGACTGGCACCATCATAGCCACCAACCTTGAAACATAAATGTGCATTTATCTGTTAATATACGGCTCAGCAGCTCCAAAAGGTTTTCCACTCATGCATGCACTTTTGAGTAGGCCTATCTATTTTTGTACAGTTGATAATATGTCACATTTAAACACCTTATTTTGTATTATCATATATCTGTGTGTATAATACTCACAGCATAAACTAGATTCCCATAAGTGATCACACCGACACCACTGCGACGGCTGCTCATGGGAGCGATGAGAGTCCACTGGTTTGTTTCTGGGTTAAAGCTCTCAGCTGTGAAGAGACACTCCATCCCAGTAAAACCACCACAGATATAAACCTGCCAAATGCACACAAATACAATAGAATTAACACACTGATAGTGTCTGACATGCTTTTAAACCATGAAATGACTTTTACAAGTGTTTGACTGTGGGTGAATGTTCTTACCCTGCCCTGCAGTGAAGTGGCGCTGGCGTCACTCCTCCGTTCGTTCATGGGCGCCAACATTGTCCACTGGTTGGTGTTTGGATCGTAGCGTTCTGTTGTTCTTAGCCGGACGTGTCCATTAATACCACCCATGGCATAAATGAGTCCGTCCAGAACAGCGACACTAACATAACATCGCCGTTCGTACATGGGGGCCACCTAGAGTGTAATGCACAGACAACACAAAACAAAGCAAGTTGCCTATGTGAACAGCATTATTGTAATACTGTGAATTATTATTTTTTTTGGACATGTACCATGGTATTACCATACTTCGCTGGACATTACCAAATTACAGTGTAATAATACCATATAAATATTATAACCAAATGGTACCATGGTATATTTCAAAGTACTATAGTATTACCATCTGATAACTTGGTACCATCACGGTAATTTTTGGGGCCATACTGGCTGTGTTTCAAATAGCAGTGAGCTATACCTCCAAAGTCACAATATTTGTTAGTAGTAAAAGTAAACTAGTTGAAACTTGGATAAGTAACAAAGCTCACCTCATGCCAAATATGTGAGATGGGATCGAATTTCCTCACACTGTTGAAATAATTCTCGCCATCAAAGCCGCCGATACAGTAGACAAACCCATCGAGGACAACTGTACCACTGTAGGCTCTGGGACGCTCATCCTCTTGAGTCACATCAACCCAACAGTCTGCTCTTGCATCATATGCCTCAATTGCATTGGAAGGATTGCCTGCACTCCACCCTCCAATGGCCAATAGGATCTCAGAGGGCAGACGTGGGCGTGTCAGTTGGTCTGAACCGATGGGTCCCTCCATGTGGAGGTCAAAAATAGCCCTCATTGCACTGATGAGAATGTCTGAACACGCCTCATTCTCCAACAACAGTGCATTGTTCCTTACATTACTCATGAAGTACTCTGGTGACATCAACCCCATTCGAACCTGAAGCACAGTGAGGGAAGAGAACCAAATGTTTATTATCAATCTCTGTCTATGGGGAAATACGAAACATTATATTGAGTTACTTCTTGGTTTGATAAACAGTAAAGCAAAACTATATGGTTAACATGATGAATTAGTCTCTGTCTTACCTTTGACAGAAGCACAGCAATGTGTTCTCTCCTGTTTTCAGGTGAGTGATCAATCCAGCGGAGGATGGCTTTAAAAACCACCTCCTCCTTTTTGACATTCAGCTCATCCTGACCAATAATCTCACCTAGATGTTCCAGCGAGAGTTCCAGAAACTCCTCAGACTCTTGCTGCACCTCCTCAAAGTGCTGTAGAGCGTAGAGCTTTGCTTTGCGGTGGAGCTTTGAGCAGGAGTAAAAATGCTCTGTGAACATGCAGATGCCAATGCAGTTCTGCAGGCACAAGTTTTCCTCCAGGAACTTGCAGCAAGCATCTACGAGTTCTGAAACTAAAAACTGATCAGCCGCCACCAAGAGCTCTGACACGTTCTCTTCAGAGATGTGGACAGCTCCTGCATATGCATATTGAATAATTAGAGACATGGTGTCTGAGGAGATTCCTTGAATATCATAGGAATGTTTCTCCACGTTGATCCATTGGGTGAAGAAGAGATCCCTATGGAGCAATTGGTATTAATTTCTAAAGATGTCACTTCTAAATTAGACATTGTACAATGGCAAAGCATGTTCCTGCATGTCCTTACCTAAAGTAAGGGCTACAGCCACAAAGGATGATCTTGTGAGCTTTAAACTCTTTGCCATTGACGTTGATGATGACATCTGTGTGTTCGCCCTCTAAACGAACTTCGTCAAACACATTAAAAGATGTGGCAATGAACTTGTGCTCCATGTTTTCTAGCTCAAATTTAACTGCAACTCAGACTGATAAAACAGTGATTAAAGTAATCTGATGTTTTAGTGAAATCTCCAAATGCTCAAAAGAATTCTAGAAACTTTTTGACATCATAGTTGAAGTTCAACATTCTATCTGGTTCAAATCCTCACAGCCTTTTAACAGAAAATTATCATTAACCCAATTAACATTACATTTTATGTCAAATCCATTGCCAATAAAATATTGTAACTGAAAAGGATGAGCCTTTTATGTTTTAATGTGTTATTAAGCATTTCATGGAATAAAAGCACAACATAGTTTTTGACAGAAGAACAGGTGATTCCTAGTGTTATTAGGAAAAACTCTACCTCTTTTTGTTATTCTCAATATACAATACAAAAAAGTAGGCCTGTACTTTTGCCCTTTAAGATTTTAAGTTGATATTTCAATAATTTAACAAAACGTTTGCATGTTCATGGTTCTCTGATGTCACATGATGTGCAGGTAAGCAAATCACATATTTCATATTTTTAAGTAAGTTTTTTATTGTTTATCTTAAAATTATATATTTTCATTTTACATTTATTTATGATGGGAATTTTTAGATTTTCATCTACCCACAAACCCCTTGTAAACCCCTCATGACACTTTGAGCTAGACCATAGATAAATAGTATTTTATAAAATTATATGGACAGCTGATCCCTAAACACATTATGAAAACTACAGTAAATATAATAAAAGATAAACAAATAAAAACAAATAAATCAATGCAAATAAAGGTTTTTATTTGACAATGTTGCTTTGGCTTATTTTATATACATATACAAAGTTGATATAAATATGATCACATTAAGCATTAAGGCATTAAGTGATTATTAAGCAATTATTCAAGACAAACTAATAAAATAACAACAAAAGACAAAAAGAAAACTAAAAAAAGAAAAAGAAAAAAGAAGACCAACAATATAATATAAAGGCCTGGTTTTACAGACAGAGTTTAGATCAAACCAGGATTAGGCCTTATAGTTCAAAATTCTAATTGGGACATTTAAATAGCTTTTATAAACATGCCTTTAAAAAAGCATTACTGATGTACATCTTGAGACAAAACAATAGCACTGACATGTTTTAAGATATGTCAGTGCAAGTTGCTTTCAGTTACAACAGCTCAAACATGCATTTCTGGGACTAGGATTAAGCTTTGTCTGTGAAACCAGGGGAAAATGTCTTACAGTTGTCTACAAGGTGTCTAACAGCTGAAGTAATCATTCAGAAATTACAGTTTTTCTCAGTCACTTTGGTGCATTTCTCAGAACCTCCACATCATCTAGTCTGTCTATGTATGCTTGCCAAATTAAGCATACTCTTTTGAGCTCTTTTAGAGAACTGGTTGATTATTGGTTCCCCTTCATTAATGAAATTCTAAATTCTCGTCCACAATTCATCAGTTAAGACACATTAATTATTTTTTTTTTTTAAATAATAGAAATTGTAATAGAAATTAATAGAAAATATTTTGTAAGTCAATTGTAGGTCGCCTTGAATAAAAGCGTCTGCAAAATGAATAAATGTAAGTGTAAATGTAATCGAATCACTAGTGCACGTCATATAAGCAATTTCTCATTGTTTTGAAGAAATTGCAAATGCATTTGGTATATTCATGCAATTGATTATGTACAATTGTCTGCTGTTTCCTACATTATCAATTGCTTCATGTTTATCAAAATGTATTATACTGGTTCTCTGTTTAATAGTCTTAAAACTCTCAACATCTAGGCATTAGTTCCTTGCATAAATCATTAAATGCAAAATGGTTAGTCTAGTTGTCATAATGTGTCAAGTATATTTTCTGTACATTTTGTAAATGTGTCCTGAATTGATGAATTGTGGAGGATAATTTTGAATTTTACTAAGGAAGGGGAATTTAAAGGGCTACATCAACCAATTCATCCAGTTCTCTAAAAGAGCTCAGCAGTTTGGCAAGGTATGCTTACTTCATTTTGCAAGCATACATAGACAGAGAACAACACAGTGTTGCAAATTCTGACAATAGAAGAACAACAGGGAAACAAACAGGGTCAACAGAAGAAGAGGAGTAAGGATGCGTGGTGGAAGGGTACGAAGGCAAAACAGTAGAAGAGGTAGAAGAGGCCAATATTGTAGACATGTTTCTGATGAAATAAGGGCCACTATTGTGGAATATGTTCTCAATCATGACCTTATGGCCGAGGCAGGTCGAAAGATGCAGCCATATGCAACCATGTCCTCAATCATTCAAACGTATGTAGACAGAACAGGTATGTAACCAGACAATGTTCACTGTACTGTAATGCTATATTACAGTGATCCACTTGCATTTTACATTTTAAAGTAAATTTAGACTTTATAGAGACATATTGTAACATGTAATACATACATACAGTGTGTGTATATATATACACTCACCTAAAGGATTATTAGGAACACCATACTAATACTGTGTTTGACCCCCTTTCGCCTTCAGAACTGCCTTAATTCTACGTGGCATTGATTCAACAAGGTGCTGAAAGCATTCTTTAGAAATGTCCCATATTGATAGGATAGCATCTTGCAGTTGATGGAGATTTGTGGGATGCACATCCAGGGCACGAAGCTCCCGTTCCACCACATCCCAAAGATGCTCTATTGGGTTGAGATCTGGTGACTGTGGGGGCCATTTTAGTACAGTAAACTCATTGTCATGTTCAAGAAACCAATTTGAAATGATTGGAGCTTTGTGACATGGTGCATTATCCTGCTGGAAGTAGCCATCAGAGGATGGGTACATGGTGGTCATAAAGGGATGGACATGGTCAGAAACAATGCTCAGGTAGGCCGTGGCATTTAAACGATGCCCAATTGGCACTAAGGGGCCTAAAGTGTGCCAAGAAAACATCCCCCACACCATTACACCACCACCACCAGCCTGCACAGTGGTAACAAGGCATGATGGATCCATGTTCTCATTCTGTTTACGCCAAATTCTGACTCTACCATCTGAATGTCTCAACAGAAATCGAGACTCATCAGACCAGGCAACATTTTTCCAGTCTTCAACTGTCCAATTTTGGTGAGCTTGTGCAAATTGTAGCCTCTTTTTCCTATTTGTAGTGGAGATGAGTGGTACCCGGTGGGGTCTTCTGCTGTTGTAGCCCATCCGCCTCAAGGTTGTGCGTGTTGTGGCTTCACAAATGCTTTGCTGCATACCTAGGTTGTAACGAGTGGTTATTTCAGTCAAAGTTGCTCTTCTATCAGCTTGAATCAGTCGGCCCATTCTCCTCTGACCTCTAGCATCAACAAGGCATTTTCGCCCACAGGACTGCCGCATACTGGATGTTTTTCCCTTTTCACACCATTCTTTGTAAACTCTAGAAATGGTTGTGCGTGAAAATCCCAGTAACTGAGCAGATTGTGAAATACTCAGACCGGCCCGTCTGGCACCAACAACCATGCCACGCTCAAAATTGCTTAAATCACCTTTCTTTCCCATTCTGACATTCAGTTTGGAGTTCAGCAGATTGTCTTGACCAGAACCACACCCCTAAATGCATTGACGCAACTGCCATGTGATTGGTTGATTAGATAATTGCATTAATGAGAAATTGAACAGGTGTTCCTAATAATCCTTTAGGTGAGTGTATATATATAATATAATAAAATATAATATGAAAATACATTTTAAATGTGTAGGCTACTTAATAAATAATAGTAAGACATTTTCAGTATAGTCTTCTGTTTTCAGCAAAGGAAAGAAAATATGCATGTGCTTAGATGCGTCCCACTATTGTGTCAGTTCAGTTTGAAGTGAGATGAACATATAGATGAACTGCTGAATACCAGATATTTCAGACACTAAGGACCCTATTTTCTATTTTAACGATCTAAGCACATAGTCTGAAGCGCATGGCGCAGATGGTCCAAAAGGGTTGTACCTAGTCTCTTAATGAGTCATGGGTGTGTTTTGGGTGTAATGTGCAATAAACCAATCAGAGTGTCATCTCCCATTCCCTTTAAAGCCAGGTGTGCTTGCACCATGGCAGATTTGCTATTTACATGGCGAAATAGACACCTTCAAACTGACGAGTTTAAATACATGTGTGTATTCCCACGATTGGTCAAATAATTATATTTTATTGGTCAAATAATGTCATTACCGCAAATAGGTAATTCTGATACATGCAATGACTATCCATTATGACATGTAGGCATTTGTACCTTTATGTACACAATAATAATCTTTTACATTGTAATCTTATTTTTTTTATTTTTTTTTATTTATTTATATTTTTATTTGGCATGTTTGTGTGCTGCTGCGCATCCCTGTGTGTGTAACAAGCAGAGTGTACCCATGTTGTGCACCCGCCTATAGGCGCATATTACTAACGCGACCTTTATTACATTTTTTTTGGAACTTTCTTTTTCTTTTTTATCTTTTAGAGGGAAAAAAGAAAAACAAACAACAAAAACAACAACATACAATCACATCTAAACAACAGAACAGTCATTTTGGTCACCCATACATTCTTACATAAACATATTGATGGAAGTATATCTCAGATGATACGTCATAAACACAATCCATTTTTCCCAGTATTGTAAGTATTTATCCATCCGTAAGTTTAATGTGAACGTCATCCTCTCCATATTTTGGACACTGGTCACAATTTCCAGCCACTCAGTTTTTGTCGGAGGTTCTAATTGTAGCCACTTTCTTGTTACAGCTTTCTTGCTGGCTGCTAATAATATCTTTAAAAGGTATTTATCTTTCTTCATCAAATGTGCAGCTAAATTGCCCAGATAAATTGTGGAAAAATAGCAATCAATTCCCTCACCCCTCCAACACAGACCACTTATCTCGTCAGTCTGAATAGATTTTAACTTAGGGGTTACAAAGTATCTAATAATATTTTGCCAGTAGAAGTCTCTCCACATACCCGAGCTGGTAGAGGTAGCCTGTACAGAACAAATATTTAGCCAGTCTTCCTCTGAGATGCCTCGACCAGATTCTTTCTCCTATTTTAATCTAATCTTATTTGTTGATTGTTTCTTAATGGACTGAATAGCTAGATACAGTTTTGACACAAGTTTCCTACTTTATACATATCAATGAATAGATCAATTAAATTGGTGTCGTGCTTCTCCATGTATCTTATTTCTTTATTAAAATAAGTCCTAATTTGTAAGTACCTAAAAAAATCTAGTTTTTCCAGACCATATGTATCAGAAATCTCCTGAAAGTTCTGATCTAGTTCTCCCTTTGAAGAAATTGAACTAAAAGAGGTAATGCCAAGCCTATACCAGAGCTGAAACCTACCATCAGCACTTGCTGGTTTAAAGTCGGGGTCAAACGCAACCCATTTTAGTAGTCTAGATTGTCTTTCAAGTAATGTTGATTTACATTCTTTAAACCAGATTCTGAAGGGAACCTTAGTCCATTGATTTAACCTTTTAGAATACTGTTCATATAAGATTTTGCTACCAAGCACTGATTGCAGTGGTATAGCAAGCTGAGAGATCTCCAAATCCCTCCACCATGCTTCATATTCTGAGTTACAGCAGCATGCTAAAGCTCTTAGCTGGGCAGCTTTGAAATAGTCTGAAAAACATGGCAGTGATCTACCCCCTTTCTCTTTAGATAGCTGCAGTCTTTTGAATTGAATTCTTGGTCTCTTTGTGTTTTCTGAACATTTAATTGATATACCCCGAGTAAGTTCCAATTTTTTTTAAGATGGACATCAACCTAGGAATACTAACCTCCGGTGCTGCAACAAACAAGAGCACGTCATCTGCGTATAGACAAATCTTTTGTTCTAAACCTCTAACCCTAATTCCTTTTATCTCCTGTTCAGCTCTAACTGACTGTGCAATGGGCTCAATGAATAAAGCGAAAAGGGCAGGGCTGAGCGGGCAGCCTTGGCGGCAGCCTCTTTCCAGATTAATACTCTGAGTGAGATGCCCATTAATCCTTATTCTGGCCTTTGGTGATGAATACAAAGTTTTAATGCATCTCATAAACTCATCTTTAAAACCAAATCTTCTCAGTGCCAAATACAGATACTCCCAGCGAACTGAGTCAAATGCCTTTTCGGCTTCTAAACTAATTACTACTGCTCTGATGTTTTCTTTAGTGATGTGATCAATTACATGGAACACCCGCCTGATATTATCCTGTGTCTGTCTGTCACATACAAATCCTGTCTGGTCTGAATCCACTAATTCTGGTATTATATCTTCTAGTCTTTTAGCTAATATTGATGCATATAGTTTATAATCCATATTTAATACAGAAATTGGCCTAAATGCACTACACTCCTTTTTGTCTTTACCCTCATTAGGAATAATCTAAATGATTGCGTCGCTCCATGTTCTTGGTGGTTCACCACCTTTAAGTGTATAGTTAAAACAATCAAAAAGTTTAGGAACTAACTGATCTTTAAAAGCCTTATACCACTCGGTTGGAAAGCCATCTAGAAATTGCCTTCCCTATTTCTTCCTTTGTGATCTCTGCCATTATAGCAAATTAGCTCAGAGGGGAAATATTAATAATTATTCATAACTCATTATGATTATTCATTATGAATAATTTTAAATAGATTAACTTAATGTAGCTACATTAACATTACAATCAATCAATCAGTTCATCCTATGAACGTTCAGTATTGATTATTAATTAATTCTAAGAAAAGGATATTTTTCATGGCCACAGAAAAAAAATTCTTCCTTTGTATTTACATAAGCGCTTAGAGCGCATAACAAGATTGATAATTTAAGTGACAATTTGTTTGCAGGCAGGGAGTCAGAACCAACATATATTGTGCACTTTAATAACTAAATCACGTACAAGATTAAACAGACATAAAACATACATACACAAAACATACATGGCAAGAGGTAAAGTTAAAGTGTTTAGAAAAACCGGGACAGTACAGATGGATGAAGTTATGCAAAGAGTCTAAACCTGGGAGAACCATCCCTGATAAGCTCTTTTGTCTGAGCAAAGGAGTTTACAGTTTTACTAACTACACAGCGACTTGTATTTTTTAGTACATTACTTGCATTTGCCCGGGAAGGCGTCCAGATATACGGTCGCAGGAGAAAGTCTTGATGGTTCCGTCCGATGGTTTTGCAGTTGCGATTGTTTCCTTCCGTGTTAAGCGAAGGAACGACGGTGAACTTGCGTGGTTGCTTTGACTCCAACTGGCCGTGTGATGGCATCTGGTTTCCTGTCCCACACACACACGTGAGGCTGTGTACGTAGGCCTTATCAGCTGAAAGCCAGCCCAGATGATGTGTCAGATCAGCCAGGGAGAGAGAAGAAAGTGGGTGGATCTGAGCGTCTCTCTCTTAAGAGTCTTAGAGAAATCCCAACCTCGATGGTCGAGTTGCCCAATGTGATTGTTTCAAGCAAGATTCAATGGGCCTGTGCCCATATATACTCCAATTAATGCAACAAACACACACTGCCTCCTACAAGGAAGTGACATACATGAAAGTGTAAGTCGTGAAGTAAGCATACATTTTATAGCAGACACGACATATATGAGGTTACATGATCTAGCAAGTTGCTCACAAAGCATTTAAAACATATTTGTTAAATGTAACAGGCGATTATGTGTCTGATTTGCCTCAGTCGCTACACCATTAAGGCTTTATTTTGTACTTTGCCTAGAGTCAAGTGATTCTAAAAATAAATGTTTTGCCAATGAGCTGGTTGTATTTGGTTCCTTATATACATTTTTATAGTAATTTTCAAAAATACTGAGAATATCTTTTTGCTTATGGCAATTTTTTTTTGTTTTGGGATGGCTAATTGCATATATTGTACTCTCAGCCTGTTGCTTCCTTAGTCTCCATGCCAACAACTTCAGAACCGTAGGGCCATGAATTTAGCTTTTTTCTCTAATTCTTCCTCATATAATTTATTTATTTCCTTTTTAACATTGTTTATTTGATTTAATATACGATTTCTTCTTTTCAGCATGTTCTCTCTCTAAAACGTTTTCTTGCAAATCAAGAAGCCTTTTACATCTTTCCTTTTTTCTATAAGATGTAAGAGCTATGAGCTTTCCCCTGATCACTGATTTTAAGGCATCCCACAGGACACTTGACGATACTTCTCCATTATTGTTGTTATCTATATAATCTGCCAGTTCTTTCTGGACGTATTCCTTACATGTACTATCATTCAAAATGCTTGCATTAAGTCGCCACAACATATCTTTCTTTTTATTATCTAAATGCAGAGTCAAGTAGACAGCTGAGTGATCAGAGATGTCTTTGACTCCTATCTTACAGTCTATAATTCTGTTACAAATAAAAAAATTATAAATTCTTGAATGAACATCTTGACTTGCCGAATAGAATGTGAGTTGTTTGTCAGTCTCCACACATCAACCAGTCCCATCTCCATCAAAAGTTTTATCCTGGCTCTAGAGGTTAACCTCTTCAGTGCATTAGAAGAATCAAGTTTAGGCTGTATTTGGGTATTCCAGTCTCCTCCGCATATTATAACCCCAGAGGCTTCCGAGGCAATTAACTGAAAAATTTTAGATTACAGTCCGGAAAGTACTGCGTAAGTAAAACTAATTTACAGTGTAACTTTCGGTAATTATAGTGTAACTATAAAGTAAGTATGTGTAGGTATAAGGGAACAATATGTAATATTTGGGGAATAAAGGGGTAACTATCAGGAAAATTAACAAATGATTTATACTGTAAGTATTTTTTAATTGAGGGGTAATTATCCATGTAGTTACAGGGTAAGTATGAATCTGCGGGCTGTAAATTAAAGTGATGTTTGTTCCCCTCTTGTTTCATGTAATTACAGGGTAAGTATGAATCTGCGGGCTGTAAATTAAAGTGATGTTTGTTCCCCTCTTGTTTCATGTAGTTATAGGGTAAGTATGAATCTGCGAGCTGTAAATTAAAGTGGTGTTTGTTCCCCTCTTGTTTCATGTAGTTATAGGGTAAGTATGAATCTGCGAGCTGTAAATTAAAGTGGTGTTTGTTCCCCTCTTGTTTCATGTAGTTACAGGGTAAGTACAATAAAAAACACGTACACAATCTGATATCACTCGGAAATCTTTATTTGAAAAACAACTTTCAAAAAAGATTTCCGAGTGATATCAGATTGTGTTCGTATTTTTATTGTTTTATTCATACTTACCCTGTAACTACATGGATAAATACCCCTTAATTAAAAATACTTACAGTATAAATGATTTGTTAATTTTCCTGATAGTTACCCCTTTATTCCCCAAATATTACATATTGTTCCCTTATACCTAAACATACATACTTTATAGTTACACTATGATTACCGAAAGTTACACAGTAAATACGCTTTACTTACGCAGTACTTTCCGGGCTGTAATCTAAAGCGTTACCAAAAATTTCTCTTTATACAGGAATTGTCCTGCTCAGGGGCTATATACACATTTACTAGTGTAACTTCTTTCTGGTCTAGAAATCCCTTAACTAAAACATAACGGCCCTCTCTATCAGTAAATTCAGAAACCACTCGAAAGTTCACACTGTTAGAAATTTATATTGCTACCCCTCTTCTTTTCCCTTTCTTATAAGATGAATAAAATACCCTCTTAAACCCTATTTTTTTATAGGTATTCTGTACTGTTAAAATGAGTTTCCTGCCAAAATATGATATGCAATCTTTGCAATAGCCTTTCTTTTTTATTGGATTGTGTAGACCAATTACATTAAGGGTAATCACCCTATATTCCTCACACTGCATTTAAACCACAGCAAAGCACTATTTGTAAACCACATATTATTGGTGACCAAACCAGAACTATATTCGAACGGTAGAACAAAATCAGAACATCACAGAACAAAAAGGACAAACAAACCAAAAAACAATGTAGACTTCCACTTTGAAGTAATAAACACTTTGTATTGTGGAGGGAACAGTCTAGCTAACCACCAGGGCCCCCCTTCAGTGCAACCTACAGTACTCTCAAGGATGTACTGTATGCACTTAGAAAGGTCAAAGACAAATGTATTGCCCGTATTTGTCGGTCAGCTATATACTTATTGGAGGCTAAGGGTAACTAACTATTTGGTTATTTAAACTCCAACCGAAGTAAAGACTCATAATTTGCTTCTTTCAATATGAAGAGAAATATTAATGAAGAATAACAGTCTTAGTGGGAAAGTTGAAATTACACGTTACTCACACACATTGAGGATATTCAATTGTCCCTTATTGCAAAACTGCAGATGTCATTAAATCAGATGTTCTTTACTCTTATAATACAAAGTCCCTTTGCAGTCTGTTATCTCCCAATTCCTCTACAATCTATCTTGGCCGGTGAAAACTCTGTAGCTTCTCCTTAATCCATTCTTGGCGGGTCTGTCGCTGCCAGGTGGCCTTCCGTGCTTTTTCAGCAACCTCCACTTCTGCAGTTTTCTCCCAGTCGATCGGGAGTCCCCTCTTCTTCAAGTCCTCTGCTGCTTCCGCTGCATTTTCATAGGTAATGGGGCCACTGTCAAAAAAGACTCAAAGTTTAGCTGGCGGCGGTGTTTGGAACCGTATTCCTTTTCCACGTAGAACCCTCCTGATCTGCGCATATGCCTTCCTTTTTGCTAGCATTTCTACAGGATAGTCATGATCAAAGATCCTCCTGTCGCTGTGGTAGATCTCCTTTTTCTTCCACACAGAATGCAGAACAATCTCTTTAATTTTAAACTGCTGAAAGAGCACAATCACCGATCTGGGTTGTGCTTCTCTGGGTGGTTTGGGACCAAGCGCTCTGTGGCATCGTTGTATTCCCAGGTCAACATCAGCAAGGGATTCCAGCTCTTTTCTAATAAAGTTCTCAATGAATTGTAGAATATAGTTTCCCTCAGTTCCCTCCGGGATGCTTGATCGTGCTTCCAAGTCCGTTAGCTTTGACTGCAAACTTTCCTGAGCTTGTAGTGACTTGCTCAATGCCTCTCTAAAGTCCACGGACCACTCTTCAACATCGGCTATCCGAGCCTCGGCCTCACTCACTCTGTCAGTTATAGTCTTTAGATTGGTTGCGACCTCGTTTAACTTCTGGTGAATATCCCCCCGAATGTCCGCTAGCTCCTTTTTCAAGTAATCTCTGATTCTGTCTCAAAAGTTACTCAGTTCAGACTTCATCTCCGTGACCATCATCTTTATATCTGTGCGGATGGCGGCAAAGTTATGTCCATATCCATCGCTGTTGATTTCACATTCTGTCCTTGCGCGCCATCACTCTCTCTGTGTTCCTTGGCCAAGACACCCTCGGACGTTATTTTATCACTCTTCTCTGCTTTCCCAGACTGCTTTCCCTTGCCTTTCCTATATTTTCCCCTTCCATCATTAATTGAATCAAAAACTAAATCTTACTTGTATTCAAATTGGGAAATAATCTCAGACCAAACGGGAGTGCGCAATTATGTGGTCATGTGCTTCAGTTTACCACCGGAAGTCTCACTAACGTGCCCTTTAAATAACAAAAAAATACTGCAACATTGACTTTGTCACAATCCTCTGTGAGAATGCCCATGATCACCACCAGAGGGCACTCCACCCTGGACTATTTCCACACTATCACAGACTATACTACCAATAACCTACTGCCCGCACTGATCAACCATGATTGCATTTAGCTGTTACTGATGAGCCTTGTTAACCCTGCCTATATAAACCCTGCCCACTCATTCATTCCCTGTGAAGTATTGTAGCCTGTATAACTGCATTTCTGAGCCTTGTTTCTTGTTTCCTGGATTATTGTTATTTCTTTGTTCTCTGTATTTCCCTGTTTTGCCTTCACCTGGATATTCTGTTTGTTTGGACTGCTCATCTGTGTTTCGACCTTTGCCTGGCTTTTGTGTATGCTTTGGATTTCCCCATTAAATTGCATTTGGATCCTCAACCATTCGAGCCATGGAGCAGTCCGTTACAGAATACTTTCGCCAGCCATGGATCCAGCAGTTCTGATCATCCGCCTACGTCAAAGTAATCGGTCACTCGAGGACCACATTCAGGACTTTCTAGCCATTGCTAATTTCTCTGACCTCCCAGACTCTGCACTTGTTGATTTCTTTTGTTATGGACCCAATAAACAATATCAGTCTAAGCTGACCTGTGATGGTCCTCAAGGGTCAAGTGGGTCAAGCCAATCCTAACCCCCGGAAAGAGGGGCTGAGGGAATGTGGTCTTTACTCTGTGGAGGAGGGTTATTGTGTCAGACACTGTAGAAGGACAGAATTCCTGCACTGTGATCTGCATACACTCCTATTCTAGAGGAGCTAGGCTTTACAGGGAGTTTAGTCTGTTTGTTATTGTGACAAAATACGTAACCCGAGGAAGAGCAGTCCAAGCTCCAGGAATCAGTGTTATATCCAAATCGACACTCATTACCCTGTCCTTTCCTACTGATTCTCTCATATGACACTGAAATACCTACATCTTGGCTACGTCCGAAACCTGGAAAATGCTGCCCTCGGAGGACACATTTCAAGGTAGGAAGGCATCAAGGCACGTCCGAATCTAATGTTAGCTTCACTTCCTGTCTCCTGAGATACCTTCACCTGATCGATTTTTGAAGGCAGCATATACAGGTGCTGGTCATATAATTAGAATATCATCAAAAAGTTGACTTATTTCACTAATTCCATTCAAAAAGTGAAACTTGTATATTATATTCATTCGTTACATACAGATTGATATTTCAAATGTTTATTTCTTTTAATTTTGATGATTATAACTGACAACTAAGGAAAATCCCAAATTCAGTATCTCAGAAAATTAGAATATTACTTAAGACCAATACAAAGAAAGGATTTTTAGAAATCTTGGCCAACTGAAAAGTATGAACATGAAAAGTATGAGCATGTACAGCACTCAATACTTAGTTGGGGCTCCTTTTGCCTGAATTACTGCAGCAATGCGGCGTGGCATGGAGTCGATCAGTCTGTGGCACTGCTCAGGTGTTATGAGAGCCCAGGTTGCTCTGATAGTGGCCTTCAGCTCTTCTGCATTGTTGGGTCTGGCATATCTCATCTTCCTCTTCACAATACCAGGCAAGTCAGGTCAGGTGAGTTTGCTGGCCAATTAAGAACAGGGATACCATGGTCCTTAAACCAGGTACTGGTTGCTTTGGCACTGTGCGCAGGTGCCAAGTCCTGTTGGAAAATGAAATCTGCATCTCCATAAAGTTGGTCAGCAGCAGGAAGCATGAAGTGCTCTAAAACTGCCTGGTATACGGCTGCGTTGACCTTGGACCTCAGAAAACACAGTAGACCAACACCAGCAGATGACATGGTACCCCAAACCATCACTGACTGTGGAAACTTTACACTGGACCTCAAGCAACGTGGATTGTGTGCCTCTCCTCTCTTCCTCCAGACACTGGGACCCTGATTTCCAAAGGAAATGCAAAATTTACTTTCATCAGAGAACATAACTTTGGACCACTCAGCAGCAGTCCAGTCCTTTTTGTTTTTAGCCCAGGCGAGACACTTCTGACTCTGTCTGTTGTTCAAGAGTGGCTTGACACAAGGAATTGCAGGTGTTTTGAGTTAATTAGCTGATTAGAGTTTGGCACCATATTGAACCTGTTCACAATATTCTAATTTTCTGAGATACTGAATTTGGGATTTTCCTTAGTTGTCAGTTATAACCATCAAAATTTAAATAAATAAACATTTGAAATATATCAGTCTATGTGTAATGAATGAATATAATATACAAGTTTCACTTTTTGAATGGAATTAGTGAAATAAATCAACTTTTTGATGATATTCAAATTATATGACCAGCACCTGTATGTATCCTTCGCTGCCTTTGATATCCCACAATCCTGTGCTTTCCATTCTGTGACAGTTGAGCTGGAAAAAAAAGATAGATGCCAACATAATTTCCTGTTCTGTCTCCTCCTCTTCCCTTTTGCATTGTAACTGCATGGAAGAGGTAGGATTTCTTTCGACTTCTGATAATCTTATTTAATCTTTATTGTAATTACTGCTTTTATGTCTATATTTTCACTCCAATTTAGGTGTATAATGTTATTTTACTTACCTGTGTGATTTATTTTTGTCATTTTAAACAAGGAGGCTTAAGTTCAATGGTGCAAAGGACTATTTAGAGCTGGGTAGAAATAACTGAGGTGTTGCTGGACAAATAAAGCCTCCTAACTTGCTTATTTGACCTACCCAGTCACTTTTAAAGAGCCCCTATTATGGATTTTTGAAAATGACCTTTAATGTAGTGTGTAACATAGTTCTAAGTGAATGAAAACATCCTGCAAAGTTTTAAATCTGAAAGTGCACCGTATATGAAGTTGTCTCTCAAAAGTAAGCGTCGACTCTTAAACTAAACGATTTTCGCAAGCCGTTTCGTTGTGACGTCAAGATGAAACATTAGCATATTGCCCGTCCACTTACTGCAGGCGCAGAAATACATTAGACACTCACTCACACACACACACAAACAAACAAAGGTTTGTTGATGGATACACTTGCTAATGCTGATGGTGAGGAATTACAGTTGAAACATCTCATAATGTACCCCAAACTGAGTAGCATCACTGAGAAATGTCCTGCTCAAGGTTTGGGTTGAATAACTAGTTCTTCCATTGTTTCATCATCGATTCGGACTCACGCTGGGATTGATGTAAAATCAACGTCATCGTTACTGTCTTTACAGTGTGTACAATCGCTGAGCTTTAGGAAGCCTCCGGACGGAGCTGGAGTTCAGTTATGCTAATGAGCGTTTGTTTCCGAAATACGCGCTGTACGCAGTAGACCAATCATAACAGACTAGGCCGTCTGACCAATCAGAGCAGAGTAGGCTCGTGGAAAGGAGGGATTTAGAGAGACTGATTCATCCATTGAGTCGTTTGAGAATCATTGAAAACTGTGGTGATGTGCAATGTATGTTATGAGAAAATGAAACTGTTTTTTGACCTTTCATGCATGTAAACCTGTTGTTGGCGACCTCCAAAACAAAATTGGGAAACTTTAAAATGGCATAATAGGGGCACTTTAATGAAGGTTGTAAGCTCAGGAGGAGCTTGTTCATCTAATCAAGTGAATCATGTTGACAATTCAAACATTGAATTGGGGTATATAAGCAGTATTAGCTTACCTTCTTCCGATGATGTTGCTCTAGCATCTATCCAAACTGGAAACCAGGTCAGACTAGTCGCAGCACCAAAGCTTCTCTCCCAAACACTAAATTGTCATCTCTTCCCACTCTCCTTCTCTGGTTCCTGATTCCAGATTCCAGACAAGGATCATCTTCTGCTTCTTCATCTTCAGAGTCTGTGATATTAAGAAGTGGTTGCCTTGTAAATCATCTAACTTTCTCACTGAAGCGTCATTCGAGGAGTCTTAACTCCCTTCCAACGGTAGGCCTTCTCACTAAGAAAGCCTTCACTCACCCTGTCACTCACCTCCAGCCTTCTGCAACAATGCCTCCTCTAAACACGGCAGAATATCATAAACCAACCATCTGAGGAGAAAAGTGGAAATCTCAAATAATCTGCCAAATCTTACGTCCAACATTCAAGGCATGTCTCTTCAAAACAGTCACTGTATTTCCATTCCAAGACACAACTGTTGATCCCACTGCACGTAAAGCAGCCGATGCCACATATAAAGGAAATGCCCTTCCACCTCACGTTGCCATTCCCTTTCAGTCCTGCTCTTTTCCAAAACTCTCCACCTTACTATTACTTCATCCTTGCCAGCATGAGGCTTCCTCTGCTAGAACCATCTGCCCCAGCATTTCTGTCTTCTAACAGAGGGGGTACGTGAACAAAATGCGGGAGTTTTGCCATTCATTTAATTCTACCCCACCCACCTTAAAATAACATTAAAACCGAGCATGTATTTTTTTTAACAGGCAAAATGTCACCTCTAGTGTAAAAATAGGAAAATGTAGTGCTGTAAGAGGTCACCCATTCAAATTGCCTCTTCTTTTGCAGTCAAAACTGACTGCATCCGCACAAGCAGTGTGCATATGCAGTGCATGCTGCCATTGAAAATTTTGCTACATTACTGTTGTTCTGGACAAAGGAACTTTTTAAAGTGTGGTTTTAGCACTTACTAGCATGAAGAAAAATAGACTGTGCATAGAAATCGATTCAAGACTCAAACTCTCTTTGATTCAGAAACATTACCCTGTGTGAGCTCCTGTTTTTAATGTTGATAATATATTATATAAGCAAGAATGCAGTTTTTCCTGAATATTCACACGGTTGCAAATTTGACATTGATTTTATACAACAGTTTTCTTTATTTTACAAAAGCAAAACTTGCTGTTATTTTGAATATACACAAAAATAGACCCTTTAGAGTTTTGAATAATGTCTTACTCATATCTGTATGACTATAAATGATAGAGTGTTTTAACGTGTTTCCGACAAAAACCCAAGTGTTTGCATCATCACATGCATATAAGTTCAAGCATTGATAATTGGACATTGCACAGTCTATTTATCCAGTGCTTCGCGGACCTGACTTTCAGATCCCCGGCTCTGGAGGACCTAACTCCGGTTGCCTCAAGTCCGGTGGTCCTAATGGACCCAACTCTGGTGGTCTCAAGTCTGGTGGTTCCAAATCCGGTGGTCCCAAATTTCCTTGTCACACGGCAATGGAGACCATCCCAGAGCCGCCAGCTCTTCCAGTCCTGGACAAAGAGGACATCCCAGAGCTGTTCACTTTTCCTGTCAAAACCACAGAGGCCATCCCAGAACCACTTGCTCTCCCCATCACGGTCACAGAGGTCTTGTGCCTAACTTATCTTTCCATGCTCCTCGAATCATCTCATGTCCGCTGTCTCTAAGCAAATTTTTTGGGGCGGTTGGGGGCGATGAGAATTAATAGCCTGCTGTTACTCAAAACCGCTTTTGGTCTTTAATAATAATACTTGTTTTGGGGGTATTAGAGTTTCATTGTGTTTTTTTCCCTGTGGCAGTTTTCCCAATGTGTCTAATTAGTCATCACGTTCACCTGTTCTGTTACTAGTTCCCTGTGTATTTATACCCTGTGTTCTCCCTCATTCTCTGTCCATTCTCATAGATGTTTGGTTCTGTTCTCCTTGTGTTGTCATTAAAAGACTGTTATTTTGAATCTCCTTCATCTTCATGCTGTTTACACATGCTACCTGTGATGGGAGGGAGAATCATTAAGCTTGATCTCGATTTAGAAACAAACTTAAAATCATGGACTTAAAATCAACCTGTTTATCTGTTTACCTATAATTTGCTCTATGATTATGTGATCAAGCAAACTCGTGAATTTCAACATGGACAGTTTTCATGCCATCTTTTTGTATATAGTTCATCTGATTTTTGATTCTTGTTCTTTATGTTTTTGTTTCAAATAAAAAAGATGGTAAGGAGACTAAAAGCTAAGCTAATTTTCTAAGATTTTCTCTAGAATTACTGAATTACCTCAAATTTGCCATTATTCAATTTTAAATGTGTTTTGAAAGCAGTGTGTTAGCATTTAAAAAGGGTGATGTAGTAAATACAACAAAAGAGCCCATGGATTTTGACAATGTGACTTAAGTTTTGACCAATGCATGTTAGCGATCAAGAAAAACTCTAATTGAATGTTTGCAGCATTCTTGTTAGACCCTGTTCACTAAATCACTATTATTTGCAGAATCCCTGAGTCATCTATATTTCTATATCATATAAAATATCTATATCATATATTTGTATAACTAAATGTTTCACTAATCCTAACAACATATATATTCCTCAAAATTAACTCAAACACAGAGAAATACAGCCCCTCAACTTTTTGCAAATTTGCAATCCATTTGTTTTTCCAACCACTTTTCCTATGTAGGGTTGCAGGGATATTGGAGCCTATTTTAATGTCTCGACCTGAAGGCAGATAAACACCCTGGACTGATGGCCAGCTGAAATTGAATGCAAAATTAAACAATCCAAACACTTTTTATCAATTTAATCTCACTTTATTTAAAGGTGCAGTAAGCAAGATTGACAGCAGTTGAAATGGGTACTGCAGTCTAAATTCTAAATATTGGAGAGTTGTTTCCCCCGCCCCATCCGCTCACATGGGTTGCCAGTGTGAAGACATGCAACAGGAACGAGCGCAATTGGAAGGTGAGGAGACTCACACACAGTAAGTTGATATGGCGTTTTAATATGCTCCCGTTCATATCGATTTTTAGATTAGATTTAGGTGCTGAGGCTCTGACCCAGTTTGTTCGCTGGCTTCCATGGCTGCAATATGCTGTGTTTTCTGCAAACTGGCAACCTGTGGTGGCGAAATACTATTGGGTACACTGGTATCGCAAATTGTACATTCCGACACGGAACGCACATTTTTAAAGTAAAATAACTGGCTGTAGCATTTTTTTTAGAGAAGTGAGTATTAAAATCTGACATACATATATATATATATATTTTCATTCTTCACCTGTTCACATTATGGAATTATCAATAATTATCAAAAACAGCATGTTTTAATTCAGCATGCCCACACCAAGTTAAAATAAAACTAGGCATGGCCAGTTTTACTATGAAACTATATAAAATAAAATGAGCTATTTTCATATTTACCAGAAATTGCAACATATAAGCTGGTCTGGCTTTTAAATCACGTGCACTTTTTTTTTCAAAAGTAAAATTTGGTGCTGTTTTGACAGTAGTTTCACCAGCTTAAAGACATGCACATGGTGCCTGCATTTGCTTTCCTTTCAGCCCAACATTCTTTCCTGGTGTCATGTTCTGGGGTGATCTGGGTGCATCTCACTGTGGAAATCAACAGACATGATATTCTGTGTAAATTAATGAAATGTATCAATTTAACAATGATTATTAAAGCACTGTATTTTATGTCATGGTATCAATTTATTTTGAAGAGTAAATAAGTACTGTACCTCTGTCCATTTTTCTTCCTTCAGTAAGGCTTCTAATGTCTTCGGATGGCTTTTCTGCAAACAATTCAATAAATGTTTTAAAGCACTGCATTTTTACATCATATTTCATGGTGTGTTCATTTAAGTAAATTAGTCTCCATACCGTACGAAACTGTTTGTGGAACTCCATCTTTCTGTGTCTCATGTGAAATCTTGGAGTCGCCAGTTCTTTAAATATCACTGATTCTTGAGATAAGGGACAAAACATGTTTTGGATGTTAAAAATAAAAACACTACATTATTATTATATTATAAAATGTGTATTTTTGTATACAAAGGTCTCAGATAATGAACCATGTAAGGGAACATTATTTCTAAATATTTTTTTCTAAAAATGTATATTTATTCACTCTATAACCTAATTTGTGTCAACTCAGTCAGACACACTAAAAAGCATGCTAATTTAATTTAAACTATCCAAAAACAATGTAATATTGATGTTCAGTAAAGGAGCTAAGTCATAAAATACATTTTCTGTTTATTTTTTGTTTGGTTTCACACCATTATGAACAACCCAGTTTCTAAATTCCTTAATTCTCCTCCTTCCTTTTAATATTGAACATATATCACCAATGTTCTTAGGTAATCAAGATATAATGTCATGTAGTTCCATTGATGTTTTAACATTTTTACACAATAAATTGAAAAAAGAATAAGACACTTCTTTCAAAAATTAAAAACCACATGGATGGCAGGACCCAAGGTTTCCGAGCAGAACATTGCCCAAAGCATCACACTGTCTCCGCCGGCTTGCCTTCTTCCCATAGTGCATCCTGGTGCCATGTGTTCCCCAGGTAAGCGACACACACACCCGGCCATCCACGTGATGTAAAAGAAAACATGATTCATCAGACCAGGCCACCTTCTTCCATTGCTCCGTGGTCCAGTTCTGATGCTCACGTGCCTACTGTTGGCACTTTCGGCGGTGGATAGGGGTCAGCATGGGCACCCTGACTGGTCTGCGGCTATGCATCCCCATATACGCAACAAACTGCGATGCACTGTGTATTCTGACACCTTTCTATCAGAACCAGCATTAACTTCTAGAGCAATTTGAGCTACAGTAGCTCGTCTGTTTGATGGGAACACACGGGCCAGCCTTCGCTCCCCATGTGCATTAATGAGCCTTGGCCACCCATGACCCTGTTGCCGGTTCACCACTTGTTCTTCCCTGGATCACTTCTGATAGATACTGACCACTGCAGAGCGGGAACACCCCACAAGAGCTGCAGTTTTGGAGATGCTCCCAGTCGTCTAACCATCACAATTTGGCCCTTGTCAAACTCGCTCAAATCCTTATGCTTGCCCATTTTTCCTGTTTCTAACACATCAACTTTGAGGATAAAATGTTCACTTGCTGCCTAATATATCCCACCCACTAACAGATGCTGTGATGAAGAGATAATCAGTGTTATTCACTTCACATGTGGTCATGTTGTATATACACTCACCTAAAGGATTATTAGGAACACCATACTAATACTGTGTTTGACCCCCTTTCGCCTTCAGAACTGCCTTAATTCTACGTGGCATTGATTCAACAAGGTGCTGAAAGCATTCTTTAGAAATGTTGGCCCATATTGATAGGATAGCATCTTGCAGTTGATGGAGATTTGTGGGATGCACATCCAGGGCACGAAGCTCCCGTTCCACCACATCCCAAAGATGCTCTATTGGGTTGAGATCTGGTGACTGTGGGGGCCATTTTAGTACAGTGAACTCATTGTCATGTTCAAGAAACCAATTTGAAATGATTCGAGCTTTGTGACATGGTGCATTATCCTGCTGGAAGTAGCCATCAGAGGATGGGTACATGGTGGTCATAAAGGGATGGACATGGTCAGAAACAATACTCAGGTAGGCCGTGGCATTTAAACGATGCCCAATTGGCACTAAGGGGCCTAAAGTGTGCCAAGAAAACATCCCCCACACCATTACACCACCACCAGCCTGCACAGTGGTAACAAGGCATGATGGATCCATGTTCTCATTCTGTTTACGCCAAATTCTGACTCTACCATCTGAATGTCTCAGCAGAAATCGAGACTCATCAGACCAGGCAACATTTTTCCAGTCTTCAACTGTCCAATTTTGGTGAGCTCGTGCAAATTGTAGCCTCTTTTTCCTATTTGTAGTGGAGATGAGTGGTACCCGGTGGGGTCTTCTGCTGTTGTAGCCCATCCGCCTCAAGGTTGTGCGTGTTGTGGCTTAACAAATGCTTTGCTGCATACCTCGGTTGTAACGAGTGGTTATTTCAGTCAAAGTTGCTCTTCTATCAGCTTGAATCAGTCGGCCCATTCTCCTCTGACCTCTAGCATCAACAAGGCATTTTCGCCCACAGGACTGCCGCATACTGGATGTTTTTCCCTTTTCACACCATTCTTTGTAAACTCTAGAAATGGTTGTGCGTGAAAATCCCAGTAACTGAGCAGATTGTGAAATACTCAGACCGGCCCGTCTGGCACCAACAAACATGCCATGCTCAAAATTGCTTAAATCACCTTTCTTTTCCATTCTGACATACAGTTTGGAGTTCAGGAGATTGTCTTGACCAGGACCACACCCCTAAATGCATTGAAGCAACTGCTATGTGATTGGTTGATTAGATAATTGCATTAATGAGAAATTGAACAGGTGTTCCTAATAATCCTTTAGGTGAGTGTATATAGGGCATGTACTCATTTATGCTGTGTACTATGTTTACAATTTAATACACTGAATTATTACATCATGATTTGTGATGTGTTCATTTAGTTTGGGGGAGTAAATAAGTCTCCCGTCACTTACCTCTTAAATCCAAAACTGTTTTTTCTGTTATGGTCCCTTCTGCTACAATTACATAAATACATAAATTCAGTAAATTTTAATCATAAAAAAATTTCAGTAATCATTTTTAAGCACTGTATTTTTACATTGTATTTCAGTATATTTAAATACCTCTGCCAGATATTTTTTCAATCTCCTCTCTACAGAAATCCTCCAGTTTCTGTCTCAGTTGAGAGATAGATTTTCCTACATCATTATAATAACTGACAGTGATGCTAGTAACTTCTGGAGATCTAGGAGGGACAGGGAGAGTTGGGATATTCTACACAGACACAAAGACAAACAACCGAAAATTAAATTTAGGACAAGAAACAGAAAATACTTATTTTAGATTAATCGATTTGACAGCACTTATACTGCAACCTGGAGAAAATGGATGTGATCAGGTGTTTGTGAAAGCTGCTCCAGCTCAGCGTCTGTCCTCCTCAGTTGACCAATCTCCTGCTCCAGTTGCTTCAAGAGTCCCTCAGCTCGATTCACTGCAGCCTTTTCCCGATCTCTGATCATCTGTGTGACCTCAGAGCGTCTTCTCTCAATGGAGCGGATGAGCTCAGTAAAGATCTTCTCATTATTCTCCACTGCTGTCTGTGCAGAACGCTGTAGGACACACATTACAATCAACTAACTGCTGCTCACACAGTCTGCTGTGCTTCAGTAGGACTTGAAAATCACTCTCACTGACTGACTGCAGAAGAGTCTCAACTGAGTCTGAAACCAGTGCTGCCGCTTCTTCTCAAAACTCACCTTGTGATTCTCCACAGCCTCTTTCATCTCCTGAAGCTTCTTCTCTCGCTTCTGGATTTGCTGCTGGAATTTTCTCTGTGTCTCACCCAAGTGTTTCTGTAGGATAGAACAATAGTACATCACAAAAATATGAGTGAAACTGAAAGTATTTTTGAGTAAATTTTGCATTTGTTTTTATCTCAGAGAACTGAATAATCATGCCAATGTATTTCATTCTGTCTGTACCTGTTTCTCAGTTCTTTCTGCTGCAGTTGATACAGTGTCATGGTTTTTGTGTTCATCCACCATACACAGCATGCAGATACAATTCATGTCAGTGCGACAGTAAATTTCCAGAAGTTTTTCATGTTTACGGCAAATCATCTTCTGAAGCTGTCCAGTGGCGTCCATCAAGTTGTGTCTCTTTCCTTTGAAGAGATTCTCATGTTGTTCAAGGTGGTTTTGACAGTAAGAGTTTAGACACACAAGACAGAACTTGGCGGCTTTGTGTTTTCTTCCAGTGCAGACGTCACACTCCACATCTCCAGCTCCAGCAGGAACATCAGCTTGGAGTTCAGTCTTCTTCAGTTGCTCCACCACTTCAGCCAGCAGGGTGTTTTTAGCTAAAGCTGGTCTTGGACTGAAGGTCTGTCTGCACTGAGGGCAGCTGAAGACTTTTCCCTGATCCTCTTGATTCCAGTAGTCTGTAATGCAGCTCATACAGTAACTGTGTCCGCAGGGAATGGCCACTGGATCCTTCATTAGATCCAGACACACTGGACAGCTGAACTGGTCCTGAGAAAACCTAGCTTCAGCCATTTCACTGCACACACACAGACCGAGACAAAACGCAACTGGACAGCACTAAAGTTTCGTTTTCCTTGAACTATGATGTAATTTCCTGGCGCCGTTTTTAAAAGATACAAGCAATAATACAATTGGTCCACTAGATGGCAGTCTTCTGAAGAAATAGAGATTTATTAGTGCTGTATAAGCTTGAGAGAAATGTTGCAGTTAATAGTGTGAAAATGACCGATGGACTAATTTGATAAAGGATATAAGAAAACACGGTAACACTTTACAATAAGGTTTCATTAGTTAACATTAGTTAATGTATTAAATAACATGAACTAATCATGAGCAGCACATTTGTTACTGTATTTGTTCATCTTTGTTAATGTTAGTTAATAAAAATACAGCTGTTCATGGTTTGTTCATGTTAGTTCACAGTGCATTAACTAATGTTAACAAGATTGTAATAAAGTATTAGTAAAAGTTAAAATTAACATTAACAAAATAAATGCTTTATAAGTGCAGTTCATTATTATTTCATGTCAACTAATGTAGTTAACTAATGAACCTTATTGTAAAGTGTTACCGAAAACACTTATATTTCTATGATCTATAAGCGGAAATTCTCTTGATACTTCAAAATTAAAGCATAGTGTTTTTATGGGGCTCGCATGTAGACCTATTTGGTAGCAAAAGGGGTGTAATATTTTGGTTTACCTAATTAAATAATACATCAAAATTGATCTAATTTACTTTAATTATATTTCTAATGAAAAAAAAAGAACCCTTAGGCTTTATTTTGCTCTGATATTTTTTGACTCCTTAATGTAAAGTAGACAAGTACAGAGATATTTTAGGCTACATCTTAAACGTGGGCGTTTATGATTAATTTTATGCTTACATTTTATAATTTTATGTTTAAAATTAACGTTATGTTCATACATTTATCTTGAGCTGAACATGTCGATTTATATTTATATTTAAGATTGAAGAATTTAATATATTTAACATGTATTATATACATTAAAACATTAGATGCTTGTTTTGTTAAATATGGTATTTTCTGGTCTCACTTGTTCAAGATTCGGCACCTCAGTTTGTGTCGATAATAGTGGCAGCAGTAACTCCGCTAGTGCAGTAGGTGGCAGTAATCCGCTCTCAGATGTTTTCATCTGCATTGAAGCAGCGAGTAACGATTTCCAGTAAAAAGAAAAATGGCACCAGTGGAGTTAAGAATTTCTGCTGAAGTTTGACTAAACGTCCATCTACTGTTTCTTTTTCTGAATTGTGTGAGATATTTTCTTGGTGGCGTCAAGAAGTAGTTTTACTAGAAGATGTTCGTGGCGAAGAGCATCGCAGCGGATCATAAAGATCTGATTCACGATGTTTCTTATGACTTTCATGGTCGCAGGATGGCGACCTGCTCCAGTGATCAGAGCGTCAAGGCAAGAAAACACTCTTTTGTGTGATCAGTTTAAATGCACAGGACTTTGTTCAAACTTATATTGAGCTGCCTGCCTAGAAAGTAAATACTGCACGCGCCTGTGTGATACCCCAAAACTGCGGGCAGCTCACCGTGTTTTGAGACAGAGCCAGTTATTTAATTAGGCAGAAAATCTATTTATAAGTGTTTGAATGGGTTTTCTTGCAACTGTACATCAGTATGAGAATACCATTAAAAAAAATGTGTCATGTATGTTAATAATAGTACGTTTTATTTATGTAGCGCCTTTCCATTGCTGTTAAATGTGATCGTATAAACCACTAATTTCTCTCTCTCTCATTCATTCATATATATATATATATATATATATATATATATATATATATATATATATATATATATATATATATATTAGTAATTTTTGTTTTAACGATATGCAATCTGACAATATCGAGTATATTCCTCACAAAACACACACAGAGCGCGCACGCATACACTACGTGATTTAGTCTATTAAATGCATTTATAACGCCCCCAAAATTCAAGACAATGGGCAAAAATGCCCCTGTAGCATGTCTTTTATGTTTATATCATTTAATATAGTTAATATCACACGAAGAGTGCCGAGATGAGTGTACTGCAAATATCAGCATGACAACAAATGTGATATTGATTTTATACACAGTATAGTGACTTACATTTTAGAGACTTATTGAATCTCAATGACTTGCAGCCACCTACTGGCGCTTTTAATTCTAAAACATCAAAACATTATTTATGCATGTGTAAATGCAGGTTAAATGCATTCTTGTCCCTCTAAGCTGCATTGAACATTGTGTAAATGATCTAAGTGCCACTTCAAATGCAGCTTCTGTGTTTTCTCTGTATTGCAAAGATAAATTGTTGATACTGATTTTATTTGATTGGTAGCAGCCCTATTGTGTCTTCTTATTCTAATTGAATTTGATTTAAATGTGAGAATGGACACAAAAGATGATACATACATTTAATTAGGTTAGAAAAAATGGAGTTATAAAGGAAAAATGCCCATACTGTGAACTAACCACAGCACAGAATATGAAGAATATCAAAAACTTTAGGAGTCAACTGTCCACAGCAGTCCTACACCTGCCAAGATGTAACCTGCACAATAAACACATTCAGCAAAATATTGTCTAATTATCGTTACCAAGAAAATAACAGAATATACAGGTGCTGGTCATATAATTAGAATATCATCAAAAAGTTGATTTATTTCACTAATTCCATTCAAAAAGTGAAACTTGTATATTATATTCATTCATTACACACAGACTGATATATTTCAAATGTTTATTTCTTTTAATTTTGATGATTATAACTGACAACTAAGGAAAATCCCAAATTCAGTATCTCAGAAAGTTAGAATATTGTGAAAAGGTT
This sequence comes from Rhinogobio ventralis, assembly GCA_039654625.1. Lineage (NCBI taxonomy): Eukaryota > Metazoa > Chordata > Actinopteri > Cypriniformes > Gobionidae > Rhinogobio > Rhinogobio ventralis. The sequence goes on along the minus strand of CM077209.1, from coordinate 20,884,877 downwards.
AAATATTGAAGACACCTGGCGCCACACTCTAATCAGCTAATTAACTCAAAACACCTGCAAAGGCCTTTAAATGGTCTCTCAGTCTAGTTCTGTAGGCTACACAATCATGGGGAAGACTGATGACTTGACAGTTGTCCAAAAGACGACCATTGACACCTTGCACAAGGAGGGCAAGACACAAAAGGTCATTGCAAAAGAGGCTGGCTGTTCACAGAGCTCTGTGTCCAAGCACATTAATAGAGAGGCGAAGGGCAGGAAAAGATGTGGTAGAAAAAAGTGTACAAGCAATAGGGATAACCATACCCTGGAGAGGATTGTGAAACACAACCCATTCAAAAATGTGGGGGAGATTCACAAAGCTGGAGTCAGTGCTTCAAGAACCACTACGCACAGACGTATGCAAGACATGGGTTTCAGCTGTCGCATTCCTTGTGTCAAGCCACTCTTGAACAACAGACAGCGTCAGAAGCGCTTGGGCTAAAGACAAAAAGGACTGGACTGCTGCTGAGTGGTCCAAAGTTATGTTCTCTGATGAAAGTAAATTTTGCATTTCCTTTGGAAATCAGGGTTCCAGAGTCTGGAGGAAGAGAGGAGAGGCACACAATCTACGTTGCTTGAGGTCCAGTGTAAAGTTTCCACAGTCAGTGATGGTTTGGGGTGCCATGTCATCTGCTGGTGTTGGTCCACTGTGTTTTCTGAGGTCCAAGGTCAATGCAGCCGTATACCAGGAAGTTTTAGAGCACTTCATGCTTCCTGCTGCTGACCAACTTTATGGAGATGCAGATTTCGTTTTCCAACAGGACTTGGCACCTGCACACAGTGCCAAAGCAACCAGTACCTGGTTTAAGGACCATGGTATCCCTGTTCTTAATTGGCCAGCAAACTCGCCTGACCTTAACCCCATAGAAAATCTATGGGGTATTGTGAAGAGGAAGATGCGATATGCCAGACCCAACAATGCAGAAGAGCTGAAGGCCACTATCAGAGCAACCTGGGCTCTTATAACACCTGAGCAGTGCCACAGACTGATCGACTCCATGCCACGCCGCATTGCTGCAGTAATTCAGACAAAAGGAGCCCCAACTAAGTATTGAGTGCTGTACATACTCCTACTTTTCATGTTCATACTTTTCAGTTGGCCAAGATTTCTAAAAATCCTTTCTTTGTATTGGTCTTAAGTAATATTCTAATTTTCTGAGATACTGAATTTGGGATTTTCCTTAGTTGTCAGTTATAATCAATAAAATTAAAAGAAATAAACATTTGAAATATATCAGTCTGTGTGTAATGAATGAATATAATATACAAGTTTCACTTTTTGAATGGAATTAGTGAAATAAATCAACTTTTTGATGATATTGTAATTATATGACCAGCACCTGTGTGTGTGTGTGTGTATATATATATATATATATATATATATATATATATATATATATAAATATAAATATAAAATTGTAGAAGAATATGTTTGTGTTAATGTGTCACGTTGTATGCAATTCAGTAGTAAAATAAGTTGAATTTCTTGACCATTTTTTTATGTTCCCTTTTTTTGAGTGATTACCTCTGTTTTGGTGATACCAACCACTGTTTTCACAATGAAAATCAAAATGAAAATTCTTATTTTTATGGAATACTGCAGTATTTATTGTAAATGATTTATCTGTGCACATTATTATTATAATTTTTTAAATCACGTTACCTTCCTCTTGCAGCATCTCATCTCTTATGACGTGTTTACTGGCGTGAGGGCAGGACAACCTGTCACTCATGACAAACCACAATGATCCAATCAATTCCGATGGACAAAATCAAGTCTGCCCTACATTTTTTCTTGTATGAGAAGCAGTTTCACTATCATTATACATCATGATAGGGAATAAAAACGTAGAAACTTGCAGTTTATGCAGACTTTAACCGTGACAGCCATATTTGTATCATGGCCCAAAATAAATTTTGGTTATACAGATGTTTACAGAAACCTCAATAATGACTGAGAACAAGTTTTAAAGGAACACTCCACTATTTTTGAAAATGGGCTCATTTTCCAACTCCCCTAGAGTTAAACAGTTGAGTTTTACCATTTTCGAATCCATTCAGCCGATCTCTGGATCTGGCGGTAGCACTTTTAGCATAGCTTAGCATAATTCATTGAATCTGATTAGACCGTTAGCATCTCGCTCAAAAAAATGACCAAAGACTTTCAATATTTTTCCTATTTAAAACTTGACTCTTCTGTAGTTACATCGTGTACTAAGGCCGTCGGAAAATGAAAAGTTTATATTTTCTAGGCCGATATGGCTAAGAACTATACTCTCATTCCTGCATAATAATCAAGGAACTTTTCTGCAGTACCATGGGTGCAGCAGGCGCAATGATATAACGCAGCACCTGAAAATAGTCACCAGGTATTCACTTGATAGTAGCGGCTTCAAATAGGAGCTGATGTTGAGGCTGTGGTTCTTTTGCTTATGTGCATACTTGTTCTCCATATTGTTGACAAACCTTTGGCTTGCGTAAACTGTTCTAGGTCTGGGATAAAGGTGATGATGGAGAATGGCACTGCACTGCTAGTTGGAAGGTATGAGTTTTTTTTTCTTTTATGTGCTTTGTGTGTAAATCTCCATGTAACCCTAAACTGCATAGCTGACTTTAGTTTCCACCCTCATTCATACGTTGGTTAAAAATGTGGGATACAATTAGATGCATAATCATTATAGCACTTTTTTTAATATATTTTTTTAAAATATTAAAGTTAAAAGCCTGGTTTCACAGACAGGGCTTAGAGTAAACCAGGATTAGAACATAGTTCAATAAGGACATATAAGTAGTTTTTCTTTTTAACAATGTGCCTTCGAAAAAACTGATGTGCGTCTTGAGACAAAACAATAGCACTGACATGTTTTAAGATATGTCAGTGCAAGTTGCTTTCAGTTAAAACAGCTCAAGCATGCATTTTAATCTGAGATTAGTTTTTAAGCCTTTTCTGTAAAAATCTGGGGAAATTTTGTGTACCTCTAATATAAAAAAAGTAGCACACTAAATGTGAAAATAATTAATTAATTTGATCAAAGACACATTATTTGAGGAATTAAAAAGAATTTAAACCACATTCTTCTGACTGTCTGTTGTAGACCCATAGTGGTTCTGTTTGGAGGGTGACATGGGCGCATCCTGAGTTCGGTCAAGTGTTAGCATCTTGTTCGTTTGACCGCACTGCAGCTGTATGGGAGGAGATTGTCGGAGAATCCAATGACAAACAGCGTGGTCAGAGTCACTGGGTATGTAAAATCATTCACTTTTTCTTTATTTACAGCCCTATAAAATCTTCTGTGTTTATTAAAGTTTTAACAATAATTACTGCCTTATTAAATGTTTTATCTTTTCAGAAATGTTGTGTTGTCTGCTTACATTTTTCTGGATTCTGTGTCTTTTGATTTGATAAAAATGATGGTAATCAAATTAATGCATAAAACTTCATCAATTTAATTAATCTTTTAAAAATGTATTAAATTCCTTTTTTTTTTTGCAAACAAAGTGCTGCATAATAGGTTTACTGTTTAAATTAAAACAGACAAATGTTGAATTGTCTATTTCTTAAATAATGTTTTAATAAATATGTAATAAATATTTTTATTATTATTACTTTTAGAAGTAGATTCTACTGTAGTAATAATTGTAATATATTTCTGTCATGATTTCTGAAATGCTGGTGCAGTGACTCTTAGAGCAGCTGTGGAGATGAAGTTCATGTTCATGTCCTCGCAAAGTGAGACGGCAGATGCTGGAAACACACAAGTGTCACGCATGCCTTGCTTGAGTATGTGTAGTAGACAAACTGTGCCACTCATTCACACAGAGAGAGACGGATACATGCAGACTTCATATTTAAGAAATAGCAGCCTTTCTGCACTTTAATATTGACAGACACTAGTCTGTCATATCACTATTTGATTAAGTCTACAGCCCTACTTTCCATTTATTCTTCCAAAATGGCATTCTGTGATATACGGTAAAATTTTGCAATTTCATCCTGTCATAGACCCTTACTTTGCTTTTCCTGTTGCTCAAAGTGTAGAGCATGGTGCTAGCAATGGGTTTGATTTCCAGGGACTGCATGAAGTGAAAAGTATAATATAATTAAAGCGTATACATTGATTTCAGAGTTGCATTGAAAAAGTTTCTGCCAAATGTCAGAATATAAACTTGTGATTTTGAGAGTAACCTGTGAATTTTCTGAAAAGACGTTGGTAACCAGTCAAGTTTTTGTGCAAATCTGAAGCAATGTCATAGTTCTTCTTTTGATTTCTTCTGTGCTTCTCCAGATCAAGAGAACCACACTGGTGGACAGTCGGACATCAGTGACCGATGTGAAGTTTGCACCAAAGCACATGGGCCTGATGTTGACCACCTGCTCTGCAGATGGTGTGGTGCGCATCTACGAGGCCCCTGATGTGATGAACCTCAGCCAGTGGTCACTGCAGCACGAGATCTCCTGCAAGCTCTCATGCTCTTGCATCTCCTGGAACCCCTCCAGGTCTGAACGCTGTCTACACACACACACACTAACATCTGAATATGAAAGAATTATTCTTGATTGTCACAACTATTTTTTTTGCCTTTTAGTTCTCGAGCTCATCCTCCAATGATAGCTGTGGGCAGTGATGACAGCAATGTCACATACAGTGGCAAAGTGCAAATCTATGAGTATAATGAAAATACAAGGTATGAGTTTCACTTCATGCATCAGTTTTTTTAATTTCTATTTTTCTGTTATAAGCATGTTTCTAATGGGTTTATGTTGACCTTCAGGAAGTATGCCAAAGCAGAGACGTTGATGACTGTGACTGACCCAGTACATGACATCGCCTTTGCTCCTAATCTGGGGAGATCCTTCCATGTGCTGGCAATAGCGACCAAAGATGTCCGCATTTTCAAACTTATACCATTGAGGTAAGTAGGATATCACGCTCGGTAGTAAGAAAGCTAAGCAGTCAAATTGGTCATCTTAAAGGCATAGTTTACCCAAAAATAAATTCTGAAATGTAGTTTCAAACATGTATCACTTTTGTTCTTTTGTGGAACAGAACAGAAGATATTTTGAAGAATGTATAAAACAACATTGAAAAAAAATTAAAGGAAGGGCTCACGCCATTTATAGGGAGTTGATTGTGGGATCTTTTGACTTGGGCTGGTAAACACTTGGGCTGCGTGATATATTGACATAAAATCGAATTGCAGCATGGCTTGGTGTAATATTCAAAGTCTGCTATTTAATGTAATAAATATGTGCTGCTGGTTTCAGAGTGAAATGCAGCACTATGTTCATTTATATGCATACAGCTCATGATCCATTGTTTGGTTTGTTTAAATCAACACATTGCAGCGCTTTACTCTGAAACACGTAGCTCATATATAATTATTTGCTGGCAGAGCAAAAATAAAAGCTTAATGGTTTTATGTTTAAAAATAAAGAAATGAAACATAAATAGTTTTGTAACTTTACAGTTGTACCAGGTAGACTTGTGCCGGTATACGGTAATACAATATATCACAATAATGAACATGCACAATATTGTTATTGTGGGCACTTTAAAATGCTGTGAATAATTATTTATTACAAATTATTCAGATTTTTTTAATGCATTTTAAGGATAATTTTCCCATCAACTGCACAAAAGGCACAACACTGCTGCATGCTGCATCAAGGAGACGTGCTAAATAAAAATGCACATTCACTCTTTGACAGTAGCTGGTGGAACCCCGGTAACCCCATAAACAAAGCAGCTGGTTTTTTTGAACAATATTTAAATGTTTTAACCAGCCAATCAGATTTTTGTAATGGGAATGTGGCCTATGAAAACTCAATTGAAAAAAAAAAGAGTAAACCCAAGTGTTCCCAAATTCTTAACCCCTTAAAGGATGGTTCACACTAAAAGTCATTTTTAATCTTTTATTTATTTTCTATGCAAATGTACTCCCCTACAAAATCACCCCAATCATTCAATTATTTCTTTCCAAATAGAGCTATTCAAGTCTTCCGGTGAAAAATTCCTGTATCTTTTCTAATCGCAATGTGTGTGTGTGAAATTATGTAATGCCAGTTTTCTTTTACAATATCATGAAGCCCTAGTAAGCACCACTCACTTAAGAGTCTAGTTGGTGCAGTTGATTCATGTTTTGTTTCTGACAGGAGAGAGAGTGCCAACAGCTCTGGTCCGACTAAGTTTGAGGTGCAGGTGATGGCTCAGTTTGACAGTCATAACTCTCAGGTGTGGCGCGTGAGCTGGAACATCACCAGCACTCTCCTGGCCTCCTCTGGAGATGATGGCTGTGTGCGACTCTGGAAAGGTCAGCCAGATAAATTGAGAATCATGTTTTTTTTTTTTTTTTCTTCAAACAGAAATCATGATTCTTCCACAATTCTTTACAGACAACTAAACAAAATAACATGTAATTTACTAGAGGTTCTGATAAAATATTTATTGCTGCTGTCTATTTAAAACATGTTTAATTAATTTCAAGGAATTGTATAAAAAATCGGTTGAATGAATGATTCAATGACTCATAAAGATGTCACTTGTTTCATTAAAGGATGAATCAGAATTTTTAAACAAATGGTTCAATGACGAATACCTTTTTTAACAGTCAATTAATGATAATCACTACAATAATCACTACTGTAGACATCAGTGTTTCTATCAGAATTATAAACTTTTATCCCAGTACTTTTGTGATAATTTGAATATTTTTAAAACAGAAGTAATGATACTGTGTGGTTGAAAATACTGTTTCATACCTATACATTACAACTTCTCATGGGTCAGAGACAGTGATCTGAATGTATCAGTGTGATTTTTGTCAAAGGTTTAATAGACTAATAGGAATAATATCGTGTAGGTGTTTGAATCGAGATCGCAATTATTATTATTTTTTACGATTAATCATGCAGCTCTACTTTAAAGTCAGCATAAAATTAAAATTCACCTCTATTTTCTAAATACATTTTATATGTTGTATCTTTTTGTGAATTTATTCATGCACTTTGTTTTTTAAACCTTTTTTTAATCTTAAATATCATAACTAAATCTTCTGATAAAAATGACGGACTGCTTAAACCCAGCCCCTTTAAAATGTAACCTCTAAAACTATTCATTTCTGCTGACAATAAGGCTGCTCAGGCAGGGGAAAATTATATGGACTAATATCCCTGCCTGATATGTTTCATGATATAAATCACATAATGTGAATTATGCTGTGAATTCTGGTTCATCTTGTCTGTAGCTAATTATATGGACAACTGGAAGTGCACAGGGATCCTGAGAGGAGACGGGAGCCCAGTGAACGGCTCCTCTGGACACACTGCTGCTCTGAGCACTGTGGGCCTCCCTGGAGCTGCTCAGATGGTCGTTGGAGCGGCTTCTGCTGGCAGGTATGTGGCGGTGCTGTGATGTTGAGTTGAGCAGTATGACCATCAATATAGTTATTGTTGCTCATTGACAAAGCTTCAAAAAGTTGTTTTTCTTTTCAAAACTGATGTAATGCATATTTTTGAGTCATGAACAATGTGTTTAAATTGTTTCAATTCATTTTTTGACTTTTTTTTTGTGTCAGGCGGTACAACTAAATTGTTTTATACACTGTAGTTGTACCACCTGACATGGAAAGTGTACCAACCTACCCATACTTGAAATGAGCAGTTTTTACCAGTATTTGAGAGATCTACAAACATTTTCACTCTGCCAAAAGAACAAATGCATTATCATGTTTACTGTTATTACCTTGTCAATTCATATTAAAAGAGTCATGTTTGCAGTTGTGCCACCCTGACATTTGAGAATATACAAATTACTGGACAAAAGTTCTTCACTGATCTGAACTGCTTTTAACTACTGATATTCATAAAATTTGTTTATATGAAAGGTTTCAAACCTGAAATGATGCCATAGTATTTAGTTTTTAATTTTTGTATTAATTTGAAATAGTTTTATTTGTCTGTTCATTTGTTCCGACAGTTGCACCACCTGACATTTTGGAGGTTTAAGATAACAAAGCATAAAATAATATGTATATAAATGTACTAAAAATTAACTAAATAGGTTTTTTTTTTTTTTAGAACAAAGTGATATATGTCATGGATTTATCAAATTATTTTAAAAGGAAATAATGTTTTTACACAAAAAAATATGCACGTCATGTCATTGACCCATATATACAGTCAAACCAAAAATTATTCAGACACAATTTTTTTACTAGGGAGTTTAGGACACTATAGTTAATTTATATAAGTGAGGATAGCATAATAATGTAAACTGTGACATATTATACCCAAAAATTCTTTATACATTGGACTACTAGTAAAATTGATAAAAAATTTGGGACCAAAATTATTCAGATTCTTTGACCTGACCATGTTTTGCTTAAAGGAACACGCCGACTTTTTGTGTCTGACGCACCCACCGCTAGCCTAGCTTAGCACAAAGACTGAAGGAACTTTGCTGCCGTACCCTATTTTCAGGTGCTGCGTAATATCATTGCGCCGCTGCACCCATGGTACGGCAGCAAACTTCCTTGATTATTACACAGGAATGCGAGTATAGTCCCTAGCCATATCGGTCTAGAAAATTGCAACTTTTCATTTTCCATCGGTCTTAGTACACGATGTAACTATACACATCACAACATGTAAATAGGAAAATGTTGCTGTTATTTTGTCACTTATTGAGCAGTAGGCTAGCTGGAGCTGTTTACCTCCAGTCTTTGTGCTAAGCTAGGCTAGCGGTGGGTGCGTCAGACAGAGTTATGGCATGCACGGAGATAAAAAAGGTATATATGGACTTATCTAACTCTGGGGGATACAGTGAATAAGCTAAAGTCCCTAAAAGTCAGCATGTTCCTTAAAGTGTTTTTTCTTTAATTGCTAATGTGACCTTTTACACCACAGACTGAATAAAATGAAACATTGCTTGGTAATTGGTTGACCTAAATTGGTATTATCTAATTGTGTACTTAAATGTAAAAGCTGATTGGTTGATTGTAATCCATTACATACCTTTCTATCAAAGTTATCTGACATGATCAAGATGAATTTGTTCAAACACAGTTTAACTCTGACTTTAGTCATATTTTATTACCATTTTCTAAACTATAGCGAATAAACTGTGATAATGTGAGAAAATGCTGAAGGTTTCTGAATAAATTTTGGTTTTACTGTAGATATATTTTATGTTTCCTAATATGCATTTGACTGCATTTGCATTTTTTCAAGTTTGTGGTTTAAAGATAATTAAATGTCTTATTTTTAACAGAAAAAAAGCTCAGCTGATGCCAGGCTAACGGCATAACATGCTGATTGGCTGCTTGCTGCATGCACATGCACAGGATTGGACCGAGACCTCATTGACCCCTCCTCTGCACTGTGTGACACCAATACACTCGTCTAGCTACTAATCTGACAGAAGTGTGTGCTGAAGGCACGATCTGTTGTGTGGCTGTTAAAGGAACTGTGCTTGTGTGTTCTGTTCAGTGGCACTTACCTGACATTGAACTTTTTTTTGTGTTATTGAACAAATTACACTAAACATGATTCCATCAATATTGACATTCTTATTAATTGTGATGTGATGCGATGCAGTATTAATTATTTATTTGAATACTTAAATGTAGGTCATTTTCAAGTTTCAAAGCATAATTGTAGCTGCACCCATTTGTACTGACTATATCCGAAAACTGTTATAGTTGCTTTTAAAGGAACAGATAACTCAATTCTATCATTGTTTACTTGCCCTCATGTTCCAGAACTTTTACAACTGAGTTTCTTCTGTGACACACAAAAGGAAACATTCTAAAAACCCTCATTTAAAAAAAATTTAATAAAACAATTTGCACTTGTAACAGCATGAAGTTGAGTAAATGGACTTCAGGCTTTCAAAAGTTTTCGCTGTTAGTTTAAAGCTGCTCACTATGTATTCTGTGGTGTGGACAGTAGAGGGAGACACCGTATCATTCAGCCCAGTTCTGCTAACATTTTGTTCTGTCTCCAAATATATAATAGGAACAGATTGTTTGTTCTAAAACAAGCAACTTTTTGTAGCGCTAAAGCCTAGTATTCAATGATGAAATATTTGACCTGCTAAACAATGTTTCCGTTAATAAAATATTACCAAAAGTTTGTGTTATTTCAGTATTTTGGTGCATGAATAAATGAAAAGCTGCCATCCGATCATTAACGCTATATATTGTAAATATCCATCTCGAGATGCTAGTTCCCCATCATGACATTATTTATAGTGCGGTCACTTGAATTGGGAATTCAAAAAGAGAAAATTGAAAAAGTTCTAGAGAACTTTTTTTTTTTTGTAAGATAAGGTTTGTTTTCAGTTCTGATTTATGTAATAACCTCTCTGAGGTTTCTCTGAATTATGTGGTCCTCAATCAAAGAGACCTTATAAGAGGAACAAGCTGGTCTGAAAACACATTTAAAAGAAATAAAATATTATCTTTATTTTCTGAAATGTCACTGAACAAAATCCTGATTCAGCCCCACTCAGATGACATGACTCCTATACATTTAAAGCACAGACTAATTATTACACAAATCACAGTGTTAACTGCAGTTTTTCTATTTAAAGTTATTGATTAAGTTGTTTTTCTTTATTTTCTAGTTTAGCTGCAACTGAAAACCAACATTTATTCCCAAACTAGGTAGTAATGTATTCAGAGGCAACTTAATAAATGCTACATTTCTTTTTTGAATAATTTTTAATTTGATTAGTTTAGTCTTAATTAAAATATTTAGTAGTGGAAAATTAGTTTGCAGACTAGGGATTACACATTTTGGTAGGTGCAAACAATGTCCTAATTTTTGGTTAATGAAATTATAAAAATGATAAATCTTATAAAATCATGTGGAATAAAATTGCTCTGATAGTTAAAGGGTTAGTTCACCCAAAAATGAAAATTAGCCCATGATTTACTCACCCTCAAGTCATCCTAAGTGTTTATGACATGACACAATCGGAGTTATATAAAAAAAAGTCCTGGCTCTTCCAAGCTTTATAATGGCAGTGAATGGCTGTTTCTGTTTTGAAGTCCATAAAAGTGACTCTATCCATCATAAAACTGCTCCACACGGCTCTGGGGGGTTAATAAAGGCCTTCTGAAGCAAAGCGATGTGTTTTTGTGTAAGAAAAATATCCATATTTAAAACTTTACAAACTGTAATCTCTAACTTCTGCTAACTGTCGTACGCATGTTCGCGAGAGACTGGCGTTCCAGTGTATGACGTAGGACGCTCCGGTGAGAATATGCTAGTTCTCGCGAGAACCAAGTTTTGTTTTGCTCCATCCTCTGCGCTTCTGCGTTCGTCACCGGAACTTAAGCTACGCCTGCGTCCTACGTCATACACTGGAATGCCAGTCTCTCGTGAATGCGCGTACAACAGTTAGTAAAGTTTGTAAAGATTTAAATATGGATATTTTTTTTACACAAACAGTTTGCTTCAGAAGGACTTTATTAACCCCCCGGAGCTGTATGGATTACTTTTATAATGGATGGATGCACTGTTATGGACTTAAAAAAATGACCCAACAGTCACTGCCATTATAAAGCTTGGAAGAGCCAGGATATTTTTTAATATAACTGTGATTGTGTTCGTCTGAAAAAAGAATGTCCTGTACACCTAGGATGGCTTGAGGGTGAGTAAATCATCGGCGAATTTTCATTTTTGGGTGAACTATCCCTTGAAGTGAAAAAAAAGTTTCTGTTTCTATTTTGTCTTACCCCATAGGCTACCATTGTAAAAGCATGTCTGTAAGCATGATTGTGGTTTTTACAAACTGAAGGATGAGGTGAAATGATCTTTTGTGGTAATTAACACCGTCTCAGATGCTGTTGATAAACCTTCATATCATTGAAACATGTAACATTTCTTTAACTCTCCTCCTGAAAATGCCATCTTGTGAGATGTGTACCTGTTCCCTCGCCATTCATCATCATTCACCTTTGTTTCTTTGTTTTTCCTCAATGTCCATTTTTACATCTCTCTATTGTGCTTGTGTGTCTGTGTTGTGGGTGTTTTTCGTTTCTGTTGCTTGTTGCCCATTCTGTTCCTACAGATACTTCTTCCCTCATTTGGACCCCCCCAGAGCTGGATCTCGACTGGCCCACCTCCTGCCTCCACCCTCTCTCATCGAGCAAATTAATGAACCTGATCCTACCCACGCACCTCAGCTACGTCACCGACACATGGTGAACTCCACCAATCAACCCACTGACATTTTTCTTTCAAATGATCAATAATTATGTCCAGATCACCCCCCTCCCATATTTATTTAGCAGAATGAGCATAAAAATATTCAACAACTGAGACGTAAACAGAACAAATTTCACAGACATTTGATGAAGAGAATTGGAATAGTGTTATGGGTATGTGTGCAGCAGATTTGCCAGTTCTTTCTGTGAGATGATACTCCACTCTTCCACCAAGACACTTGCAAGTTCTCGAAGACATCTGTGGGTAAATATGGTTACACATGGTTTGGCACTGCAAGGACGATCAGCTGTCCTTCCTGTCTCCCTGTAGCACTGTCTTGGGCGTCTTACATTATGGACATTGCAGTTTTTGCTCTCACCACATCTGCAGTCCTCCTGCAGCAGGTCTACAGCATATTCACACAGGTGATTAGGGACCCTGAGCATCTTCTGGTGTTTTTCAGAGTCAGAATAAGGGTCTCTTTAGTGTCCAAAGTTATTGTAACTGTTATTAGTCTTATGGTTTCTTCCACAGGTGCATGTGCAATAATTAGTTATGGTTCACTGAACAAGCATGAAAACATTATATATATATATGTATTATACACTCACCTAAAGGATTATTAGGAACACCATACTAATACTGTTTGACCCCCTTTCGCCTTCAGAACTACCTTAATTCTACGTGGCATTGATTCAACAAGGTGCTGAAAGCATTCTTTAGAAATGTTGGCCCATATTGATAGGATAGCATCTTGCAGTTGATGGATATTTGTGGGATGCACATCCAGGGCACGAAGCTCCCGTTCCACTACATCCCAAAGATGCTCTATTGGGTTGAGATCTGGTGACTGTGGGGGCCATTTTAGTACAGTGAACTCATTGTCATGTTCAAGAAACCAATTTGAAATGATTCAAGCTTTGTGACATGGTGCATTATCCTGCTGGAAGTAGCCATCAGAGGATGGGTACATGGTGGTCATAAAGGGATGGACATGGTCAGAAACAATGCTCAGGTAGGCCGTGGCATTTAAACGATGCCCAATTGGCACTAAGGGGCCTAAAGTGTGCCAAGAAAACATCCCCCACACCATTACACCACCACCACCAGCCTGCACAGTGGTAACAAGGCATGATGGATCCATGTTCTCATTCTGTTTACGCCAAATTCTGACTCTACCATCTGAATGTCTCAACAGAAATCGAGACTCATCAGACCAGGCAACATTTTTCCAGTCTTCAACTGTCCAATTTTGGTGAGCTCGTGCAAATTGTAGCCTCTTTTTCCTATTTGTAGTGGAGATGAGTGGTACCCGGTGGGGTCTTCTGCTGTTGTAGCCCATCCGCCTCAAGGTTTTGCGTGTTGTGGCTTCACAAATGCTTTGCTGCATACCTCGGTTGTAACGAGTGGTTATTTCAGTCAAAGTTGCTCTTCTATCAGCTTGAATCAGTCGGCCCATTCTCCTCTGACCTCTAGCATCAACAAGGCATTTTCGCCCACAGGACTGCCGCATACTGGATGTTTTTCCCTTTTCCACACCATTCTTTGTAAACTCTAGAAATGGTTGTGCGTGAAAATCCCAGTAACTGAGCAGATTGTGAAATACTCAGACCGGCCCGTCTGGCACCAACAACCATGCCACGCTCAAAATTGCTTAAATCACCTTTTCCTTTCCCATTCTGACATTCAGTTTGGAGTTCAGGAGATTGTCTTGACCAGGACCACACCCCTAAATGCATTGAAGCAACTGCCATGTGATTGGTTGATTAGATAATTGCATTAATGAGAAATTGAACAGGTGTTCCTAATAATCCTTTAGGTGAGTGTATATATACTCTAATCGGGCATAATATTATGACCTAATAGTGTGTTGGTCCCCCTTTTGCTGCCAAAACAGCCCAGGGAATGTAATTTCCATGAAAGGGTGTACATGGTCTGCAACAATGCTTAGGTAGGTGCTACGTGTCAAAGTAATGTCCACATGGATGGCAGGACCCAAGGTTTCCAAGCAGAACATTGCCCAAAGCACCACACTGCCTTTGCCGGCTTGCCTTTTTCCCATAGTGCATCCTGGTGCCACGTGTTCCCCAGGTAAGCAACGCACATGCACCCGGCCATCCACATGATGTAAAAGAAAACATGAGTCATCAGACCAGGCAACCTTCTTCCACTGCTCCGTGGTCCAGTTCTGATGCCATGTGCCCACTGTTGGTGCTTTCGACGGTGGATGGCTATGCAGCCCCGTACGCAACAAACTGCGATGCACTGTGTATTCTGACACCTTTCTATCAGAACCAGTATTAACTTATGCAATTTGAGCTACAGTAGCTCGTCTGTTTGGTCGGACCACACGGGCCAGCCTTTGCTCCCCATGTGCATCAATGAGCCTTGGCTGCCCATGACCCTGTCGTCGGTTCACCACTGTTCCTTCCTTGGACCACTTTTGATAGATACTGACCACTGCAGACCGGGAACACCCCACAAGAGCTGCAGTTTTGGAGATGCTCTGACCCAGTCATCTAGCCATCACAATTTGGCCCTTGTCAAACTCTCTCAAATCCTTACGCTTGCCCATTTTTCCTGCTTCTAACACATCAATTTTGAGAACAAAATGTTCACTTGCTGCCTAATATATCCCACCCACTAACAGGTGCCGTGATGAGATAATCAGTGTTATTCATTTCACCAGTCATAATGTTATGCCTGATCGGTGTATATATATTTACACACTCTCAGCGGTGTGTATATATTTACCGGTTTATTTAATTTATTTGTTAAAAAAAAAAATCATATATATATGATTTTTTTTAACATTCTTGGTGTAATGTAATAACTTACTGTAATATGTTCGAGTTTAAGTTACAGTAAAAAAAAAATACAGTATTAAAAATATTTGTATCTTCTAGTAAGAGATTTTTTGCATTGTAGTATAAAAGAATTGTCCTTATTTTATGAAAATTGAACAATGCAAAAGACAAAAGGCTTTGTTTTTTATTAAGGAAAATACATTTAGATTTTTTGTGTGAAATACAATTTTTGAGTGAAATATGACTGGGGCATGTCCTTGACAAGTTTCATGATTAATCCTCACATATGATCCAAATGTTTGTCTCATAATAAAAATATTAAAAAAAAAAAACCCCACTGAAAATAAAAAAAAATTGTACTGTGCATTTTGTGAGGGTAAAACAGATGTATGTATGAATGTGCTCTTTCAGTGTAGTTACAATCGAATAGTGTCTAAATATCAGATTGTGATTTTTTTTTTTTAAGCCCTGGTTTGGCCCCCGAGTCCTGAGTGGATCTAACAATTGGGTCACAGTAGTTCTGGGTTTATTTTTTTCTCTCTCTTCTCTGTCTGTGGCAGATGTAACTGGCCAGGGCTTTGGTCCTCAGGCTGCTGAGAGTGTGTTAATCAAGAGAACATAGTATTGTGACCTGATTGCACACCTGCCAACCCTGTGGCCATGTCTGCATCGGGTTGGCAAGGACTCTCTCATACACAACCATACAGTAATGACAAACACTCTTGTTAAATCCCCGCCAGGGGGTTCAGTCTCGTTTTGGTACATGTGTCTTTTAAGAGGGTAAATGACACAACACCTTTGCAAAATTAGCACCTCCCTTTTCACTAGCCCTTCCTACAGCTGTTTCATCCTTCCAGACAGACACACAGAGGACTCATGCAGTTAAACTTACTCCAGGTGGTGATGTCCAGCTTTCAGTCTTCACACATGGGTAGACATTGCTGTACAGGTTTATGTATAAATACCTTTTTCATCCTCAGTATTGTCTGATCTGTGATACACATATACACAATTTATTAGTTTGTCCGTCCATCCATCCATCCATCCATCCATCCATCCATCCATCCATCCATCCATCCATCTATCTATCTATCTATCTATCTATCTATCTATCTATCATCTTTATTATTATTATTATTATTTTTATTATTGCAGAATGTACATAAGACAACAATGTAAGACACTTCCACTGGGACAAACAAACAGAGTTTGAATTTAAGAAGGAATAAAAAATAATAATAATAATAAAAAAAAAAACAATGTGATGAGCAAGGCTGAGAACAAACAGGTAGTCGATAAAGACATCAAAGAAAACTAAAATAATAGGTATTTTGACAAAGAGAAACATAAAGTTTTAGACCTTCTATTATGTTTTTTGAGGCTTTTCAATCTCTGAAACATTCCAACAAACTCACATAGAAATATATTAAAGGAGGGTTTACATTTTTTCCATTTACAAGTATGGATATATTTACCCATCAATACAATTTACAACATCAGAGATGGAACTTTAAGACCTATCTATCTATCTATCTATCTATCTATCTATCTATCTATCTATCTATCTATCTATCTATCTATCTATCTATCTAATCACATTGTTGTAACGTATGTGTGCGCTCATTGGTACTCCTGTCCTGCAGATGTCGCTCTAGTGTGTTGTAAATTACTCATAGAGCGAGACAGAGGGCTGGACTGACTGGAACACAACGGGAGTTTGTGCTCTGCTGAGTTTTGGCCATGAGAGTGAGACAGTCAGTCTAGACGCTCTTGACAGCCTCGTCTGGAGGAGAGACACTTCCCTCTGCGGCTCTGTCCCCATCACGACGACACATTTACAAACGTAAGCCATTTCTATCTATCATATGGAGTTGTTTGATGATGGCCCGGAGTGGTTCGAGAGAGTAAATGTGCTGCATTTCTGCAAGGAAAAAGCAATTGAAGTTGTTGCAGACAGTCGCAATGGAAAAGACTATGCGCGTTCACGTTCTTAAAGGGACCATCGCTTATTAGTTAATGCTGCATAAATGTTCAGTTTTCCACTTCGCACGACTGCGGTGTTCTTAGGTTAAATAAGCGTTAAATAACGGGGCTGTTCCCTTATAAAACTTTCTGGTCTCAAATCAAGATTTTATTTTTATTTGCTGCAAAGTCAGGACTTTAGTATCCTCGTCTAATTAAAAGTTTCTGTAGAGAAGGTAAACACAGTATGTACTTAGAAATATAAAGTCTTTGTGACAGTTTAACATTTTGTGTTATGCAATAGAAATATCAGGATGCTGTCTCTGCTTTATTTTTTTATAGTTTTGTTGTAAGAAGGGCAATATGGCTCTAGTATAGTATTCACTTTTATGCAACATTTCATATTATGCAACAAAAATACTGACACACACACACACACACACACACACACACACACACACACAAAGCAAAATAAGATAAAACCTGAAGCTTTGCTTTCGAAATGTTTGTTTTTTATTGCAGGGTTGTGTCTTTTTGGCATGTAATGGAGCTCTTACACTGTTATTCCCTTATAGGCGTATATAACAACCTCAGGGGCCAGTTTGAAGACTCATAACTCATCATGTCTGAGAGCGAGAGAGAGAGAGAGAGAGAGAGGTGAATCAGAGACCATGGCTGAAATCTCTTTCTGTTAGTCTCACACAGATGCATAATTCAGCCCATACTGGTACCTTAAATGTGTCTCGACAGTAATTCTTGGAAAAACTTCCTCTGTCTCTTTCCTGGGGTCATTTTGCATGGCTGTAGTAACATAAAGTGGCATTATGTGGAGCCCCGGGCCCCAGATTCCCTCATTTGTTCCTATATGCACACAGACCAGCTCCATAACATGGATGTGACTTTTTTCCGAAAACTAGAGTGCTGCCTGAGTATGCAGTGTTTTAAAGCATCATGGGGACACTGCTGGTACAAAAAGTGATGTTCCATTTCAGATGCTGCCTTTGTAGGCAGTAGACAGCAAAACAGCTCACTAGGTTTTGGAACAGAGCCTATGCTTTCCTTTTCAGCTGCCAAATTAAGTGATACTAGTCCACGCTGACCCCTCTACTTTCTGTCCCTTTCATTCCACCTCTGTTAAACACCCAGCAAAAAGTAGATCATGGAAACTCTTATTCTAGTTTAATCCTGAAGAGCAGTGATTCTTAAACTGAGTACAAGAGGTGTCAGAGGAGGTACACAAACAAAATGCTGAGTTTTGCCGTTCATTTAATTCTACCCCACCTTAAAATGACATTAAACCCGAGCATGTATTTCTAACAGGCAAAATGCTACTTCTAGTGTAAAAATATGAAAATGGTAGTGCCATAAAAGGTCAAATACATGGCATTCAATCAAATTGCCTCTTCTTTTGCTGTCAAAACTGACTGCATCCACACAAGCAGTGTACATATGATAGGTTGCGTGCAGAGTATGCTGCCTTAGCAAATTGTGCTACATTACTGGCGTTCTCGACAATGTACCTTTGTAAAAGTGTGGTTTTAGCACTTACTAGCATGAGGAACAAATATATAGACAGACTGAGCATAGAGATCGATTTAAGACTCAAACTTTCTTTGATACAAAAACATATCAGGTGTGAGTTCTTGTTTTTAATGCTGATACATTATACATGCAAGAATGCAATTTTTTTTTACAAATATATCCACACGATTGCAAATGTGACATTGATTTTATACAGTTCAACAAACAAAAAAGGTAATATTAAGTGATGTACATTTTAAACAGTATTGTTTGCTTTATTTTCAAACAAAATAATAGTTCCAACAAGAGCCACAGCAGAACTGTTGTGTGTCTCCAAGCAACACACAGCGGTGTTTCATTAGTAAACTAATCTTGAACGAATAGGGAGAGTCACTTGCTGAGTCCGAAATCGCGTACTATGTGAGTAGGTACTACTTTTGAATTTGAACTTACTTTTCGCAAAGTATGTTCTATATAGTATGAATGAATGTAGTGTGAATGTAATCCGGACACACTACATCCGCCATGTTGCGTTATCATGTGACCTACCAGCGTCAGTTGCGTCCCTTCACATCCATTCATAAATCCTTTCCCGTGGCCTCATGGGATAGTAAAGTGTCCATCGTATGCGCACTTAAGAATCTCGCCAGAAGTAGTAGGTCATCCGAGTACTTTTCACCTACTGTTCGGACATAATACTCTGCTGGCGTACTGTTTTTCGCATACTGTATAGTAGGGAAATCAGACGCAGCAACGACCTATTCAAAAATACAGCCACTTTCTTCTTTACTGAATGAATGACTCGATTACTCGCTCATACTGTTGGTTTTAGTTTAATATTTAAAAGTATCGCTTGGTTTTTGCCATCATTGCACTCAGTTGAACATTTATTATTATTTAAAATATTATCTCATAACATGCCATTGTAACTGAATTCATGCCACCTCCGAGCAACATTAAACAGTGTAAATAGATGCCACAGCAGTGCAAAGATGGCTAAATTATTGATTTAGTTTTATTTATTGCTTTATTTATTATATAAATAATTCAATTAATAGAATTTTAGGAATTAAAAACATGACTCATACATTTAATAGGGTAAGAAAAACTTTTCACCCAAAAATTACTTCACCCGTAAGACTTCATCTTCGGAAAACACATGAAGCGTCAAGTGGTGGTTGCATAGCTGTCTTTGGAGGGACAGTAAGCTCTCAGATTCCATTAAAGATCTTCATTTGTGTTCTGAAGATGGACCAAAGTCTTACCGGTTTGGAACAACATGAGGGTGAGTAATTAGTAGTAATAATAATAATAATAATTTGTTACATTTATATAGCGCTTTTCTGGGTACTCAAAGCGCTTTACATGGAAGGGGGGAATCTCCTCAACCACCACCAATGTGCAGCATCCACCTGGATGATGCGACGGCAGCCATATTGTGCAGAAAGCCCACCACACCAGCTGATTGGTGGAGAGGAGACCGAGTGAAAAAGCCAATCAGTTCATGGTTAATGGAAAAGGTGTGACTGCAGTCTAAGTGGAGGAGAGGGGGTACGTAGAAGAATGTTAAATGCCTTAGGGGGTATGCCACTCTAAAAAGTTTGGGAACCACTAGAGTAATGACTCCTCTCATGTTGTCTGTACCTGCAAAAAGCTCCACACATGTCCACAGAATTAGAATGGCTGTCATTCATAAAATTCTATTAATTCTCCACAATGGTCAATGGTTTGACAAATGCAATTTTCTTTCTACTGTTGATGTATTTTATATTGAAACAGGAAATGTGGTGTAACATCTTGAAGGGCTTATTCTTTTTTTAGCCAATAGCTTTTAGTTTAGACCACTGCCTGGCAAATGCAATGTGTGTGACTTGATTTTCTATTTTGTTATATGTTCTGGAAGTAATTACAGCTGTAATTTTTAACAACGAATATTCATATATTGAATATTTTGAATAATTGAGTAATGCTATCGGTAAGAATCTGTTTAAAACATTTTAACACATAAAGGGGTGTTCACACTACACTTTTCAATCCATTGCCTTCCCTTAATACATATGCAAATGCAGGACACTGAAAACGTAAGCTCTTGTGAAGAAGTCAAATCAACTTTTACCTGCGAAGTTGTATCGTGAAGATGTGTGTGTGTGTGTGACCAATAGTTATGTCAAGTTTTTGTTTTTATAAAGGCATCTCGTTCTTTGCAGTGTCCAGTAAAGTTTTGCGTGCTGAAAGTCTAGTGTGATCATGGCTTAATTCTGCAGATTTTCACTCAAAATTGGGGAATGAATTCCTGAAATTCTGTCTGAGCCTGAGCATGAGCAAAGCCTGGATCACATCCTGCAGCTAATGTCTTCTGCACTGATATTACTAAGAGAGTGCGGAGAGGATATGAAAATAAAGATGTCCTCCCTGAAGGTTTGATTTTTGTTGACCCGTCTGAAGTTGGCCCAGCTGTTTATGCTGGGTGCTGCAGTTTTTGTTGTTGGCTTTTGCATGAGTTTGTTTTTACATCGCAGTATTTTGCCAGTGACCTTATATTGTTGCCATTGACCACTGAAAAACAGCTGATAAAAATGCAGTCCAGTTTGGAGCAAGTACTCTTTTCAATCCTACCACAAATATGTTGCTAGCATGACTCACTCCTTCAGTGTATTTTTGGAGTCCATTCATGCTTATGATACAGATATAATACGGCTGTTGTTATATTTTTAGCAGGATTTTGTCTTTAATTTCATGTTGAAGATGCTATGAAATGGTTTGCAAATTCAATTTTATTTTTTCTGTTGATGTATTTTATATTGGAAACAGAAAAATTAGTTTTTTAGCCAATAGCCTTTAGTTTACGCCACTGCCTGGCAAAAGCAATGTGTGACTTGATTTTCTATTTTTAGTGTGATATGAGTCATTTTTAACATTTCTTTTGTTTCGACTTTCCAAAAAATTCCAAAATGTGTACACAAAATTAATTTAAAACTGTAAAATAAGCATTTTTATCTTGTGACATACTGCTGTTGATAGGTTAGTGCCTACTCTTTCACTTGCTATTTTTAAAGAATAGTATTCAGTAAATAGCAAGCTAGTATTTCACTTTGAACTGCCCATTATTTGCTATTTCTAGTCAGAGGGAGGGGAGAACAAATTGTATATGCCTGTGAAAAGAAGATGATGATCCTTGATTTCCTTGAAGGGAAAGACTGTATATTGTAAAATGTGTATATGCTAAATGCCTATATATAACAGACTTGTACTAAAATCAACAAAGCTTCACTTTTGATTTCATGGGGTGTAATGTATCGAGCAGAGCCAGCAAACAGTGCTTATTGTGACTCATTCACATGCTTTCCATCAACAATCACTACATCATGTCGTACATAAATCTTCACTCCTGTGGTGCTGGAGCATTAGAGAACAAGCCTGTTAGCAACAAGCCATCTATGTACTTGTTCCTAAGCTTGGGAGAATGATTAGGGACTAACAGGCCGCTGTTTTTCCTCTTCTTCCTTCTCGATATTTATTTTTAGCCATCTTAGGCACCCTTCCCAGTCCACCCAGGGAGCCTCTATTTGCTAGCTCAGGCTAAGATTCCAAATTCACCAGGTTTTAGCATCTACGGCTGTGGCGAGAAGGAGAAAAAGGACTTTTCTGTCTTTCTGCAGGTTTCTCTTAGCTGCCTTTGAAGAAGCTGAGTTTTATTCATGTATGCCCCATAAATATTGATCAGAGTCCTGGTTCAACGCATCTTTTTGCTTTGAAGGCTTATTGATGGATTAGTTTCCTGCAGGAATAATTCATTGGGCAGGAAGAGGGAGTGTTAGGGACAGAGCTTGATTTCGAAGTCTTTATTCAAGGCCTGACTCAAGCCTGTGAGGATGCACAACACTGGAAAGAATGACAAGGTCTTAAATTTTTAACCTTAATATTTTTTGGAAAATAATTCAAGACTTTTAACTGAACAGATTTCCACCAGCAGCGGAGTTACGTTGTTTATAATATTATACTTTGATATACTTATTGTACTTATTTACTTTGCAAGCCAATTAACGAAACAAAAATTGCCCAATGTCAATCACACATCCAAAATGCAGAGCGAGAGAAAGATCAGAATAAAATATTATATGTTGAGAGAGTGTTGATGCATATCTAGCCTTTGCTTGCCAACATATTTATTCATGAAGATTAAATCCGAGAACGCCCTCCTGCTTTCTCTTGTGTCCATTGAAGTGCAGTCTGTCCTCAGCTGTGTCTCTGATGCCTTCCAGCTGAATAGCTCTTAAACCAGAATTGTTAAACTTGTACACATCCCGTTGCCACTCTTCAGATCCCTAGTGGAGAGGACCTGAAAACATTGTCTGTCACAATTTACATTCTAATACTATGCGAATAGTGTAGCATGTAGCACATAAAAAACAAAAAAACTAAACATAAAACTTTATGCCATTGACTCCTTTGCGAACATTTCAGTCTCCTTTGCAAGCTTTTCAAACTGCTTCAGTCTTGCAAAAAAAAAAAAATTCATTTTAGGAACATTTTCCTTTTTATTGCTCATGCAAATAGGGTTTAATATTAGCAACAAAAAAAAAATCATTGCATAATTGGACACGCTCGAGAAATAGCACAGCATTCAGGCACCTTTGGAGCTATTTTCAACATACTACAATTTGTAGCCTAAAAACTCTTATTAGGGATGGGTCGGGATTGTCAGCTAGTCATCCAACAAGTGAGTGGTTGACTAGGGAGTAAAACTTTTTTTTGTATGGAAAAACTTTAAAAAGTAAAGTGTGTAATGTCTGAGCCATTAGCATCACTCCATGCTAGCATGCTAAAACCCACTCTGAGACATTCTATGTGCTTTACATTAATCTCCTTAAAAGCTCCAACACTCCAGCCATCAAAGCCTAAAGGCCTGTTCACAGCAACGCAAATGTTCTGACAGTAGGTGGCGCTTATGGAAAAACAGTACAAGGGCCAAATCTTTTTGGTTAACCAGTCGTCTTTGCAGTGCGATTATTTTTACTTTTTTAAAAACCCAGTACTCTCAAAATTAGTGAGAGTACTGGGCGTTAGCGTTAACGCATGCAATACATTTTTTCAGTTTAAAATATTTAACACAATTAACGCAGCATCCATTTTTTTCTGTCATCCTTGGGCTAGCATTACATTATGATCACGCTCTTATTCATGCAAATGCTTTTAAACCATTTAAGTGCGACAAGACAAAAGAGAACGCACTGTCTGTGAATGTCCTGTCTACGACACACAACGCACAGAAAGACGTGTGCCAGTAGCGCACAGACAGACAGCGCAAGTTCTTTTTCGCACTTGAACGAACAATAACACACACAATTATGCCAAAATGCCTGTTTTGTCGAGTATTCTCATAAGAGCAGTCTTAAATGAGTTAAATAAAATCTTAAATTAACATAAAGAGTTGCTTTGAAAATGAGATGCGCGTAATAAAAGCCTAATAAACCAGTTGCTGTGACGTCGGTCATTAATGTTAATCAATACGGTAACAGAGAAACTTGTAGCTTTAATAAGGATTAATTTATATTTAATGAATCATTTATGCAGTGCAGTGCAGACAGTTTGATAACTTTATTCAATTTCTGTATATTTCTGTTAGGCAGGTAGGAAGGCTACAGGTAAATATGACATTTATTATAATGGGTTTATGTTAAGATTGTTGTAAGTTCACTTAAATTAAAAGTTGTTTTTAAACCTAAAAAAAGTTGAAATTGATCTATATTTCATAGAGATATCAGTATCAGTATTAGTATCAGTGATACTGGCCTTCATTCATAAAAAGATGCCATTACAACAAATATTTAAAAAAATTCTGTTTTTAAGTTGTTTCTACATTAACTTTGAAATGTATTACAATATAAAAATATTAAAAACTCAGATGTTTTTAATCATGATTAATTGCAGAAAAAATGTTAATTTTTTTATTTTTTATTTTTTTAATTAGCTATTTTTTTTAATTAATTTGATTTAATTGATCGATTGGTGTGCAAATGTCTGTGTAGGTCTGAACAGACACATTAACAACTGTTAATTCAAATTACAAATGTATATCGCACAAAATTTTTGCACAGAATATTTATCAAGTTTAGGCCTTAAGACTGGGCAATGGCAATTACATTACATCACAAGTCTTGCCTTTTAAAAATAGTTTGTCATGTTGAAAACTAGAGCCCGACCGATATGGGTTTTTGGGGGCCGATACCGATATTAGGGAGTAAAAAATTTCAGATACCGATATATCGGCTGATATTATTTATGTGTATATTATAGAACTGCACCAGTCAAAAGTTTGAACACACTTTCCCATTGGTGTCCAAACTTTTGACTGGTACTGTATATATAATACAGTATGTACAGAACAAACATACAAGTGAAAAAGTTCTTTTCAGGTTTTTCATAGGTCTAAACTAGTTTTTCAGAAATAGTAATCAAAACTAAAATATCACTTCATAGTCTTCACTGTATAAATATAGATTAACCATTATTCAGGTGAATCAGTCAAGAGCAGTGAGTGAATTATTTTTTTTTTTCTCTGTCTTTTGTTATCTTGTCTTTTATGAGAAACGCTTCCCTGCCATTGATTATGTCTGTGTTTTCACTGTTATACGGTAGGGGGCGCTATTACACATCTCCTGAACGAATGCGGAATCTCCTGATCAAAACACAGGCGAAGAAGCAGAAATGCGCGATCTCATAAGCAGATGCATACGTAAAGTAACGCGACCAATATTAAACAGCATATAAATCAAAACTAATGTTATTGAATGAAATGTCGACCTAGGACTGTGGTGCTGTGGGGTGTTGATTGACTCGATCTGTTACTCCATCTGTGTTTTGATCACCGATTTGAATCCCATCTGTATGTAAGTTAGTCTTTTTTAAAAATGCGATTTTCCATTTTTCCTCAAAATGTTGCTTTTTTTTTCATGAAACGTACCCACATTCAAGTGTTGATAAAAAAGAATGTATGAAGTTAGTTGCATGTTCAGATATTCATACAACAAGATATTCTATGGGCCATGAAAATATTTAATATTTACGTTCACTGTCCAGTATCATCATAAACAAGACCGGCATTTTGACTTAATTTTGTGTGAATATTTGCGCGCTGTGAGACGTTTGGGCGCGCGTTCATATCGGTGACATATCTGCAGCATATACGCTGATGACGATATATCTGCCGATGACGACAGGCTCATATCGGCCGATTAAATCGGCCGGGCTCTATTAAAAACCTTTTAAAAACATGGGCATGCAGCACTGATGTTCCACGTCGCATTGTCACAGTTAAAGAATTGCATGTATGTTAGTTCGATCACCCTCACAAACAAATAGAATAAAAACATTCCCAACCCGGAGTGAGTGATTTTATAGCCATGGTGTGATGAGTCTAGATGACTTTGCTGATCCATGCAGACATCACTCAGCCAGCTGTGGTGGTGCAGCATTCATCAACTGACCTAAGATCAGTCGTGAATGTTGGTGCTATGGCAAAGATTGGGGTCAAGGATCCTGATTACAATTCAGGAATAAGATGAGACCTGTACCTCAACTCTGACTGCTTGATGGCCAAACCTGGCAACAGATGCCACAAAACAGCATCGTGACATCATCAGTCATCGTGATCGGCTCCTTCCACCAGCTTCAGACTCATGTATGGTCATTTGTGCTGCTGCCACCTAACATGCCCATAAGTGGCGAGGCAGACGGCTCCTCTCCTGTAGCCTGCCCACGTCTCTCTCTCGCAGCCTCCCTCCCCCTCTTCTCTTCCTGGCTCGAGGAGAGAAAGCCGATAGAAGCCTGCATTCCTACGGCATAGCAGGAAAGCTTCCTGACACAGGCGGGGAATGCGTGACGTACCTCTCCGACTGTGCGATCAAACTGCTCTCGGGACAGTACTCGCGCCATGGCTTGTGTTCAGCCAAACTCGGTTGGCCTGAAGGGGAAAGGTCTCACAGTATAGTGCACAACACACACTATTAAAGGGATAGTTCACCCAAAAATGAAAATTCTGTCATCAGTTACTCACCCTCAAGTTGTTCTAAACCTGTATGAGAACACAAAAGATATTTTAAAGAATGTTGGTAACCAGAATGTGGGTTGACGATAGCCATTGATTTCCATGGTAGGAAAAAAATACTATAGAGTGCACTGCACATTTTTCTGTTTAAGTTCGTTTTTGATTACTTGTGATTGGCGGTTGTTTCATTTCCTTTGTGATTTAATCTTACAATGTGTCCAATGCCCTGTGCAAATACCCACACTTGCGGTCTTTGCACTTGACCACTTGTGTACTTACATGACGCATTTCCTGTAATTGGCCAAAGTGTTCAAATAGGCGTGAAGACTGCAACTTTTATTACCCGATGGTGTTGCAAAAATGCAAGTGTTTACAGAGCTTTTTTTATTTCCAATATTTTGCATTTTAAAATTAAATTCTAAATGTCTGTTCAGTAGTCACTATGTAACTAACAGATGACAATTTTAAAGTTGTGGTGCTTCTAATTAGGCCTAAGTGATAAAAAGCAGTTGCAAATGTTACTCGTCTTTGCACCAATAAAATGTGCAACACTTTGTTTTACTACCAAATTATATGTAATATCTAATTAATTTAAATTGCAATGGAACGTTTCCTCGACATCTCATGATTTCGAGGCATGTGGGTTCCCGAACATAATGCATGATGGGATACACTTAGCCTCGAATACCGCTCCAATGTGGTATTCAAGATAGTGATAAGTGCATTAAGGGCACTGCACTTTGGGTTTTTTTTGACATGGGACAGTCTTGCGCACTTCCTGTCACGTGCATGTGCAAGTGGCCAAGACCAAAAGTGTGGGTATTTTGACAGGGCAAATGTGTGCCAAACACATCCTGAAAAGTAAAGCCAAAACATTTAGAAGTATAGGTCATAAACCCCACCCTCTCCATGTAATCGATTGGGATGCGAGCCAAAAAAAAAATCCAGTTACTCTTCAAATATTTTTTTTCTAAAGATGGTCTGTCATTTTAGGTAGTTCTTATTACGTTGATGTGATTCGTTTTTCCAATAAGTTTGGTTTAGGTTAGTTAGATGCTATAAAAACAGAATGTAATGTCATGATTGACAGTTTGTCTTTAAGGACCATGATACCGCGGCTCCACCTCAGAATCACTACTGCACAGACTCAGGTGCCGAATAATCAGCAATGACCATTTCTTGGATATTTTTGCTTCATTTTTCTACAGTGGAAGGAAGCAGAAACCTGCTGTCCTTTTCTTTTACAGTCTATGGTCCTAACCCAAGGGTTCTCAACTCTGGTTCTCGATGTCCACTTTCCTGCCGAGTTTAGCTCTAGCCCTAATCAGACACACCTGAACAAGCTAATAAAGGTCTTCAGGATTACTAGAAGGTTACAGGCAGGTGAGTTTGATTTGAGGTTGGAGCTGAACTCTGAAGGGAGAATGGACCTTGAGGGCCAGAGTTGAGAATCCCTGTTCTAACAAGAAGCATTGAAGCAACATGTGATAAAAGGTATCTCTTCCATGATAATCAGAGTTTTGTAGTAACCAGCAGTAATTGCAAAGCTACTGTAGTTGCTTTCTGTGGGACATTCAGGACATTCGCTCGGCAGGATCGAAGAAGAAAAGTAGTGGATCAACCATTGCAACATAGTTCAGAAAAAACAACAACGCACAAACAGAATTGTAGTGTTTTCCTCCTTTTTCAAGCATGTTGTTTTAGAATCTCTTTCTGCACTCTTCTTCATTGACTGCACACTGTGCACAGTACTGTGCGTATTGCCACCGAGTGGACTCTTCTATCTTTCTTGCGCATGCGCTGTTATACGTGCATGCTTTGGCCCTGACAAAGTATACTTTGGGCTTTAAAGGGTTAGTTCACCCATTCTGTTATCATTTACTCACCCTTATGTTGTTCCAAACCCGCCGATACCGATTTTTGCAGTTTCCGATTTTCTTTCTAAGAACTATAATTGACAACATATACAAAGAAAATTTTCTTCAACGCAAAGTTTTATTTTCATAAAAAAACACAATTAAAAAGTCAGTAATAAAATATAAACAGCTCAAATAAATGCAATATAATAAAGAGAGCTATGAAACTAAGTTTTTCAGGTTAACTGGGTTTCTATTCAGGTAAGAAATACTACAGAAATTAAAGTAATCAAATGTAAAATAACACATTCAGTGTTATTTTACATTGGTTACCTTAATTTCTGTAGTCTTTATTGTAAATATTAATACAGATCAATTCTTACCATTTAAAGTTATAAAACGTATTCAGTCAAGAGCAGAAAGTAATTTTTTTTGTCTTTTGTTCTTTGATTAACATGACAGACAGCAGCAGGAATATTGGACTGCTGTCCCTTTAAGAGTTTATGAACGGTGTTGAGCAGAACCTATACTGTTACACACAACATGGGTTCACTTTCTTAGCTATTTAACAATTCAAAACTGACTGTTTATCTGAATACTCGCCAAGATTGCCTGTGCCGCTGGTTTTGACATACTTTTGTATGTATTTGACAGTTTAAGCACCACTCATTTTGGTACTTGTGACTCTGTTTGACTTCTGTCTCTGTTTGAGACTGAGCGTAGCTTGTTCGCTTCACTTATATAGATCAGTGGTGCACGTGCTTTTGGTGTGAGCACGAAACCGGCGGGAATGACTAAAGTGATGCGCAATACAAGCACTATTTAACTGGAGCAAATGAGACGAGTGAGAGAGAGGAGGCGCCCACTTCACCATGACAGAGAAGAGAGTGTGAACGCGCAGCTGGCGTTATTGCCTGTGCCGCTGGTAACAAAACGGATCGGCTCGGAATCGGTAAGAAGTGAGACTGATTGGCCGATCACCGATCCGGGCCGATCATGAGGGAAATCGGCCGATTCCGATCCCTGGCTGATCGATCGGTGCAACTCTACTAAGTACACTACTGTCAAAAGTTTAGAAATAATTTATTTTGTAATGTTTTTAAAAGAAATCTCTTAAGCTCACAAAGGCTGCATTTATTTGATCAAAAATACAGTAAAAACTGTAATACTGTGAAATAATATTATTAAAAAAATTTTGCTACTTTTTTCTTAGGCTTTATTGATGGCTAGAAAGTTAGAAAGAACAGCGTTTAATTGAAATGGAATTTATTTGTAACATGAATGTCTTTACTGTCACTTGATCAATTTAATGCATCCTTGCTGAATAAAAGTATTAATTTCTTACTTACTGTATGTTTTTGAACGGTAGTCTATTACGATTTCCATAAAAATATTATAGTAATTTATGAAAGGATCATGTGACACTGAAGCCTGGAGTAATGGGTGTGTTCAATTCAGCTTTGCCATCACAAGGAATAAATTACATTTTAAAATGTATTCATATAGAAAACGGTTTCTTTTAAATTGTAATAATATTTCCCAAATATAGCCTACTGTTTTCACTGTATTTTTTTATCAAATAATTGCAGCATTGATAAGCATAAAAGATTTCTTTCAAAAACATTGACTTATTCCATGATAAGTAGTGTAAATGGGGTCAAATTTGAATTTATGATTCATCCATAAAAATGAATCTTGTATTTTGAAGCACAGCATAGCTGTACATGCTTTCAGTATTTGTAGCTATAGCCCTCATTACAGACCATCTTTGTGTCTCATACCACAAATTAAGCCTTTGTCTTTTCATAGCGTTGTCTGTCTTCTGCCAGTGCTGCCAAGCTCTGGCTAGCTCTTGCGGAACATATTGCATGGACATGCCCCAAGTTAGTGCCTGTGAGACATGATTTCTGATAGAAAGTCCAGATGGAGACGCTTCAGGCCTGCATAGTGGTTTTTTAATCCCCTCCTGGGGCAAAGCCTATGACCCAGGCCATACCCCTCTGGTGCGCCTTCTCAAAGGACAGACTTATATGTTGAGCCAATGTGATAGCGTTAGTTAGTATGAACCGTACAAGGCTGCTAGGCAGGCAGACTTGCGCTGATCTTATGGGTGCAGCACATTAGACACTTTCTTCCTCTGCCTTGTTTGAAAGGGGTGACCTCTAAACCATGTGCTAGATGACTTCTTACAGAGGCGTTTTGGGTGAAAATTGTTGCAAAATCTTTAAATAGCAATGCGTAAATGCTAACACATTTATGCTCCCTGTGTCTCTCTCTTGCGCACACACACACGCACTTCACCTTTCCTGTGTGAAAACTGTGCTATAAATGTTCGCTGGTACTGTGGCAGACTCTGTCTGCAGTTGGCATGGTTTCAATTGAGATCTGTGTGTGTGTGTGTGTGTGTCTACGAACGGAACGGAACAGAACAGAACAGCACTGTACAAGCCCTCATTCTTTAGATTGTACTGCACGTACAGCTGTGGCTTGTGTCTCGTCATCTGTTAACACAGGGCGTCTTTAGAAAGAGGCTGCATGCTCCGGAACATTGCGAATACAATCAGATGCATTCAGGAATGGAGAGACAGAACAGGCTAATCTTAAAAACACTTTTGCTGAAAGAACGTAGCTAAATGTCAAAACTCACCATGTTTAAGCAGACAGGCTTTTATGTCAAAATAATAATAAAAAAAAAAGATCTGTTTTGTATTCTATGCTTTTAAGAGAAATTGTATGGAGTTTGCTTAATCTGACGGGATGTAGGACAGTACAAGCTGTCCTTCTTTTTCTTCCCTTATACGAATGAAGTGATGAGAGAGGTTCATGGAAGGATGGATGGGTTTATTGATCAGTCCTCATTAGAGCTTTCTTTCATAACCTGGTGGGCTGCCTACCCAGGGTGTGTCTTGGTTTGTTCCCTATTTCCTTAGTGAGTACACTGTTTAGGGAGTCAGACATTTCTAAGGCTGTCCTGTATAGAATATAATAATATCATTGATTTTTAATGATTACTTATAAAACGTTAAGACAGACCTACTGTGGTGCTATGTGAGGTGGTTAATCGATGATGAATGCTTTTGTAGAAGCCTGCATTGTTTAAACTTTTTAAAATTAATTTGTTACTTTAAGATTCAAAATAAGTTTAATTAATTGGAGTGTCTATTTACACCCAAGTGCAAGAGCGCGCCTTGTTGGCAAGTGCTATTTGCACTAGCTCCGCCTAACAATGCCTGGTTGGGCCAAACAAGATTAAAAAAAGACGCATGTATTTCAGTGTCTTCAGTGGCGTAGTCAGTAAAGCGTAAGGCTCAAGGATATAGGTTTTGACTTGATCGATCCGGGTTCGAATTCGCCTTTTGCTGAGCTCACTCTTCTCCCTTTTCCCATCACACACCGGAAAGGCATTTACTTTCAATAAAAGTTAAGAAAATGTTCTAAAAGTGGAAATAAAGTGCCAAACGAAATGTTTAATAATAATAAAAGTATTTATTGGGTAGGGTTAAGGGTAGGTGTAGGGAGGGCTTTTATTGTTCCATCAAGGCGACATCCATTTAATACATTTTTAATAAATATAATAATAGTGTAAATGATTATTGCATCTTGTTAATGTACAATACTGAGGTGAAAATAGTATGTATCTGTCAAAATAAAGTAAAAAAAGCATCTAATTACCATTTACATATATTGCAAAGAACTGCTACTTTTACATGGTGTAAATAGAATATATCACTATTTTCACTTAGTATGCTATTTCACTTAGTAAATAGCATCTACAGCTATTTGCACTTAGTGTAAATGGCATCTATCGCTAAGAAAATGTTATTTTCACTTAGTGTAAATAGCATCTATTGCTATTGGCACTTAGTGCAAATATCCACTGCCTTAATTAATATAGTAAAGATTAGATAATCTTAACATTAGTTAGAATAGTATAGTTTATGCTGTGGTATTAAAATGGGTATTGTGAATTATTTTTAGAAAGTCACCTATACTTGATAATATGTATATCGCCTACTTGTGTGTCTGTGTGTGTGTGTGTACTGTGTGTATTTATATACATGTATATGCTGTCATGAGATTGTAGTTCTTTCCCTCATTAACATTAAATCAGTTAAGTATTAAGTAAACAGATTTAAAAAAAAAATACTTTTTGCTTTAAATCAAAGTTTGTAATGTGATTCGCCCAAAATCATAAATATACTCTCAACTCTTATATTAACTCCCATTTACTCAACATTTTTGTGTACTATGCAATTTATGCTTAGTAGTTTCAAGCTGCTAGAGAATCTTTCTGAAACAATTATGTTTATAGCTACCTGAATAAGTTTAATGACACAGACATTTGAAGTTAACTCTATTACTCCCTTGAGTACTGAGGGTGGTAACAATCACAGTAATGCAAGAGTGCACTTTAAGTACAGTGGTGGCTAAAATTATTAGAATACTTGGCATCTGGGAGTTGTCTTATTGGGCCTGGATTTATTTTCTAAGAGGACAATGACCCGAAACATTCTTCTAACTATTGCCGGAACTACCTGCGAGTGAAGGAATTTGCTGGAACATTGAAAATGATGGACTGGCCCCCTCAAAGTCCAGACCTCAACCCCATGAAGCACATTTAGGGTGAGTTGGAAAATAAACTGGACAGATCTATTGTACATTCAAAGAAAAACTGTTGGCTTCAGTTGCAGAAGACATGGGATAACATTAGTGTTGAAGTTCTCAGAGGAAATATATCGACACTATGCCAGAAAGATGTGCTGCTGTAATTGCTGCAAAAGGTGGACATTTCAAATATTAAAGTTAAAAGTGGATAAAAACCAGTACGACTCACTTCATTTGATATTTGATTGTTAGAGCAACCATCTGCATGTTTCATGAACATTATGAAATGAAGTCATGTTTTGGCGGCAAAAAAGGTTCAATATTTTCAGATCTGTCAGGTGTTCTAATAATTTTGGCCACCACTGTATGTACAAGAGACATTTTTAGGAACTGAAATTGCTCTTTATAATGCTCAAACCAAGCGATAGAGTATGTGTTTGTGAACTTTTGTAAAGTAATGTCAGGCCCACCCATCTTTGTGTCTAAACTTGGGCCTTTTAGGACACAAGTTTAGAATTTGGTTTCGTTTCTCTAGTGTCCTCATACATCAGATGCGCAGACAGAACAGACATGCTTTAATTCACCACATGGCCTTTGAAGTCAAATGTTTAGTCTGCCAACAGATTGTGTGTGTGTCGAGGTATGTGGAGACGAGATAGCAATCTCCCCCCACATGCACGGTCAATGTAATGCCTTGTCTGTCCTGTTGGAGAGCGTGTGCCCTGCGTGCGACCTCTGTACTGAGACACACACACACAGACACACACACACACACACACACACACAGACACACACACACACAGACACACACACACACAGACACACACACACACAGACACACACACACACAGACACACACACACAGACACACACACACAGACACACACACACAGACACACACACACACACACACACAGACAGTCAATGACCCTGTCGTCTAGACGCTCTTAGTGCTACCGTAAGAACCATTGATTGGGTGGAAGCTGACACTTCAAGCATTGCTGAGAGAGAGTGCTACCAACAGAGTGTTTGGACCCTCCCCCCCACCCCGGCATTAATGTCAGGGCCATTTTGCTGTCCACACTGAACACACACACACACACACACACACACAACCATTAAGACCTGCCAGGGTTTTTTTTCCCAGTACCCTATGGAGTGTTGTGTTACTAAAGCCCTATATATATATATATATATATATATATATATATATATATATATATATATATATATATATATATATATATATATATATATATATATATATATATATATATATATATATATATATACATTCACCTAAAGGATTATTAGGAACACCTGTTCAATTTCTCATTAATGCAATTATCTAATCAACCAATCACATGGCAGTTGCTTCAATGCATTTAGGGGTGTGGTCCTGGTCAAGACAATCTCCTGAACTCCAAACTGAATGTCAGAATGGGAAAGAAAGGTGATTTAAGCAATTTTGAGCGTGGCATGGTTGTTGGTGCCAGACGGGCCGGTCTGAGTATTTCACAATCTGCTCAGTTACTGGGATTTTCACGCACAACCATTTCTAGAGTTTACAAAGAATGGTGTGAAAAGGGAAAAACATCCAGTATGCGGCAGTCCTGTGGGCGAAAATGCCTTGTTGATGCTAGAGGTCAGAGGAGAATGGGCCGAGTGATTCAAGCTGATAGAAGAGCAACTTTGACTGAAATAACCACTCGTTACAACCGAGGTATGCAGCAAAGCATTTGTGAAGCCACAACACGCACAACCTTGAGGCGGATGGGCTACAACAGCAGAAGACCCCACCGGGTACCACTCATCTTCACTACAAATAGGAAAAAGAGGCTACAATTTGCACGAGCTCAGCAAAATTGGACAGTTGAAGACTGGAAAAATGTTGCCTGGTCTGATGAGTCTTGATTTCTGTTGAGACATTCAGATGGTAGAGTCAGAATTTGGCGTAAACAGAATGAGAACATGGATCCATCATGCCTTGTTACCACTGTGCAGGCTGGTGGTGGTGGTGTAATGGTGTGGGGGATGTTTTCTTGGCACACTTTAGGCTCCTTAGTGCCAATTGGGCATCGTTTAAATGCCACGGCCTACCTGAGCATTGTTTCTGGCCATGTCCATCCCTTTATGACCACCATGTACCCATCCTCTGATGGCTACTTCCAGCAGGATAATGCACCATGTCACAAAGCTCGAATCATTTCAAATTGGTTTCTTGAACATGACAATGAGTTCACTGTACTAAAATGGCCCCCACAGTCACCAGATCTCAACCCAATAGAGCATCTTTGGGATGTGGTGGAACGGGAGCTTCGTGCCCTGGATGTGCATCCCACAAATCTCCATCAACTGCAAGATGCTATCCTATCAATATGGGCCAACATTTCTAAAGAATGCTTTCAGCACCTTGTTGAATCAATGCCACGTAGAATTAAGGCAGTTCTGAAGGCGAAAGGGGGTCAAACACAGTATTAGTATGGTGTTCCTAATAATCCTTTAGGTGAGTGTGTATATATATAGTTTTGGAGTATGCAGCATGTATTGTGTGCATAGTATGCATGACCTTGTAGAGTACATGTGGCAAAATACTTTGCAGTATACTGTACATCCAGAGCACACTGTGTGGTATAGAGGACAGTGCTCTCAACCTTCTATTTCCAGCGTGACCAATGAACCAAAAGCAATATCATATTTGTTTTGTTTTTGATGAATTATTTGATCAAACTGCCATGAGTTAAAGACATGCATAATTTCTATTAAACATTTAGACAATTTTTTTTACAGTTTTTTTGCTGCATACTGCTTACTATTTCACATACTGTTTTTAAAATAGTACGGAATACACCGTATATAGAACACGGTATGAAGTAAGCACTACACTAGTATTCCATTCCCAACATTCTTTGACTTTATCAGGGTTTATCATGTCTCTTTGTGTCTCTCCAAGCGCTTGGCATCCTCACACCTCTGTTTCTCTCTCTCTCTCTTTTTTTAATATCGCCTCCTTTATTCATTATAGTCTGGCACCCTCTGTACCAAACTAGACGTTAATGTGCTTGTGCCCTTTCCATGCACTCTCGCTAGCTCTCTTGTCTTCTCACTGCCCCACAAGACGGACTCTCTGACACCTGAGGGGCCATAGGATGGTCCCAGACATCTCATGTCTTCATGCACCAAACAAACACGCATTCTGTCATTTTCTGTCTAGACTATTTTAGCACATATCTCTCCTGCTATTGTTTTGTATTTATCACTGAGATGGATTTAAGGGTTAGTTCACCCAAACATGAATATTCTGTCATCATTTACTCCCCTTCATGTCACTCCAAACCTGAATTATTATTATTATTAATATTATTTATTTATTTTTTCTCATGGAAAACAAAATTGTTATTTTCCACAGAATGAATATATGTTTTGGCTGTCAAGCTCCAATAAGAGGGAGAAAAAAAACAACAACCACAAAATGTCTTCTCATGTGTTCCACAGATCGAACCAGAATTTTTATATTTGGAGGAACTATTCCTTTAAGACAGACACTGATAAAATAACACCATCAGCAAGAATAGAAGGTCAATTAGAAAGGACAAAATGAAGCCCAGGTCTGCACTTCTCCAGCCAATAACGTCAACCAATGATCTGTGAAAAGTTTCTGCTGCAGATATATAAGATCGTGTTGTCTGGCTGTACCAGACACAGGTTTTTTTTGTGTTTTTTTTTAAACTGTCCTTTAGAAACAAGTACATTCTGATATAATCTTTAAACGAGGCATCAAGCTGAAACGGCTGCATTAGCATTTATCTGATATGTGATTCAGCTCCTGATATACTGATCTGACTCTCATCGTCTTGAGCTTAAAGCCCTCTGGAGTCATAATAAACAACCTTTCAACGCATTGTGTATATTTTCTTTATTGCAAAATGGGAGCGATTTAGACTGTGTGAACCTCCACAGGCCTCTCAGCCTTAGATAACTAAATAAAAATCATGGTGTATTACCATGGTAATGTCATGGTATTTTTTTTTTTTTTTTTGAAGTATTTAGTAGTTTTTAATAAAAGTAATTTAATTGCAAATACCTGGTGTCCAACATCAGTGTTTTGACAATGCTGGGGGAAGAAAATGTACAGCTAAATTTTTTTAATCTGACATGAAACATTTGTTTGTATAAAATTGCTTTATATTATATATTTTTTTAATTATATATTATTATTATTATTATTATATTTTTTAAACATTGTTGTCCTTTGGGATTATTTTGCTATTTTTACTTTATTTATTTTTGTTAAACTGTGCAGGTTTTGGAGTCACTCGCAGCATCATAAAAAACAAGAACAAGTCTCTCGCCTGTAATGTTTTATATAATTATTTCATATTTTATGGATTGTGATATTGTTTTCCATGTAAATAGCCTTGATGCTAACATGGCGTAAAAATTTTAATAAACAAACAAACTCTCGCCTGTAACAAATCGTGAATACTTGTTCAGTACATTTTTGTGTTAATACAAGGAATATTTCAGAAAGGGAAAAAAAGGGAAAATATGTTCTGGAGAAAAAAAACTTAAATATCCTAGATAAATTTAATGATGTTAATATTTTTCAAAGTCAGTCTCTACATATGTTTTTTTTGATAGACTGTCTTAAATCACTTTTTTCCCCCCAATGAAGTTACCGGCTAACATGGCCAACTTATTTATTCACCTAAGCCAATTTTTACTTGCATTTGGCTCTTGGGCAGTGTTTATTTTGGAACCTGCTAACATAGATAATCTGATATAATACACATTAAATGAAATCAACACTTATTTTATGCAATATTTACTCAAAACTCATGAAAAACAAAAAAAATGTTATTAGTCGTTGACGAGGCTGTCATTAGATTTTGGAAATGATTCAAAGAGCACTCCTGTTAATCAGCCAAACAGACAGAAATATGTTCTGATGCTGATAATGTCCAATTATGCAGTTCAGCAATAATTTGGTACCATGATATACATCAAAAAACCATGCTGTTACTTTCCTATACAATAACTGTACCATGGTACCGCTACAGTACTTGTTTGTTTTTTTTTTTGTAAAAAAAAAAAAATCCCCTGTCATAACTCCACCCACACTGCAACACTTCTCTCTCCTCTGCTTTTTTATTCCTACTTTTTGTTATTTTTTTTTAATCGTCAGGAACAGGGCAGAGATTAAAAATGTTCTGCTGGCTTTTCTTTCCCCCTGTGAGCTCTGTCTCGCCAGCCGATTGAAAACGACGCAGACGGATAATGATGCGGGCGAGAGACTGAAGTTTTTGCGCAGGGAGGGGGAGACGCATCCGCCCACATTTTTTATTTCCATATTTATTCTGTCTTAAATGAAATAAAAGAGAAAATGATGCTCTTTACCTCCGACATGCTCTGCTACCATCAAGTGTTATGATTCCCCTCTGTGCCAGCCGCCAAACACCCCCCCACCCCCCATTGGCCCACGCCCTGCATGAGAGTGTGTGAGACGGTGTCTAGCTCTAGCTGCAAAGCACTTGTCTGAGGGGAAAATGTGATTGTGGTGGGGGTGGGGGTGTTTTTGGGACTTTTGTTTTTAAAGAGAGACAGAAAGATGGTGTAAGGGGGGTGTTGCCTCGTTCTCTATGTCTTGATAAATCAATCTTGAGGCTGGCAGACGAGGCAGGCACCACAGAGACACTCTCAGACTGGCACCATTCAGCCCTGAACCCCTGTGCACACACACACCCAGACAATAATGAGACCCCGGCACAATACAATGATACACATATTCCAAATGTGAGACGCAAATACAGACAGTACACATACACAACAGTTCTAGACCTGTCAGTCTTTTCCATGTTTTATGTTTCACAGTACATTCCCATGGAACATCCTCTAAAGTGTATTTGCCTTAAAAATGTCAAGCACTTGGTGTAATCTTAAGATTCTGAATGGCTGGCAAAGTAAATTCCTGGGGTCAGAGTGCCTGGAATAAAACTACAAGGTACTGGGCTGCTACAATGAGTTTTTTTTTAAATAAATTAAAACCTTTTTTTTATCAATTATATTTCATTGTGGTGGTGTGGTGGGGCAGTGACACCACAGAATTAGAAACTAAAGGCCCTGATACAATATACTTCAATCAAAATAAAAAGGCCATAAGCAACTTCAAACTAATCGGTCCATGTTAATTGCGTAATAGGTAGGTGTGCTCTGTGTCTCCACCTTTGACGTGGAAATCTTCTCCAGTTCATTCTTTTTATTCAGTCTGTTGAGGTCTGATGCGAGTAAAAACATGAACACACTGGAAAACTGCTTTATAAGTAGAAATTGTGGTTGTATTTCTTATTAAAAGCAACACTGGCACTGTTTTTCATATTTAATACTGTAAAGCTGCTTGTTTTAAAATCTCTTGTATAAAATGCTGGGGCCTTGAGCAACCGATAAAGTTGCTTGTTGTAGTCATCGCTGGTTAGAAAAGAAACTGATTTACATTTACTTGTCACATCGCTTGTCACATCATGCCTGGTTAGGGTATTTCTTGGTCCGAATAAGCTGCAAAGTAGATGGCTGCATTGAGATTGGGATCCCACAGGACCCAATGCAAATCTCGCGGCAACTGGCGGATTTACCTTTGCTTCGGGTGGGAGTGGGCGGTCAAAAAATATAGCGAAGGTCCTGTGGTCCTCCAGTCCCGTGATTTGTCACGTAACAAGTTCAACAAATGATTTCATTATTTAATTCAATCTTTAAGTATGTTATATATTTTTTTTAGTATTATTTATTTTCTTTTTGCTATGTTAATTAGCTAGGCTACTTCAACATCTGATATCTGTGAGGTTTTTATATCCTATTTTTTATTTAATTTTTTTTTATATTTAATTTGTTTAATATTCAAGTAATTAAATTAAATATTGTGCCTTGTTAGGTTACCAGAGTTTAACTGTTATGGTTTGGTGTGTGTGTTGTTATGCATATAAAATACACTGTATTGCCAAAAGTATTGGGACACACCCCCCCCAAATCATTGAATCCCAGTGTTCCAATTACTTCCATGACCAAAGGTGTATAATATCAAGGGCTGCGTTCCACTCCACTTTTAGACTTGCACTTGCAAACTTCCCTAAGCACATCCCTTCGGGGGAATCCCTGCCGCCATTTTGAAGTGCGTTTCACGTCGTAAAGTGGACAAGGGAAGTTTATAGTGACGAATCACGCTTTTTCTTTTTGGCAATCCAATAGATGAGTCCGAGTTTGGCGGTTGCTAGGAGAACGGTTCTTGCCTGACTGCATTGTGCCAAGTGTAAAGTTTGGTGGAGGGGGGATTATGGTGTGGGGTTGTTTTTCAGGGGTTGGGCTTGGCCCGTTAGTTCCAGTGAAAGGAACTTTTAATGCTTAAGCATACCAAGACATTTTGGACAATTTCATGCTCCCAACTTTGTGGGAGCAGTTTGGGGATGGCCCCTTCCTGTTCCAACATGACTGTGCAAAAAGCAAGGTCCATAAAGACATGGATGAGCGGGTTTGGTGTGGAGGAACTTGACTAGCCTGCACAGAGTCCTGACCTCAACCTGATAGAACATCTTTGGGCTGAATTAGAGCGGAGACTGCGAGCCAGGCTTTCTCGTCCAACATCAGTGCCTGACCTCACAAATGCGCTTCTAGAAGAATGGTCAACAATTCCCATAAACACACTCCTAAACCTTGTGGAAAGCCTTTCCAGAAGAGTTGAAGCTGTTATAGCTGCAAAGGGTGGGCCAACTCTATATTAAACCCTACAGATTAAGAATGGGATGTCATTAAAGTCCATGTGCATGTAAGGGCAAGCGTCCCAAAACTTTTGGCAATATAGTGCATGTTTTTAGGCTACACTAGTTATGTTTTGTTTGAATAAAAAGCTGGTTGAATGTGTTTGTCATTTTTGGTGCTAGCATTACTTTATCTCATGGTCAGTTTAATTAGGCACAATGTTTTATCTCTGTTATTCTGAAAGTTTAGCATAGCCCTATGTGTAATTTTTTTTTCCACAATTTCTGCAAACTGTAACTATCTTTGCTGGTGAGGGTGGGAGCTGGGAGTGGATACAAACATTGTGGGAGCGGGCAGTAATAGCCAGAAATTCAGCAGGAGCGGGTGGGTGCAAGATTAAGAAAACAGTCCCGCACAGGGCTCTACTGCAAAGTGGACCTGACTTTATGGCAATAATCAAAAGTCTAAAAGAGATGTTTGCCTGAGGCCAGGTCTGCTACAGCCAGTACCACCCTCATGAGCTGTCTGCTAAAAGTGTGTGTGTCTGCCAGGGGAGGTTTAATTGAGCTGTGACTCATCTAATGGAGAAGGCAAAAGGCTTGTGTCACACTTGGGTGCATGGCAGGACTGTAATGAATCAGTGGTTGCTGAGGACAACAGGTGTGTATGAGTGTCTGTCCAGTTCAGAATGGAAAAGTAAAAAAACAAATGTTAAAAATTATAGTTTGAGAGTAGGTGGATGTTCTATAAATGGGGTACTGCAGGTTATCTGTAGGTTTGTGTATGTGTATCAGTGTGTGTTTGAGCACTGTTTAGGTAGCAGAATATGCCTGAGAGGATGAAATCTGAGCTTGGCACATCCGGGCTGATTCACAGCTCCTTATTATAAAGAACAACAGAGACTGAGAAGGAAATCCTTCATTGGAGAGCAGATAGGGAGACGATGATAGGTTTTGGGACCTTACGTAAGATAAAAGATTAATCAAATATTCTTGCTGGGTTATTACGTGGGCACTCCTACACCAGAAGCAGGAACTATGCCAAATAATGGCTGAACAGCATGAGTGCTTATAGCGATATTCCTTTTGATTCTAATAACAGTTACTTAAAAGCTCTTGAATTGGGTGTGAATTGTGGTGATTTGACAGACCCTACTTAATGCTTGAACCTTCTAAAGGTGGTTTAAGCAAAATGCTAAATATTTATTTTTATTACACAAGGAATGTTTAAAAAGTGTGTTTCTGTAACCACAAAATTAGGATACGATTTATTCAGAAGGTGAATATTCACCTGGTGCCAAATGAGGGTTCTATCTCTTTAAAAATTGCGTCTTGGTACCCCTTGGGACACAAGATGGTTCCCCCCTTTGTAGTTGCAGATTGTTGTTCCTTAACTCTAGGTTATCTTGGTTGAATTCAGGTTGATTGGGACACTTTTTGTCATTGAGATGACTGGGGAAATGGTATTCCAATCCAACTGAATTCACTCCTATATATGACAAGCAAACACAAAAAGTGTTTTATTTAAAAAGTCTTCAAGATTGCCCAAAGGCAATTTGGATTGTGTGAACCTCAATAGATTGTATCCTGAAATCTAGCTTTTAAAAAGATTTTTAAAAAGACTCTCCTGGAAGTCATTGTATAATTTGCACACTGGCTGTTGAGTATGCATGGTTACATAAGACAGCTGGTTACATAAAATGTTGAGAGCGTGAGTGAGGAGGTTACCCTAAATGTTGCCAGAGGCAAATCTAAGATTAAGATTAGGGTCGGAAATTGGGGTTAGGGATTCTCAATTGGCTTGAGTCATGTGGGGACATAGTGAAACTAAAACTGAAAGATCATTTGTAGGAAACTAAGTCTCTGTAAATTCTGGCAAGTTCCTTCCGACCTACTGACAGTCAAGGGCCCTAGCAACAGTACACTGGCCTTGAAGTAGTGGATAGAGGGAACTCCTCCATTCTTTCTTGAGTCTGGAGAGAGTGAAACCAGAGTTTAATTTGGTAATCACAGTAAGGCTGACTCCCCGCTCTGTTTATCTTCATCAGATCCCTGTTGAGGTGTGTGCAGTAGGCTGCTAGTGAAGTGCTCATAAGGTGTCTATGTAATAAAATTGCAATGAGAGTGACGTGGGGTTTTAGGGATGGTCTAGGAGAATTTGTATTTTGTTGTTATAGCGTGTGGTGTGCAGGTGCAGGCAGCCATTGTTGAAAAGATCTTTGGTGCTGTCTTCCATGACATGTCAGACTCGCATATTTCATGTTTATAGTTTTTGGTTGGTATTGGTTCCCTTTGTTTAACCTGTCTCCTCAGCATTGGGGTCTCAACACGCTTCATTTCCTCCTCTCTGTCTCTCCAGCTATGATCTTAGAGTGGATCCTCGGCATGCCTTTCTATCATATCAAACTGGATATTCACTCAATTTGATGATAATCTCAAGCCTGATCTGCTCTTCTTC
Organism: Rhinogobio ventralis; assembly: GCA_039654625.1. Classification (NCBI taxonomy): domain Eukaryota; kingdom Metazoa; phylum Chordata; class Actinopteri; order Cypriniformes; family Gobionidae; genus Rhinogobio; species Rhinogobio ventralis. Next base: position 20,841,623 of record CM077209.1, on the reverse strand, counting down.
TGAGCCAAGAACTTCCCTTAATACATCTCAGTTGAAGGTCATATAGTCAGTTACCTAAAACAGTAGGAGTCACCCTGGACTTTGCTGACCACTTTATGGCAACTGGCCATTTGCAGTGCTATATGGTCTGCAATTTTGTCTTTTCTTGGCTAATGCTTCATTCAGGCAGTAGTTATTTCATGGCTAGGCAAATACAACTCACTTCTTGCTCACCTACTTGCGTCTTTCGAACCCCCCCCCCAGAATACCGGAACTTGAGACCTGTATTTAACCTCCATAAATTCAATGCCAAGCTTCTGCTCAGGTCTGTACTTAGGATCTCATTAACTGCAAGAATTACATTTAAAAGTGTTTGACCTGCAATGCTAATGTCTAATTTACTAATTTGTCATTTAGATGATTCTTTTATCCAAGGTGATTTAAAATACACCTGTAGCAACCTGGGAATGGACTGCACAATGGTGGTAGTTCATGAATCAACTTTTCAGGAGTTTTAACCTACAGCGTTTTTGTTACCAACTCTTTAAATGCTAGACTACATCATCCCAGTGGTGCCAAAAGCATGGTCCCCTACAACCTTAAAACACTCCATCATCCATATCTCCTGGCAAAGGGTTTCTGCTCGTCCAGGTCTAGAGTTCTTTCAAGTCATTTCTCAAAGTACAAGTTTTATTTGTCACATGCTCAGTTGAAATAGCACTGAAATGTTTTCACACATTTGCGTGTTGGGTCTCCACACTGTGGCTGTAAGTGGAACGATGATAGTGTGTGGGAGGAGGTTTCACCTTCACTGTACAGTATATGTGTTTGTGTGTGTGCTTGTGTTTGCCCCTCAGCCAAACTGCCTTTATCTGGCATGGTGGGAAGTTGTTAGATCGTTAATCAATGTCAGAAGAGCAACATGCCCTATGGCGTTTCTCGTCTCAAAGGAGAGCGCTGCCATGTGGCTGTGACATAATGGAAATGTATGGGCAGCCATTGATGGGCAAATGCAAGGATTAGTCAGTGTATTATGTCAAAGCCGAGCCTCTAGATTCCTGTCTCATAGAACCTTTTGTTTATCATTCATTCATGACCAAAAATTTATAAATCTCCTGGATAGTCTCAGCTTCAGATGTGCTTTCTTGGCCTAGTTTCGAGGAACAAGACGTGGCCTGTAGAACAGATCTATGGTCAGATGTACCGATATGAATGATTTGTGTGCTGCAAAGTGACACACCTGGGGTTTCTGTATAATGATTTCTGGATGGTGTCAGCTTCTCAAAAAAAGTTTAAGACGTTTTAGAAAGTACCAGGGACACTTAAAACAGTAAGTGAGTGCCGAAATTATGCAGATCAGTCCTTCACATTACTCTATATCTGCTGCAGTTGTTGCACTGAGGCCCTATCTTCCATTTTCAGTTCGTCACAGCACGCTGCGGCGCACTGGCCGATCTCCAGAGAGAGATATTCGTCGCATAGAATGCTGACACAAGGAGGAACTGTCCTCAAGAAGGAGGAGAGGAGCGAGACAGCGTCTTGGCTTGTGCATGCTGGCTGATATCGGAGCTGTCAGTCAAGCAATGAACAAACTCTGTCCTGGGGACAAAAAGAAAACTTCACTCACACTCCTTTCTAACTTCCTCCACATTCTTATCGCTATAAATCAACTCCACTGTTTTTCAAATTAGACATACTCTTCCTTGATTTAAACACACTGCCTGTGCCAATGGGATGTGAAAACCTAAATATTTTTAAAATTGACTAGCTGGTTGTCTGGTTCCCTGAGCTTTGTATAATTTTGCAGACTCAGGGTCACGGTCAGAGCAGGCAGCGAGCAGACATGTTTCTTAATGAGTGTTCACATAGTTCTTCTATTTGAAAACATTTGGACTGAGTGCAGTAGAATTCAACAGAATGCAGAAGTCTCAAGATGCAATTATTAAAAGTTAGACTTTTGGAAGACGTTAAAATTTAACTGCACTGTATTTGCCCATTACATTGCTTCTTGTGCTGTGTTTTGTGCATCCATAGGAGATCAAGTTAAAAAGAATCCCACTTTTAAAATCTTCCACTTCAACTTCACTTCCATTCTGCTGCGCGCGATCCAGCTGTTTTTGAATGTAAGAATGTGCCTTATAGTACAAGCACCCTTAAAAAACCATGTCCAGTTAGGGTGGAGTGAACTTAAAACCAGCCTAATTATACAGAGCTTTCTTAAGAATGATTAGTCAACTAGTCGTTAAGGCATCCGATTTTGAAAATGTAGCACATTCCTAGACTTTAGGGTCAATATAACGCCCATGCAGACCTCTATCATAGATGGCTGTAGAGTCTTCAGTTCCTAATGACTTGACTGTCACATGCTGCTTTGATGGATAAGAGCCGTCAAAACCAGACTGCTGTGTCCAGAGCTGCCCTACACATGTCCGTATTCTTTGCTTTGTCTTTTTTCTACACATTTGTTCTTTTTGCTAACAATGTTTCATTTGCCTTTTCTGTTTGAGCGGGCTACTCTTCTCCCTGTAGTGTTTGAAGTGGAGATGATTTTACTTTCAGAGGTGTGCAAGCCTGCCCCAGTTATATTTATCTCCAAACTTCAAAGTGCCACCCTGCTGTGTTTTTGCATCTGAACAAATAAAGAAGGTTGTTTCTCCAGTGTAGTCTTCCATATGGCTGTCTTCCGAAATGAACCAGCCAAGGGGAACAGGTATCACTTGTTCAAATATAATCATGTTAACCAGTTTTCTCTCTTTCTCTTTTCTCTTCAGTTTCTCCTAAGATGAAACTCCAGCACTCCTGAAGAGGGATGACACCCCTGGCACAGTGGATAGGACGGTGCCTATGGGCATCTGTGTCACTCACATGCCAAGCCTGAAAAGTGGAAAGAAAGACAATTCTAGCAGACACATCAAACACTTCCAAGCTTTAGAGTCAAACTTTGCGCAGTTGGCCATGGCTGCATATCCATGGCTTGGCGGATAGGGTCCCTTGTTTAGCAAGCATTTTTACCACAGTGAGTTTTGTAACTGGTCGTTTAGCAAATCCAGCACTTCCTTTGGCCAGGAGGGGTTTAAAGAGCAACTGCCACACATGAGCTGAACCAGAGGATCCAAAATGGAGGTCACACAGCAACGCTTTTTCTACTGGACTGGTTAAAGCTGCAGTCAAAAGCATTACTGCAAGGGCAGTATGCAGGCAGCTGACTACCCAGCCACATATAATAACACAGGTAAGAATCACTTTACCCCTTGATATGTACACTAAGTAAATTAAATTTCTCCTTAAGTTTTGCACATAAATGAATATTATATATAAAATATTAAAATTAATGTACAATTGCATCTGATTAAGACTCAACATAATTTATCACTTTTATTCTATATAAGGTGGGTCCTCGTAGTTGCTGCCATGATCACATAGCCAATCATTTACTTCCATTTTTTTATATCTACAATAACAATAATAAATAATATATCATCAATAATAGTATTAAATAATAATATTGCATTAATTATAATAAGGTAGCAAAATGTATTCACTGTAATAATAATAATAATAATTATTTTTTATACAATGATACTAATAATATAATGATTCATATGTTGTTGTAATTGTTGTTGTTGTTGTTGTTATTATAATAATAATAATAATTATAATGAATTTATTATAATGTTATTATCTAAACAATATGAGGGGTATTGTGATTATTTTAGCTGTCAGAAATCTCCCATTCATGTGTGTAAATTTGGTCGAATAGTCACACCTTCCACAAATCATATTTTAAACTGAAAATTCTATCATCATCATCTAATGTCACTTGAAACGTAATACTTTTCATGTAACGCCAACAAAATAGCTTTTTCAAAAAACTCAATTGCATACTAATTACTGGCTGTTCAGGTGCAAATTTACTTGGTCAGGGAAAGAAGTGAGCCCAGACTGCCACTTTAAAAACATAGGTGCATGATACCCCATAGGTGTCAGTAAAAAATAAAAACAATTACTTATCAAACACTTTAAACACAAATTTAAAAAAACGTATAAAAAAATGTAAAGACTTTTTGTTATACTGGTTAAAACTCTATTCACATCCTGATAGCAATCAATAATGGAAGTGGTCTAAATATTTTAAAATTTACATATATATTCTGTGGAGGTCTCAGGACCAAAAAAATGCTCATCCAATAATTGCATTCGGTCTGAATGCAATGATACCATGTCCTATCTGCCTGTCAACGTATGTATTTCCATATTTTCGCGCACCCTGCTTACGCAGTCACTGAGCACCACAAACAAAAAAGCAGCCACCTTTTACAGTTCCTCCTGAACCAAAACCACAAGCTTATGCTGCATTCACGCCATGTCGTAACCACAGTTACAAGATGGCAACCCATGACTTTCTACTCAGAGCTGTTCACGTTCTCAAACTCAGATTTTTGTATTTTTATGTCAGCACTATCAGCACTCAACCCTCTACGCACACCTTGGCAATATAATCGCCATTGGCTAGTAAATTTGAGTTTATTTGCCAGACTGATATACTGTTTTATTTATATTAGTGCTGTCAAATTGATTAATCGTGATTAACCGCATCCAAAATAAAAGTTTGTGTTTACATAATATATGTGTGTGTACGGTGTATAATTATGTATATATAAATACACACACATGTATATATTTAAGAAATGTTTTTATATTTATATATAAAATATTTATATTTATATATAATATAAATTATATAAATATATATAATATAATAAATATTTGCATGTATTTACTGTGTGTGTGTGTGTGTGTGTGTGTGTATATGTATGTATGTGTATATATATATATATATATATATATATATATATATATATATATATATATATATATATATATATATATATATATATATATATATATATATACACACACACACACACAATGTATATATTATTAAGAAATATTTGCAAATATTAAGAAATATTTGCATGTATTTACTTATATATATATATATATATATATATATATATATATAAGTAAATACATGCAAATATTTCTTAATATTTGCAAATATTTCTTAATAATATATACATTGTGTGTGTGTGTGTGTGTATGTGTGTGTGTATATATATATATATATATATATATATATATATATATATATATATATATATATATATATATATATATATATATATATATATATATATATATATATATATATATATATATATATATATATATATATATATATATATATATATATATATACATACACACTCACCTAAAGGATTATTAGGAACACCATACTAATACTGTGTTTGACCCCCTTTCGCCTTCAGAACTGCCTTAATTCTACGTGGCATTGATTCAACAAGGTGCTGAAAGCATTCTTTAGAAATTTTAGCCCATATTGATAGGATAGCATCTTGCAGTTGATGGAGATTTGTGGGATGCACATCCAGGGCACGAAGCTCCCGTTCCACCACATCCCAAAGATGCTCTATTGGGTTGAGATCTGGTGACTGTGGGGGCCATTTTAGTACAGTGAACTCATTGTCATGTTCAAGAAACCAATTTGAAATGATTCGAGCTTTATGACATGGTGCATTATCCTGCTGCAAGTAGCCATCAGAGGATGGGTACATGGTGGTCATAAAGGGATGGACATGGTCAGAAACAATGCTCAGGTAGGCCGTGGCATTTAAACAATGCCCAATTGGCACTAAGGGGCCTAAAGTGTGCCAAGAAAACATCCCCCACACCATTACACCACCACCACCAGCCTGCACAGTGGTAACAAGGCATGATGGATCCATGTTCTCATTCTGTTTACGCCAAATTCTGACTCTACCATCTGAATGTCTCAACAGAAATCGAGACTCATCAGACCAGGCAACATTTTTCCAGTCTTCAACTGTCCAATTTTGGTGAGCTCGTGCAAATTGTAGCCTCTTTTTCCTATTTGTAGTGAAGATGAGTGGTACCCGGTGGGGTCTTCTGCTGTTGTAGCCCATCCGCCTCAAGGTTGTGCATGTTGTGGCTTCACAAATGCTTTGCTGCGTACCTCGGTTGTAACAAGTGGTTATTTCAGTCAAAGTTGCTCTTCTATCAGCTTGAATCAGTTGGCCCATTCTCCTCTGACCTCTAGCATCAACAAGGCATTTTCGCCCACAGGACTGCCGCATACTGGATGTTTTTCCCTTTTTACACCATTCTTTGTAAACTCTAGAAATGGTTGTGCGTGAAAATCCCAGTAACTGAGCAGATTGTGAAATACTCAGACCGGCCCGTCTGGCACCAACAACCATGCCACTCTCAAAATTGCTTAAATCACCTTTCTTTCCCATTCTGACATTCAGTTTGGAGTTCAGGAGATTGTCTTGACAAGGACCACACCCCTAAATGCATTGAAGCAACTGCCATGTGATTGGTTGATTAGATAATTGCATTAATGAGAAATTGAACAGGTGTTCCTAATAATCCTTTAGGTGAGTGTATATACATATATACATATACATATACATAATTATACACAGTACACACGCACACGTATGAATGCATATTTGATATTTTAACTGAACTTAGGACTGGTGGTGGTGCTTAAGATATTGTTGGTCATTTCAGTGTTTCTGTAAAAAAAATATAATAGTAATAGATCATAATAATTATTAATAAGATGCTACTACTACTACTACTACTACTTATTGTACTATTAATAACAATATACAACGCACTAAAGACTGATGAGCTGCTGGGTTCATGAATATTAATAATGTTGTCAGCGTTGATCAAACTGATTTGCTGAAATCAAAACAGAGAAGGTAATGGATGTGCGCCAGCCAATGAGATTGCCGTTTGCGAATTAGTCCCGCCCACTGCCGCATATCTTCTGCTTGTTCTTAAAAGCTGAATGATTCCGAATGAACTCCGTTATTTTGAAAATACAACAAAGAATATGGTTTACATGTAACGCAGCGATTCTGCGTGGTATATAAGACTCTCTCTCTTTGCGTGTGTGTGAGAGAGAAACACCGCGCTCTCTCAAAGCGACGGCGAGTTGTGCGCCTTCACACTATAGTTTTTTGTAGAGGGTTGACACTGAAATTAATATGCAGCAGTCAGGTGGTACAAGTAAGAGTTCTATAAGTTTACGTTGTTATTATTGTGATGTTATGTTCTTTGAGACATGAGGTAATTAAATGGTGTCTCTCGTGAAGCTTTGCAGACTCTGCTGTGTGCGTTCATGTGTTTTGAAGGAGGTGTGGCTTTTGAGAGCACTCTGAAGGGAGAGGGTGGGATCTTATGCTTTCAAAGCTAGCCTCTCCGAAATTGCCTACCCTACCTTTAAATATTTTAAAACTGCAAGGAGTCACTATCATGTTTGGAGGTTATGTTTCACAAAAATCAAAAAAGAGAATGTTTTCAGAAGGTGAAACTTCTGTCTTTGTGCGGGGCCGGCCAAGTGCTGACACTGAAAATACTCCAGTATCCAGTTTTTAATATCAGATGTGGAATTTGAACTTGGAGTGGAATTTGGACCCATACATCCAAAAATTCCTGAGAGACCTGAGGTAGAGGATATTGTTTTAACAACTGGATGGCCCCCAAGCTGAGCCTGGGTCACAATGTTCTGCTCTTTATTCATCATGGAGAGAAATGAAAAACCAGAACATTCTGTTCAAAAGCATGTGATGGGCTCTCCAGCTGAGGAGAAAGAGCGCCGGCCCACGGTCTTAAGCAACCTGTCAGTCAAAGAAGTCACAACAGAATGAAACGTTTAAACTAGCAGAACCAAATAAACATTAGAAAGCTGGTTTGAAATTTAACACAAACAAAGCTTGCACTAAAATCTGAATCAGAAAGTACCTTATTGCCAAGTATGCTTGCACATACAAGGAATTTATTAATTCGGTATTAAAGCTTCCAGTACATGCATATAAATGTAACAAGACAAATAATACAATTTAAGAATAAAATATAAAAAAAAGTATAAAGAGACAGATGGGTTTAGTCAGAATATTGACATGCTGTCATAATTTTTTCACCTTCATGACGTTCTAAACCCGTATGACTTCTGTGGAGCTTAGAAAGAAATGTCAGAACTGAACTTGATGTTGAGCACTGTAAAAGTAGTCCACATTACTTGTGTGCTGTATTCATTTTTACATTCAATTCAACATGGCATGTTAACAAAAGCTAAAAGAAAAGCTTCAGTTTGCCATATTTTAATAAACTGTGAAAAAATTTACTATATTTAATTATTTAATTTTTGTTGCATGAAAAAGAGCAGCTTGAACATTCTTCAAAATATCTTCTATTGTGTTCAATGCATAAAAGAAATTTAGGTTTGAAGGATATGAGAGTAAATGTCAGATTTTTTTTTTCTTGAACTATTCTTTAACATAAGTTTAACTTGAATACAGAAATGACCATATTTTATTACTTTAAAATGTTTGAGAGAGACAAACACGAAGGTTAGTAAATCTTATTATATAAATACTAACAATCACAATCCAAGTATCATTAGATATATGTCTCTGGCATTGTTCAGTCAAGTCGCTTTTCATTTAATATCTGTTTAAGTTAATTTTATCCCAATCAAAGAAATGTATGCTGCCACTGTTTTTGTCAATATGATTTGATTTAATTTCCTCATGATTTTGCCCAGCAACAGAGACTGAAACTACTGATGATTGTGCTTACACACACACACGCACAAATATACTGTATTCTTCATGGAGAAAGAATTGTGTTGGTGTTTCATGGCAGAGGCGTTTTGAGTGTGGACAGCTTCCAAATCGATTCCCTTCATTCTGTGAGCCCACAGCACAGGTTTGCGTAGGGAGATTTGGATAGGTTGGGGGAGTTTACCGTGGGCTTAATGCTGGGGAATACGGTGATACTAAACAAACGGGATGGGGGTGAGCAAAAACAATCGATACTTGCTAGGTTAAACTCTGGTTAGCTATGCTTGTGTTTAGGTTTTGAGGCGTGACGGTGGACTGACCCGTTTAAACTCTCCCATCTAATACGTGCACTTTAAATCTAAGGTTAAAGGCGTTTCAGAGTCTGATGAAATTAGCTTAATAATATTCAACTTTAAAAAAAGACCATCACACCAGCTATATGTAGTACAGTGTCTAGCCCTTGTCTGTTTTACATTTTACTCTGAAATGTTAATAAAGTGAGAACATATTGCGACGGCTGCTCCGTCTCGCACTTTTTGACTCGGTTCTGCTATGCATGCACACTTAATTATCCAAGCTCAGCCGGCGGAGGTCATTCTCTTCTCACCACGACACACACTGCTCCCCCTCAATGTGTTGGGGAATTTGGCGCAGAACATTTCGCAGGCTTCCTCTCTCTTATTTTCTTTTCTTAATAAAGGAGCCAAGACCTGGAGGCGGCGACAGACACAGACTGAGGGAGAAAGACAGGGAGGGGAGTGTTGAAAGTGACGAAAGTGACAAAAGATATAGCGTGATGTGTGGGAGACAAGGTCCAAATAAGATTAAAGGTATTAAGAACAAAACTCATTTTGCAGCCTTGGAGGAGAAATTCAGCGGACTTGTGTAATGCAGCAAGACATCTTATCCAAAACTAGACCGCAAAGTATCAAAATACACAATATCTGATTCTGGCTAACTAATTGATATGCAGTTTTTTCATATTTTTAATGGTAGTGTGTGTAATTCCTTTTGACTTTCTCCTATCCCAGTTTAACATGCAGAGACAATTATCAGTTATTAGTTTGATTTGCAATTTACAATTACAATTATTAGGTTGATTTGTAAATATAGAGGCTCCTTGGCTCAAAATATTGCTCTGTTTGTTTGAGGATCCTATCCAGTTCTACATAGAAACTTTGTCTCAACCAATGATGTGATTTGGGGGGCGGGACCAGGATTTCCAGGTCTACAAAACAGAAGCAGTCCAATAGCCAATAGCCCAATGACCCTATCCCAAATATATCAAAACTTAAAATATGCCACTCCCATACCTAAAATACATATTTTACATTCACTGTTATGCATTATTCCCAATTTCAACTTAAAAATGTATGAAATATGATTACCCCTCACCATTGTCCCTCCCTCACAAAACACATCTAGCACAGGTTTATCATTGGTAGAATATAAAATGGGCAAAATATTTTAAAGAGGACCTTTTATGCAAAATTCTTTTACATGCTGTTTGAACATAAATGTGTCGGCAGTGTGTGTACACAACCACCATATAATGGTAAAAATCCACCCACTCCTCTTTTTTTTAATCCCCATAAATCATAAGCAGTGTCTCAGAACAAGCCGTTTGCAGATTCTAGCAGTGTGATGTCACATGTTAAGGCCCCGCCCACGACTGCTGACGGACTCTACCCTATTAGCATAGACTTTGCCGTGAATGTACTGTACACAGTTCCTCCTCGCCAGAGCATTTAACAGCAGTGTTCAAGTAAGAAATGTATTTTTATTCAAACAATAGCAGTGAGTTATCTTCAGTTTTTCTTTTGTTGTTTGATTCCTATTAATAGAGTATATAGCAGTTGGTATTGTATATTATGCTGCTTTTACTTTCCCTGCTGTTTACATTCACAGACATAATCGACTGTTTATGTGAACTTTGTGTGTTTTTGTTTTTTAACATAACCTTGTGTATTTGACAGTTTAAGCGCAATAACACGTGAAAGAGAACTTAATTTAATACTCACGGGATGTGCCGTCTGACAGCCAGCTTTCTGTGCGTGTGCTTCAGATGTGTGCGCGCAAAAAACATATATCAGAAGTTTAGACCGATATGGCCTTAAAATGTATGCAGATAATAAACTTTCATGAGAATGAAAAACGGCAATGTCACTTGAGCGTGACTGCGATTAGAGATGATAATCAAAACCAAACAGATGTTTTCGTTTTTTGGCAGAGTATCCGAGGCACGAGCTGCACAGGCTCCGCATGGGTGGGGAGCAGCAGCTCATTTGCATTTAAAGATACATGCACAAAAACAGCATGTTTTTCCTTAGAAAAGGTAAAGTAGAAAGGATGAATTTACATTTCATTCTGACTTTCAACAGGCCATTTAGGCTATTGTTTAATGTGTTAACCAATAGTCAGTTAGCTGTTTAGATTTTAAATGTTATGCTAATTAGGGCTCCACGATTTTAGAAAAAATCTAATTGCGATTATTCTGGTTAAAATTGCGATTTGCGATTTTAAAATGCGATTTTATTATTACTTTTTTTTTACAAATGAAGAAAGAAAAAAAAAAAAGATATATATATATATATATATATATATATATATATATATATATATATATATATATATATATATATATATATATATATATATATATATATATATATATATATATATATATATATATATACACTCACCTAAAGGATTATTAGGAACACCTGTTCTATTTCTCATTAATGCAATTATTTAATCAACCAATCACATGGCAGTTGCTTCAATGCATTTAGGGGTGTGGTCCTGGTCAAGACAATCTCCTGAACTCCAAACTGAATGTCAGAATGGGAAAGAAAGGTGATTTAAGCAATTTTGAGCGTGGCATGGTTGTTGGTGCCAGACGGGCCGGTCTGAGTATTTCACAATCTGCTCAGTTACTGGGATTTTCACGCACAACCATTTCTAGAGTTTACAAAGAATGGTGTGAAAAGGGAAAAACATCCAGTGTGCGGCAGTCCTGTGGGCGAAAATGCCTTGTTGACGCTAGAGGTCAGAGGAGAATGGGCTGACTGATTCAAGCTGATAGAAGAGCAACTTTGACTGAAATAACCACTCGTTACAACCGAGGTATGCAGCAAAGCATTTGTGAAGCCACAACACGCACAACCTTGAGGCGGATGGGCTACAACAGCAGAAGACCCCACCGGGTACCACTCATCTCCACTACAAATAGGAAAAAGAAGCTACAATTTGCACGAACTCACAAAAATTGGACATATGAAGACTGGAAAAATGTTGCCTGGTATGATGAGTCTTGATTTCTGTTGAGACATTCAGATGGTAGAGTCAGAATTTGGCGTAAACAGAATGAGAACATGGATCCATCATGCCTTGTTACCACTGTGCAGGCTGGTGGTGGTGGTGTAATGGTGTGGGAGATGTTTTCTTGGCACACTTTAGGCCCCTTAGTGCCAATTGGGCATCGTTTAAATGCCACGGCCTACCTGAGCATTGTTTCTGACCATGTCCATCCCTTTATGACCACCATGTACCCATCCTCTGATGGCTACTTCCAGCAGGATAATGCACCATGTCACAAAGCTCGAATCATTTCAAATTGGTTTCTTGAACATGACAATGAGTTCACTGTACTAAAATGGCCCCCACAGTCACCAGATCTCAACCCAATAGAGCATCTTTGGGATGTGGTGGAACGGGAGCTTCGTGCCCTGGATGTGCATCCCACAAATCTCCATCAACTGCAAGATGCTATCCTATCAATATGGGCCAACATTTCTAAAGAATGCTTTCAGCACCTTGTTGAATCAATGCAACGTAGAATTAAGGCAGTTCTGAAGGCGAAAGGGGGTCAAACACAGTATTAGTATGGTGTTCCTAATAATCCTTTAGGTGAGTGTATATACACACATACACATACATACACACACACACACACACACACACACACTTTACATTTGTAAAAATAATCGCAATTAGATATTTTCCTCAAATCTTGGAGCCCTAATTATATGTTATGCTTATATATTATGACTAATAATAATAATTATGATGATTATTATTGCTAATAATATGTATAATAATATTTAACAAAATAAGTAATATATTACTATTACAATACCATTTTCATTATTAAGAGTAAATACTTCATTAGAGTATTTAAGAATAAATATAACAATATTATTATAATAATAATAATAATAATAATAATATTTAGATTTTACAGAAAACTTATTTTACAAAACACTGCATGTTTACCTGTTAACATGCAGGCAGCCTAAAAAATCACTGGCTAAAAATCACTAAAAATGTCTAAGGATTTATTATAAAAAATATTATTATTATTATTATTATTATTATTATTATTATTATTATAAAAATCTATGATATCAATTTCTTATTTTTTTTAGGAAGTATGCAAAATCAAGCCTACCTATAGTCTGTCGAAATATGAAATATGAGCCTCTTATGCATCCACTGTAGGGAAAAAACTACTATACACTGGAGAAAAACCCATGTACTGTCATATACATTTATTTAGAGAAGCATAATTTTCCCTATTTTTTTTTATAATAAAAAGAAGACGTTTTGATTAAACATGAAGACAATAAACACATGATATATGGTGTATTTGAGTTCTTTAAGCCTTCTCTGTATTTTCATAAAGTATATTATAATGCAGTGCTAATCGACAGACTTCATCACTGTATAGAATATTATAAAATAATTAATCACCTGCCTCATTCTGTAATAAGAAGCCACATCAGCTCACAAAAAGGAAATATCAAACACTCGACTGACTATATGAAGTGAGTTAAAACATTAAACGTTGTCTTTTTTTTGTTTTTTCAAACGCATGTTATAAGCGACTCAAACTCGCAGTGCTTTCAGACGGAGCAGCGTTTACTACTGATCACAGAGCCGTTCTTCACTAACACGGTGGGCATATTTATTTCATTAAAATCGCAGCCTTTACGCTTTCATAATCGCACATAAGCCAAATCGCGATTGCGGTTCGATTTTGATTAATCGTGCAGCCCTAATGCTAATGTTGTAGGCAACGCAGACTTTCTGATGTCTTGACAGTAGTTGAAGTAATTTATTGTCAGTTAATAATAATGTAATAAAGTGTACTGCAATAATAGTAAATAATTTGAAAAAGAAGCATTAACATTTTGATACTTGGCGACGCTTTTAAAGATGAACCTTGAGTCTTTGTATCCAAGTCAAAAAGTCTCAAAAGTGAGCATTGGCTTTGCTCCAAGATGGGAGTAGCCTATTTCTGGAATGCTCACTTTTCATGATCCAATCAAGTTCCACCATTCCTTGTTTTTTCTTGTTGCATATCCTGTTTCACTTCATGGTCACATTGTGGAAATAAAGTGGGTTGTGAATGCTATTTCATGATGTCGAGTGGAAAATTAAGACATAAAAGACAACAAACCGCAGACATGAACAGCTGACACACTTGGCCTGAACTTGCCGGCGGACTCCAAATCCCAGGTGCAGGGTAAATTTAGACACTGAGGCTTCTCTCACACCCATCCATCCCATGATCTCCATCGCCACACACAGATGGCCTTGTCTGACTGCTTCAGGGGAGAGGAGGGCAGGTGACATTAACAGCCGGGCCAGGGAAGAGAACCCAGACACGCAGGGTGGTTTGAGGTCTTATCAGGGTCGGATGAGTCATGAGAATGGCAGGCGATTGTGCGACGGGCAGCCGATGACACAGAGAGCGGTCAGAGAACATCAGTTTGGCTGAGCAGACGGGAAAGCGAATGAGAGAACGTGTCCTGCTCAACTGCAGGACAATAACACTGCTGCATCAGACACACTGACAATGTACCGAATTACAGTCTAAAGGCGCGGCCACATTTACTCTTGATCTGTGAAATTTTGCATACAGAATTAATTTCATTTGGAATCTGTGCGATCTGGAGATTATAGAGAGGTGACGCATCAGGTTCAAGTTGGTCATGCAAGTTCGCCACGCTGACCAACAGAAATTTGGTTTGAAATTGACTTATGTGTGAGCTGTGCTTCATATATCACTATTGACACTTATAATAGTCAACATTTCAGTAATATCACCACACCTCAAGGCAAGAATCACTTTTACTGTTGCTCATATGTAGGGTTAGTGAAGTAGACAAACTACTAACCTGAAGTATTAAACTTTGGTGTTACTCGTCCTTCACTGTTTTTGATACAGACATGTATCAAATCGCTGTCCATAGCCATGCCTCCTCCAAAACGCATTAATGCGCACATACCAGGAGCGGGATGACCAGAGACAATGTTATTGGATTACATCATGTGTCATTCCCCTGTGAGAAAACATTACAGTACAGTGAGTAACAGTACTACAATAACGAACATAACAACTGATTGCCTGCCATTCTCGCTCTGTCTGCACAGTGTACGTGAACGTGCTGAACGTATGATGTCTGTGTGAACAGGCTGCGCAGTGGTATGCAAACACACGTTGACTTACCAGGAACATATGCTATAATTTCATTCGGACCGAATGCAATGATTGAACAAACATTTTATGGTCCTACACCTTCCACGGATTATATATATTTATAAAAATACATTTAGACTGCTTAACATAGTGATTTCTATCAACTTTCATTTCTATACTTTCAACCAGCATAACAAAAAATGTTTCTGTAGAGAATTGCACCTTTTAAACGGTATATGTACTCTAGCAAATTTTAACTACTCAATTTGTTATATCTTTAAAAAAAATGTAAACTGTATTATTGCACCGCTCTTCATATAAAGTTGAATATAAAATTATAACTTTTTCCACATACACTTGCGCAAGGAGGTTATACACTATAAAGCTCAGTGAATTCAAGCAGTACCGTGATAAGTTGCCACCTGTGCAATAAGTCCATTCGTGAAATTTCCTCACTACTAAATATTACTAAGTATTACAACAAAGTGGAAGCAATTGGGAACAACAGCAACTCAGCCGCAAAGTGGTAGGCCATGTAAAATCACAGAGCGGGGTTAGCACATGCTGAGGCACACAGTGCACAGAATTCCACAACTCAATAGCTACAGTCAATAGCTACAGACCTCCAAACTTCGTGTGGCCTTCAGATTAGCTCAAGAACAATGTGTAGAGAGCTTCATGGAATGGGTTTCCATGGCCGAGTAGCTGCATCCAAGCCTTACATCACCAAGTGCAATGCAATGCAAAGCGTCGGAGGCAGTGATGTAAAGCACGCTGCCACTGGACTCTAGAGCAGTGGAGACATGTTCTCTGAAGTTCCATAAAGACATGGATGAGTGAGTTTGGTGTGGAGGAACTTGACTGGCCTGCACAGAGTCCTGACCTCAACCCTTTGGGATGAATTAGAACGGAGACTGCGAGCCAGGCCTTCTCGTCCAACATCAGTGCCAGACCTCACAAATGCGCTTCTAGAAGAATGGTCAAAAATTCCCATAAACACACTCCTAAACCTTGTGGATAGGATCCCAGAAGAGTTGAAGCTGTTATAGCTGCAAAGGGTGGGACAACTCCATATTAAACCCTACGGATTAAGAATGGAATGTCATTAAAGTTTGTCCCAAAACTTTTGGCAATATAGTGTACAAGTATGTCCAAATATATCCATATATAGTCATGTAAAGCGATACATAGCATATCTCAACTTCTTGAGTATCATCACAAAACGTAAACAATATTATCACCCATCTCTAATCTGCTAAATGCAACTACAAGGCATTAAGATAATAAGAATTAACATGATTTTTTTTTTGTAAAGCTGCTTTGAAACAATGAATACTGTGAAGTAAATTTGACTTGAGGTTTTTACCATGGTAGGTGAATGAAATGAGCATCTAAGTGGCAGCATATAATAAGACATCTGAGTGGCAGCATGTAGCATCTTATTTTGGCCAGGATCAGCACACTTTGACAGGAAGAGAGTGTCTGACCATAATGTAAAGCAACCAACCACAAGTTGTTTTAGTTTTACCTTTTGGTGAGGGTAAATCTGAAGTAGCAAGACATTGGACTGGCGAGAAGAAAAATATTGCGAGGCTGTCTTCGTTAACATCTGAACAAAAAATAAAAATAAATCTGTACACAATTAAAATATATAGAGAACATAAAGAAGTTTTGTGATATGCAGATCTGTGCCTCAAAAATTTCTTTCAAAGATTTGACAGTCACAAACCTAAGCACCGTAGCATTATTGCAGTGAGTTTTGCACACACAAGCACCACTCACATTTAGTTCAGAAATTGTAAAAATCTATATTGCAATGCAACGAGATACTAGCAACAATGTCTGCATGGCTCAGATTTTGGTCTGCATTTCTAGATCATCCTGAATTTGAGTGGCACGCCTGGCTGTCTGCTCAGGACAGATAGATAGTTGTCTGTCCTCAACCAGACATTCGAGTGTGTTTGAGTTTGTTTGGGCGTTGTGTAGAGACTGGCGTCTTAAACATGGTGTCTCATTTCCCCTGCTGGTGATCAAATCTGCGATTAACTCCACAGACGAGACAGCGGCCGGCGAACAGCCTGATACAAGCTTGCAGAAATCCTTCCCGCTATAATGGCTCTGAAGTGAATGTTTTATGATGGATGTTATGTCATCGGGTGCGGCGTCAGGTCACGCGTTGTGAGTCTGGGTAGATTAGAGACACGTAAAACTCTATCACAACATCCCTGACCTCTTTTATTCAGAGCAGCCTGCCGAAAAACTGCCTCGTATGTTCTCTTCTTTGGGATGTTTTAAGTGCACCTGCACAAAAGATTAACAAAGGCTCCTTTGTTAATTGGAGGGAGAAATTCTGATTTTTTTCAATGAAAAAACATTTGTATCATTATTTTAGCTTACGTTTCATCTTTTCAGTGGTGTTGATCTAATCCTTAAAGGAACAGTTTAACCCTCATATTGTTCCAAACTCGTATGATTTCTTTCTTAGAAGACAAATGGATATTTTTTGCAGAATGTTCAAGCTGCTCTTTTCTATATAATGACATTAGACATTGCTGCAACTTTTAAGCTCTAAAAAGACTAAAAAAGTACCATAATTTACAGCTAATAATGGCTTAAATTATTCCAGTGTTATTGTTAACTAAACTATTAATAATATTGCTGATATGAAATAAATAAAATAAATATTAGATGAACTTTTAAAAAATGTAAATGCTCTTGGCAAGTAACTGAAATAAAATGAATGAACACACTAATGTGAGTAAAAATGTTTTTTATATGTGATAGTATTGCATTGTTACAGATCGTTTGATATCTATTGATTGTGTACGTGTTTAACTGAACATAACTTAGCACGCTCTCACAGGCTGGAGAATCCTTTATCTGAGGTGTTGTTGGTTCATTGTCCTGCAATTCGTGATCAGACTCGGACATGTATAGGCCAGGGCTCGCAAAGCCCAACGTCCCGGGGCTATGTGTTTTCCAGACGGGCTACCAAAACGTATCACCGGCCTGCCAACGGGCTATCTTAAATAGTAAAATAACATTCCTTTCTTGATTGCGTTGTTCACTCTCTTGACTTGATATTGACTTGAGGTGTGTGTGTTAGTGATGCGCGGTTTGTGGTTATATCCACCGATCGGGCGGGCCAAGTAATAAAAAATAACATTCCAATTAATTGCGGGTGGATGAGGGATAAATCATTGTGTTTGTTTAATAAAGACATATTGCGAGCCCTGTGGGCGAATCATCCCGTTTGCCGTTTTTCCACACGTTTTCAAAACAATTCCTCGGGTGTACTCACGGGGGAGCCAAAGCTTATTGTTACATGCAAAACTGTTATCCAATCATAGCAGTGGGCGTTTACTTCCAAGTCTTGAGTGCGGCACGCCCATAAAAACAGAGTGTTCCATGAGAGAGGCTCAAAACCAGGGTATAAAATAGCCTATTACTTATTCATTATGATGTTTTTGAATGTAAAAACCACACGAACGTCATAAGTTGACCTCAGACAACTGTATAAAAAAAGACAAAAAGCCAGTTCATGACCCCTTTAAGTTGAAGTACTAAAAACAAAATAAAATTAAACTAAATATAATTGTGTAAAAATTACAAAAAAACATTAAAATGTCCAAAACTTAAACTAATTACAAAAACGGAAAATGCAAAAAGCTAATTCAATATTTTAATAAATACAATATTTGTATATAAATAGTACTAAAGTAACACCTGCCAGTTCCTCACATAAAGCACGCAATGTTTATGTAAACATTTGTTTAAAATATTTTCATTGCTACAGATTTATCCATTGCATTTACTAAATTTATTTTAATGCGTCGTTTATTTTGTACTATTGTGCTGACTTTTTCAAAAATAATTCAAACAATTAAATTAATAAAATAAACACATTTCTGAATATTCCACAATCAAAAATTATCAAAGGAGTTTTTGCTTACTGAAACTATGGCCTAGCAGTTAGATATGCATAAAAACCTGTGCACTCTGAATCCCAGAAATTGTTTAGAAACCAGCCAGTGAGATTGGAGCTTACCGTTTTAGCCAGCTCATACCATTTTTGTGTGCAGTATCCATCAGACAGCCCGTGACTGGTCTATGGGCGTACCGTCTGAGGTTTAGACTAGTCTAAGAGCAACTGGGTAGAAATGTTTCACATGCGCTATAAAGTTTTGAAATATCTGTTTATCTTAGCACTCCACCCAAAGCCAAATTGTAATTGTTATTTTCCTGCATGCGGTGCATTGCATCAACCTGCATATACTTAATTATTCAGTCTGTCTGGTATGTGATGCCTTCAGTTGTATAATAGTGCTGCATTGTGTCATAACAATCCTAACCGTCCACCCTTGAAGGCATATTTCTCTCTTTGTCTTACTACAGAGTGCAAGTTCCACTGCACCAATGGCAGATGTCTGAAACTTCTCTCACTGATTTGTAATCATCTGAATGAATGTGGAGACAACAGTGATGAGGAACATTGTCCTGCTGCTGTACCTCCACCCCCAGACACCATCCAGTGTAAGTCCATCCGCCTACCTGTGTCTCAACACCACATCTGCATCTCTGGCAGGTGATATTGCATCAGTGTTGGGGAAGCTACTGTAGAAAGCTACTCAGAATTTAATGCACCACTAACCATCATTTTAGAAAAAGTAGCAAATTAACTAAGTTACATTGAAGCGAGTTAGTGTAAATTAAAGGGGTCATGACATGAGAAATCAAATTTCCCTTCTTTTGATTAAAACATCATGCAAATTTTATAGCTTAAAGTGCCCCCTCATTATAAACAAAACATTTATTTACATCATTGCACCATAGGTCTCGCCCACTGGCACTAAATCACTTAACTGCTAACATCTGCTTACACTGCATGCGAGCGCCGCGTCAAAAGCAAATAGAACCCATTGTAATCACTGACACTGTCTTGGATGCCGTATACAGATGTACATTAAATTTCTGACGTACTCCACACGCTCGAGTCCAATAGAGACTGTCGAGAGGACAAACGAAACACTGTAAATGACATGATCAATAAGTTATGACAACATATGTTTTTACATTGCTTTATCTCATCAAAATAAGTTAAGCAATTTTCAACTTTATACGTTATACAAGATTCAACTCGTTTTTTAAGTCAGTTTAATGTAATTTCAGTTGAAATGACTTACATTTTTAAGTACAATAAACTTGTTTAAGGCAGCAACTTTTTTTTTTTTTTTACAGTGAAGAGTGAAAGAACGTTCGGCTTGACGTGTCCAGTTTAAACAGCTTTTTTACATACAGACTTCAGAAAGATACCAGCGTCAGAAACAAGTGGATGGTTTATTTTATTGGCGTCCCAGATCGCGTTGAAGGATTATATGTTTGTTCTGAGCATAGATGATGTTTTCAAAACACTTAGTTGCTTGCAATAGCGAGGGGGGCGTTGATACTGTTTCTGGTACAATGACAATCTTAACAGTGGCCGTTTACTGACAAGTCTAAAGGAGCCGCCCCTTAAAAACAGGTTATTTCATATAGAGGGTCAGAATGAAGGTTGAAAATAATTTGCAGGTGGGATGGGTGGGACATGTCCCCACCACGTTTTGCCAGGGTCGATATTGTCCCCACCACTTTTTGAAACATTTCGCGGCACGGATGAACAACCAAAACATCTCCAGTTAACTAGCAGAGCATAATTTTGTTTCTTTTGTTATCAAAGAATTTGTTAGCATCTGGCACTCGTTGCCGCTATTAGCAGTGGCACGAAATTCTCTTGTGGCTCTTGCACACTGTGCAGTCTTCACACAGACGAGCGCTTTAATCTATCACTTAACGCCGTAGCGGAGACTTTCTATTTGTTCCTCTGAAATCACAAAACAAAATGCACTAAAAAATGACCCTGCTCTTTATATAGAATCACTGATGATATTTGGTTTTGAATTGATGAGAAAAAAACTATACGAGGGCAGATTAGGACCCAGAACCTCTGACACGCTTAACAAAAGTTCTACCACTAGACCATTAAGGAATACAAACAAATTTTGCGAATCTCTGCATTTATTCTCAGCACTAACGATATGTTGTGTTTAGATGCAAAGAATAAAACTATCACATTATGATGAGTATAACATGAGTTCTATATCAATAAATTAAACCCAATGTACTTTTGAAACTGATTTCTGGGCATCTTAATATGATTTTTTTTTTCTGCAATTGTTATTGTATTTTACATTTGATATAGCATTGTTTTAGCATTGCTATATCAGATATATATATGTTTTTTTTTTTTTTTTGCAAAAAACGTTATTAACATTACAAGTTAACCTCAAGGAACATATTGAAATAATAATAAAATAAAACCCATGTCATGACCCCTTTAAATATTACTTTGTGATTCATGTAAAAAGTATATATGTGGCACAAACACAAAAAGGGATGGATGAGAGCCTGATGTATTAATGCACTAAACAAATATAAATAAACAACAAACTAAACAGCAATATTTCAATATTTTTCACTACAAAAGAGATTTGTTGAATCAATTTTTCTTTCTTTGAACCAGTATATTATGATAGTCCAAACTAAGCAACTGGCTAAAATGAATCAGACTTCTCAATGCTATTGGAGAGAGACAGACTACCAGAGTGTTTGATTACTGTCACAATTGGTTGCAAAGCTGGGTGTGCAATCTAATGTGAAATAAAAACAGCAATATAACACTACTTGTTGGAAAAAATAGCTTGTTACTGGAAAAGCTGCACTATTTTGAAAACAGCTGAACTGTTGTTATGCTATTGAAAAATGTAGTTAGGTTTGTACTGTGGCCCAGATCTTTTTGCTGTGTGTTCTCTGCTGTTGTCTTTGCTGATCCATCTCGTTTTATTGATATTTAGTACAACAATATGCCAGTAGATGCTGTGTGGTACATTTGATTTACCACAGTAAGGCTAGAAACATGTAGTATATACAGAGTGTATATACTGAGAACAATTCTTCTGCTGAGGAATACAGTTCATTAGCATTACTGTAGATGATATTGCAGATATGTTAACTTGGTGCATTAAAATAGAATTTCAATTGATGTGTGTTAGCTGTAAAGTGGCTTATCCAATAGGATCTGAGAGTTGGAGCTATCTAGCCTGGATGCCAGCCAAACTTAGCCCCGCCCACAACATTTGAGGTCAGAAAGTTCGGTCTGGACTTGATCCGTTGTGGAGCAACCAGAGCTGTTTGGACCAATCAAATTGTCAGGGTGGGCTTTATACGATGATGGACAGATGATCAACAGTAGCGTAATCATCCACGTCACCAAATAGTGCTTGGGTTGAATTTGTTTACTAAACGGAGAACTTGTTCGTATATGCATTCATCTTTACTATTTCTCTCAAAAATGATGAATGTGTTGGTAAGTACTCTGTAATCCTTTTTAATTCTTTTTACAACACCAGCAAAGATCGTTTGCACTCATCTTCTTCTTATACTTCTTCCAGTGTGCGTGCAGTTGAGTTCTGTTGACAACTATGCGTTGCTCAACATACGTCACCTTACTCCGTGGCTCTGATTGGTTGTAGGTCTATCCAACTGAGTACAGAGGCATTTTCTTTCCTGGTTCGGTTGAAACACGCCCCATAATCAGAGCCCAATGGAGCTGTATCAGACTCATATTCTGACTAGAATCTGAGTATAACGACGTCAGGCTAGGAGCTATCCGATGGCAACTAATTATTTGATACTCAATTAATTAATCTGTCAATTTCTTTAGTCTGATTTTCATTAAATATTACCCTACAATTTTATAAGTGTTCTCGATAAAACAATGCTCAAATGGAAGTCTATGTAATGTATGCTATACATTGTGTGCAAACTGTTTTAAAATATAAGATAAAGGCTGCAAAATAACGTGAAAGGAACAGAACATTCTAAATAACCAAAATTACCCAACCACAATCTAAGTGTTAACAAGTCAGAGGTAAAAATGTGCTGGAACACACACATTCCCACCTCTGAACATGTCAACATTCAGTCATTTAAAGCATTACTCAACATTTTTCTGTAATTCAGTTAAAGTTAATATTCTTGTTAAACATGATTTGCATTGCATATATGACTTTTACCGATGGGCAATTTAAAACCCAAAATGTGATGTTTAACAACAAGTATTCTTTAATGATTGCACTCCCTTTCTGTTACAGAAAGTACAACAAAGACTGCAACATTTACTCATTCGCTTGATGTGATATTAAAACTGGAAATGATTGCAATTTGAGAATAGTAAAATGCACATACTGTTCAAAAGTTTGGGGTCTGTACATTTTTCCGATTTACACTTTATTTTAAGGCGACGTAGTTATATTTGTACTTAAGTACTGAGCAATATTAATTAACTACATGTACTATAGAGTTGTGGTTAGGGTTTGGTTTAGTTACTTGTAATTATACATAATTTACTGTTATTACTATAGTAATGTAGTGTAACGTCACTTTAAAATAAAGTGTTACCAAATTCTCTTATGCCATTAAGAATGTATTTATTTGATCAAAGAATACAGTAAAATATTGTAATATTGTGAAATATTATTACAATTTAAAATGTGTTTTCTATTTGAATATATTTTAAAATGTAATTTATTCCTGTGATGGCAAAGCTGAATTTTTTAGCATCATTACTCCAGTCTTCAGTGTCACATGATCCTTCAGAAATCATTCTAATATGCTGATTTTCTGCTCAAGAAACACTTTTTATTATTATTATCAGTGTTAAAACGAATTGTTCTGCCTAATTTTTTTTAACAGAATTGTCAGTATTCTTTGAATAGAAGGTTCAAAAGAACAGCATTTATTTGAAATGGAAATCATAGGTAACAATGTAAAAATCTTTACTTTCATTTTTGATCAATTAAATGCATCCTTGCTAAATAGAAATAGTTAGTATTAGTGATTTCATCAAATTTATTAGATACTGCGTTTTGGATTAGTTTTTGGTTCTGAGCAGCTGTCATGTTCTGTTTTCCTCTTATCTCTTGAAAGTTGAATGCATCTCTTTATATTGACTCTGTCTGCATCAGTGTTACACTGGTTGCTGTAAAAGGTTGGTTTATTTCATTTGTTGATTTGCTTTATCCTTTGCTAGCAGACTGCGTTTGTGTGTTTGTTTAACAGGGGCTTTTACCGAATATGGTAAAAGGGGATGACCTTCCCTTTACATCCTGTGCATGAATGCGTGCTCATAGGTGTCTGAATCTGTGTTTGTATGTGGACACTGTTTGTTGACTCTGTGATTTATGTGTGTGATTTAGTTCTTGGTTTTACTCGCATACATAAACATTTTTTTTCTTGCGTGATGTCACCCATCTTTAAAACCTCAACAAATGTGCTCAAAGTTCATTTTAGGACTGGATGTATATAAGTGAATTTAGTTTTTATTCAGTAATGCTGTCCACTATTCTGTTGCATTCTGCTTAATTTAATTATTAATGGGACTAAAATACATTTTGACTTGATAAATCAACGTCAGTGTGAACCCCTGTAAGACCCCCAGAAATGTCAGTTTCCGCTGGGGGAAGGGTCATGTCTACATGGTAAACTTTGTTCATTTGTTGCTACCAAAGATTTGGTTGGTGGTAGGTGTACAGTTAGTTGCTACCTCCTTTTTGATTTAGTTTTTACTTCTATTTGTTTTGTATTTGTACTCATTTGTCCTTTCTTTGTGTTTTCTAGTTGTCAGTTTGTTTGTTTTTTTAGTGTTTATATTTTAAAGTTTTGTAAATGCATCTTAATTCTCGTTGCAAACAATTTACCAATGCAAATGTTTAATTTAATTTAATTTATTGTTTTTTGTATTTTATTTTATTTTGTATTTTATTTAATTTTACTTTTGACTGTTGTTGTTGTTGTTACTACTACTACTACTACCTCTTTATGGTTATGATTATGAACCAACAACACCTCAAATACAAAGATTACTCCAGCCTTTGACAGCGTGGTAAGTTATCGTTAATTATGTTCAGTTAGACACGTACACATAATCAGTAGATCTCAAACGATCTGTAACAATGCAATACTATAACATAAAAACACACAAACATAAGTGTGTTGCATCATTCCTGTCAGATCCAATATAGAAGGCACAGCATTGTTTTTTAATCTCATTCTGTCTGCAAATCCAGTCTCTTTTTTACAAACGAATCCGTGGTGAAATGAAGCGAACAAATGTCTTACCCACGTGAGCTGGAACTTCATTAAACATAAAGTTCAACCATGCATTCCTAATATTGGAATCTGAATGAAGCTTTGCTTGTAAGTTCAGTCCGGTTTAGCTCCACGTAGGCCTATGTTATTTATCTATAACATGTCAGGCGCGAGTCGGTGGGCGGGGCTACAGAATTAGGCGTTCTTCTTCTTCTGCTGAGGGGGTGTTTCACTGCACTCTGACATCACAGGGAACATTCGCAGATTGATCGTTTGCTGAGCCAGTTGTCAAAAGCTTTTCTTTGACTAACAAGGAAGTTTTCTGCTCTGAAACTTACAGGATTTTTTTATATTACCATGACCTTTTATATATCAGATGCTCAAGGGAAAGTTGATTTCTCAATTCATGTCCCCTTTAATGTATTTTCATTTTTTTGTAATTGTTTTATTTTATTTGAGTTAATGAAATTTTTTTGTATTTTAGTTTTCATTGTACATTTTGTTAATGATAATAATCCTGCCATGCGTTGACTTTGATGTGATATCAAAATATTTGACAAAATTCAGTGAATTCACACGTATGATATTTGTACATAAAATCATTTCAGATGGACGAGGAAAATGGCTCTGGCGTTTGTTTTTACAGAGTTTTCTATAACCAACAGAACTTTTTTTTTTTTCTCAGCTTTTATTGGCTGTGTCCATTTCCTCCCTCTTTCTTCTTCTCCAGCATCCATCTCTTCATGAGCACTCCCCACGTTGGGATCGCTTGGTTTTGTGTGCTTTATTTAACCTGCTTTTTTTCTATTTTTTTCCCTTGCTGTCTGCTGAACAAGGGCCACTCTTTACCGATGGAACAAGTCCAACTGCTGCACTTAAAATATTTAGCAGTCTGGGCCGCATGTTAATGAAAGCGTCTGCGGCTGGCTGCTATTTTAGAGACACCTGTGTGTGCCATTATTGAATTTTCAGAGGTTGAGGACTGCTGATTTTCGCATCGAGAAAGAGACAGCAAGCGAGAGAGAGACGCAGAGGAAGCAAAATGAGAGATGAACAGACAGGGGTGGGGGGGTTGCAAAAAAATTATTTCAATTCTAATGGCCACGGCGGTAGTGTAGCGTTCAGTCAGACAGATGGATCATGAATATGGTCTAGACGCTTGGTGTCTGGGTGAGTCAGGGGGGCCCTGTACGAGAGGGGTCTTCACACTACCCCACCCCCACATACACACACACCCTCTTTAACACATACCCACTCTATGAGTGGAGAAAATGTAAGCGTTTTCAGGCAGAAAATAAATGTTTGTTTTCATACGCTCATCAGACAGACAGGAGAAGGATGTGACTCTCAATATCACAGGGGTTTTAGGTTCACTGAAGAGCCACAAGATGGAAACAGACAAAATGATTAAACAACATTGTTAAACATAATCTCTGACATTTTGTCTTGATAGAATTAAAAATTTTGGGTGACACCTCATTATTTACTCACTGTCATGCCGTTCCAAACTTTCTTCTGTAGAACACAGAATGATCAAGTCACAATACACATTGTTACAAAGCAGCTTTACAGAAAATCATGAAGTTAATGTTTATATTATCTTAATATCTTCATGCCTTATAGTTGCATTTAGCAGATTAGAGCTAAGCGAATGATAGTTTACATTTTCCAATGATGCAAGCAATCGAGCAGTTGAGATTTGCTAGTAATATACACTCACCTAAAGGATTATTAGGAACACCTGTTCAATTTCTCATTAATGCAATTATCTAATCAACCAATCACATGGCAGTTGCTTCAATGCATTTAGGGGTGTGGTCCTGGTCAAGACCATCTCCTGAACTCCAAACTGAATGTCAGAATGGGAAAGAAAGGTGATTTAAGCAATTTTGAGCGTGGCATGGTTGTTGGTGCCAGACGGGCCGGTCTGAGTATTTCACAATCTGCTCAGTTACTGGGATTTTCACGCACAACCATTTCTAGAGTTTACAAAGAATGGTGTGAAAAGGGAAAAACATCCAGTATGCGGCAGTACTGTGGGCGAAAATGCCTTGTTGATGCTAGAGGTCAGAGTAGAATGGGCCGACTGATTCAAGCTGATAGAAGAGCAACTTTGACTGAAATAACCACTCGTTACAACCGAGGTATGCAGCAAAGCATTTGTGAAGCCACAACACGCACAACCTTGAGGCAGATGGGCTACAACAGCAGAAGACCCCACCGGGTACCACTCATCTCCACTACAAGTAGGAAAAAGAGGCTACAATTTGCACGAGCTCACCAAAATTGGACAGTTGAAGACTGGAAAAATGTTGCCTGGTCTGATGAGTCTCGATTTCTGTTGAGACATTCAGATGGTAGAGTCAGCATTTGGCGTAAACAGAATGAGAACATGGATCCATCATGCCTTGTTACCACTGTGCAGGCTGGTGGTGGTGGTGTAATGGTGTGGGGGATGTTTTCTTGGCACACTTTAGGCCCCTTAGTGCCAATTGGGCATCGTTTAAATGCCACGGCCTACCTGAGCATTGTTTCTGACCATGTCCATCCCTTTATAACCACCATGTACCCATCCTCTGATGGCTACTTCCAGCAGGATAATGCACCATGTCACAAAGCTCGAATCATTTCAAATTGGTTTCTTGAACATGACAATGAGTTCACTGTGCTAAAATGGCCCCCACAGTCACCAGATCTCAACCCAATAGAGCATCTTTGGGATGTGGTGGAACGGGAGCTTCGTGCCCTGGATGTGCATCCCACAAATCTGCATCAACTGCAAGATGCTATCCTATCAATATGGGCCAACATTTCTAAAGAATGCTTTCAGCACCTTGTTGAATCAATGCCACGTAGAATTAAGGCAGTTCTGAAGGCGAAAGGGGGTCAAACACAGTATTAGTATGGTGTTCCTAATAATCCTTTAGGTGAGTGTATAATGCTTTATGTGACTATACTGTATATGTGGATAAAGTTGGATATACTGTATATCAAACTTTATATAAAGAGCTAAGCAATAATATAGAATTTTTTTGCGATGATATAAACCATCAAACAATTGAGATATAGTGTATATCACTCTATGCGAGTATGCTGATAAAGTTTTATATACTTATTTATTTATCGTTATATAAAGAAATGCACAATATAGTTACATTTTGCAATGTTGGTGACCAGTTTTAGTGACCATTGCCTACTATTGTATGGACAAAAAAACAGACATTTCTCAAAATATCATCTTTTATGAACGAAAACTAACGAAAATCAAACAGGTTTGAATGACATGAGGGTGAATAAATTATGACAGAATATTAATTTTTGGGTGAACTCCTCCCTTTAAGGCAAATAAAATAAAAATAAAAACGTCAGTGAGTACATGTACTCCACAAAAATGTATGTAAATGCTAATTATTGACTGGCGAATGACTTGGGATGGAGATATATGTGTGAGAGGATGATAGGTGCTGACGCCTGCTGAGGTGGAAAATCTACAGTGACTCAATTTGTCAAGGGTCTTTTTCCTGCTCAACATGACCTTCCCACAGAACTATATGTGTGATATCAATGTATTCATTACGCTTGACCAGTTTATCTGTGCTTGGATTCCAGCGGTGATATGTGTTTGGGGTCAGAGGTCACTGTCATGGGCCTTTTGAGAGTGGCTATATTGACATTCTTGTACACTTTAAATATGAATTGTATGTCAAAATACAGAAGAAAAGATCTGTCGCTACTTCCATTTATATTGTTTTTACTTTTAGTTGTAAATGTTTCTTATTTTTAATATACCAAAAAAAAGCTATTATTATTATTTTAGTTTAGTTTTGGAGTCATGAAATGTATAGTTTTTTTTTTTTTTTAATTATGGTTTTATTTTATTTGTTAACAGAACATATATACATACACACAACCCTGCCATAAAGTACTATAAAAGCTGCAAATTGATACTCTTTCAGTGGGTTTTCAAAGTATGCATCCACATGCTTGTTTAGCTAAATTTACCCCCCATGTTTCAGGAGTTTGTGATTTTTTTTTTTGTTTTCTTTCAACTTTATTAGTTGAGAAACGGAGAATACATGACCAGCACCCAGAAAAGCAAGTACATAGTTCAGCTTGTAGCCAAAGTTACTAAAATAATACTATGAAAAATACTAAAATAACATAATTTAATAATTATAATGTTGTGTTATTTGATGTATATATTAAATGCACTCATTTGCAAATTCATCTTTACAAATATCTAATTACAAATATATTTAAATTACGTTTCAATAGAAGCGACATTAAAGTATATTTTAGTTTACCACAAATGCTTGTCAGTACGTTTGATAATACATTAATACCATATTTCAAAAACAATAGTAACTACAAAAGTAATTATGAAATTACTTACTGTAGTGACCAAAAGTGATGTCTGGCCTGTGAAAATCTTCATTATTATTCAAATATTATTAATAATTTGTTAAAGATTTTTGCAAGCATATTGCGTAGTTGTGCTTGGAGTCTTTTTTTTTTTTTGATAACGCAATGAAACATGCCAAATTGTGTGGACATAATTTTTGGCGTAATATTAATAACTGATTATGTTGTTGTTACGCATGGTAGCAAGCCAACACGAAGAACACCAGAATTCAGTCTAAATTGTCTTTAATCCAACAACAGAAATACGTAGGAGAATCTCAGGGGAAACAAAAACGCTTTCCACATACTAAAGAAAATAACTGACAAGGAACAGAACAAAACAGGCTGTGTGCGAAATCGCCCCCTATACCCTCATTCACTATTCCCTACATTACTCCACTAAAATTTTTCAATTGAGGGAGTAAATGAGAACGAGTGAGCAAATTCAGACACTAAGTGCACCGGAAGGGCTGCTGCTTTTGCATAGTTTGTACTTGATGTTTAATAATTATTTGAAACTTAGCAAACTGGCAGCTCTGGTAGTAAGATGAAAAGATTTATCTTGAACTCTGTCATGGAGACTATTGCCCAATGTATACTTTGGCCGTCCAAAGCATGACACAATTTTCGTACGTACACCCCGTCCACATGCAGCTCAATTTTTGACACCGCGTGGATGGTGCGCATACAACAGCGCATGTGCTAGAAAGACAGAAGTCTCCACTCGGTGGCAATACGCACAGTACTGCGCACAGTGTGCAGTCATTGAAGAAGAGTGCGGAAAGAGTGATTCAAAAACACTACAATGGACGGCGAACTTGATGAGCATTTGTGCAATGTTTGTGCGTTGTTGTTTCTTCTGAACAATGTTGCAATGGTTGATCAGCTACTTTTTCTTCTTCGATTCTGCCAAGCAAATGTCCTGTTGTCGAATGTCGTCAATTAAAAATCAATTAAATCAATGAAAATTGAATTTTTAATTTATGATATTACACTGTACCCACATTGGACCAGTGGTTTGAAAAATGGATGGATGGATGATTCATGTGGGTGCCATCTTCTGGAGTGGCGCAGGAATTCATTCAGCACGTTACTCTCACAGTGCATTATGGGTGTTCTCTAGCCATTGAGCATACATCGGTTGCACACTCGTTATTGCAGTGCATTGTGGGATTGAATGAGTGCACTTGATAATGTCCTCCTATGGTTCCGGACACCACTACAAATGGCTGTCCCCTTAAATGGGAACTATACAAGGGTATATGAGCGATTTCGGACACAGCCAGGGAGTACTTATACAGAGTTAACAAGGGAACTAAAATGGCAACAGGTGAATCTAATTATTAACTCATGAGTAACCAAGGAAACTGAAAAGGGAAAGGAACACGCTTGACTATGGGCATGTTTACACGACAACGATATGCCTAAAACGTAGATGTTTTTTCTTTGAGTACAGACGACACTATTGTCAATCCCCATTCACATGGATCTGCGAAAAAGACAAAAAACGCTGTATTCTGCTGCTAGGCCATTAGATGGTGATGAAATACTATAGACTGAACATGTAATACGCATGTGCATGACGTCATCGTTTTCGTAAGTTTGCGTTTTCAGGCTCCCAAAACACAGCTGTCGCGTAAATGAACGACCAAAACGGTTTATGTTTTTAGTTAAAAGCGGTGTCGTGTAAACAGCCCCTAAAAGGGCATACAGGAAACCAAAGAGGACAAAGATGTCATCGTCTGAGATAGCAGAGAGTAGCTAGCGCTCTGTAGAGCAGTTTGTCCGTTTAGGGCTACTGTAGAAACATGACGGCGCAAAATGGTGACTTCACACCTGGTGTATGTGGATAGAAATTGCTCATTCTAAGGTAATAAAAACATAACGGTTCATTATGTAAGGTCTTTATACACCACTAAAAACATAGTTAAGTATATTATATTGCATTTCTGTCAATAGATCCTCATGAATACTACACACTGCACCTTTAGCCAAGTTTAGTGTTTTGTTCTTCCCTCATATTTAAAATATTAAAAAAATATTTTCCTCATATTTATTTTAGGGTCATTAAAACAAATATCCCCTCCGGACATCAATTTTGCCTACTACTCTATAAAGATGTACTTAAGTCCTGCTTAAGTGGGTCAAAAAACACTCTAATTGCATTTAATATAAAATTTAACTATACAATTTCATTTTCAGAGCCGTTTTAACTCGCATTAACTCCAATTAACAACCTGCTGGTTGATAACACTTGACAAAGTGTCTTAATGTGATGCTCATGTCGCAAGATGCTGAAAAAACAATGCAGTGACTAAAGACTTTGGTCTACCACATGTGTAAGTAGACTAACAATTGAAAAAATGTGCAGATGAACACAAGAATGTGCCCTGTGTGAGGAGAGCATCTGTGGCTAATTTTCCACAATGTATGTTCAGTCTTTAACATATTATCCTATAGTGAACTTTGGTAGGTGGAAATATCCTGACAGTGTGGCGCCTGGACACACAAAAGGAATCAAAGCATTGAGTCTGTCTGGGGGATGTAATTGGAGTGAATTGAAAAGCACTGTCGCATGTGTTCTTTCTGTCTGTCTGCTGCGCACAAACAAACCCTCATATCCTGACCCGTGCAGTCTGCAGAGAGGAAGAGGGTTTGTGTACTCTAGAAAGAATAATCCAAAAATATAAAGACAATATGAGACGCCGAATGCAAGGGAAGCTAAAACTGCATTATCAAATAAAATCATTGTCTCTTTTGCATTTGCTGTCTTTGTGTCTTTTAATGTAGAAAAATATTGTGACATGATAACATGTTTCATTGTGCTTATGTCGCTGGTGTTCAAGATGTCTGCCTGTTGTTTGTCAGTCCAGTAGAGTCGGCCCTTAAATATTTTTCTGCTCCCTCCCTCTGGCAGTTGTGCGCAGAGTGTGTTCATGTGTTTGGGGAAGGAAGTGAGTGTGTCGATGGTAAAGTGCACGCTACCTCCCTCTCTCTCTCTGCAGCAAACCCCCAAACAGTCAGAGACACTGCATCAGCAACAGGAGGGACGGCAGACTGCAGATACTTGATTTTAAAGCTAGAGTCTGCCTCGAAACTGCTTATTTTAGATTTAGCATGTGACTGTTTCGAAGTTATCTAATCTCACATGTAATGAATAAAACCAAATGCTTTCATAGATTGAATAAAGTTTATATGGAGCGAATGGAAAGTCACAGTTTATGTGTAGTGAGGAGTGACGAGAGAAAACAAGTCATCGGTACGTGATGAAGAAAAAGAGAGACTGTTTTTCCTGGGGTAGAAATGAGAATGTTCCTGCAGCTGTCAGCTGATCTCTGGGTGTGGTCTGTCATCCACAAATCAGACATCTCCCATAAGCACAGTTTGGATGGGACTAGTCTTCTAAATGACGTTTGAGTTACAGTTAGGACATTTGTGATTTCTTGTAGTGGGGTTGGGATCTCCGTAGCAATTGCTGTGGTGGAAGTGTCTTTTTTCTGAATATAGCCATTACAGAAGGTCATGTGCTTTGGATGCATGCATATATATGCGATTAATTGTAAAATCAGTTTGTAAAATCAGATGCACTTTATGAATTTAAAGATATAGTTTATGATTGCTTTCAGTACACGGTCAATAAGATTATCATATGCATGGTTCCAGAGATGGCAACTTAATTACCAAAAGCCCAAGTATAAATACAATACCATTTAAAGTTTGAGGGGGCAGTAATATTATTGTTTTTCTTTTGAAAGAAATTACAAATTTTATTCAGCAAGTACACATGACATAATAAATTGATCAAAAGTGACAGTAAGGACTTATACTTAATATTACAAAAGATTTATATTACAAATAATATACATATCACAGTTTCCACAAAAATATTAAGCAGCACAGCATTGGTAATTAGGAGTGTAACAATATATCGTGTCAATATATTGCAATACAACAATATGTATTGTGGATCGTGACAATCTGTATTGTATACAGTTCACCCAAAATAAAAAATACTGTGTGAGGGAAAAAATTCATGTTTACAGAGTTTTAGTGTCAGTACTACATTTAAACTACTATATATAATATTGAATATAATGTATAATAATGCAATGGGGGAATATTTGTGAATCCTGATAATGCCAAATGTTTTATGTAAAAAAAAAACTTATGTTTTATGTGTATAAAAGTGGCCTATATTATTTTAAATATATCTAGTCAGTGGCCGAATGCAAGCATATTTGTCTAAAATGATTCTGTATTTTCAGCTTCAGAATCATTAATATTTTTATTAAGTCCAAGCCTATTCATTTCCACCCCCAGTGTAATACAAAATGTAGCATTTTAGTCAACTGTACAGTTTTTTTGTTAACCTTTTACCAAATGTCTTGGAGTTGTGACATGAGGGTATTGTTACACCCCTATTGATAATAGTAAGAATCGTTTTTTGAGCAGCAAAACATCATCATATTAGAATGATTTCCAAAGGATCGTGTGACACTGAAGACTATCAGTCCAAACAGGCAAACACAACGAAAACAAAAATCCAAGAGATGTTATCCAGTAAAAGTGCACAATAGTCATAACAAGCAACATTAACAGCAGGCAATGGCAAACGCTTGGTAGTGCAGTGAAACTGGCAATACTTCACAAAGTATACGTGGAAATGGAATGACTTTAATACATGAGACAAACAGGAAATGAGCAGTGTCCATGAACTAGTACTCGGGAAAGGGCTCCTTCTGGTGGCTCTGCCAGTACAAAAATAGTTATCTTAAAATCAAGTAGCCTAAATGCAGCCTTGAGCATAAGAGATTTCATTTTTAAAAACATAAAAAAATCTTAAACCAAAAGTTTTGAACGGTAGTGTATAGTTTAATACACTTTTGTTAATCCATCCATAGTCTAACCAAATTAAAAGCCCCCAAAACTAATTTAAGTATAGTAATATCTAACGATGTGATTTAAGCACTTAAACCATTAGAAACTCCAGAACTATCAGCATTTAAATGATCCTATAAATGCACAGAATCAAATCATTAATCAAAAACCTTTGAATTGTGAATCAAATGAAAGCGATTCACTGTCTACCCAAAGATTCACTCCCCTAGGGAAAGATGCTTTATTTGTTTTGTATTTATTTCCCTAGTTTCTTTTAGAAAAATTCCAATTTAAATCAAAAATGTATTTAAATGTATCCATCCACGAAAAAAGATGGAAATGGCTAACAATGAGCTTTATAGAAATTCTCCATTAGGTTCATTCTGTTCTCTCTTCCTCTGTCCCACTCTTTAGCACAGGAGAAATGACAAACAAGGAGAAGTGTCCTGATCTGAGGTCACAGTCGTGTAGCAGAGACTCTAAAGGTTGCTAAAAGCCAGGCGAGACAGTCAGTAAGGACAAACCTGGGCATATGTTTCCCCCGGTGGATTGTGTGTGTAGTTTTACTTACCATGAGTGTCCTAAGAGGAACGAGAAAAATCAGGAGAACGCTGCAGTCTTTTGGACTGAGAATCCATCCTAAAACCGTGACAAAGTATGGCAGTAGATTGTGAAATGTTTAGGGTTGCCCATGACTAAAGATTTTTCTTGTCGACTAGTAGTCGTTCATTTAAGCCATTAGTCAACTAATCAAATGTTTTAAGCCATTAGTCGACTAATCTCCATGTTTTAAAGGGTTAGTTCACCCAAAAATTATCCCATGATTTACCCTCAAGCCATCCTAGGTGTATATGACATTCTTCTTTCAGACGAACACAATTGAGAGTTATATTAAAAATGTCCTGGCTCTTCCAAGCATTATAATGGCAGTGACTGTTGGGTCATTTTTGAAGTCCATAAAAGTGCATCTATCCATCATATAACTGCTCCACACAGCTCCGGGAGGTTAATAAAGGCCTTCTGAAGCGAATCGATACGTTTGTTCTGGCGAATCACCTTCCGTATTCAAATTACAGAAAAAGTGTAGCGCCTGCGCCTCTCGCAGTTAAAAATTCTTACGCCACGTCTGACGACATTGCACACCAGTTACGCTCGCCAGACGCAGCGTAAGCATTTTGAACTGCGAGAGGCGCGGGTGCTACACTTTTTTTGAAGTTGAATACGGAAGGCGATTTGCCGAAAGCTAGATAACTTACTTTATAAAGTTTTAAATATGGATATTTTTCTTACACAAACGCATCGATTCGCTTCAAGAAGGCCTTTATTAACCCCCCGGAGCCATGTGGAGCAGTTATGATGGATATAGATGCACTTTTATGGACTTCAAAAATGACCTAACAGTCACTGCCATTATAATGCTTGGAAGAGCCTGGACATTTTTAATATAACTCAGATTGTGTTAGTCTGAAAGAAGAATGTCATATACACCTAGGATGGCTTGAGGGTGAGTAAATCATGGGCTAATTTTCATTTTTGGGTGAACTAACCTTTTAAGCCATTAGTCAAAACATTCAATTTGTTGACTAATGGCTTAAAACGTTTTAAGCCATTAGTCGACAAATGGAATGTTTTAAGCCATTAGTCGACTAATCGCATGTTTTGGGTAATTATTAATGATTATGAATTTGTCAGGAGAAAATGGCAAGGAGACATTTTAATTTTTTATTAATAAACAATTTTTTTTCTGGGTCAGTGTCGGCTGCAAAGCTGAAGTTGACACTGCTTAGTCGACTAAAGTCCCGTTTCCACTGAAATTACCCGGAACAATTTGTCCCAGGAACTTTTTTTTCATTTGATTAGTCGACTAATGGCTTAAAACATTCGGTTTGTCGACTAATGGCTTAAAACGTTTTAAGCCATTAGTCGACAAATCGAATGTTTTAAGCCATTAGTCGACAAATCGAATGTTTTAAGCCATTCGTCGACTAATCAAATGTTTTAAGCCATTAGTCGACAAATCGCACATTTTAAGCCATTAGTCGACTAATCACACGTTTTGAGCCATTAGGCGACTCATCGCACATTTTAAGCCATTAGTCGACTAATCGTGCGTTTTAAGCAATTAGTCGACTAATCGCATGTTTTGGGTAATTATTAATGATTATAAATTTGTCAGGAGAAAATGGCAAGGAGACATTTAAATTTTTTATTAATAAACAATTTTTTTCTGGGTCAGTGTCGGCTGCAAAGCTGAAGTTGACACTGCTTAGTCGACTAAAGCCCCGTTTCCACTGAAATTACCCAGAACAATTTGTCCCATTGTTGATTTGAATAGCAAACAACTCTTACTGCAAGCACCGCAACAGACTTTTAAAAATGGTGGTTGAAATAAAATGTTGCGTGTAGTCAGCCAATCAAAATGCTGCGTGAACTCAACCAATCAGCATGTTCAGTGCCCAAGTCCCACCCCAGAAAGTTCCTGAACTTTGAAAAAGTACTACCTCATGAGCAGGGCTGTTTTGAGGGGGAAATATTTACCCAGAAATTAATTTAGACCCTGGTTCCTGCGATCGAAACACACAGAATACTACCCCAAATCCCTAGTTCCTGGGGAAAGTTCCTGCAGTGTAAACGTGACTTAAGCCTCTGCTTGTCGACTACCGACTATTAGGGGGCAGCCTTAGAAATGTTTCTTGTGGTTTCCCCCATTTTGTTAGCCTCCACTCTTGTAGGAAGTTGTGTAATATTTTGTTTTCTGAGTGTTTGGGTTTTTCTCTGGGATGCCATCAAGTAAAATCAAGTCCTGCCCTACATTTTTCTTGTTGAATATCCTGTTTCACTATGAAGTATATAGGATTATGGAAGTAAAATCGGTTGTGAACGTCATTTCAGGTTGACAGTGAGTTTTTCACCAGTAAGTACAACTCATATTTTCCTCATAACATAAAGATTTTGTCTCCCTTTTTTTCTTATTGCTCATGCATTGAAGACTCCCCAGAGCTGTCGTTTAGGTATGGTCTTGTAAAGTCTGTAAATGAATAAAATGAGGTGCTGTGGAGCTCTAAGTGGAAACAGAGCTCAATAACAAAAGTCCAGGTTCAAGAGCAGCTACTCAAACAGAAGTTGTGGAAAGTGTGTTAAAGGTAAAAGTGTGTGTGTGTGAGAGAGAGAGAGCGAGAGAGAGAGAGAGGGGTTCAGTCTAGAGCGAGAAGTCAATAGTCTGAGTCTGTAAGTCTGGTTAATGAATACCGCCCCCTCAGGGTGATCCCTTCATGTAAACACTTCATCACACCAGCAGTGAGAGACTGCATAGCTCCCAGGGGCACGGCCACTCACCGCCCATGACTTTACAGCCTATCAATATCTCCCATCCTCAGGTAAACGCGCGCACACACACACAAACAAACTTTACAGTCTTGACACAAACTGACAAGAACCTGCGTTTGTATTGGTTTATTCCCGTCTACTTTTTAGTAGCTCATTTTGGGGTATTACCATAGTTAGTTAGAGAGAGAGGACTAATGAGGATTACATTAGTTAATGCTGACTGCAGCTACTCTAATCACTCCTAATCAATACTGTTGCCTATTCATGTGTAGTACTTCAGTGTGTGAATGTGTATGTGCGTGTGTTTATTCAGCTATACTTTCAAAAGAAAGTTGTCTCAAGAAGTTAGTTAAATTTGACAAAACCTCCCCTTTAGGGGCAACCCCAAAGCAATGTTTTTTTGTCTAAAATGCAGGGAAAAAAACTTCTAGGGCTATGGGTTGTATTGAGTCAAATATTATGTCAATCAGCTGTATATAAAAACAATAAACATATACGGTATTTAAATAGCTATGTTTCATATTACATGCATGTTTTGCTATTTTTGTGGCAAAAATGACCTTACAAACACATTAAAACTCAACATACACCGATCAGGCATAACATTATGACATGTGAAGTGAATAACACTGATTATCTCTTCATCACGGCACCTGTTATTGGCTGGGCTATATTAGGCAGCAAGTGAACATTTTGTCCTCAAAGTTGATGTGTTAGAAGCAGGAAAAATGGGCAAGCGTAAGGATTTGAGCGAGTTTGACAAGGGCCAAATTGTGATAGAGCCAAATTGTGGCTAGACGACTGAGTCAGAGCATCTCCAAAACTGCAGCTCTTGTGGGGTGTTCCCGGTCTGCAGTGGTCAGTATCTATGAAAAGTGGTCCAAGGAAGGAACAGTGGTGAACCGGCGACAGGGTCATGGGCTGCCAAGGCTCATTGATGCACGTAGGAAGCGAAGGTCCGATCAAACAGACAAGCTACTGTAGCTCAAATTGCTCAAGAAGTTAATGTTGGTTCTGATAGAAAAGTGTCAGAATACACAGTGCATCACAGTTTGTTACGTATGGGGCTGCACAGCCGCAGACCAGTCAGGGTGCCCATGCTGACCCCTGTCCACCTCCAAAAGCGCCAACAGTGGGCACGTGAGCATCAGAACTGGACCACGGAGCAGTGGAAGAAGGTGGTCTGGTCTGATGAATCACTTTTTCTTTTACATCACATGGATGGCCGGGTGCGTGTGCGTCGCTTACCTGGGGAACACGTGGCACCAGGATGCACTATGGAAAGAAGGCAAGCCGGCAGAGGCAGTGTGATGCTTTGGGCAATGTTCTGCTGGGAAACCTTGGGTCCTGCCATCCATGTGAATTGTTACTTTGACACGTACAGTGGGCAAAAAAGTATTTAGTCAGCCACCAATTGCGCAAGTTCTCCCACTTAAAAAGATGAGAGAGGTCTGTAATTTTCATCATAGGTACACTTCAACTATGAGAGACAGAATGAGAAAAATCACATTGTCTGATTTTTAAAGAATTTATTTGCAAATTATGGTGGAAAATAAGTATTTGGTCAATAACAAAAGTTCATCTCAATACTTTGTTATATACCGTTTGTTGGCAATGACAGAGGTCAAGCGTTTTCTGTACGTCTCCACAAGGTTTTTACACACTGCTGCTGGTAGTTTGGCCCATTCCTCCATGCAGATCTCCTCTAGAGCAGTGATGTTTTGGGGCTGTCGCTGGGCAACACGGATTTTCAACTCCCTCCAAAGATTTTCTATGGGGTTGAGATCTGGAGACTGGCTAGGCCACTCCAGGACCTTGAAATGCTTCTTACGAAGCCACTCCTTTGTTGCCCGGGCGGTGTGTTTGGGATCATTGTCATGCTGAAAGACCGAGCCACGTTTCATCTTCAATGCCCTTGCTGATGGAAGGAGGTTTTTACTCAAAATCTCACGATACATGGCCCCATTCATTCTTTCCTTTACACGGATCAGTCGTCCTGGTCCCTTTGCAGAAAAACAGCCCCAAAGCATGATGTTTTCACCCCCATGCTTCACAGTAGGTATGGTGTTCTTTGGATGCAACTCAGCATTCTTTTTCCTCCAAACACAAGAAGTTGAGTTTTTACCAAAAAGTTCTATTTTGGTTTCATCTGACCATATGACATTCTCCCAATCCTCTTCTGGATCATCCAAATGCTCTCTAGCAAACTTCATACGGGCCCGGACATGTACTGGCTTAAGCAGGGGGACACGTCTGGCACTGCAGGATTTGAGTCCCTGGCGGCGTAGTGTGTTACTGATGGTAGCCTTTGTTACTTTGGTCCCAGCTCTCTGCAGGTCATTGACTAGGTCCCCCCGTGTGGTTCTGGGATTTCTGCTCACTGTTCTTGTGATCATTTTGACCCCACGGGGTGAGATCTTGCGTGGAGCCCCAGATCGAGGGAGATTGTCAGTGGTCTTGTATGTCTTCCATTTTCTAATAATTGCTCCCACAGTTGATTTCTTCACACCAAGCTGCTTACCTATCGCAGATTCAGTCTTCCCAGCCTGGTGCAGGTCTACAATTTTGTTTCTGGTGTCCTTTGACAGCTCTTTGGTCTTGGCCATAGTGGAGTTTGGAGTCTGACTGTTTGAGGTTGTGGACAGGTGTCTTTTATACTGATAACGAGTTCAAACAGGTGCCATTAATACAGGTAACGAGTGGAGGACAGAGGAGCCTCTTAAAGAAGAAGTTACAGGTCTGTGAGAGCCAGAAATCTTGCTTTTTTGTAGGTGACCAAATACTTATTTTCCACCATAATTTGCAAATAAATTCTTTAAAAATCAGACAATGTGATTTTCTGGATTTTTTTTCTCATTCTGTCTCTCATAGTTGAAGTGTACCTATGATGAAAATTACAGGCCTCTCTCATCTTTTTAAGTGAGAGAACTTGCACAATTGGTGGCTGACTAAATACTTTTTTGCCCCACTGTACCATGGTTTAAAGAGCACAACAATGAGTTTGAGGTGTTGACTTGGCCTCCAAATTCCCCAGATCTCAATCCAATCGAGCATCTGTGGAATGTGCTGAACAAACAAGTCCGATCCATGGAGGCCCTACCCCGCAACTTACAGGACTTAAAGGATCTTCTGCTAACATCTTGGTGCCAGATACCACAGCACACCTTCAGGGGTCTAGTGGAGTCCATGCCTCGACGGGTCAGGGCTGTTTTGGCAGCAAAATCGGGACCAACACAATATTAGGTCATAATGTTATGCCTGATCAGTGTAAACTTGAGTACTCTTTATCAATCAAAAGGTTTATAAATGGCCTAAAAATGGTTTTAATTTAAAATCTGAAAATGTAATTTTAACTGAAAAAAAGAATGTAAAAATGCTACTGTTTATTTGTTTAAAAGTGTTGAATATAAGTTTAAGTTGTTTACTAAATTCTGTGAAGTACCTTATTTAGGGTGAAAATTGATATACATCTCTGAACAATATATGTACTTTTACAGTAAAATATTTTAAATAAAAGTGCTAAAAAGTATGTCACATTATAATATTTATAAGGTGAAAACCGTAAAAGGAAGTTCCCAAATGTTTGACACATTACATGTTTTATCTACATAGTTTCATTACTTTTATATTAATAGTTAGTTTAGTACAATAATATTTTATTCATTTTAGAAGGTGCTCACTAGTGTATCTGTACAAGTTTGTGTGTTTGTAGAAGTGACCCTGCTGTGAGGAAGGGATCCTGC
The DNA here is from genome assembly GCA_039654625.1 of Rhinogobio ventralis. Taxonomy (NCBI): domain Eukaryota; kingdom Metazoa; phylum Chordata; class Actinopteri; order Cypriniformes; family Gobionidae; genus Rhinogobio; species Rhinogobio ventralis. The sequence goes on along the minus strand of CM077209.1, from coordinate 20,799,948 downwards.
TTCAGTTAGTTACATTTTTCTTATTCCCATCTTAAATGGTCAAATACATAGTGCAATATATCAGTCTAAAGTTCCTGCCTGCTTCTATGAATATAAGGCACATTTAGTTGGCTAGACTTGGTCTAACTGTGATGCTGATCTCTGCTGATGTGATGGCTGACGGCAGTGTGATTTAGACTTCCACCTGAGCAATCACAGGTGGTGTGACGGAGCCAAACTGATGTGTCTGTCTCAGCTGTAAGAAGCGTGGCCTCCAGCAACAGACGCTATGAGTCATCCCTAAAGACACTGACAAGCATTGAAAGGAGTTGTCTGTGGCGTGAGGTGATATTGTAAGAAAGGATGATTAGTATTGGGCAACTATAACATGATTTATATACTATTATAGCTTTTATTAATATTTTAAATAAGCTTTTATTTGTATATTTTTGACATTCTATTTTAATTGTTTTAAATATTGTAATGTTTTTATTAAAATATTTTTAATATTAATATGTTAATATTTTTTTTTATATTTTAATAACTTAACTGTTCAGTTAGTTGCCAAAGCAACTAAACGTTTTTGTTTTAAGTTTCATAGAATATTTATATTTTATTTTATTATTATTTAAATTTTAATAAATATTTAAATTATTTAAATATTAAAATTATATTTAACAATTTTAAAATGATATTTTATAATGACAGTTAAAAGTACTATTGCAGTAATGATAATCCCTAAAATAATGAGTAATTCAAACATTTTAAATATAAATGTGCACTGTAAAGCTTATACAAATAAGCTGAATCTTGTAGAACTTATAAAAACAGTTGAATATTGCTTAACTTATTTTGATGAGTTAAAGCAATGTAAAAACATGTTGTTATAACTTTTATCATTTTTTTTTTTACAGTGTGTAGATGCTACATTATTTGAAGGGGAAACTTCTTTCCTGTCAGTTACTTTCATGAGTTGTTTGCTAAGGCATTATTAATGCTCATATTGTGGTTAGGGGTTTGCACAATTACTAATCATTGGCATGTAATTGTTTGTGCTATGGACATTAATGATACCATAAATCATGTGTCTTAAGGCTGATTTATACTTCTGCGTCGGACCTGCGCCGTAGCCTCTACGGCGTGGGCTACGCGCCGATTTTCATTTATACTTCTTGTCCGCGGCAACGGGGTTCTGGCAGACCAGTCACAGCGCTTGCATAGAATTGATGCATTTTTGGAGAGGTGTATGTCAGGGTACGTCATAGGCTACGAGTGCAACACACGGCCTACGGCGTACACTCGACGCATAAGTATAAATTGGGCTTTACTTGTCAGACTTGTTTTTGCCTGGCTGATGAAGTCATGCAAAACAGTATAAAGTGTAAGTGTTTTAAGACTCTTACACTTAGTAGTTAGTTATATCATTGAAATGATACCCCAGTAACATGTTTTTTTGTTTGTTTGTTTTTTTGTTTTTTCTTTAAATCAGAGGTTGTCATAAAACTCTTCTTATCTGTCTGACCTTAATGTGACCGGCTCGCACGGGGAAAGCTGGTCCCACCACAGATTGTCTTATCGCTGTAAATATCCTCACAGCCACACACTCACATATGTCTGTTACCGCACCTCGGCCTGGAACACTTCAAACCATCACACCGTCAGTGAGAGTTCACAGGGGAAAGTAGGCTGCAAACACAGGTCACTCTTCCCACATTTAAAGCAATGCAGTGGTGTCATGACCCCACATGCCGCCAGAGGGCGCTAAAGCAAAACCTGCATCTCTTTCAACTTCAGTCATAATAAGGCCAATTTTAGCACTCAAGTCTGACAAACAGTTCTTAAAACAAACAGTTAAATAGTGTAAACGTTTCATCTTTGTAAACACGATTGAATTAAGTGGCATGTCCTTTGTTTTTGAGACATAAACATTTCTTTGTTTTGTCTATTCACACTGCTAGCATGTGTTCCTTTAACATTGGCCAGAGTGTCACAAAAACACATCCAGATCACATTTCCCATCAAAGTCAAGAAGATGATGATCTACACATTTTCAAAGTAATGTCAAATAATGTCTACACATTTTTGTATTCCCCATTATTCTCAATAGCGATTATCATTACTGCAATAGTCATTTTTGACTGCAACAATAAAAAAATTGAATATAACTGTTAAACATCAGTATATAGGCAGTACAAGAAATACTATGATATATAAATACCAGTGTTGTTATTGTTAACTGACACAAAAAATATTATAAATAATTTGTGTTAATTGAAATACGGTAAAATTAAATATAAATATATGAAACTTACAAAAATTAGAAAAGAAACTAAAGTAAAGCTAAATAGAAATATTTTAAAAATGAGAAATAAAATATAAAAACATTAATAAACATTATAATATTATATAAATAATACTAAAATAACATTGGTAATTAGTGTTAATAATTTATAATTTTCAGTAATGAGAATACATGAGTGCTTAAATTGTCATAAATATTTTAGAAAAATGTATTACAAATGAATGTTTTTAAAACCGGCTTCATTTTCTCTATAAAGAAAAGAGAAATTCATATTTCTTTTGATTTTGGAATGAAATATGTGCATGAGAGATTCACCAATTAAGAGTTACACATACAGTGGCCCAAAATATTATGAATTTTAAAGCAATTTAAAGCATTTTCAAGCAAAATATATATATATAAAAAATTATATAAGGTTTAGAATTAAAGTCAGCATGAAATGGAAGTTGCAATAGTCTTTTCTTCCCTATTGTGACGTATATCCGAGTAAAATGTCTTCTCGAAAACAAAAATTAGGACGGGACTTGATTTTGTCCATCAGGAATTGATTGGATTGTTGGATGGTTGTGGTTTGCTATTGCTGTAATTTCATGTAAGACTGACCCACCTAGAGTCCTGCACGTGGACGGGTACCCAACGGGTGAACCGTTAATATTTGATGTAACGGGTGGAATAATATTTACATTGTCATTTGCAGTGCGGGTCGGGAATCAATATAGGCCCGGGCGGACTGTGGGTCCAGTAGCCAAGACTATTTCGACTATACCCGCTGATAGGCAGCTGCTTTCAAAAGATCTTGTGCTTAATTGTGTTCATGCTCTGTAGTTTGAAGACTGTCAAAGGTTTCTAATTACAACACGATTTGCAGCATTGAGCATTGTAGCCAAACATGCTGCAACTGAAGTGATTGACAGCTTCAGTCATTATAAAGGGAACTTGCTTTGCTCTCTTTCTGTATCTATTCACAATTCGAAAAAAAGTTTTATTTTTCATACTGCTAAGAGGACCTACGGCCACATATACACTGCAGAGTTTCAGGTAGGGCTGCACGATTCGGGTGTTCTTTTGAGTACTACGGGTGCAGGGCGGGTGAGGGTTTACCAAACAGGACTCGTGCAGGACTCTAGTCCGCCCTTGTTTCAGTGAACCAGAGAAGAGATGTCGCTGCAAGAGGGAGGGGAAGCTTTTTTGATTAGAGATTATGAGGACACATCAATAATAATAATAATAAAATAAACAAAAAGTGCATGGATAAATAATTTACAATAGACACTGATATATGTGCATGACAAGTGAGATTCACAATTAAGAGTTAGACATACAGTGGCCCAAAAACATGAATTTTAAATAACAAAGCAACTTTCATAAGATTTTCAAGCAAAATATTTTTACAAAAAAGACAAACTTTGTGTATTTCAAAAAGTTCCTCTAGAGGAGAACTTACCTCATACATCCACTAAAAAGCACAGCGACATCAGTGATGTGATAAGTTGTGATAAAAGCTCTAGAATCGTGTTTGCAGATGACACTTGGTTTGATATTTTGTAATGTAATTCCATTAAATTTACAAATTAAGTGTGACTGAGTGTCCAAATACTTTGGTGCTGGGGAGGTTGTTACTTAATTTTTGCCCACTCAGCCGGACATTCCCCATACCAAAACCACCCCGGATATTTATAGACCGCAGACAGTTTGGGAAAGAAGGGGGGTGTCTGACACATCTGCTGAATATCTGCTAGACTGTGGGGTCAGCCCAAGGTTAAAGCCTCTTCAATGCCTGCCTTGATTGGTCGTGGCTGGCACTAATGTGTTTGTGTGTGTGTGTGTGTAATTCTAACCGCCTCTACACACACAGTCCCATTGAGGGTAGAGCAACCTCTCTCTCTCTCTCTCTCTCTCTCACCACCGCCATTGTCAGCGCCAGTCTCCCCTCCCACCGCTCCTGTCTGTCTGTCTGGAGCTGCTCCCCTCTCGGAGGAGGGAGGCGCAGGAGGAGGTGGGCTGTGAGCCTGAGACCGTCACAGAAAGCCATTCTTCTGAATGAAAGCGAGAGGAAAAGACCGTCAAGATGCGGGGAACGTATTTACCGTAGTCTAGAAGCAGAAAATGCGTCGGAGAGTCGTGAGAATGGCATGAGACGCGCGTGCACCGAGACCGCAGGCTGCTGCTGTGGAAGTGTTCCTCAGTTCATGTGAGGGCCGCGGCCGGCGGCTCTCTTCCCCCCGTCCCGTCACTTCCCCGAGCCCCCATGCGAAACATCACGGTCCCGGACAGCAGCTCCAGCAACAACAACAACGCCGCCAACTCCAATGACACATGCTCCTGCAACTGCACCCTATCCCAGCCACAGGGAATGGATATATGTAAGTAGGGCGGGTTTTTCTGAGCCGTTTTCGAATGCGGAGGGAACGCAAACTGATACATTTTCGAACAGAATGGTTTTTAACGTACCGTGCTCGACTCACACTGGTGGCAATGTAACAGTTTTAGATTCAATTATTTAATTCGGTCTGCAAATGAATCAAATGTAACTACGGCAGTTCCGAATCCGTTATAATGGCAGCAAGCTATGCGAATGTCAAAAACGAACGTATTAAAGATTTATCTGAGTGTAAATGTCATTCTCAGGTCGAATTATCACAGTATTTGACCGTTAATTGTCACTATCTGACTTGTACACCCATCGAATTTGGCTGTGGCGTATTAAACTATTCGTTCAGCCCCCCAAAAATGCGACGTGTTTGTCAAAAACGACTTCTTGATAAGCCCCTGTTGTATTTTAAACGGGTTGAACAATTAAATATAATAATACAAGTGTGTTGCTGATGACTCGGGCGTCTGGGAGTGTTTGGCACTGGAACACAACTCAATGCATCAGTCGAATATTGCTGGTATTGCTGTGGGGGCTGCGCACAATATGGCAAGCCGTTTAACATTTATCCCTGAAAACTAATAGTCTATTTTATGAGTGCTTATTTCTAAAGTACGAGTAGCCTAGGCAATGCAATATTGATTTGTATCATTTTCAATTTGTCACTAGTACTTATTAGAAAGCTACTAGCCAGGAATTGTGAGAATTAGAACTAGTAGCTTTTCTTATTTCGTTAGTTACAGTTGCTTTTTTACTTATGCCAGGTGTTCTCACTAGTTGGAATGGATACTTTGCACTTTGCATTTCAGATTACATTTTGTATAATAATAATAAAATAAAAAAAATCCTAGTAACAATTGAAATAGACACTAGTACCTATTTATAAGATGCTAGTGTTTATTTAATTCACACCAGGGAAACTTAAATATATTTTCTATATAGAATAGACACTAAGTGCTATTGGATTAAGTATTAGTATATAATGATAGTTGCTAGTAAAATTTAAGAAAAAAAGTCACTTGGTAGTATTTAAATATAGCTTGCCATAATGAACACATTCTTTAACTATATCCCTTCTGTTGGGTTCCCAGACAAACACACCTCTAGTTTTCCAAATGTGTTAATTCTCACCATTAATGTAGGCTACTATTTGATAACATTTTCTATTAGCATTTATGCTACACGTGAACTTACTTTGTAGAAACTCTTGTACTTGCCTCTTGTTGTTTTACTATAATATGGAAGCTGTAGGCTAAAATGTTAAAATCTTAAAGCTGTGTACATCCGCTGGCGTTATTGCTGGGAATTGGTTCACTGCGGTCTGGAGCGGGCAGCCAGTCAGTCAACCCTTCCCCCACTTCAGCCCAGACTGGCTGAGACTCTGGGCTGTCTGAATCCACAGAGGACAAAAGGGCCTGTCATAATCAGTACTCGCACTGGCTATTTCTGCCGCAAATGGGATGAATTATTAAAAGTAAACCTTCATATGAAAGAATCGTCCCTCTTCTCAAAGCCCCCTGGTAGACGGCACTGATGTCTTGCCCCAGAAACTTTTCATTTGCTCATGAACTTGAATTGATTTCTGTTCTGTAAGATGTATGATGCATATGCAGTTTCCCTCAGCCAGTGAGGACTACATAAGAGAGAACTGGGAAAAAAGAGAAAAGTTTTGTGTGCGTTTGAAAATAAATGCTAGGGGCATTTGATTTTGTAGATGTGTGAATCTCATGGAAACAATTGGCTTTTCACCATGAAATTTCAAAAGAAAAATATTTGTGTAAAGAATGTAAAGCATCATTAAGAGTTTTTGCATTGTTTATCGGCCAGCTGGAATTTTTGCATTATTTTTATGACAGTTTTTATGACAATCCCCCATCAAATTTGCATTACCGCAAATCCGACAAGATGATTTTCCTTTGAGATGTTGTTGTTGCTTTGTGTTATATTACCTTTGCATTGTTACATAAAACTAGTAAACGCCGCTGTGTGATTGTTTCTAATACAATGGCTAAGGGGGTGATGGCCAATTAGATATATTTTTTTCTCTTCTTACCAATGTAATCAGTCTCTCAAAAAAAAATGTCCTCCTTTGTAAAGCCATAGAAGCACAATCATGATTATTTTACTGTGAAAGCTTACACAACTATGACAACATCCGCTTCTGAGGACCCCAGAAATCTCTGTGGTGATTTCAACATATGTATTGTATTACAATGATTGTTTAATTAATATCAGCATAAATTAATAAAAATTAATAAATTATAAATTAAAGGCAGTTTTTTTTGCCTCAAGACAATAACAACAATTTGCTTAATTGTCATGAAAATGTCACAATGGAAAATTTTTTATAAAATAAATTATGGTATAAAACATACTTTATTTTACTTTTGAATATGAGAGGAAATATGACATGACGTGTGACATTGTTGACAGATTTTATTATTTGATTAATTTGCCTACTCATGCTTGCTGAGTGATTTTGGCACTAATTATGTGAATGGCATTTGTTCCTGTTCCTGTTTGATAAGGCATACCAACCTTATATATGTGTGTCGGCACATGAATGTGAGAGTGCATTTGTGGTTTCCGTGTCTGTGCTGTGGTGTCCGGGACGGGCCGTGCAGACAGTGGAATGCTTGGTGACTTGGCGCTTAGATTCTACTGCAGTGCTGGCTGCATTCAGGGCCGAATATCCAGTGAGGCTGGAAAACTGGGGGAGCCAGTGACACAGCAGAGCAGACACACACAAAACGCAAAAAGGACACACCTTTCAGGGCTCAGCATGCAAAACTTGCCAGTATAATCAGTGTCGTATTAGCCTTAGCGTTCAGAACACATCAAACGAGTGGATTAGATTGCATTTCCATGTGTGTCTACGTTATTGGATTCTAGGAGTTTCCTTCCCTGTTGTCTTTTCCAGGTTTGGCCCCATATTGTTCTGTCTGCTGTTTTAGGCACAGTCTACATCTGAGGTTTTTTAAAGCTAAAGGCTGCTTATCTTATCTGACAAAGTCCTTACACCATACGGCTATTTCAAGTGAAAACAGAACCCAGTTATTAATAGACCGCCGTGTATAATGGCACTGTTGCATAGCTAGTCGTGCTGAATGGAAAAAGAAATGCATGATCATGGCGTCTTTCTTTCTAGCTGTCTTGTTCTAACTCACAAATGGCTGCACACACAGGGTTAGTGTAGTCCATTTCCAGTGGGGCAGTGGCCAAAGTCAAGCTCCAGAATGGAGAAACAGGATATTGGACTGGCATTCAGCTCACTAGTGCGCTGCAACTTGCATGTAACGAATACGCAGGGGACAAAAACACCATCCTCGTCAATATCTGATCTCTGCATCAATTTGGCACCTTTTTTATTTTCCACTGGCGGGCCGAAGCTTGGCCCAGACTAGAGGGTGAGGCCTGAGACGGTACACAAGAGTCGAGTGTTTATTGTCAAAGGCCAGAGGTTTTGTCTGTGTTATTAACTATTTATTACAGATGCTGCCTTTAGAAATATGGTAGTAAAAGTTTAGCGTGAGAGGTTGTTGTGTTTTAAGATTATTTTAACATGTTTTAAAATGTCATTACAGTCAGTTTATGTTCATAAGGTTATATCTTGGGGTTTTTAGTGCAAGCCTTATGGTAATAGTCGAAGACTCATTTGTCCAATATCAATAAATTGCCACTTATTTTGTTATAACTGATAACGTTGGCGTTAAACGTATTATAAATTAGGGATGTAACAGTTCTCTGTAAAAAATCGAACCATACCATTCTCCACCCACGGTTCGGCATGCACTTGTTCCGCAGTTAATCTCAAATCTGATGAGGCATCTATATTAACGCATAAAACATACAGACAGAGTTCAGCTAATGTATTTTTCTGTTGATGGATATGCTCTGCATACGTTGACATCACAGTTCTTCACGTGTTGGTTTGTTGCAGTTCAGCATGGCAAGCAAAGGAGTCGCTGACAGAGCATCCAGTCTGGGAACATTCTGGCTTCCCAACACATTACAACGCAAAAACAAAACAAAAAAACAGTCAAAACAGTCACTCTTTGTAAACTTTATTCAATGCGAGTTCCGTATGCTCTAATATGACCAGTCCGTTATCACCCAGGTGTAGATAGTGCGCGAGCGTATGTGAGGCCGACTGTGTTTAAACAGGCTCTCAGTGCTAATTTGGACAGGCACAAAACGATAACGAAAGCGCTGGGCAGGGCTTGATAATTAGGACTACATGATGGCCTGGGGCCAGCATGAAATATGCTTGGGGCAGTTGTTCTAGTCCTAGTCGGGCCAGTGTTGCATCGTCACAGAAGTTTATCATTTGCGCGTGTTCCTGCGCTAATTTAAACATTCAAGTGCAAGAAGACGCAAAAGAAAACTCTTTTTCGAAGATTATAGAAGATTTGTGTCTGCACACATCTGAAGCGTACACATGGAAAACTGCACCTCAGACAACTTTTTAATGTTAATCAAACAACAAAAGACAAAGAAATCACTCATTGCTCTTAACTGAATAACTTTTGTAACTTTAACTTTATTTGTAATAATTTGTAAAAACCTACCTGAAAAATCTGAAAAGCACTGTTTGTTTTATTTGTATCTTTGCTGTGTTGTATTTATTTGTGCTATTACTATTTTCTTTATTGTTACTTGACAGTAGTCTTTTTCCCCCCCTGAACATAGCACATACCGAACCGTACCAAAACCATGACCCTAAATTCGTGATACAAACCGAACCGCAAGTAGTTTTACACCCCTATTATAAGTATATGCTGTTTTAATTTTTTTTAAATGCACTGGAAAGCATTTGGTGTAGAAACTCAGAAATTTTGTGAAATGTTATACGTTAAATTAAAAGTAGAAAGACTGAAAAAAAATTTTTATTGTAAAATATCAATATTTTAAGTAGGCCTATGTACTTTTTATATATAGGGCTATATGACTTGAAGCAATTTCCCTTGCAGTGATTTTGAGTGGCCAATATTGCGATATTTAAAAAAAAAAATTGCTATATAAATAAGTGTTACAATGTGGTGAGCAGGCACAAAGACGAAGGATATTCAAAACAAAATAGTCTTTATTAATAATCCAAATATGCAGGCAGGAAAATAACGCAAACCACAATGCATAAACGAGAACTGACCAAGAACAACTGAAACACAGGGCTATATAAATGGGGTAGAGCAATGGAAAGTGAGCTAGATGTGTGAAACTAAAACGTAACTATAGAAACAAACAAGGACATAATCAGTAACCAATGAAACAGAAACTTAACAGAACGCCACTTTACAAGGCTCAACCGACAAGCAATGTGTTGCTAGAGAAGTGGTCCTCTTCGGACATGGCAAACAGTTTTTTTTGTTGTTGTTTTTTTTCAAAAATATATGACTTAACCTGAAGAAGGACAGACTCAGGTAATCTGTCTCTTTAGGCTTGTTTAGTGTTAATCTATGGAGCCTCTGTACAAATCTCAGTTGTACTAGGAGTCTTAACTCTTTCCCTGCCAAACACGGAATTTTCCGTTATTTGTGAGAAAACGCTTTCCCTGCCACGGAATTTTTGGGGTTTCCGTGTTTTCACTGTTATACGCTAGGGGGCGCTATTATGCATCTTCTAAATGAGTACAGAATCTCCTGATCAAAACACAAATGATGAAGACACAAAAAAACAAGCGATCATATGTAAGCAGATGCATATGTAAAATAACGCGATCATCAACATTAAACATCATATAAATCAAAACTATCTAATGTTACTGAATGAAATGTCGACCCAGGACGAGCTATAGGACTGTGCAAGCATTAGGGGTGTTGATGGACTCGATCTACTCCATCTGTGTTTGATGAAGTCTTTGACAAAAACGTGATTGTCTCAGCTTTTTGTTCAAAATGTTGCTTTTTTTTAATGAAACTTACCCATATTTAAGTGTTGATAAAAAAGGAATGCATAAAGCTAGAATAAAACAGGTTTTTTTGTTTAAAAGCAGAGGGTCTTTCTTTTGATATATTGCATGCTCAGATATTCATACAACAAAATATTCTATGGGTCATTACATTTTTGTGAAAATGATCAAAAACCCTGGCAGTGGCTGGCAACTTTTTTTTAATAACGCTGGTGGGGAAAGTAAAAAAAAAAGAAGAAAAAAAAGGCACTTGGCGGAGAAATTTACATTCTTCCCTCTTGTTATCTTTATTAACTTGTTTAAAATTCAATACATGCATGAAATGTAAAACAAGAAGGGTATAGCTTTATGAAGAAAAAAAAAAACGTAAACATTGCGGTTGTTTGCATTTCTTGTCAGTATCGCGGTATTACAATATTGCAGTTATCTTGACAGCCCTATTTATATACATTACAATCTGTAGTTACATACTACATGCAAAATTATTCTTCAAAACAATATTGTATCTAGGGATGGAACGATTACCGGTTTCACGATAAACCACGATAAAATGTACTGACGGTTAGTAATATAGTTTAAAATTTAATTATCATTAAAACCACGTTTGATTATCACGATTTTGAAAACTCGCGGTAAATCGTGTCCAGCCAGCATCAGTCTAGCGCAGGCGCAGCGCGCAACATTGTTTTTTGAATGAGAAGAAATGGCAGAAGACAGTGACAGCGCCGGGAGATTTTTCAGCCTTCTAAAAGGACCAAATCTGAGGTGTGGACATATTTTGGCTTTTACAAAAGTCCTGAGGGAAACTTAATCGAAGATGGTCACCCTCTCTGCAGAACATGCAAGAAGAAAGTCGCTGCAATAGAGGGAAACACTTCAAATCTGCGAACACAAGGCAAATGGACTTTGACCTCAATACTAAAACTACATCTGGGAAATAACGCTTCCACGAAGAAAAGTTTGCAGCAATGGGCTTTGAGCCAAAGACGAACGAACAAATTCAGACAAGACTAGGTTGACATTTAAGGGATAATGTATATTCATTGTACACTTATAACACTTTCTTTACCACATAAATAGGCCTAATTACGGGGATATATTAAATTGAGACTAATGTTTTAAAACTTACCTGTTTATAAATCCATTTTGTACAGTGTAAAAAACAAAAAGTTATTAATAGTAAAGTCCTGATTTCATTTTCAATACAATCAAAAACCGAGACGTTGCATTCGAATGAAACGAGAGAGCGCGTCCGTTGTGATGCGTGGATGTGCGCTCTTATAATGCGTTGCTATTGACGACGGTCATTATAAGGAAGGAAAGCCACAGAATAGAATCTTGCTTAAAGTGCACAGAGCTGCTTATTTTATTTGTTGTTTGTTGATTTTCAAATATAAAACTTGTTGAAATGTTTTCAGTGTGTGCATCTGTTCTTTTTGAACACTTTTATCTCATTTGAACAAAACCGTGATAATATTGATAATCGTGATAATTTGGGTCACTATAATCGTGATATGAAATTTTCATACAGTTTCATCCCTAATTGTATATTTTAAAAGATTACTGATTATTTATTAGTACTTTTGAGGCCTGGCATAGAAAGAGTGTACTGTGTAATTTAGAGAAAAAAAAGCCCTGGTATTATCTGTATATTCACCAAATTTTGACCTCAGACAGATATCAATAATTCACTGATATTGTCCAGTATGATCACCAATATTTTGTGCGACATTTTAATTACATTCATTATTACTACCAGCTCTTGACTAAGTGAAGTTGCCAAGAATGTAGTAGTGATTCACATTGTGTGTGTAAGTGTTTGTGAGCAGAGCAGTTGTGTGAAGTGTGCGAACACATAGGAGAGATCAGTAATTGCCTTGTTAGAGAGGTGTCAGTCAAACGACCCCATGGGCCCTAGCACTCTATCCAATACAATATGCATTCTCTGTTCAACTCTTCCTCTCCAGCATCGCTCCAGGGTAGACTCAAGGTCACACCCCTGCCCCAGTAACCCCAGGCAGGGCAATCAAAACTGGACTTTACAGGCCCATCTTGGCCATAACAGCACTCCATCCAATAATCTAATGCACCTAATGCACAAGCTCAGAGGGGTGTGTGTGCACGTCTGTGAGCAAGTGTGATGAGGTCACAACGGAGGTCAGCTGTCAACCCCTCCTGCTAATCTTTGTATGGCCTGCTCGCGCTCTGAGGAGTGTGTGTGCGTACTCGGTGTCATGTCAAAAGGGTTTTAAGGCACACAGGGGGTGGGTCAGCCTGCTGAGTTGTAACTAGATTCATTTTTACAGCACTACTAAAATGCAACTCACTAAAACGCACAATTCCATTTCCGTCAGACCATTAAACATAGTGAAGATCCGCTCCACCAAGATAAAAGCGTTGTGCTAATGAAATGTGTCTTGAACCACAACTAAAAACGTACGTCTTTGTGACTGGCAGAAAGCTACTTTAAAACAGTATAGCTTCCTAAGCTACAAGCTACTTTTTCGGAAAAAAAAAGTTAATTATTACTAAGCTAATAATAAAAATGAGATCACTACATTAAAGCTTTCTATAAAGAAAATATATTTTCAACAGTAGAACTACGCAATGGAATCATTTCAAATGTAATTGGCTTATTTTTCTGGCACACAACGATAATTTTTATATTAAGGAACCTCTCAATTTTAAACTTTTAAACAATATTACATTTGAACAGAGAAATTAAACAAAATACAATAACATCAACCAAAAAAAAAAGATTACACCCTAGTTTATATAAATAAATTGAAGAAAGCATGATAATGAAGTAGGTAGCATTTAACTAAATACTTAGCTGAAAAAGAATCACTAGAATGAATCCGACTATTCAATGAATTTCTTCCCAAGACTTTTCCATTTCAACACTCTCTTGGCAATTTGTAACTATTTTACATTTTGGTGAATTTGTGGCGAAAATTGGTATGAGTTTGTATAAACAATCTTGTTTATACGTTTTCGTACAATCTGCTTTCACCCCACTGAAGCTTGTTTAGGGGTGGATCTTCATGCTTACATTTTGTTCTAAAAAAAACGTAAATTTCTGTACAAATCACACTTTATGAATTCATACAAAATCGACACCTTGTAAAATAGTTAGGTTTTATCATGAAATCATGTTGGGTATTTCATTACTATTTATGAACCTGGACCACAAAACCAGTCATACGAGTAAATGTTTTTAAATTGAGATTTATGCATCAAATATATAAGCTTTTCATTGATGTATGGTTTGTTAGGATTGAACAATATTTGACCGAGATACAACTATTTGAAAATCTGTAATCTGAGGATGCAAAAAATTTGAAAAATTAAGAAAATCACCTTTAAAGTTGTCCAAATGAAGTCTTTAGCAATGCATATTACTACTAAAATATATTTTTATATATATATTTATGGTAGGAAATTTACTAAATATCTTCATGAAACCTGACCTTTAATTAATATCCTAATTATTTTTGGCATAAAAAAAATTATAATTTTGACCCATATGTGGCTGTTGCCACAAATATACCCGTGTGAATTATGACTGGTTTTGTGGTCCAGGGTCACATTTATTTATTACAAAACTACACTACAATATAACTTGTTGGAAAAAGTAATGGAAACATTAATGAAAAGGCTTTAGAAAACAGTTGAGCTACTGTCCAATTATTTAAAAATGTATTTCAGTTAACATTACTATTTTAATTCTCAAACCCAACATTTGTTTGTTTGTTTATGTGAGTGTTGTCGGGTCATTTCACCATTGTGTTCCGGGTGTCTTTGGAAGACGAAAAGGGGGCAGCTTCAGGGTGTCACCCTCCACTCTTGCCCTCTGACAGCAGCAGCTGAGCCTCACCCTGCAGCAGTCAGCCAGCCTTGACATTGGCCATGGTCCCCTTCTTTGTGTCTGGCCCTGCACCCACCCTCTGGGATTCTCCATGGGCCCCAGGGGACTCGTCTCAGAGGAGATTGGTAGTCATGCTGGGGGTTTGGTGAGCCCTGCAGGGAGGCATGTTTTGTGTTTTGTACGGGTCTAGCTGAGTCGTATCTGGACAGACCCATGTATGTACTCATGCTGTCTGATGGGGGTGTACTGATTATGGATAGGGTTTAAGAGTGCACATCTCACGCCTGTGTTTGGCTTTTGTGTAACTAGAGGACCAGACTTGTGTCTGATGTCAGCCCTTTTTATTTGGAGGTCATTTAATTTAGGCAGTCACACAAACACAGTGGAAGTTGTCTTGTTTACTATGTGTTTTTATTATTATTTCAGTGGGAAAACAGTATATTAAGCCAGTTTCTGATCTCCCTTAAGGTTCTAGTGGTCATCTGATACAGGTTTTAAAAATAGCCAATACAACATCTAGAACGTGATGAGTGATGTACTGTATAAATTATTTTCACAAAAACATTTTCTCAATTCACTAAACATAATCTACAGTTCAAATGTCTAGGTTCATGAAAAAATATTGTATTAGTTTCCACCAAAAAAATAAGCAGCACAATCTTTTTCAACACTGCTAATAATAAGAAATGTTTCTTGAGCAGCAAATCAGCATTAGAATGATTTCTAAAGGATTATGTGACACTGACACATGTGTTGGCTTGCTCAGTTGGGGACACCAAATTTTCAAATAAATATCCAAATAAATGTCAACTACATTACTTGAATATATATGATAATTGAACTGAGCTGATGACATCACCGTTTTCTCCAGAGCGGCTGTACAGCCGAATCAAATTCGGTTGCATTATTTTCCTGTTTATCACTGTGAAGCTGCTTTGAAACAATCTGCATTGTAAAAAGCGCTATATAAATAAAGTTGACTTGACTTGACTTGACACTGAAGACTGGAGTAATGATGCTGAAAATTCAGCTTTGCCTTCACAGGAATATATAAATGCATTAATTTATATATTATTTTAATATATACATTTTAAATTGTAATACTGTTTCACAATATTACTGATTTTACTGTATTTTTGGGCAAATAAATGCAGCTTTAATGAGCATAACTTTTCAACTATAGTTTATATTTTAATTTGAGCAGAAAATATGTAATCTATGTAATCCCAAGGTAGTTGCTAGATTTTAAAACTAATTTTGGTAATCACAATTTATTTAGGTTTTCGATCAAAATGGCCAAATATTAGCAGATTTAGTGGCCTGGTCAATATTGATCTATCACAAGTTCTAAAATAAGTTTTGGTGGGTTGAATACAATGAGCACCATTTTGCAATTTATTTGATGCAGCTCTTTCAGTAAAAAAAAAAAAAGCTAAATTAAAGCATCAAGCATGTGCTGGAATAATTCTTTGTATGCTTAGCTGTAAATCAACAGCCTTTTATTGTCTGAGCGCAAAAGCAGAACATTTAAACAGCATCATTTATTTTACAGTGAAGTTTATAGAAGAAAAACTGTTTTTAAAATGCAGACAGACGTTGGATTTAAAAAATCCTGCGTGTGGTTTTTCATCACGGCAGAACGCAGACCTATCTTAAGCGGCTTCACTGTTTAGTTTTTACCCAGGAATGTAAACGATTTGTCCGCAAAACACACACAGCATCTGGCCTCCCTTCCGCTGCCTTTTGTTGTTGTTGTTGTTGTTGTTGTTGTTGTAAAATGGTGCATTGGTGCTCCGGGCAAGAGAGACAGCCGAGCAGACAGCAGACGCAACAGAATCAGATCAGACGTGATGTTATCAGACTGTGTGTCTCACACCCATCCCCTCTCATCAGGCATGCATGCACTGGGTCCTGCTCTCAGACATCCCCCCTCCACCCCCCTGCTCTCAGAGTTGAAAGGTCAGAAGGTCTCTGCGGTAACTCGCTTCTCATTCATCGGGCTCGTCCTCGTGGAGTTCAAGCTGCCTGATTTAAATATGAAAACAATCTTTTCTTCATTGGCAATTACCAGAAAGGCACCCTGCTAAAAATAAGGAATCATTGCAATAATTTGAATATTTGAGGTTTATTTCACATGCATGGGAGTTTTCTGCATTGTGAATTGTGTTTACAAATGTTTTAGACAAGAAGTAAAATCTTAATAAAAATAATCAAAGGAATCTTTTCCACAGATTTTTTTATTTTTATTACTAAAGTTTCATTCGGAGAGGAATCTTGAAGCTAGGTTTTTGGAAATGTAATGGCCAAAAAAGAATGTGCAATTCAATCATTGCAAAATTCTTAATTGTGCTTATTTCACACATAAAACAACAATTGCGTATTGCATTATAGTGTTTACTGTGTATTACATGATATTTTAGAGTTGATCATATATTTTGCAGACATCTTATAGCAACATCAAACCTTTTAATAAAGCTTTGTTGTCATGTGGCTGGTGGCTGGTATTGGGGGAGGGATGTGTCCTGACCCCCATTTGAAAGTCAGTCGGGGATCTGATTATGTCGGTCACCCCTTTCGGCACCTGACCCCAAACACAGAGAATGGGGGAGCATTATTTTATTAAGATAAAGTCAGCAGTTGGTCTGTCTGGGAAAAATTACCTCTTGAATTGCCCCTTTCATTTCTATTATCTTAATATTAAAATTTTATTCAGTTTTTTTTTGTAATGATTCGTGCTTATCACATTACAAGAACTTCAATCACACTAGACTGTTAGATATTATGCTGCCTATGTTATATTAGATGTTATGTTACATATAAACAGGGTCCAAAACTTAACAATCACCAACTGCCAAATGCAGGTTAAAATGTAACAGTTTTTCTTCCTTTAGAACTTGTGGTGACACGTGTATAGGATAGTCCTCACATCAAGCCAACAAATTCACTGTGATGTCTTCATGTTTCTGTGACAGGTGCCGTTTTACTGACAGAGTAACACTGGTTCATGATGCAAGTGGCCTGTGCTGTTTGTTGAAAACATGGAAAAAACTGCTAACAGCTGTCTTAAGGACAAAAATATTTCTGTTGAAAATAATGCAGAATACAGATTCATGGACACTTAAGATCTATTAATGGCTTGTAAACGTTCTCTAATCACCTACTATTGGCAGGTAGCAAGTAATACATTTTGTCTCCTGGATATAAATATGACTGTTTGAGTACTTTCCCTGTCCCGACATGTCGCACAACACTGTTTACAAACTATTCTGCAAATGGCTTGTAAAATGCAGTTATAAAATCGAATAACGATTTCTACACTGGGCCATAAGTGAATGACCAGACAATTAATGTGTTGTTTTTACCTGTCAATATTTTTTGTCCTCATGGATACTTAACCAAAAGGGTACGAGAGGATGCCAAAAGCTAAAAAGCAAAAGAGAAAGCTAAAGAACATTGTAAGGGCTGGTCCACACAGAATGCATTTTTGCTGTTAAAAATGCGAGATGCAAGTCAGTGGAGTGGAAAAAAGCACAAGTCTAGAGGTCTAGAGACTTTTTATAAGTTGAATAACTTTAAACTTGAGCACCAAGTTTTTAGAATGCCGTGTCTTGCATGAGATGCTGCAAAAGAACGGTTAAACAATTGAAAAACAATTAAAAAAATCAGCGCAGTGGAATGAAAAAATGTTCTCTGTGTGAATGGCCCCTAAGGCAGTGAAGTAACTGCAACCCCTAAAGTAATGACAATACACAATATAGCACAAGCTTAAGTGTCTTATTGCTTAAAGCAAATTCATGAAGTGAAATTTTTCCATTAGAAGATATAGTCTCTGACTTAAAAATGTGAAAACGAAGATTGATAGTTGGCCTCTTTTGGAGCTGCACCGTGAACAGGTGTTTCACGTCATAGCTGTTACTTTTTGAGGTATTTTAGCACGACTGGAATGCTGTATTGACCAATCAGTATCCAAGATGAGAACTATCCATCCTGTGATCAAGAAGGGCATGTCTAGCATGTTTAATTCAGTCTTAGGTTTTATTTCCAGGTCTTGTCTTTTTTCTTTTTATTATTTTTTATGTCCTGTTCGTCAACCACTCGTTCTCTTTGCGTGTACGGCCGTGTCAGCTGCGTAGGAGATGATGCACTGGAGGTAGTGTGTTCCTCAGGGAGCGCATGGAGGCCGAGGGGTTGTTGTATGTGTGTTAATCTAGTGAGTCAGTGTTCAGATAGGATGGGCTCTTACCTTCACATCTCATATTACAGCAGTCAGTAAAGTCACATGCTGAACCCAGCCATAATCATCATGTTGTTGACTTGATGTTCACAGTTATTCTCTGAGTGTCCTAGCGCTATGTTTAGAAGGCGTTCTCCTGCTAGGACTAAAGCTAGCATGGCTTAGCGCTCTTTTTTTTTTTATGGTTTCCCTCTGTGATAATTTCCATTATCTATTTGGAAAAGTAGAGTTTGTCTGAGGTTTGGCAGTGTGACACATGCATGTTTGAGAGCTATTAGTATTTGCACTGTGTCACTTGTGTCTGTTGTTAGAGCCACCGAGCCATTTGCTCTCCAATCATTTATGTTATTCGGTTCATGCAGAGAAGATAAACAAAATGGAGGAAAATTGAGCTTTTAAAATGAGGGTAACTATGGCAATTTAATCTTTTGATTCAAATATGAGGATTTGGCTTTTTGATATCAGTGCAGTTCAAAATATACAAATGTCTTTGTTGTTTCTGCTGTTGTGTTGTGGTGTTCCCTTCTCTGCAGCATGTTAACCAATTTAAAGTCCAAATTAAATTAAAATTAACCCTATATCCTTTCTCAATACATGTTCCTGATATTGTTGTGCAGTTTGTCAGTGCATTGTACGCACAGGAACCGAATGTTTCTATTAGAGCTGCACGATTCTGAACTAATTGAGAATCCTGACTTATTTTGTTTGTTTGTTTAAAATAGAGATCACGATTCTGAATAGACAACTAAACAAAGTAACATGTAATTTACTAGAGGTTCTGACAAAATGTTAATTGCTGCAGACTATATTGAAAAAAAAATATTTTGAATTATATTTTTTGTGGTTTGTGGTTTGATTAAATGATTCAATTACTCACTCATAAAGACGTCACTTGTTTCATAACTGGATAAATATAATGACTTGATTCAATGATGTAATTATGTAATTGATACAATCCTTATTTGAAGCATCAAGTTACTTTCAAAAGGGGATTTTTTAATGTTTTATTATTGCTACCGTAGAGATCATTGTTTATCTGAACTGTAGACTTTTGTCCCAGTGCTTCTGTGATAATTTGAATAATTGTAACAGAAATAATGATACTGTATATTGTATGCAGCATGTGTCTGTTGTGAGTCTGAGCACACATGCTGTTGCATTGTAGAGTGCTCGAAGAGCTCTGTCATGCCGTCAGAACTACAGAGAGAACATCATGTACCAAACACTATTTGATGAAGAACTAAACCCAGAGCTGGGTCCAGTTTCAAGGGGATATGACTCAATCTGCCTGGGCGAACGGTAGTGAGAGGTGGAGGAGGAAGAGAAGGGGGTGTTGAATGGAAGAAGAGGAGGAGAGGGGTGTAAAACAATATTTGTGATAAGTTGGTGTCACCGGTGGGATGAGATGAGCTGCAGGTTGGGGGTGGATGTAGGGGGATTCTGTAGCAGGTGGTGTCTGGGCCCAGGCAGAGCTTATCTTGTACAGTCTTACCAGGAGGTTAAATAATTAAAGAAAAGTGGGTGTTATGGCATGGGGAGTCTAGACGTGTCTGGCGCCCGTATGGGGCGTCTCTTTAATACAAGCGCTTTATCTCAGATTAGAGAGCGAGGTCAGTGGCTTGCGCCCTGCTTAGGTGACAGTGCCGCTTTGCTAGCTAGGCACAGACGAATAACTCCTGCCACTGGCACGATTAAATTGCCCTAGTTCTCCATCACACGTCCTGCTATCTCTCCCACTGTGAAAGGCCATGCGGTAGATAGCGGCATTCATTTTTACTCAGTGATTGAATATGGTGTGCCTCAATTCCGTAGATTTGGCCTGTCTTTGTTTTTTTGGGTGGCTCTTTGAGTTGTTCTCTGATCTCATTTGTTCCGTGAGACTCAGTTTATTGAAGTGTCCTTACTTTCTCTCTTTTCTTTCCTCTGTCTACCACATACTCTCAGTCTCTCTTGCATTTTTTTATACACCTTGTGTGTGAATGGAAAATGTCTGTCACACCAGAAAAGGGCTGCTCTGGTGAAAGACTTCACAAGCGCTCCCTCCCCTTTCTCTCAGTTTCCCCAAAACAGAAAAACGGGAAAATTCCACAATGCTTAAATGGCTCTCTTTCTTTCTTTTCTGGATAGAATAAGTCCCACACACTGTTGAAGCCTGCAAATATTTACTGAAATAGCAGTACTTTGGTCTAGCAACCTTCTACATACATTTCTGGCTTTCTTTCGTTATTTTGCCCCTTCCACAGCCTCTCATAAAATTACTCATTGTATGTTGTTAGGGAATTTTCCAGAAAGGGGAATTTACTGCACCAGGTTCAGTCTTTCCTTATGGTTGCGTTTTTTTTGGGTGAAACCTGCCATCTCACAAGTCTCCATCCCACATGGGCATCTGGCATGTGCCCTTTCCTTTTTGTCTGGCATTCTGATGGGACAACTCAGATAACACAGGAGGAGGGGGCAATGCGTCCCCTCTCAAGTTCCCATAATGCCTTTGTTGTCTGGTGCATGCTGTGACATGGGTGAATGGATGGTTAACTACATTAAGGCTTGTGCTTGATGAAGAAGTGCTATTATGACTGGATATGTTCATCAATGTACAACCCAGTCATGAGTGCCATCATGGGTGGCTGATGGCTTTATGCATGTCCAGATTGTGCATGGGATCTACTGGGGATGCTCACTTTTTAGTCTAGTCCAAACTAGAGAGGACGCAAGGAAACTTTCAATGTTTTTCTCTCATCTTCTCTCTCTTGCCATGTCGATGAAGTCACTTGGAAATTAGTCGTTCACCGCACACACACACACACACTCTTTCCCGTGGAAATCTGTTGTGTAATGTGTGCTTTGGTAAGAATTCAAAGCCCAGTCTAAGAACTTTCCCTCACTGCTGTGAGTTCAACTGTTGGAACTCTCATGACATGATCTCCACATACTGTGCCCGACTCCATGAGAATAGTACTGTACCGGGGAGACATTTGGAGACGGAGCACAGATGGCTGGCAGTGAGCAGCAGTCCCCATTCTCCAGCCTCTCTCTCCCCCTCCTCCTCCACCCTCTCCGTTTCTTTACTCCCAGATCGTGAGAGCACAGCTGTTTTCCTTCTGTTATGAAACGGCGGAGAGGAGGAAACAGGAAATGGCTTCATGAAATATAGATCTGGAGGCCAGACTTGGTTGTCTTTGCAGCTTGTGAGCACAGTACAAAAGAGAGAGAGAGAGGGGGGAAAAGTTTCGGATAGGCTTATGTAATGCCTCCTCCATTTCCTTCAGCTCAGAAACAGAATGGCCTCTGTAGAACAGAGCGATCTCACAGCTTCTAACACACTCCTGTGCAACCAGGGCTTTCCGACCTTAGAGATGAGGTGACGACTGCTTGAACAACGTTCACCTAAGTTCCAGTTCACCTAAGAGTCTGTTAAAGGCTCTGTGACAGGTGTTAGCGCATATCTCCTCTTAGCTAACAACACAATGGAGCAGCATACATAGTGGTAAGAGGATTGAGCTGTCTAATCTCAGAGAGTCCACATAAGGCTAACCCGAATTAGCCCAGCTGCCTCTCTCCCTCTCTCTAAGGCTCGCTGTTGTGCAGTTGTTGCCACATTATTGCAGCCTGTTTACATTTCTGCCCTGTTGCAAGCAGGCTGACGACGGTTTGTTGTGTCTGCTCTGTCTGGGGTTTGTGTCTGTAATCATAACACATTAACAGATCTTCCGGGATGCCGTCACGTCTCACTTAGACGCCTGAGCTCTCCGATTAGCACAGGGAAGGTTAAACGAAGCTCAAGCAATATGATTTTATATAAGGATTACATGTTTATGTAACTTGCACTCTTGGCGTAATGATAAAAAAATAAAGCCCTGCTGATAAATCACATTGAAGTCACATTGAATTCAGTTGCATTGTTATCTGAGTAGTAGCTAATTTGGCTAAAACCAATCAGGACCCGACACACCCAATACACCCTAGTAAGGTTAGACACTATATTTAATTTGACAATTGAAAGCAGGACTGTGAGGGATGGATGTACACTTCATACAGGTGTCGATTGGCAAAACATTGAAAAAGGTATCTTTCCAAAACAATATGAGTGAGCAAAAACTCTGGACAACATGACCAAAGGACATACAACCTATTGAATGGACTGTATTGTTTTCATTCGAGTCTTATTAAATATGGTGTACACCCTGACTTGTGGATTTTGACTGCATTAGATGCCATCCTTTTTGTTTTGTTTTTTGTTTTTTTTATTGAAGGAGTAAGTCAACATACAGTAAAACAATGAAAGTTACATTTTCCTTCTATTTTTGCTATAACAGGCCTACACCCCAAGTCCCACGATGCCATCCTTTGTTGTTTGCACATTGGGTTGTTTGGGTCAGAACAGGCCATTTTGATGGAGGATGGAGTGAGGCTACTCTGATGAGATTAGCCTGGCAACAAAATTGTTACAGCAGCAGTGGACAGTCTTGGATGGGGGAACGGTGCTAGAGCTGTGCCTGGTACTGTAGGTTGGCTGAGATTACAACCTTAATATCTCAGAGGTTGAGATGTGTCAGTTACAACATGTTTGCCCAACCCCCAATCTACCACCAGTTGTCTGTTTCTTGGAGCTGGTCCAGGCCGGTTAGGGGCAGTAGACTTGGGCCGTTTTATCTCCTACGCTGGGTTAACTCCTGGGATGTGTCTGGTCTCTGGTCCTCTCCTCCAAGCCCTCAACAGATGGGGTCTTGTCTTGCAAGCACTCTCTCCAGAGGAGCTGTGGCAAAGAGCCAGCGCCAATGCAGCTTATTTAACGATGCCACTACATGGCCCAACTGCATTCTGGGTACAGCCTTTCTGCTATAGAGAGAAAGTGGTCATGATGGAAATGTCAGTAACTCAAGTCTGAGACGGCTCACCTATAGAAACTATTAGCTGGACATATTCAGGATGGATGACTAGTCGTCTAACAACCGACAAGTAGTTAATTGAGGTTGATTTATTTTATTTTATTTAAGTAATTTTTTTTTTAATCACAATGAAACCGAAAAAGCCACAGATATTTTCTTCCATATTGTGACGCATACAAGTGTAACAGATTATCAAAAAAAAAATGTAGGGCAGGTATGCATTGGTTGTTGATTGGATTTTGAGATGTGGACATCAAAAGTGGAAGCAGATAAACGTGAGCTTGCAGGGGTGGGTTTAATCAAAAGAAAATATTGGAGAAGTCCTGCATACGTCACCAGAGAGAAGTCTGATATTTTCACCAGAAGATCCAGCTGTGACATTTTAATTAAACATTATGAGGTCAATTAAAAAAAGGAAAATATACATTGGCGAATTGTTCACAATAAGATCTATAACAGGCATTTGAAAAAGAGCGAGTTATCATTGCATGCTAACTTTTAAAGAGGATGAATTTGTAGCTTCTTGGAGAGAACCATCAAAGCAACCATTTCTTTCAGACCTTCTTTCCTGCGTAAACCAAAGTCCACTGTGTGTTGTTGATGTCATAGTCATACATTTGAAAATGCTTGCCCTTAATATCAGTGTAGATTGTGTTAGACAGCTAATGGTGTTTGTGTAAGGGTTTACTTCACTACCGTAGCTTTGCAGCTGTTTTTCCATTGTCTCAAAACATAAACCTTCATGTGTCAGAGTGAATTGTGGGAGTTCCTCAGTGGGCAGCAGGGATAACAAGATTTCTCTGAATATACAGTATGTGTGGCACATTTCTACATGATTTTCATGCGACTGGAGAACAAGTCTGTATTGACTGGGCCCATCTGTATGTGGAAGTGTGTCGGCAGAGTGTGGAGTGTGTTCAAGGGTCAGCAGGAGGTTGAAAGAGAGGTCTACCCTGTTTGTAACAACATGTCTGATCCATTTTTTTACACTATTGCTGGAGAAGAGTCTAAAACAGGAAATTAAGAGTAGACTCAATACATGATCCTGTGCGAGGTCTACCCATGACATAATCAGTTTATGAAACAGTTTTATGAAATCAGATCTATGTCCTAGCATTTAGCGCACAAGCTCAGACGTATTGAGCTGTTGCTCATGTGGGCAGTGCAAGTTAAAATCTAGCTCATATCCCAATCATATCCTCTCTGAACTGTCCTATAAATAATAATAATGACCCCAAAACTCTTTCTCTTTTTCTCCCTTCTTGACTTGATGTAGGTCACAAAAGCCATCTGAAATGTCATGTTATCACATTTTTGTGGATTAGTTGCGTCACTTTTTGAGTCTGTTCCTCACACCCAATCTCAATAACTCTCAGAAGTGTTCATTTTATTGCCCCCTGGTGGTAAGAATGAAGAACATGTTGTGCTTGCCTTGTCATTGCATCCATATTCAACTGTCTATCTTTATGCTGCCTCTCTGATGTTCCTGAAAGCTTATAAATCATAATAGTAATCACTAATACTCTATTACTATTTTGAATAAACATTGCACTGTTTGGATAATATCTGCTGAAATTGTGTGTTTTTGAGATTTTTTTTTTAAAGCAGACTTAAAGAGATAGTTCACCCAAAAATGAAAATTCTGTCTTCATATTAGGAAGATATTTGGAAGAATGTTTGTAACCAAGCAGATTGACATAGTATTTTCTTGCATAGTATTTTTTCCCTACTATGGTAGTCAATGAGGAGCGAGATCTGCTTGGTTACAAACATTCCTCAAAATATCTTCCTTTGTGTACAGCAGAAAAAAAGAAATGTATACAGGTTTGGAGCAACTTGAGGGTGAGTAAAAATGATGACCGAATTTTCATTTTTGGGTGAAGCATCCCTTTAAGATTTTCGGCGGACAATTATTATCTTAGCAACTGCATAGCATTGCCCTGGCAACCACCCACGACACCCTAGCAGGGAGTTTTGCACAGGGAAACACCACTTATTTTCTATTGAAAATGTTGTAACTTCTGCAATTGTGTGAAATGTGCAAATTATTTTCTTTCTGTTTTCTTGTCTTGCAGCTGAACTGGAGTTTGTTCAGATAATAATCATAATTGTGGTGATGACTGTAATGGTAGTTGTGATCATCTGTTTGCTGAACCACTATCGGCTGTCGGCCTGGGCCTTCCTCACACGCCACAGCCAGGCCCGACGACGAGAGGAGGGCATGCAGCCGGTAAGTGTGTATGTGTGTGTGTGAGTTTTATTCTGAGTGGGTGTTCGTTTGATTCTCCAGTCACCATGTGTGTCCTGTCTTTGTGAGCTCTGAGTGGGTGTAGAGTTCCTGTTCTTTTGTTTGATCACCATGTGTGTGACTTTGTGACCGTGTTCATATGGGACTCAGCAATGTGCGTGCCAGCTTCAGGGTCTTTGTGTCGGTACACCTGCACAAATTCATAATGCAGTTCCTAGGGATGGGTCAGGATGGTCGACTGGCTCCATTAGTGAGTTGACTAGTGTGTTATTGTGCATTATAATCCACATGCCTCTGTTTTCTGTGAGGAAAAAGTTGCAGTTATCCATTTTTATACATTAATAAACATGTCTTACAGTGGACCCGATGCTAAACCAACCTAATTATATAGGGTTTCTATAAGTCTAACTAGTCATTCAGGCAACCCACAGACTAGTCGATTTAGAAAATACATAGTTCTGCACATCTCTGGTTCTTCTTTATGTTGATTTACGTCCTGTAGTTGGGAACGCCAAGACGTGCTCGTCTAGACTGCAGTCCATTTCACCTTCCAGCACGAGAGAGAGTCGTAAAAATATAGGAAGAAGGTGAAGATGTGATTTAGCAACAGATGCAGAGCATGAAAGGAACCGAGCTCTTAAATTAAAAAACAAGCTCATACATTTATAGAACAGCTCATTTTCTACAGCTACATTCTTAGAGGCCACAAGATTAACCAGCAGCCCTGAATTAATAATACATGATATTAATGTATTCTCATATTTGCGGCATGTGCATTTGGATCAAGTATTCTGATGCCTGGAGCAAATTTGTTTTTTGTTTTTCTACCCAAACTCAAATCTCTAATGTATCATTTGAAGTTGATTTTATGTGTTGTCTTTAATGCATGACTCACATCGGCCCTCTCTCTTCTGTATCATACTAGGACGGCTGTGCATGGCCAACAGACAGTTTGGTGACGCAACAAGGAGCCACTGAGGTTAGTCACCTGACATGAACTATTATTCAACCTGTCTGCAAAATATTATTCATTACTCTAATGTTTTACTGTCATGTTTAGGGCTGGGTAACATAGCTAAGAGCTAATAGCTCAAAAATCTAAATATTGTGAACCCTTTTTTTAACATTGATGATAGTAAGATATGTTTCTTGAGCACCAAATCACCATATTAGAATGATTTCTGAAGGATCTTGTGACACTGAAGACTGGAGTAATGGCTGCTAAAAATTCAGCGTTGCCATCACAGGAATAAATTAAATTTTTAAATGCATTAAAATATGAAATAAATATTTTAAATGGGAATAATGTTTCATAATATATTGCTAATTTTACTGAATTTTTGATCCAATAAATGAAGCCTTGGTGAGCAAAAGAGACTTCTTTCAAAAACATAAAAAAATTATACCAACCCCAAACTTTTGACAAGTAGAGTATATTGATTGTATAGTTAATTTATCGTATAATTAATCTGGCTGCATGTTTATTTATTATTTTAGGTTAATTTCTAAAGGTTTAATGAATATTTTCTTTGTGTTCTGTGTTCAGGTGATGTATGGGCCACGAAGCGGAGAGCGCTTCAACCCACCTTCATTTATGCAAAGGGACCGATTCAGCCGCTTCCAGCCCACCTACCCATACCTGCAGCAGGACATCCACTTGCCGCCCACCATCTGCCTGTCAGATGGTGAGGAGCTGCCACCCTACAAGGGCCCCTGTACCCTGCAGCTCAGAGACCCCGAGCAGCAGCTCGAGCTCAGCCGCGCGTCCGTACGCGCACCCCCCAACCGGACCATTTTCGACAGCGACCTGATAGACGTTTATGTGCACGGAGGCGGGCCACGGCCCCCAAGCAGCAACTCTGGCAAGAGTGCCTCGAACTCGCACGTGGAGGGGCCGCCGCCCACCTATAGCGAGGTGATGGGTCAGACGTGCCCAGGCTCCGCCTCCTTCCTGCACCAGCACAGCAATAACGCACCACCCTCCAACCAGAGGACAGCCAGTCGCTCCCCCCAGCCTGGCGCAAGCACAACCCTGTTCGTCAAGGTTAAGGATAGCCGGCGAGACAAACCCGTGTGACTAGGAGGCATGGAGAAGGCCTTAGAGAGTGCGTGCCATCATCTGTGCTCTCTGGTACTTCCTCCTGGACCTAAAGGAGAGTGGCTTCACTGTTAGACCACTCCCCTTGCACAATTTGAACTGAAAATTGAGGAACCAAGCTTACAAAGTTTATTTTTTTGTATTTTTTTGTTTCGTTTTTGCTAGAATTTCGGGGCCTTGTATGGATGTTTGGGCTCCTTGGCTAAATCTCTGTTTGTTTGGCTTTGTATGCTTTCCTGTATTTAAAGGACACGTGTGTTGGCACAGATTGTTTGCGTGAGAGACCACATAGGTCATAGGATTGAGAAATTTTCTATTCGTTTGTGTGCATTTCCAGGACTTGTGCACAAAAACTGTTCATAACCAATCAAAATCCAAATTGAGTGCCATGATAAAATCTTAAATCTTGGGGATGTGACTCACAACAACAACAACAAAAGTCTTTATGTTGCACTTATTCTTTAAAGAGTAGAAACAGCGACCCTTAGTTAGTTTTTATATGTCAATCTGTCACAGGTCTTTGACGGTTCCTGGGAATTATTTTCTTTCCTTTTTATGTTTTTCGTTTTCCTGAAATGGAGATGTAGAACTCTGATCCAGCCTAAAATCTCCACAAATGAACTGCATCATGGCACTTATTTAAAGAAAAAAAGGGGTTTAACAAGCTGTTCAAATTCCAGTTCACTTTTTCCACTGACCAAGTGAGAGATATTGGCATGGATATCTGCAGATGGAAGTCACGACACATACGCCACTTTCATCCTGTCGAGTAGCACTTTAAACTTACGTCACTTCAGCATTGTCATGGGGTCCAATGGAAGGGAATCATGGGAACTGTTGTCTTATGCACATCCTGTCCCCTTCTGAATGAGTGTGTCATACTGTTTGTTATCCACAAAAAAAAGCATGCGTATAGTTTTTTTCCAGTTATCAATACTATACTTTAGTTCACAATCATATATGGATCTCATATTTTATCCCTTATTTTCATCTCCTGGAATGCCGTTTTATTCCAAGGCAGCACAGGAACACATTTTGTCTGTTATTTGTCTGTTTATTCAACACCAGTATTTATTCTTTTATCTGTTCTGAGATTTTCATCCAAACAAAAAGTGTACCAATCATGACAAGGTACATCCCGCTTTTTTCTTTATTTGAAGTTGCATTCAATCATCACCACATGGCACGCATTTGGAATGCTTTCGGACATGTTGATTGTGTTTTTGATCTTTGTAAACCATCAGTCTTTGGCCTTCCCTTAAAAAAAAGTACCTTAGAAAACCTATTTATTAACTAGCTATTTATTAAAATGTCCAGTTTGAAAGGATATTTAGTCAAACTGGGTGGGAAAGCCACATTCCCCCCAAAATAGGCTTTTATAAAAACCTTCTTTCCCCTTAACTAGCAAGATTCTACTATCGCCCATCCGCTTCGGCTAGGAAACAGCCTCCTGTCATAGGCTCTGCTTCTGTCACTCATTCTGACCGCGCAGTTTGAGTTCGTACTGTATTGCTGCTGCTGCTATGCGCTGCTACTGCTACTGCTGCTGTTGTTCGTTCGGTATGTAGGCCTATGTCCGCTTCCCCATTACTTTATATTTGCTTACCAACCGAGACATAGATGTTTGTGCTCTGTTTTTGTTTTCTTCGTTAACATTAGTGCATTTCCGCTGTCATAGTCGTGCTAGGAAAACAAATCCAAATGTATTTTTTACGTTTGCAGCCGAGAGGTTTGCATGTTACTATTTACATGAGCAAATTCGGTGCCTAACAGTCATGTTTAAGCAGACATAGAAACCCACTTGCACTCAAAAGTCCCCACCTTTGTTGTGCCTCACTTCCTATGGTGCTTCTTTCAGTAGTCGGACTCTGTTTATTTGTACGGTGCTGTATATAACTTGAATATATTATGCACATATCCTACCCAATGGGTAGAAAACCACAAGAAAGCATTGTTAATACTGTAATATAATGTATAGATAATATTAAAAAGAAAACTTTAACACGGTGGCATCAAGTTTTGTGAATGCCTTCAATTGTGCTTTGTCTTTTTTGTAAAACAGAGTAAAGTTTGCAAAGAGAAATGCTACAGTGTGGTCACATACAAAAAGACTTCTTATATTTTTTTTCCTATACAGTAAATGCAAATCTGTTATGTGATTAAACAAATATTCTGATTATAAGGCAGTTATATAAAGGATAACTAGCTGCTGCTTTTGTAACTTCCAGAGAAAGAATTATAAATGCCAGCGCTTGTCATTTTATTTATTTAAGTTTATTTTGTGACTGCTAGCTGTTTGGACGTGTAATAACCACGCTCGACTGATCGCAGAAATAACTCGGCATGACGTAATTGTACCGTAGTTATCGAAGCGAACGGACCCCATTGCCGACTTTTGGGCTCCCACGAGGCCTTTTCTCTAGCCCGGGAGAAGGTTTAGTGGTTCATATCAAATAGCAGCTCAGGGTGAGGCTTTATTGGATCGGTGGGACATCCGTGGGAAACGGTTAACGTTTTATTTTATGCACATAATCGAGTTGTGTGGTATATAAAAGAGCATCAAATGCATACATGAGGAAATCCAGCCCATAGCTGATTGTTACTGCATGTTCATGTTGTCATTTTCCTCGGCATAGCAGTCTCGTTCCGAGCTCTCCGCACCAAAAGAACACTCTGTATTCTCTGTACGCGCTTGAATGAACGAATAAACGAGTGAATGACTGACTGACGACTTGTGTGGGTGACTTCAGCATCTCGTCCCATGGATGGAACTCCGACGAATCTACAGCACTGTTCATCATTGGCCTTGAACGAGACCACATCACAGGACTGTATGACACATTGTGGATTACAAACCTTTTTTTTGTTGTTTTTTTTACAAGAAAAAAAAAAACAGTTCAGTGAGCGAGGAACACTGCTGTCCTTGCGCCTTTTTATTTTTATTGTTCTATTTAATTGTGATGTCAGCGGTTTTCAGTTTGAGGTCTGTTAATTGCAATACTTTTACAGGAAAAAGGTGACTAAAATGATTTAAAAAAAATTCATAAAAAATAAACACACGGGGAAAAAAAAACAAATAAACAATAAAACTATTGCTCAAAGATTCTGTTGTAGTCCCTCATGAAACGATTCCACGCTTGTTCTTTCGCTGTCATCAAATGGCTAGAGAGAGCAATTAAAGTTGAGGAAAAGAACCAGAGAATGAGTCTCTTTTGTGCTTTGTGTTTGTCATTCTGTTATGCTGAGGGCGAAGTACAACTTTCCTTTAAAGGTGAAAAGGTCGTTTTTCCACACAATAATAATGAAGAAAAAAAAATCTGTATTGAAATACAGGTGCAGTAAAATGAATAAATAAACAAATAAAAAACTTCACAAGCAGCAAACTATATATTTTAAGTTAAGTTAAAACAGTCAAGCTACCCTTAAACCAAGTAGTTTTACAATTACAATTTACAAAAACTTTACAATTACTAACAGCTGAGCTGTAATAGTAAAAATAGCTTTAATATCAGTCACTTCTTAAGCAGCAAATGTGAATGACAGTGTAGCCAGCTTGCCTATAACTAGTGCACGGTTGAAATCGCAATGTAAGAATAATAAAGCTGAATTCAGTCGTGACCTCAATTTGCTGGCCAACACAGAAGGCTGTGGATCTTCCTATAGGTTTTTGGAAAAGCAGTTTTCAGTTTATGAATTGCTTGAATAAACTTTTACATTATACTTTAACTATGTGCTCTTTTTACTTTATTTTATTTTATTTGGTGAAACAATTTTATACTTTACATAACATTGAGTGAATTTGTTTCACATAGTCTATAATTTCTACTTTTAAGAAAGAAATGAAAATTTTTTTTAATAAAGAATAGTACTTCTGGGAAAGAAACAAACAAAAAATGCTGAGATGAGCCTAGAAAAATGTGCTACCAAGGCAGGTAGCATCCTCCATGAGGTCTGTCATGTTGAGATCCCTTCAGTTGTGCCTTACAATTTGACTGAGATGATAACTTCCAGTGTCCATAATATATATACTTCCATAATATATATATATATATATATATAGACCTCTAAGTCCGTCTGACGTTTTTCTTTAAAATTAGGATTTTTGTCAGGCTCCTATGTATTGGTTTACCAGTATTTCTGAATGGGCTGAGGCTGGGATTTAGTGGGTTTGAAGTGAAAGTATTTGATGAACGTATACTATGTAAGGAGAGCATTTATCGTTATCTCATTTTTGACCGAGGTGGCTTTTAGAGGCTTTTGCATGGGAAGTCTTCATATATATATAGTCATATATACATACAGTCAAACCAAAATTTATTCAGACACCTTCAACATTTTCTCACATTATCACAGTTTATTCGCTATAGTTTAGAAAATGGTAATAAAATATGACTAAAGTCAGAGTTAAACTGTTAGAACACATTAATCTTGATAATGTCAGATAACTTTGATAGAAAGGTATGTAATGGATTACAATCAACCAATCAGCTGTTAAATTTAAGTACACAATTAGATAATACCAGTTTAGGTCAACCAATTACCAAGCAATGTTTCATTTTGTTCAGTCTGTGGTGTAAAAGGTCACATTAGCAATTAAAGAAAAAACACTTAAGCAAAACATGGTCAGGTCAAAGTGTCTGAATAATTTTAGTCCCAAATTTTTATCAATTTTACTGGTAGTCCACTGTATAAAGAATTTTTGGGTATAATATGTCACAGTTTACTTTATTTTGCTATCCTCACTTAAATAAATGAACTATAGTGTCCTGCACCCACTAGTAAAAAAATATATCTGGTGTTTGAATAATTTTTGGTTTGACTGTATATATATATATGTGTGTGTGTGTGTGTGTGGTGTTTTAAATTGAGAAGGCAAAGTCCTCACATCTTTTATATCAAATGTGAATTTATGTCCGTTACACTTAATTTCCTGGCTAAATAAACATTACACAAAGAGAGAGACCAAATACAATTCTATTTTGTATTTTTACACTAACTACACTATATTGCCAAAAGTTTTAGGATGTCTGCCTTTACATGCACATAAACTTTAATGACATCCCATTCTTTATCCGTAGGGTTTAATATGGAGTTGGCCCACCCTTGGTGGGCATGCGCTGATCCGCTCTGTGATTTTACATGACCTACCACTTCATGGCTGAGTTGCTGTTCCCAATTGCTTCCACTTTGTTATAATACCACTAACAGTTGACCATGGAATATTTAGTAGTGAGGAAATTTCACAAATGGACTTACTGCACAGGTGGCAACCTATCACGGTACCACGCTTGAATTCACTGAGCTCCTGAGAGCGACCCATTCTTTCACAAATGTTTGTAGAAGCGTCTGCATGCCTAGGTGCTTGATTTTATACACCTTTGGCCATGGAAGTGATTGGAACACCTGAATTAATGATTTGGAGGGTTGTTTTAATACTTTTGGCAATATAGTGTAAGTAATGTTCTAGTATATTTATTAAAACCAAGTATAAATCAAGTTAGTGTTTTTACACATTTTTACATTTATTTCAAATTAATAACTAACAATTTAAACAATATATATTATTTGTGAGCTAATGTTCAGCTTTTCTTTTTAATAATCAACTTATTTTCAGCAGTCATCAAGCTTGTGCAGACTGATCACAGACATGAAGATGTGCAGTTGTGGTCAGAATTATTGGCCCCCTTGGTAAATATGATCAAAGATGGCTGTAAAAATAAATCTGCATTGTTTATACTTTGATCTTTCATTAAAAAAAATCGCAAAAATCTAACCTTTCATTGAAGTAAAATAATTGAAAGTGGGGGGGGAATCACATTATGAAATAAATGTTTTTCTCCAAAACACGTTGGCCACAATTATTGGCACCCCTAGAATTTTTTATGAGTAAAATATCTCTGAAGTATATTCCCATTAATTTTTTTTTTAATTTAGCACACCAGGGTGACTAGGAACATGAAATTGTCCAGCTATGACTTGTTCCATAGGAGTATAAATATGAATAAAATAATATATTAATATTAATATTAATAATATGTTAATAAAAAACATAAAACACATAAGGGAAGCCAAATTCCCTTAATCATCCATCACAATGTGTAAAACCAAAGAATATAGTTCTGATGTGCAGCAAAGGATTGTTGAGCTTCACAAAATAGAAAGTGGGTGTAAGAAAATAGCTAAAGCATTGAAAATTCCCTATTTCCACCATCAGGGCAATAATTAAGAAGTTCCAATCAACTAAAGATGTTACTAATCTGCCTGGAAGAGGACGTGTGTCTATATAGTCCTAGTGCATGGTGAGGAGGAGAGTTTGAGTGGACAAAGACTCTCCGGGGATTATAGATGGAGAATTGCAGAGATTAGTTGAGTCTTGGGGTCAGAAAGACTAAATAAAATCGGGAAGGTTTCAAGAAAAATCCTCCTCGCTCATCCAAAAACAAACTCCAGTGTATTCAGTTGTCAGACAATACTGGAACTTCAAACGGGACCGGCTTCTATGGTCAGATGAAACAACAACAACAACAACAAAAAAAAAAGGTTTTTTAGCAGCAAACCCACAAGATGTATTTGGTGCACACTATAGGGATTAAAGGTATGCCCACGGTTAAATATACAGCTGGATCTTTTGATGTTGTGAGCCTATTTTTTTTGCTGGAGGTCCTGGACATCTTGTTCAGATACATGG
The DNA here is from genome assembly GCA_039654625.1 of Rhinogobio ventralis. Lineage (NCBI taxonomy): Eukaryota > Metazoa > Chordata > Actinopteri > Cypriniformes > Gobionidae > Rhinogobio > Rhinogobio ventralis. The sequence goes on along the minus strand of CM077209.1, from coordinate 20,765,366 downwards.
CGTCATGGATTCTATCAAATACAAACGGATAAAAAAATCTAAACCTGACGGCCTCTGTTAGAAATCTTATAATGGGCCGTGGTTGGATCTTCCATAAGGACAATGTTCAACAACAAACAAGAGTTGTGTTGTCAAAATCAACACAAAAATGTGTCACTGAGCACAAAATGAAGCCATGCCCGTCCTAGTCCCCTTACCTGAACCCTGTAGAAAATGAGTGGAGTGAACTGAAGAGAAGAAGCACCAATATGGATCTGGGAATCTGAAGGATCTGGAGAGATTCTGTATGGAGGAATGGTCTCTGATCTCTTGTCAGGTGTTCTCCAAACTCATCAGGCATTATAGGAGAAGACTCAGAGCTGTTATCTTGGCAAAAGGAGGTTACAAAAAGTATTGAATAAAAGGGTGCTAATAATTATGCCCAACGTGTTTTAGAGAAAAACATTTATTTCATAAAGACATTTTCCCCACATTTTATTTTTTATTTTTTTTATTTTAATAAAAGGTTAGATTTTTGTGAATTTTTGTAATAAAAGATCAAAAAGATTTATTTTTTACGGACTTCTTTGTTCATATTTACCAAGGGGGGCAATAATTCTGACCACAACTGTATATCTTTTATTTCCCCAAGCTGATTGCTCACAGTCATCATGTTTTCAGGCCATTTCAGTTTGACGTTTTGAAGCGGCGATATCTAAATGGCTGGGTTGTTTAATTAGTCTTCCCATTAACGCCATCATTGTCTTCATTCAGGCAGATTCAAGAACGCGCACACGCGTACGAACCAATCTTATCCAACCATAACCAATCATATCCAATCATAGCGCGATGGAGACTTTCCCTCATGCATTCTCAATTACCCCCACTCATCTCACAGGAGAGACACCAAATGTGAAAACGCTCTCCCTCATTTAGTGGACTTAGATTTCCTAGGTACTACCAGAAGCCCAGAGTTTTATGACCTAGAATATTGGTTAAATACACAGGAGCTAAACCATTTAGGGCCTTAGAGGTCAGTAGCAATACTTTCTAATTGATACAGAACTTAATAGGTAACCAGTGTAGAGATGATAAAACTGGTGTTTTATGATTTCTTGACCTAGTAAGAACTCTAGCAGCTGCATTTTGGACTAATTGTAGCTTGTTTATTGAGGATGCAGGACAACCAGCTAATAACACATTACAGTAATCCAGTCTGGAGGTCATGAATGCATGAACTAACCTTTCTGCATCAGAAACAGATAACGTTCCATAGCTTAGCGATGTTTTTTAGGCTGTTTTTGTAACATGAAATATGATTTTCGAAAGACAAGTTGCTGTCTAATATAACACCCAGGAGGATGAAGTAACAGCACATCCTTCTAAATGCAAATTGTGTTCGAAGAGATTCTGTGTACAGGTTTTTGGTCTAATAAGTAATACCTCAGCCTTATCTGAATTTAATAGAAGAAACATCCAATATTTTATATCTTTATAACTCCATCTACTTGGATAATTGAGATTTCATCTGGTTGTGATGAAATATATAACTGATCATTGGCATAACAGTGGAACCTAATTCCATGTTTTCTTATATTGCCAAATGGCTGGACATATATTGAAAATATTAGAGGGCCGAACACAGATCCTTGCGGCACTCCATAATTTACTGACATTTTAGATTTTTCCCCATTTAAATAGACAAAATGATATAGACAAAAGTCTGATATGCATGATCTGAACCACCTTAATGCCGGTCCCTGAATACCAGTATAATACTGTACCATGGTGCAGTACCATTAAATGTTTCCATCTGTGCTAAAAGAGGGCTTGTAGCAGCGGTCACCAAGAATCTGTAAATTTTAGTTGAATTGAAACAGCTCTGGTAATAAGGTCCAAGCAGCCACACTAAAAACTATCAGACGATCCCAGACCACTGGATCATTAGAGTCAAAAATATAATAACAATAATAATAAAAAAAACATCATTAGTAATAAATGTTCATTTAAGTGATGTGTCCAATGTGCATATTAAAAACACTCAAATTTCTAAGCCAAACATCTTCATGCTTCCATCTGAAATAAGATGAGACATTGTTTATCCTTTTTATTGTTACTGTTGACAGCCAGGTGGAACATTTCAACAGACAAAATAATAGGCCTCACAATCCCAACAAACCTAAACAGCCCAAGTGCTTCACCAGAAGAGATGTTTGCTGTGGAATAATCAATTACTAACCTTCATCAATTACTAAGCAAAATTAAAGCAAAAACAGGACTTTGAGAAATATGTGACAGTACCAAATGAAAATGAGGTTGCATAAATGAAACATGAATATGGCAGAAGCATACTGAATTTGAAACAGGACGTAAAGGCTGTTGATGATTTGCAGAATGACTGTCAGGACAATTTGTGATTTGTTTTCTGCATTTCTATTTCCAGTATTATAAACAACGGTATAAACTGCATTACATCTTAACACACATTTACAGCTTTCTGACAAACACTGTTTTGCATAATATCTAAAGTTACAATACATTTTCAAGATTTTACAACATGACCATTTCATTCTCAGTAACTTGTGTGACAAGTCTGTGCTGTTTTGAATCCATAATTTAAACATTTAACATATGCAAGAAGTGAAAGACGCAGTGCTATGTTGTTAGGGAATAAAGTATTACATAAATGATATTGGGCACATTACATTACACTCTCATCCGTTAAAAAGTACTTCAAGTTAAGTCCAACAGCTTTCAGTAGACTTTGAGTGCTGTGATATTTTATATCTAAAAACTGTGGTCAACTTATGAATTATAATACCACAACATCTTGTGATAGTTTAGCCTATTATGTGAACAGTGAGTGTAGAGCTTACAGCCTACATTATATTTTAAATATGCTTAAAGGCATAGTTCACCCAAAAATGAAAATTCTGTCATCATTTACTTGTATGAATTTCTTTCTTCTGCTGAACATAATTATGACAGAATTTTCATTTTTGGGTGAACTATTCTTTTAAGACAGGTTGCTTTCCTTAAAGTGTATTATATTGTTAAATAACGTGAATCTTCATGACATTATGGGAAGATAAAGTCACTTCATGACCTATCGTAAGTGTATAAACCTATTCCTTTTTCTTTCGGAAAGATACTTTGTCTTTGGTTTCTTGAAGTTTTTCAGTGAACTTGTCTTTCGTTTCCTCCATTCTCTCAGATAAACGATCCTTGGTCTCCTCCATTTTCCCAGAGATCCTCTCTTTGGTCTCCTCCATCTTCTCCTGGAGGTATTCTTTCACGGGTGGAGGGGTGGACATGTAGCCGTGCTTCCTCAGGTACTTCACGGACAGTGATGTTCCTCCTAGAGTCACCGTGTACCTCGCAGGTGTGGCGATCTTCAGGAGATCAAGAAAATTAAACCAGCGTCACATTAACTTGTGCGAAAAGGAACTGAAAAGAAGTTTGTTCATGTAGAACTCACAGACTCTCACAAAGTTTGAGGTCAGTGACATTCTAATTAATTTAATTCAGATGCGCTTCCGTGAAAAAATTCTGTCTAATAATAAAAAAAAATTATTCAATTTTACGAGACAAGTCTCCAGGAAAACAACCTAAATTGTCTTGATTTTGCTTGCATCTTGGTGATATTAATTGGTCTTGAAGTTCTATAGCTAAAGGTAAAGTTTGCAACATTTATTTTATTCTAATTTGTAAATCAGAAAATCAACATTTAATTTATTAAAAAATAACTTAGCCCACCTTGTACATGGCATATGCTGTCAGTGCATAGCCACTCTGAGAGTTCTCCAGGAGTTTCACAACCTTGTCAGGAAACCCAACATACTCAAGAAATGGCACCAAATTCACTCCTCTAAAGAACAAACAAGAGAGAGAGAGAGAATGTATATTCTGTTATTCACTCACCCCCATCATTCCAAACCTGTATGACTTTCCTTTGTGGAACATAGAAGATATTTTGAAGAATGTTTTGCTGACCATTGACTTCTATTGTATGGAGAGAGAAAACCCCCCAGACATTTCTATATATGCATCTATATTCTATATATATCTTATATGTTCCACAGTAAAAAGTCAGTTATACAGGTTTGAATTACATAAGGGTGAGTCAATGATGACACTTTTCATTTTTGAGTGAAATATCTTTTTAAGACCATCATTAAGAACAAAAAGATTCTTAAAGGTATAGTTCACCTAAAAGAAGATATTTTGAATATGGGTAACCAAATAGGTTATGGGCCCTATTGACTTCCATAGAGCTCCAGAGGTTGACGTCATGCAGCCTAAACTCATTGCCATTTTGGCAGGCAATCAGGGGAGCGCTAGAGCGGCTGTAGCATTGGTATCTATAGTGGTCGAAAAACCAGACTGTTTAAACCTTACTATTTCAACATGGTGGACAGCTGCTGTGTGCCAGGATGCCAGAATAAGCGGGGGAAAGCAATGGGGAAATCATTTTATCGTAGTAAGTTGTTAAAATGCCATGAATTTCAGTTTATTCTTCATTCTAACTACTTTTGCCTCACGTAACTAATGATAAAAATAAGATCCCATTAAATACGATACTTAATCATGATAACAGAAGTGCTTTTATATATAAATAACATTCAGAAACTGTAGGCTATTTGAAACATAATTAAGGATCAATAAATAAATACTGAAACAAAAAAATAAGAAATTACATTTATTGATTATGACTGATTTTATTTGACATGCACGACACAGACAAATGGGACAGATGAACACAGCGTCGCTGTTTTGGACGGGTTCGTGTTAACCGCTAACAGTAATCTATTCACGCTTTCTCGCTTAAAATGTAAGCGTGTGTATGTCAGCATTATCAAATACGTGTAAAGAATTGAAGTCTGTCATGTAAAACGAGCTTATTGATGCAGTTCAGTCTGCCTGCTATTCTATCTGTTAATGTTACTCCTGATCGGAGGCTTCCGTAAATATTTAGTTTATACATAGTTTTAGGCTTCAATTAAGTTTAATGGTGCAACGCAAAAATATTTAGTAGTGCATAAGTTGTAACTTATTGCCCATTTACGTCAAAACTAGGCTAGTTGTAACTTGCGCACAGCTGGTGCAACAGGTGTCCCGACAGGAAAGCTATCCGTTCATTTATTGATACACGTGAAAATCACCCCGGAGGCATTATAGGGATCTGTTATGTTTAATCTAATAAGTTTTGCTCTGTACAGGTCTATGTCTTTTGAATTAAAGTGCGCAGTGAATTTTGAAACCTTGAAACTCATGCTGGCGCCGGCTGTTCCTGCCTGCCAAAATGGCGTCGTAAACAGAATGGGTCACGTGACCTCCGGAGCTCTATAGAATGGAAAAAGTCAATGGGGCCCATCAACTGTTTGGCTACCCATATTCTTCAAAATATCTTCTGTCGTGTTCAGAAAGAAATTCATACATGTTTGGAACAACTTGAGGGTGAATAAATTATGAAGACCTAACACTTTAAGAACATTTCTGCTGAAATAAAGCCTGTGGTAAACATTATTGACAATACTTTGACATTTTGTTCTATTGCACCCATAGCAAAAATGCAAATTTTGAAGCAGTTCTGTTAATTTTTTGAAAATGTACATTTTTAATAAGTTATATTAATAACTAATATGAATAACTAGAGGAGACAGTTTGTGACAGCAATGATATTTGGTATACTGAGATAAAGAACAAGTATTAACAGGATAAAGTATTTAGAGTAGGGCTGTCGATTTAACGCATTAAAATGATGTGTTAAAATTATTAACGCACTTGCCCCATCCCAGACCTATGTAGCTCATCTTACATTTCAAACAGTTGATTGATGACGAATATGATGCAGGGCAACAACTCACTGTGTGATGGAGCCTATAGAATGCAGTTAGAATGTCCATAAAATTCAAGAGTTTGTGTCTCATATTTACATCATGATATAGTTAAGCTATATCACATGAGTAACAAGCACAATATCACACAAGTTCTTTTTTTCTGTCCAGAATAGCAGGAGTGCAAATACGATACTGATTATATACAACAGTTCAATAAACAAGAAGTTAATATTGTTATTTTAGACACAATATTGTCTGTTTTGCCAACGGAAATATAAAGACAAAGCAGAACTGTTCATCTCCGAGCAACACACAGCGGCGTTTCATTTCTGAATCCACAATTTTGAACGAATCGGGTGAACCAATGATTCAATGGACCATTCACTTCACTCCTAAATTAATTAGCCATTTGAAAAAATTAATGAATGAATGAATGACTCAATCTAATTAAGACATTTACCACACCTACCACCAATTTTAGTTTCTTATTAGTATAATTTCATTAAAAATAATTTCATATTTCCATTTTAATAAACCCAAAACAGAGGTATAGTTCAACCAAACATATTTCTTTCTGAAGCTACTTTTTGTAATGTCTATTTGATGCTTTACACAATAATGACTTTAAATGATCTTTTGGAGGTAATTTTTCAGCCAAATTTGATGTGCGATTAAAGGGTTAGTTCACCCAAAAATGAAAACTAGCCCATGATTTACTCGCCCTCAAGTCATCCTAGGTGTATATGACATTCTTCTTTCAGACTAATAAAACTGGAGTTGTATTAAAAAAGTCCTGGCTCTTCCAAGCTTTATAATGGCAGTGACTTGTTAGTTTGTTTTTGAAGTCCATAAAACTGCTCCACACGGCTCCGGGGGGTTAATAAAGGCCTTCTAAAAATATCCATATTTAAAACTTTATAGACTAAAATAACTAACTTCCGGCGGACAGCCATATGCATCTATTTACGGAAAGAGTAACCCTTGACCCTTGAACCCTTGAACCCTTGACACATGTGTATTGATGAACACCGAAGCGCAGAGGATAGAGCAAAACAAAACATGAATTAGAAGTCTAAAACGAGAGAAATGGCAGAGGATTTCGATATAAGAGAAGAGGGGCTTGAGTTTGTTGCCCAGCACTATCCGCGAGAGGCATCAAAGCTTGCAATGCTCCTACATCCTGCGTCATACATCGCGTCAGGGGTTATTCTTTTGCCATAAGTCGACTTGCGTACGGCGGTCTGCTGAAAGTTAGTTATTTTAGTCTATAAAGTTTTAAATATGGATATTTTTCTTACACAAACGCATCAATTCGCTTCAGAAGGCCTTTATTAACCCCCCGGAGCCATGTGGAGCAGTTTTATGATGGATAGATGCACTTTTATGAACTTCAAAAACGAACCAACAGTCACTCCCATTATAAAGCTTGGAAGAGCCAGGACATTTTTAATATAACTCAGATTGCATTCGTCTGAAAGAAGAATGTCATATACACCTAGGATGGCTTGAGGGTGAGTAAATCATGGGCTAATTTTTATTTTTTGGTTGAACTATCCCTTTAATTTGATGAATTAATCGCCACATCATGTAATTAATTCGATTAAACATTTTAATCGCTTTTAATCACCCAAATTTTTTCTTTTAAAGATCTTTATGCAGTAAAGTATTTGATATAAAACTTAATATAATACTTAACATAAGAATCAAATGTTTAAACAGCTAAAATATGCAAGTGTGAAGATTGGTGGTAAACATATGACAAGGCAAACTGATAACTCAGAGCTTCTCTGAAGTGTGAGGTCATGGTGGATGAAATAGCCCATATTCAAGCATCCATTACCACCTCCCACATTTCTGAAATGTCTAGACAGTGGTGACCCACATTCAGCCAGATGTATTGCAGAGTAAACATTCCAGTGTGCCATTTACCTCAATCCAGTATGCGCCATACAGATACAATGACCAAGCAAAAAGAAAATTACCGATCTAACCCCACAGACACCTGGTTAACAGATTACCGCCTGAGAACCAACACCTCACAGACTTTCACAATGTATGAGGAAATCTGACAGACATTCCTTATTTATTGGTTTGTTTTGTCAGAACATAAAACTGTATGATGTGCTTCTTGTGGGATATTGGTCATATTTCTTTTATATTTCTTTGACTTTAATAATTAGAAAAATTAAGACATAAATATTAGTATAATATTATATAATTATATAACTTATTTTTTTATTTTACAGTGAAATTTTACAATGGTAATGTTTATTATTTTGTTATGATTTCTGTTTTTATTATTTAGGTTTTTTTTCTATTTTATTTAGTATTTTTTATAATAGTTATTATTACAATAGTTATATAATAGCTATTATCATTATTATAATAAATGTTATTATAAAAGTTAGTGGTCTTATGGAGTAACTCTCCATCTTAGCCTCTGACCTAAATTTACATAACCGTGATCCACTTACTTCATTGCAGCATAGTAAAATGTTCCGAACCACACTGTAGACGTCAAGAGGTGCAGAGGGATCATGACTTTGCCATACTGCTTAAAGGTTCTCTTGAATCTCTGAATAAGGCCGATGGATTTGTCCTGCAGAGGGTCTGGATCTTCCTGCCCTGGAGCTGAGTTTACTGGATGATCTCTGCTGGTGTTATTCTGAGAGGCCACAGAGTGGAGCACACTGGAGCTGCTGAGCCATCGTGGGCTGGAGCTCAGGTGTTTCCAGCACCGCTGGGTCGGGGGATCCAATCTCTGTGTGGTCCGGCTACAGCACGGAGGACAGATCTGCAGCAGGGCAGCAGTCTGCCTGAAGACACTAGCACACACAAACCGCTGCATCGCAAAACAAGCTTCTTCTCCCAAGGGTCTGTCAGCATAAAAACAAGTGGACAGTCTGACAGGGGCCTGAATGTGGGCGCAAGACAATAGATAAATACATCTCACAAAAAATACAAAGTAAAGAATTCTAGACACATAAAACATATTGACAAATGATCTCCTATAAAATAAATAGATGGCCAGTAGCACTAAAGATGCACAATATACAGTAGGGAGCAAAAGTCTGAGACCACATTGAGACTATTTGATTTAATAATTATTTTATTTAAACCCACAAATGTGTTGATTAAAAAAAAATAATAATAAATGAAAAATAAACATGAAAAGTATTATACATTTTTAAAAAACAACAACAAAAAAACATTTATCATACAGTAAAAATATTAAAGTTTCTGGGTCACTAATCATTTAAGGAAATCTGTAACTAATCATCTATGTACAGTCCATTGAAAATGTGCTTTTTGAATAATATTAAATCATTCTGGGTCACATGATCATAAGGCTGTGTTAATGTGAGCTTAAGTGCTGCTGACATTAAAAACTTACCAAAAACTAAGACATTCTAAAACTTACATTTTCAATTCTCTAAAAATGTAATTTTCAATTCAACTTTCACTCAAACTGTAATTTAATAATATGTTTATAAACTTTTTTTATTACAAAAATCAAAATGGAGTTGTCTCAGACTTTTGGATCCCACTGTATCTGTGATCACCTCAGTGTCTGCCATAATTTACTTTTATTAAATGTTTGGTATTACACTGATATTGGAAGCAGAAGCACATATATTTACATGCATAATGTGTATTAATAGTACTAAACATTTGTCCATATTTTCTACTGTACATTACAATGTGTTGATGCCTGATTTCACATATTCTTTGGTTGAAAACAGGCAAAATTAAAAATAAATATCAGATATCATATCAGTTTGACGTGGATAACTTTCCCTTTTTTTTTTATTAAAGACAGAACAAGTAACAAACATAGCATAGCATAGCATACAACAGTACAAAACAATATGTGGCATTAATTGGTGACAGGGGATCCGAAAATTATATCATAAAACATGTTAATGACTTAAAAAAAAATTATATATATAAACAATTTCACTTTTGTTTATGTATATAACATTTCGCCAGCAGTATAAATAGATTAATGTATTCAAGTGGATAACTTTCCCTACCTTCAATATCCCATCGATAATGACGTCACTTGAGCTGGAACAGCTGAAAACATTAAGGAAAGCATAAGCTGCATATGCTCCATCACATTCAGAAAGAAACCCTCTAGAAATAATCACAGACTAACCTCCTAAAAAATCGTATTTAAAACTCAGTTAGTTTAATGTAAATTCTCATGTGTGAAGTATCCTACGATAGTCAGCAAACGTGAGTCAGCTAGCTTTGCTAAGGGATGTCTACTGTCTGATCTGCTAAACTAATCAACGTTTCACTCGGTCTTCTGTCTAAACATACAGAAAAGATCATCAGAAATATGCACAGCTACATACATGAGTGACTAGATCCAACATGATGTGATTTTCCCACCACAAACACATGTTATTCATGTCCCTTCTGTCATTCACAGAACTCCTCACCAGACGCAGCGATATTACGCATGGTGGCTGCCGCTCGCACTGTTGTGGGAAATGTAGTACAGTTGTGCTAAGAAGCTTTTCTCACTGGAGCAGTCTCTCTCTGGAACTACATTTCCCAGAATGCACGGCAACGTCGCGAATGATTAGCGTAGTGTATGTGGGGATCAAGCATATATTAAAATTTTCGTTAAAAAATACAATTAATGTAAATAAATGTATACCGTTTATTTCTGTATTCTATATATCTATAGCTATTTGATAATGCTGTTACACTTAGGTAAACTAGTTGGCAGTATGCATGCATTAGACGCCAGTCCTCTAGGCGGCGCTCTGCTGATTCTCTCAAATTAAATACTGCAGTTAAGCTCTGGAAGTGCGCTGTTTGTTGGATACATGATGGCGCAAAACTCAAGTGAGTGCTGTAACATTGTTTCAGTCTTCGGTGATCTGTGTGTTACATAATCGTGGTGTTGAGCACATAAACTCTTAATATGATTAATAATGTTTTTTTAATTTTGAATTCAACTAGTCAATCAGTCTGAAACAGATGAAACACGTGCCGAGATGGACGCTTAACATGAGCTGTTGTAATGAACGCAACACTGACGCACTATAATTTTACGTTTATATTGGTCTATCTACGTAAACTTCATATATATATTGCTTTCGATTTTAAATAATTGAAATCGTGACCTATGTCCCCCCCCCCCCCCCCCCCCCCGTGGTACATTTCTATGTTTAAAAGGTAAATGCACATTTCATAATCATAACTCGAATACTAATGCTCTGCTTTTCTATGCGCAGGATTGTTTGAGGCAGATAGTAAATTTGCTGATCCAAAGGTCGATGAGGACAGCAAAGGATCAGCTTTAGATGGTTCTCAGACTTCATCATCATCCTCACTGAAGAGACACAGGGACGATGATGAGGGGTATGAAGATAACTCTCACAGGAAGAAGCTGGTAAGCTCGCACCATCATCATGATTGACATGTGTATATATATATGTATGTATGTGTGTGTGTGTGTGTGTATATATATATGTATGTAATGTTCGTTGACTCTTAATAAAGTCGAAGACTGGGGCTAGTTGTTTACTCCAGGGGATTTTTCTTTGGATATTTACTGTTTATTAATATTGAGCTCAGTCAGTTTATTTTTTGAACAGTAATGAAAACGAGCCAGGGATTGAGGTACAATGTGTTTTAGTGGATTGTACTGTTGTTTAACAACTTGCAAGTCGTTCAGTTGTTTCCTAAAATAAACCCATAAGACAACTCCATAAAACATTGGCTTGTTTTGAAATTTAAGAGGCTTCTTTCAAAAACGTTTGACCGGTACTGTAAGTCTATCCATCACAGTCTCATTTTAGGCCTCACCCTGACTAAGGTCTATTATTATTATTATTATTATTATTTTCCACAACATGTATATGTATTTAAAATACACAGTGTATAAAATGTTAAATGGACCTCTTCCAAATGTCTGGGGTCGTCATAGTTGGGTAAACTTCTATATTGGTGAACAGAAACTATAATTTTTGCGTTCTCATTTGCTCCAATGGCATAAGAAAAGAAAACACAATAGCATTTCTATGAAGAGGAAAACGTATTGAGGGATTAATTACATCAGTAAGAAGAGAGAAAGATGTCAACTTTGCTGTCACTCCCTCAGCCGTTGTATTAGATGCACTCAAACAGCAGCGTTAACTAGTTTTGTCATTTAAAGGGTTAGTTCACCCAAAAATGAAACTTGTGTCATTAATTACTCACCCTCATGTCGTTCCAAACCCATAAGATCTTCGTTTATCTTCGGAACACAAATTAAGATATTTTTGATGGAATCCGAAAGCTTTCTGACCCCACATAGACAGCAACATAATTACCACTTTCAAGGTCCAGAAAGGTAAAGTTGTTAAAATAGTCCATGTGACTCCAGTGGTTCAACCTTAATGTTATGAAGCAACGAGAATACTTTTTGTGTGCAAAAAACAAACAAAAATAACGACTTTATTTAACAATCTCTTCTCTTTTGTGTCACTCTCCTATGTGATTCACATAAGCACCACAATGCATGCATGTGGTGCTCAGCCAATAGTGAGCCGGCGTTCTGCCATAGAACCCGGAAGCGCTGCACTGTGTGAATAGCCCAACAACATGAATAGCGTAAGTGAGTGACAGGGAAGACATTGTTGAATAGTTGTTATTTTTGTATGTTTTTTTTCTTGTCACTTCATAACATTAAGGTTGAACCACTGTAGTCACATGGACTATTTTAACGATGTCTTTACTACCTTTCTGGGCCTTGAAAGTGGTTGTTGTGTTGCTGTCTATGTAGGGACAGAAAGTGATCTGAATTTGTGTTCTGAAGATGAACGAAGGTCTGGTGCGTGTTTGGAATGACATGAGGGTAAGTAATTAATGACAGAATTTTCATTTTTGGGTTAACACTCCCTTTAATGCCAAGGTAATATAACAAAGTATAGTGTTATAAGCATCAACAATAAAAAATTTAACATACAAAATATCAAACCATTGTTTGATGAACAAATTTATTTCTTATTTAATACAGTGCTCATTAATCAACAGTCAGACACTGTAAATAAGCCAGAGTTAGCCCAACATGCTAATTTACATCGGTTGTCCCTTGCCAGATTTTAAAGTGAGAACCTATAATTAAAAAAAATCATGGTAAATTAACACAAATGAAAATCATAATAATAATTAATGTGTCAATACAATAAAACCAAGTATTCAAATTAAGAAAAGGAAACCTTTTTTTTTTTTTTGCAACTGGTCATTTTCTGAATCTAGTTACTGAGAAGTGCTAGTAATAACGTCTCGGTGATCGCTCCTGCTCAGTTTAATGCATGCTTTGTTTTGCAGGTCACAGAGGAATCATTACACAGTCAAAAAGTGGCCACGCATTACAACAAACTTCAGGAGTGTGGCCTGGCAGAGCGTAATAAAAGCAGGATTGTCCACATGCGCAACTTCAACAACTGGTTGAAGAGCGTGCTTATTGGTGAGAAGCAGCACAGTTACTTTTATCTCTCAAACAAGCATGTTTCATGAGGCGGTATTGGTGCCATATAGTGGCATGTTTTTTTGTGGTTGGGTTAATCAGGGATGGGAATTTTTATTTGTTCTGAGGTCTCTGTGTTGTTGTTTTTTTCAGCGGAGATCTTGGATAAGGTGAGGCAAAGACGGAGAGAGATAACCGTTTTGGATCTGGGCTGTGGCAAAGGTGGGGACCTTCTCAAATGGAAAAAAGGGCGTATTGATAAACTGGTCTGTGCAGGTAACTACACAATCCTCTTCATACTTTTCAAGTGTCTGTAAAGTTGAAGGTCCTGTTTACACCATAATTAAGATTAAGCCATAAAGAAAAACTAGGACTTTTTTTTTCTTTTTTGTTTTTCAAAATGGTAACCAACAAAGTTTAAAGCCCTTATTATAGCATGTTAATTATTGCATGTTAGTTGAGTGTGCAGTCCTTTCCAGAACACATCAAGACTATTGGTTTGCTGATAGTAAATAACGTTGCAATGAAATTTTTTGATTTTGTGTAATATTTACTGAATTAGAAATAATTTGATAATCAATACATGTAAAAAAAAAAAAAAACAATTATATTTGATAATAAAAACTGTAAAATAAACAGATTTATACTTAAGATAGCAACTTCCTAATTCTGTAATTCTTAGGGCCCTATTTTAGCGATCTGAGCACTTGGTCTGAAGCGCATGGTGCAGGTGCACTTAGGGCGTGTCCGAATCCACTTTTGCCAGTTTAATGACGAAAAAAACAGCCGGTGCGCCAGGCGCATTGTCCAAAAGGGTTGTACCTAGTCTCCTAATGAGTCATGGGTGTGTTTTGGGTGTAACGTGCAATAAACCAATCAGAGTCTCATCTCCCATTCCCTTTAAAAGCCAGTTGTGCTTGCACAATGGCGGATTCGCTATTTACATGGAATTCTCCAGAGAGGAATCCTTTTATTTTTAATATTTTTTAACATTTTTTGTGTGCTGCTGCGCGTCCCTGTGTGTTTAATAAGGAGAGTGTACCTGCCTATAGGCGCAAATTTCAAACGTACCCTTTAAATAACACAAAAAATACTGCGCTATTGACTTTAGACCAGGTTTTTGTTGGTCAATGATTGTTTTTTTTTGTTGGTTTTCAGTTGCCTCAAAATTATAACGTGCTAACAATGCGCCTGAACACACCTCGTTTTTCAAACCAGCATGCCCTTGGCCGAACAGATGGGCGTGAGTGCATTTGCTATTTAAACTATGTGGCACTGAATGGGAAAATGACAACTGGTCTGAAACTAGCAAAAAACATTTGCGTCGCGTCTGGCATCGCATTGTGCCGGGTGTATGATAGGGCCCATAGTGTTTTTCATAAATAAAGAAATTGTTAAAGACATGAATAAAAAGCAGTTGCACAAAATTTTTTTTGTCAAAATGAAATGCCGATGTCTGTAATTTAAAAAATGCCAATATATCGATCGACTACTAACAAAGACCATTCACACTATTTAGCGCAATCCATGTCTTGTGATCAGACCATCCAACACAGATCTTAACAGCAGGTGTAAACAGGGCCTAAGATGTTTGTAAATGTGTAAACTGCATACCTTTTTAAAAATGTCTTCAAATTAGAAATCACACTTATTTCTGTTTTTATGTTTGCACGTCACAGACATCGCTGCTGTGTCCATTGAGCAGTGTCAGCAACGCTATAATGATGTCAGACGGAGAGGTCACCCAAATGACCGCACGTTCTCTGCTGAGTTCATCACCGCAGACTGCAGCAGGGTACGAGCCAGTGTTTTATTAGCAGTGCAAAAAATGACACTACACCATGTTCCATTCATTAGAGGGACTCTGTTCATTGTCAAAAAGTAGAAACATGAAAGTCACTGAGCATCATTCAGTACATGACAGTACCGGGTCACATACTCTCTGTCTTTCTCAGGAGCTGCTGTCGGAGAAGTTGCGAGACCCTGAGCTGCAGTTTGACGTGTGCAGCTGTCAGTTTGTGTATCATTATTCCTTCGAGAGCGAGCAGCAGGCTGACACCATGCTGAGAAATGCCTGTGAGAGACTCCGGCCGGGAGGATTCTTCATCGGAACAACTCCAGATGCATATGAGCTGGTGTAAGCTCTCGCAAACACTCTTAATATATTTATATCTATTACTGTTTAAATGCACAATGTGTTGTAGGGCTGGGCTAATTGTGATGTGTATATTTAGTATTTATCTGCCTCAATATTTACACTACGGTTCAAACGTTTTAGGTTGGTAAGATTTTTTAAATCTTTTCGAAAGAAGTCTCACCAAGGCTGCATTTATTTGAACAAAAATACAGTAAAATTGTGTAATACTATTATAATTTAAAATAACGTTTTTCTATTTCAATATATTTTAAATTGTAATTTATTCCTGTGATGGCAAAGCTGAATTTTCAGCATTATTACTCCAGTCTTCAGTGTCACATGATCCTTCAGAAATCATTCTAAAATGCTGATTTGCTGCTCCAGACACATTTCTTATCCTTATCAATGTTAAAACTGTTGAAAACATGCATTTTTTAAATTCATGATTCTTTGATTTAATAGAAAGTTCAAAAGACCAACATTTATTTGAAATAGAAATCTTTTTTTAACATTATAAATGTTTTTATGCCATCAATTAAATGCATCCTTGCTGAATAAGTATTTATATCTTTAAAAAACAAACGTACTGACCCCAAACTTCTGATCGTTAGTGTAGTTGTACATGAAAGTAGGAAATAGTTAGCAAAAAAAATTATATATTTATAATTTATTATAAATATGTAATAATTTATTTCTATACAGCAACATGACAATCATTAGTATTATTGACTTGCATGTATTCTTACTCTAAGTCTCCAGGACTTTATTTTTAGCATTTTAATGCAAACAAATCATTCAGTTTATGTTTTAGGTTGATTCATTGCACGATTTGAACTTATTCATGGAAATTAATCAAACTTTCCAACGCAATCTGAGATGTGTGCAAAAAAAATCTTTGTCTTTAGTCAAATTAAAAACACAAAAATCATTGCAATATTCACAATTGTGTGATTCACAATTCACAATGTCAACCACATAACTGATAATGCAATTATACAATAATTCATTCAATAATACAGTAATTGATTCATGTTAACCAAAACTTTCAAACGGGTTGTTTTTTAATAGGAAGCGCTTGGAGCAGTCGGACTCCAACAGCTTTGGAAATGAAGTGTTCAGTGTGACCTTCCAGAAGAAAGGAGACTACCCTCTATTCGGCTGTCAGTATGATTTCAGCCTGGAGGGTGTTGTCAATGTCCCAGAGTTTCTGGTGTATTTCCCCCTGTTTGAGGAGTAAGTGTCTCATCTCATTTCGAAACATATTTCATCATCATGATTGTTACTTTTCTGATGTGCCAGCAGAGGGTGCAACAGCTTCATGTATATGTGCTGTAGTGTCCAGTTTATTTCTGCTTCTAGAAAATACATATACAAACATATTATTCAACATGAAATATCATCAATGATGATAGTCTTTTTAATAATAATTTCCTATTTTTTTATTTTCTGTCCAGAATGGCAAAAAAATACAACATGCGTCTGGTTTACAAGAAAACCTTCAAAGAATTCTTTGAGGAGAAAGTTAAAGATGAGAAGAATAAGGTTCTGATGCAGTGGATGCAGGCGCTGGAGGTATGTGTGTAGGACTGCCACTGGCTTTCAAATTCAATTAATATTTCAATTTCAAATTACTTTAAAAATGTAAATATAGTACAACCTAAAACTAAACCTACAACATATAAATCAAAATAATAGTAATATAAATAATAATGCCTAAACATTGTATTTATGTTGTGCAACTTAACTTTCAAATTTCAGCTTCAGCTCAGGCATGACATAAGCCTTTACTGTTTCTGAAGGCTTTGTGGCTTTTGTAAGAAGCAAAAAATATTGGACAGGAAGGTAACTTGGAACAAGAACAAGAGTAGAGATGGGCATACTAGAAATGGGTGGATCAGATCTAATGTCACCGAATCTGCTGTTAAAAACAAACCATCCACCTGCACATGGTTTTCTCTGATTTAGATATCCGCAGTTCCGCACCCGATCGTCACATTACAATGATTCAAATTCTCAGTGTTAAGCGTGATGCTAACGTAACATATTAGCTACACTGAAGTAGGTTGCTTTAAAAAAATCTTCTTTGGCGAAATTGTCATTTCTTAAATGACCTAAACCAGGGTTGACAACCTATACAGCACACGGAGGAGTAATTGCTGTAACATGAGCCAAAGCGAGAGATACGTTTGTATTTAATTCAGATAAAGTAGTAGGCTACATGGCACATACAGATCTACATTTTGAGCTAATCATTCATCATAGTAACACAGCTTGTTTTTTAAGTTAGGAGCTATAAATATGATTAAAGTGTGAGATTTAAATTACACAAATCAATGAAAGCATGCAGCTCTGAAGGCAGGAGCGCTGCGCATCAGGCGCCCGCAACAGTTACAGATTGTTCTGCTATTTGTTGTGCTTAGCTTTGAGAACATTTTAATGGTGTATTTCGGCGATATCAAGTATATATGAAGTCCCATTAAACATTTCACATACACATCACAATGACAGTGATGCATGTGCAAACTCCGTTCGAGTGCTCGTATCTCTTCAGCTGACGTGCAAACTGCTGCAAATATAACTTAAATGTTCAGTGTCGCATCCTGAAGCTCAACACACAGTTGTCTTCTTTTAACCCTCTGGTCCTCTTCGGTCAAAAATTACCTAAACATTTTAACGTTTTGAAATGTGAATTGTTTTTGCTTCATCGGAATGGGATGACACTTGGTGACTTTTGTCGCATTAGCTATGTGAACACACAAAAAAATCATGGAGATGTTTCAGTTATGTTACAGGGTCGGAAAAAAAAGTCACACTTGTCTCCTTCGCGGCCCAAAATGACCGACATAGGAAATGAATGGGAAATATGCAAAAATACAAAAACTCTTTTGGTGATAACCACAAATCAGCCATGATCCAGAAAAAAAGTGCACAGTAATGTAGGGGTGACACTCTAAAATATCAAGAGTGCAAAATAGACACAAGCAACCCCCCACCCCCCCACACACACACCTATATATATGAACTAGTGCAACTATAACACAGAGCACATTTTTGAAAATGTGTGAAACAAAATCAATAATTCAGCAAATAATTCAACAAAATCAATAATTCAGCCACAATGCAGTACAAAAACAAACAGCTAGGAAGAGGTTAAACTCTAAAACATCAAGAGTTCAAATCAGACACAAACACGTAAACGCACTCAGAGACACACACACACAAACCACAATATTATACACATACAACTGAACTGGTGTGGCTGTATCAATATGGTAAAATTGAGCCAAAAGTCTCAAATAAAAGGTTAAAGTCAGATCTATTATGCAGTGATAAAACATACTTGTAAATTTCTGTTACATTTTTATTGAATTTTGATGTTATGTTCAAAATGTTCTCATCTCTGCTCAGGTTTGAATGTAGTAAAAATGAATGCAAAAACTGACACTTCAAATCAACATTAAAATTAAAAAATCTAAACCTTGACAAAAAGTAGTCTTTGAGAATATCTAAGTATAAATCCAAATCCAGATCTTAATAAAAATAAGTATTTATGTCTAAAAACACTAGAGAATTTATAAGCCACTTTATATAGAGTTATATAGGAATCTAGTGGTCACAACAGGGCATTACATCAGTTTTTCTTTTTTTACTTCCACCAGATGGCACTAATCTACCTTAAAAAAATTTGATTTTGAATGCCTCGTCTCTATTTTAACGTGGAATACTGTTTTAATTGAAAAATTATTTAAAAATATATTCAAATTTATTTTTTAAAATTATTTTCAATGGGGAAAAATAGCTAATAAAAAGTTTATAAATATTGCATAGTATCATAAAATACCCTCAAAATTCTAAATAATAATCAAAAACTATTATTGAACTAAAATAAATTACATTGGTTTTCCTGGGTGGGAAAAAAAATTACATTTTAAGGCTTCGGTCACTTTTGACTGCGTAGAGGACAAGTGTGACCCTTAACCCTCAAGCGTCCTTCGTATAGCAGCCCTTAATTGGACTTTCGTGGACAAATTTGGGCACGAGGGTCTCAGGTGTGATGCCAAAATGTTTTTTAAAATAAATGTTGTATCATTATCTTCGATAATATAAAAACTATCAATTTCTCTCTTTTTAAAAAAAAAAAAAAGTACCATATTTTTAATGTAAAATACATTTTTGTGTTATATTTAATATTCATTTAACTTCAGTAAAAAAAATTATTCCAGTATGTTCAGACAGCCAAAACCTAAAAATGTGGTGACTTTGGTTACATCTGGTGACATATGTTGGTAGAAAATTACTAAAAAGCTAAAATATCAATAGCCACTAGATGGCAATAGTACTCAATGGCTGCATATAGGCTGAACTCTATAATCCAATGTTTTAATGAACTTAACCTCTAGTAATATCTAAGTTTTAGATTTTATCACAAGTTAAAATTGTAAATAAAAAAACCTCTGTGGTGGGTTAGACTATACAAAAATGCTAAAACATGCTTAGACAAATCCATGCAATAAGGAAAAGACAAAGTAGGAGATCATTTATCATTTATTTTTTAACAAAATCATACAATTTTAATAACTCAAAAAGGTTAATGGTACCAAACAGGTAAGAATAAACAATAAACCTAACGATAACTCAAAAAAAAATAAAAAAAATAACACAGTGTTAACTATCCGGTAAATATAAACAATGTAAACCTGACAAAAACACTATTTATATTTATTATGCTTACATGCACTTGTGGCAGCAGGTAATTGTGACAGAATGTTCGTTGCAAATGTATTCCCTGCATTTTTCACAGACAGTGCTGGTTCCATAGCTCTTCCAAAAACATTTTGTTTTTGAAAACAAGCTTTGTTATAGGCTCATCGAATGCTTTGTGTGTGTTTGTGTTTGTGTGTTTGTGTGTGTGTGTGTGAGAATGTTGTACACACTCACCCCTTCATTTATGTGCATGTATGATCTGCATTGTGTTGGATTTATAATTTTTTATTGGACAAATAAACAAAGTTTTTCCCATTCATTCCTATGGGTGCCCATTTTTGTCTACGAAAGACCAATTAAGGACTTTTTTTTTTCAACCACTAAACATTGTATAATCGAGTCAATTATTTTTGTGTGTGTTCAGGTGGCAAACTTAAAAGTAGCCACGTCTTGTACCGCTCAGATTAAGGGAAGTATTTAAAAAAATATATTTTTAATGATTTTGCCCACATTTGTCCCGAAAGTCTCTTTATTAAACGAAGAGGACCAGAGGGTTTTAAATATAGCGAGACTAAATTATATTACCAGTGCTGATGCTGCTCTCTCTCACACTGCGGTCTTTGATCTTGAAATGAGCTGAAAACGAAAGTTAAAGAATTACACACTCGTTGCGTTTTACCGTGAAATGAGAGTTCCGCGTCTTTATTAAAATCAACACATTAATGATTTATCTCATCCACCCACAATTATTAGAATGTTAGTTATTATTACTTTACCCACCTGACCCGCAGATATAACCGCAATCCGCGCATACTCCGAGTCCTATCACAAATGTCTTCTGCAACATGACTGTGTGTAGTTAAATGGACTAAATGAAGCTTCGATGCAAATGATTTTGCCTCTGAAGATTTTTTGAATTTGAGTTACTCGAGGAATCGTTTCAGCCCTAGGGGCGTGACATTTCCGAAACATGCTAGCCAATCACAACACACTGGTCCAGCTGGCCAATCAGAGCACATTGCGCTTTTCGGAAGGAGGGCCTTCATAGAGACAGGAACTAAACAGTGTTACTGACAGACAGGGAAAAGAGGTGCTGCATCAATGTAAAATATGTGGAAAATAATGTGTTTTTTTTAACATTCAAGCATGAACCTGTACTAGTAGACCCCAAAACAAAACCAAGACTTTGAAAAAGGGCATAATATGGCAGCTTTAAACAGCAGCAGAACCCAAACAAAACCTATCCTACAATATGTACTGGTTTCATTCAGAAATGCATCATGTTAGGAAAGTAAAATGGGTTGTGAATGCCAATTTTTTGTTGACTGCTGCGCCCATGGTTTTGATGACTTGGGACATTTTCTCGAATATTTTTTTTGACATCTCTCTTGGTTGTAATGACATACTTTTTCATGATTCTGAATTGAAGTCAATATCGAAGTAATCAATTTGTTTATAAAATAACTGTATTTTATCGCAGCCACACAAGCACAAATCCTCAATCAAATGCAGCTCTCATAACTGCACATTAGCACAAATTGAGCATATTTAACACCCTTCAAAATTTCTCTGTAAGAAATCCCTCTCACAATCAGCTGTAATCCCATTAGCATGTCAGTGGCAATGTGAAGATATCTGCTCCAGGGGTCCGTTCTGCATACCTTCCTTAATACATCTGAGATGATTTGACAGATGCCAGATGATCTAATCGTGATTTTTGATCTCTGGCTAATTTGGTTCTTTAAACTAATTTGCAGATTTGATTAAAATATCTTGATTAAGTTGTCTGATATTACTGCGTGTTCTTGTGTGCATTGAAAAGGGCATATATATATCGATACTCAGCAATGCAGCGATTGGCTGGCATCAAGACATCAACATAATGACATATAATTAAAAAGGAAACAGCCAAGCTGGCAAAATAACATAAGTTCTGATGTTTAAATGAAATGTGTAAATGTTTGTTACACGATGCTCCTGTTTTTTTATTTATTTATTTTTTGTATCAAGAGTAGCCTATTGTAATTAGCAATTCATTTATCATCATTGCGTTATCAGAAATTATAAATTATTGACGTTTGACAGTTTTTTTTATTCTTTGCAGATGTTTGATGTATAAATGAATTCATAATCTTGCGCCACCACCTCTTAAACAATGTGTGACTTTCTGTAAAGACAATTCTAGGGAAACCAGGGCATCCATTATAGGTGACTGTTCAGTTAAATTTAAGAAAACAATCAGTTTTCTCATTCAGAGCAGCAGAAAAATTCAGTGCCTGTTCATATTAGAGTGTACATCATTTAGTATTTTTAAAACTGAACTTAAATTATGGTTTAAGAAAAAGCAATCATGTGATCATTAATTTTTCATTAATTTGAATCTATGTGATTCAATATTTGTGATACGATATTATTATTTTCTTTTTTCTGGATTGTAATGGAATGCTGTAATTTTATGTAACATCATCCTGCCCAGGGACCACAGATGCAAATTAGCTATTTAGCGTACTCTGGCACAACATTTGTGTTGTGAATGGGTTGTGTTATGGTCCCTGTTAAATAAGTTAAATAAATTAAATAAACTAAATTAAAATTTTCTTGTGAAGTAGATAAATCTTTTGCTGATAATTTACTCAACCCCATGTCATCCAAGATGTCCATGTCTTTCTTTCTTTCTTTAGTTGAAAAGAAATGAAGGTTTTTGATGAAAACATTCCAGGATTTTTCTCCATATAATGGACTTCAATGGGCACCAAACGGTTCAAGGTCCAAATGACCGTTTCAGTGCGGCTTCAAAGGGCTTTAAACGATACCAGACGATGAATAGGGGTCTTATCTAGCGAAACGATCGGTCATTCACCTTTAAAAAGACATGATTACAAGTCTGATCCTGAGCAGGTTTGAGCTTACAGACTTGTTGCTATGACAGCAACTCCAGGATGAGCTTCAAAGAACCTAACAATCCTAGATCATGTAAAATCCAGGTGTAGTAAGGTGTAGTACTCCAACTGAGTAATCCACGTATGAAGAATGGGCCCTTGAACTGGCATAGAACAAGAAACTGGATGAAACTGGTATGATTTTTAACCTAGGCTTTCACTGTCAGCCAGACCTCTTGCTCTTCTTTTCTTCTGTAAAAATTATGCCATATAACTTCTCACGCACCTTTTGTCAAACACCTGTGTATAAGGTATCAAATCGCCTGGCTTGAATGCTGCTATGATGACTGTTCTAAACGATCAGGCATACAATGTTTACCTGGTGGACTATAAGTTGTGCGAGAAAATCTATAGACTTAACATTGACGAAGAATTCAGAATCTCATAGAGACTTGTGGTTGGGCTCATTTGACTCTGATGACACAGAAACTTCCTAGCCATGCCCTAGCAACAATTTACAGCGCCCTAGCAACAGTATAGTAAAATGAACTGGCATATATCTGCACCGAAACATTTATGTAGGGATATAGGGGTGGGCTTTTTTGACTTACATATGCATTGATTTACATATCACCCTTTGAGCTGTATAGCCATGCTGCACACCAACGTGAATACGCCAAATCTCAGCTCTACAAAATCATAGAGACATAGAGGTTGGCTCTTTTGATATGGACAGACGACTGAAAGTGTCACCATGGTAACTGTGTACAGACACCGTAGCAGCCATTTACAGCATCCTGGCAAATGTATAGCAGCATGAACAAGCCATATCTATGTATCAAAACATCATACAGATTTTGGAGTTGGCTCTCTTGCAATCACTCAGAACAGTAGAAACCTAGTACTGAGTTTTTGTTTTCTTGTGTTATCTCTGTTATCTGTAATGATGCCTATAGAGCTATACTGTCTTCTCTTTCAAACTGTTTTGTGTTGTCTTGTTTTCATAGCAATACCCTCCGGATGAGAGGGGCCGACTGGCGTCCGACAGTCCAGGGGAGTACGACCATGCTAAGAGAATAGCTGTGACTCCTGCTGTTAGACAACCACTGGTGAGCCGTAATGTTTTTTTTTTTCTTGTAAGAACATAAAGAATTTTTTTTTGCTTTGTGTTAATTGTGTTCTGATAGTTTGCTCTTTCTCCACAGGGAACCTTGAGCAAGTCTGAGTGGGAGGCTACAAGTACGTGGTGATGTGGTTCTTGTTAAAATCAGTGTTTTCTTTTGATATAGAAAGAGGCTTTACCTTTATGAAACATCTCAGATGTTGTCTCAAAGGTTTTTCTAATTTCACAAAACATGACAAAAAGATGTAAGATATTAATACAGAAGTCAATTGTTTGATCTTCATATTCATAAGTGAGTATAACATGCATGAAGGCTCATTTGTATTGAAAGCTCTTCATAAATACAAGCCAAGAAATTAAATGCCCGAGGTGTTAAAACTCTTTTCTTAAGATAAAATTGTTGATATTTTCCTCCTACTGAATTACAGCATGTGAGTTGGCCATCAGAAAAATTATTAACTTAGAAGAGCTTACTTGCATCTTCACTAACAGAAAAGTAGTGCTAATGCCTTCCTTGAAGCACATATACGATATGGATATGAATGTGTTGTGCATTTAGTACTATAGTATAAATCAAAATACATTATGCTCATAATATTTCATGAAAGACACACTATCTCAAACTGTCCTCTCTTTCTCTATCTGTTTCTACGTACACTAACATTCAAATTTGAAATAACTGAATACTTCTTTGAATACTACTTTGCTTTAAAGCAAGGAATTAATGAAAAGTGCCAGTCAATGCATATACATTTTTATGAAATATTTATGATTTTATGATATTTAATATTTTAAAATAAATTGTTCCTTTTGAACTTCATCTAATCATGAAAAAAAATATCACAGTTTTCACAAAATATGAAGCCGCACAACTGTTTTCAACATTGATAATGTTTCTTGAGCAGCAAATCAGCATATTAGAATGATTTCTGAAGGATCATGTGACACTGAAGACTGGATGTATGATGCTGAAGAATCACAGAAATAAATTACATCTTAAAATATATTAACGTAGTAAACAGTCATTTACAGTTTTAATAATATTTCTCAATATTACCTTTTTTGCTGTACTTCTTTATCAAATAAATGCAGCCTTAGCAAATAGAAAGACTTCTTTCAAAAGCATTACAATCTTTTCAACCCAAACTTTTGAATGGTAGTGTAGCTTTGAAAAGTTTGATTTTATTCTATTGAATATTTTAAACCGTTTAAAAAAGACAATTAAATTCAGGTTTGTGTGCAGTATTTGTTCTTATTTATGGAGGATTTTTTTCTTAAATGCTCTTTTGTTTCTTTATTTAAAAAGACTGGTTTTGTTTTTCTTTCTTTTTTTGTTTGTATTTAGTGTAAATATTAGTTTATTTAGAGTAGAATTGAGATTATTCACAATTCATTTACTCACCCTTAAGTTGTTCCAAACCTGTATCTGTTGAACAGAAAAGAAAGATATTTTAAAGAATGCCGGTAACCAGACAGTCGAATGTAGCCATTGACTTCCATAGTAGGAAAAAAAATACAATGGAAGTCAATGGCTACCATTAACTGTTTAAATTTTCTTTTTCTTTTTTTGGTGAACTATCCCTTTATCCGTTTGTTCACAGTGTCCATTATCAGACTTCCCAGCCTGTAAAAAATTAGCCCCCCCACACCCCTTCCCACCATTATAAAAAAAGATATATTATACTATTAGATTCATTCACTTAAGCCACCTAACACAGGTTCATTCATTTAATAGTATTTGTGCGCCGAAAGTGATGTAGTAGTATAGGCATAATTTGCAGGTGGGACATGTGCCCACCACTTTTTGTCAGGGTCGATATTGTCCCCACCTCTTTTTGAAACAGCTTGAGGTACAGATGTATCTAATACAAACATCTCTAGTTGACTAGCAGAGTTAAATAAGAGGTGATCTGGTGCTGGATTGTGTTGTTTTTGAAATCATGCTGAGTGCAGTGGCGGTGGCTCTTGCACAGACGAGTGCTTCAATCAATCGCCAACCATTTGGAGATGCTCTATTCCTTCCGTTGAAATCACAAAACAAAATGCACACAAAGTGTCCCTGCTCTTTATATATAATTGCTTATATTACGTCTTTGGTTTTAATGAGAGAAATAAAAAAACTATACGAGGGCAGATTGGAACCCAGAAACCTGGCACGTTGAAAAGTTCTGCCGCCAAACCATTAGAACTCACTAATACGAATATTTTATCTATGCATCTCTTCACTAACGTGAAAAATATTATATTATACAAGGTTTCCACATGGTCTTAAAGTGAAATTTTAGGCCTTAAAAAGTCTTCAATTTGCTGAATTAGGTTAGTTCTAGGTTCAATTTTAAACAGGTCTTAATTTTCCTACGTCCATGTAACTCGTAATGCTCATTGAAATGCTCCCGCAGCACTTTGAATGTTTTTTTTTTTTTTATTTCATTTTTTATTTCGGGGTGTTGTAGTTCTTTCTTTAGCTAGTCCGAATATAGTACGCTGTATTACAACTACAAATCAGACCAAAATGCATCTTATATTGCAGCCAATCAGCTTTGGTGTTATTGACGCGAGTCTCTTTCGGATTGTACCACAGACACGGAAACTGACTTTATTCTTAAGCTAATAGTTCAATAGTTCTCCAGTTCTTCCACTTCTGCGATTGTGAAAGCGAAGGCGAATCTGCCGTCTCGCATAAGCGCCAAGGACCGGGCGAAGCGTTTACGCAAGGTGGATGAATGACCAAAAAAAGTATTATATTCCTGATAGCACTAAAAAGAGTTAATAAAAACGCTGTAAACCATGAGCTCAATTCGGTACTGACACACGGACCGACGTCAGTTTGCCGCCTGTCAGCACTCACAGGAGTATACCGAATGTCTATTTCTAGACTTACTGCCCTTGAACGATCAAATACACACATTATTATCCCTATGTCCATATTGGCGGTTATGTCGTGTGTAAAAAAGTTTGGGATGTGTGTCAGTATTGGATCTGTGCATTACTGTAGGTCTTAAAGTGAAAGCAACATAAGATAGCCTAGCCTATACCCGCTCCTGTCTCTGTGTTAATGTTAATCAAACAACAACAGGGGAAAAAACTAAGTAGCCTACCTAAACTTAAAGCACTGTTTGTATCTGTATCTTTGTCCTATTGTCATTTGTGTACAAGTTCTTATTTTATTACTGACCGTTTACTTGATTACTTAATTACTTGAGAACGTTTTCTTATATTAAGCAGTTGCTTATTGCATGTGTGACTATTGTCCATCTAACACAATAATATGGTAAATGTGGCATCCTAATTATGAAAAAAAAAAAAAAATAATTACCACCACAAATTCATTTTGTCAAAGTCATGACAATGATTTTGATCTTATATATATATATATATATATATATATATATATATATATATATCCTGGTGGGATTGCGCTATGGGGAAGTGCAAGTTTATTACTTTGATCAATTTGAATAAATTAATTTGCTTTGCACATTATTTTGTGATTCTGCATTTCCTTTGTACTTTTTTTAATTGCGTGATATAGGTCTTAATTTTTTTCATAATGTTTTTAAAAAGGTCTTAAGTCTTAAATTTGACTTGTTGAAACCTGCAGAAACCCTGTTATAGTAGATGTAAAGATGAAACGATCACATTAAACAGTTCTGTCGATTAAATTAAACTTAATGAACTATTAAACATTTTTGACATCATAATGTTATTTTTTCATGCCCCCCCCTACACAAAGTTACAGCAATGCACAGAGGACTCATTTGAAACGTGTGATAATACCAGGTGTACTGGTAATGGGTCTTGGCTGACCACTTGTGATCAATTTACTGAAAACACATCTTAATACCAGGTGGAAACAGGCATTCTTTCCCGCTCGCTTGATTTCCAGGATATTGTATATAATTTGCGGGCATCAGGGAGCCGCTGTCAATATGCAGGAGACTCCTGGAGAGGTGGGATGTCTGCATTATGTTTTATGATTGGTCCACAATGAAGGATCATCAGCATTCATTTTCACATTTGTGTGGTTCCATATAGTATATTTTTGGTCTTTTGTTATTTCAAAATAAGATTTTGTATTCTAAAATGTAGTACATTTTGCATGCGATTATTACCATGGTGTCTCATCCTTAACTTTGACCAACAACTCTCTCTCTCTCTCTCTCTCTCTCTCCTTTTTCCTTTTTTTAGGCATATACCTGGTGTATGTGTTTGAGAAAATGTCATGAGTCTGAGGGATTCACCATCGAGCTGATGTATCTGGATGAGTGAGCCACAGTTGTGGAATCTCATTGTCATTCATTCGGTTTCCAAAAGCCTGCTGAGCGTGTCCATTCTGCAAACCGTCAAATATTTTTATACAACCGGAGCTTAACTTTTTTGATTGTTTATGTGTTCAAGTGTGTTTTGAGCTTGTGCAAGGAAGTGTACACGATGGACATGATCAATATTCTGTCTGATACTGTATTTCTGTTGGTCCGTAACCTTTATTCACCCGCTACTGTTTCTTATCAAGTCAAGCAATCTAATAACCCTGTAGAGCTTACAGTCATAGTCCCTTTGGGTTTTACTTTGATTGTGGTCCTCCCTTCCTTTCAAGCTTGACTGAACTCTGTCTTGGATAGTTTTTCTTTTCCGTTTTAAAAAACAAAACAAAGCTCTGTCCATTTGTCAAGAATACTGTGTTCATAGTGTTAATTGACTTCATGTTTAATGTGTGACTGGGCTGTTTTCTGAGGGAGGAAGTGCTTCCTACTTAAGATGTAGAACTTTAACTTTAATACATAAAATCTGTAAAATCTTTTTTTTTTACTTGTCATTTATTTAGTAATGATGGCACAGTATGTTCTGTCTGAATACCAGAAAAAGTGTTTATTTCTGTCTTTACTCTTCTGATTTCAGTATGTAGAGTGTTGTTGGTCCTGCAGTTTGTCAGGGAATGAAAACCTGGTTTAGGAATATTAAACCTTGAATTACATGACGCCAGTTGTATTCATGTGTCTATTAAGAATGTTTTTAAGGTACAATACACTTGCTGTATACATCTTACATTACAAAAACTAATGGTCATTGCATGGACATTATTATTATTACACATTAAACTTCAAATTACATATATTATTAGAGCTTGAATTTGTTTTTTTTGAAGTTTTAAAATGTATTACAAAATATTAGAACATTACAATTTGAATACATTTTAAATGTATTTATTCCTGTGGTGGTAAAGCTGAATTTTCAGCATCATTACTCCAGTCTTCAGTGTCACATGATCCTTCATTCTAATTTCTAACATTTCTTACTATAATCATTGTTGAAAACAATTGTGCTACTTCATATTTTTGTAGAAATTGTGATACATTAGTGAGCGAGAATATACTTTTATTCAGCAAGGATGCATTAAATTGATCAAAAGTGACAGCAAAGGCATTTAAAACAGATTTATTAAAAAAAAATGCAAATCTTTAAAAAAATATTAAGCAGCACAACTGTTTTCAACATTATTAATAAGAAATGTTTCTTGAGCACCAAGTCGGCATAGAATGATTTCTGAAGGATCATTCTATTTTTTTATTTTAAATAAAAATTACAATATTATTACAATATTACCATCTTTTTTTCCCTTTTCTTTTTTGATCAAATAAATGAAGCCTTGCTCAGCATAAGATCCTTTTTTTTTAAAAAAATTTATAAATTTAATTATCCCAAACTTTTGACTGCTAGTGTATATCGTGCAAGCATGTGTTACAGAGAATGGTGTGAAACCAACTAGTGAGTGGCAGTTCTGTGGGCTAAATTGCTTTTTTTTTAATGAGAAAGGTCAGTATGGTTGAAGCTGACAGGATGACGACAGTAGCTAAAATAATCATGCATTGCGATGTTTGTCAGGTTCTACTCCTGTCAGGTTAGAACAGGAAACTGTGGCCAAACTGGGCACAAGCTCGCCAAAAATGGACTGCAGAAGATTGGAGAAATGTCGCCTGGTCGAATACATCTTTCTGTGGTGACATGCAGATGGCAGGGTCAGAATGTGTAAACAAGGTCAAAAGATCCATCCTTCATGAGTCAACAGTACAGACTGCTGGTGGTGGTGTAGTGGTGTGAGGAATATTTGTTCTGGGACACATTAGGCCTCTTAATACCAACTGAGTTTAAAGTCACCATGAAATCAAAATAGACACTTCTTATTTTTATAGAATATTGCAGTACTACAATTGATTTATCATTATTTTTGTACTTGATTTGCCCTCAAAATCTTTAATCAAAATAACTTCCCCTATCTTGCAGCAACATCTCTTCTCCGATGACGTCACTCATGCAATTAAAGCGATAGCAAACCACAATAGCCCAATGATGCAAACAATTCCTGTGGAACAAAATCAAGTCTCACCCTACATTTTTCTTGTTCAAGAAGCCGCTTCACTCATATACGTCACAATAGGAAAGAAAAGACTATCACAACTTCCGTTTCATGTCGACCTGAAGGGAATTTTCCAGATTAAATACCATTTAAGATCTACATCTGCAACAAATGTTGACATGAATACACTTGATTTACAGGCATAAATGTGAATCTTGTATTTTTTAATTACTCTATGAAAATGTGAGTTTTCTGAGCTATACATTTGTAAAAATCATATTATTAGCTGTTTTTAGCAATTTTGTCAGTATTCTTACGTTAATGTGTATAATAATCTTGTGATATTTTTAAAATTTTGTATATTTAACATGTATTCTGCTACAATTTGTTGCCTTAAGGACAGTTCTCCACATATACTACCTGAGTATTGCTGCTGCTCTTAAAAATAATAGCCACAGTCAGGATAAAGTCACAATACACCATGTCATCTCAAGCTGCTTCCACATGACAAGTACCTCAGTTTAGTCTTACATTGTCTCCAAATCACAATTCAATCAAGCACTTTTGAGATATGGTTGAATAGCAGAATCGCATAATGAAGGGCTCTCAAATCAAAATTAATTTCCAGCTCGATCACCAACATCTTTTTTAGATCGCTGTGGAATTCATGCTGTGAAGAATTCAGGCTGGTCAGGGAGCAAAGGGGTGGAGACAGGGATAGCTGCAGGTCAGAGAAAGGGGTTTTGAAAGGAGAAAGGTTGGGGTGTGCTGAAAGCTACGAGGCATGCCGAAAGGTACATAGGGGGTGCTTCCTCATTTCCTCGCTCCTCCGTTCTCCAGACTGTGAACCAGAAACCGATCAAGAAAGCCATCTTGAAGGATGTCTCAATTGTCTAATTGCACCAGGAGGAGGCGAGGAGTGAGGATGCAAGTCCTTCTTGTCGAGAAACCTGATGCACGTATAAATTCTCCTCCCCCTTCACATCTATCATAATCTTTTTAATTTATGTTTTACCATTGCAGTTAAATAAGCCATACATCTCACATATTTCAACAGGGCATCTTTTTATATTATTATTATGAATTTCTTAAATAACCAAACTTCAGCAACAAGAGGGCAGATCCCTTGCTTGAGCGATTAAGAATATTCCAATATACAAATAAAATTTCCTTCGATTCCTCCATCCTCATTTTCTTTCCTTGCATCCTTCCATTAAATCCTATGGGGGATGGAGCTGAGACGCAAGGAAAGGAAACGAGGATGCACAAATTAGAAATGAGAAGCACTTCCTTTCCTCGCATCTCAGCTCCACTCCCCGTAGGATGCGAGGGAAGGGTACACCTGCATTTCCTCACTTATGGCTCCTCAGGAAGCTTCCTCGCCTCCTCGCGGTGCAGTTAGAGAATTGAGATGTCCTTCAAGATGGCTGAGTTAGAATATTTATTTACTCCAATAATCATTACTCGCTATGACATCAAAAATGGAAAACGTTAGTCAAACACATACATTTAAACTGACCACCAACTGCAACTTTCAGACACTATCTTTCTGTTTTAGCATAGCTGTCACAGAATGAAATGCACAGGATTGTGGGATATCAAAGGCAGGATGGCTCTCATTTCTTATTTGTATATCCTTGTTTTCTTTCCTCGCATTTTAGCTTCACCCATTAGTATGTGAGGGAAGGATACACCTGTACCTCTTCAGGAATCTCCCTCGCTCCTCGAGGTGCAATAAGAGAATTGACGTCCTTCAAGATGGCTGAGTTTGAATGGTTTCCGGGTCACAGGCTGGAGGAAAGAGGAGCGAGGAAGCATCAATTTGAGTGCTGAGAAGCACCCCTATGTTGCCTTCAAGAATCAATCAGATGAAGGTATCTCAGGAGACAGGAAGTAAAGCTAGCTAACGTTGGATTCATACATGCCCTGATGCCTTCCTACCTTGCAATGCATCATCTGAAGGCAGCATTTTTAAGATTTCCGATGCAGCCCCATAATGCTACAACAAAGACTAACCCCTAACACCCTAACAGGCAGCTTTCGCGACCAATTGTAAACACCTTTTGACACGCCCCCTACCTTTCGGCACATCCATAACTCTGACCTGCAGAGACCCACACCTGAAGGAGTGCCCGACCTAGAATTAGAAAGCCAAAACCAAAGTCCAGTGGCGCCTGCAGCTGAACGCATGAGCATTTTCTGTGCAAACATTTCAGCAGTTATTATTATGTGTCCCATATTTCTGTCAACTCCAGCGATGCCAATCATTCGTTAATTTACCATTCTTTTGAGTAGGTTCTTTCTTGAATTGGCCAAATGTTTGCAAAACAGCTTTAAACAATCTTTCTGCTCTCCAAACAAAGATTGCAAACTAGCTTTTTTTTTTTTTGGTTTCTGTGTTGGTCTTTAGTCTCTTCCCCAGTCTGCAGGCATCGGTGCCATCCAGTCATCACTGTCTCCCATCAGTCCCTTTGAACCACCTCTGCCTCCTCTCAGTAGCGTGGAACCACCTCAGACCTGTCGGGAGCCATCTCCTCCTGGGCATGAGGAACCCGAGGCTCCACCCCCAGCTTCAGTGCGCTACGATCTGCCTTGACCCGTCGCCCTGGCTCTTTCTGCCCTCGACCTCGGTGTGGGCCATTCGGCCTGGCTGGACTCGCTCGGCTGCTCTCTGGTTCTTCATACCTTCGGCTGCGGTTTGCTCCGCCCTACCTCAGGCGCCAACTCGCCTTCAGACCTTCGGATCCCCTCCTTAATCTGGGGAGGTTGTTGCTGCGGCTCTGTCACGGCCACCTATAGGTGTCTATCTATAGATCTTCGTCATCTCTCCACTACCTCAGCTCATCGGCTGCGCGCTGGGCTCTATCCACGCCATCCTTGCCTCCTTTCATCCCCATCCAGCCCCATCACCATTCCTCCATGGCTCCTTCCTCCATCAACGCCACCGTGGGGTACTCCCCTGGCTGTGGCCTGGATGAACAGCCATCATCCACTGCTCAAGACTCTCACGTTTGTTTGGACTCATTGTGTTTTGTCATCGTCTGCCTTAGTTATTAATTTGTTGTCATGGACACTAATTGTGTTCAGCTGTGCACTCATCAATCATCATGATTACCACTATAGGTTCGGTTTTGTTTCAGTTCAGGGTCTGGTGTTGTCAATGTTATTTACCTGTGGATACTATTACACACTGTTTTGAGCTTCAATCTTCTTCTTTGTGCACTTACTACGCAACTGTGACAGATATAGTTAGAATTTAAATACTTAATTAACATAAATTAGTGCATTAAGGCAGCCCTAAAAAAAAATCCTAGTCCTCAATTGAACTGTTGAAAAGTCAGCCAGATTATATAGGAATATATGTTTTGCATATAATATCAGAGCTATCCATCAATGCATATGAGTCAGACCATGCAATGATTAGGAACAATATGTACACTTTGCAATGTGTCAGATCATACAATAAAGTAGCAATATAGCTACAACTATGCATAGTTGTGCAAGTGACTTACCTAATGACACTGTTTTTCTACAGACATACCTTAGAAAAAGTTTTCAGACCAGCTTCTAATGCACCAAAAACATCATGTCTAGCCTAATGATCTAGAAAAAAACCAAGTGAGCTTTAAAGGACTACAATCCTTATTTCTCTGTAGAAATACACTCACCTAAAGGATTATTAGGAACACCATACTAATACTGTGTTTGACCCCCTTTCGCCTTCAGAACTGCCTTAATTCTACGTGGCATTGATTCAACAAGGTGCTGAAAGCATTCTTTAGAAATGTTGGCCCATATTGATAGGATAGCATCTTGCAGTTGATGGAGATTTGTGGGATGCACATCCAGGGCACGAAGCTCCCGTTCCACCACATCCCAAAGATGCTCTATTGGGTTGAGATCTGGTGACTGTGGGGGCCATTTTAGTACAGTGAACTCATTGTCATGTTCAAGAAACCAATTTGAAATGATTCGAGCTTTGTGACATGGTGCATTATCCTGCTGGAAGTAGCCATCAGAGGATGGGTACATGGTGGTCATAAAGGGATGGACATGGTCAGAAACAATGCTCAGGTAGGCCGTGGCATTTAAACGATGCCCAATTGGCACTAAGGGGCCTAAAGTGTGCCAAGAAAACATCCCCCACACCATTACACCACCACCACCAGCCTGCACAGTGGTAACAAGGCATGATGGATCCATGTTCTCATTCTGTTTACGCCAAATTCTGACTCTACCATCTGAATGTCTCAACAGAAATCGAGACTCATCAGACCAGGCAACATTTTTCCAGTCTTCAATTGTCCAATTTTGGTGAGCTCGTGCAAATTGTAGCCTTTTTTTCCTATTTGTAGTGGAGATGAGTGGTATCGGGTGGGGTCTTCTGCTGTTGTAGCCCATCCGCCTCAAGGTTGTGCGTGTTGTGGCTTCACAAATGCTTTGCTGCATACCTCGGTTGTAACGAGTGGTTATTTCAGTCAAAGTTGCTCTTCTATCAGCTTGAATCAGTCGGCCCATTCTCCTCTGACCTCTAGCATCAACAAGGCATTTTCGCCCACAGGACTGCCGCATACTGGATGTTTTTCCCTTTTCACACCATTCTTTGTAAACTCTAGAAATGGTAACACCCCTAAATGCATTGAAGCAACTGCCATGTGATTGGTTGATTAGATAATTGCATTAATGAGAAATTGAACAGGTGTTCCTAATAATCCTTTAGGTGAGTGTATGTGAAATATATGAAATAAATGGACATTTATAAACTAAATGCTCCATCACACTGCATTTTTCTTCTTTCACCAAATGCCAAACTCTATGAACAGGATGGTTATCATATCTATGCAGCATTCAAAAATCAGCCAGGCATTGTAGAAGATAGGATATTTCGCAAATATTAGATTTGGATGTGCTTTGATGGCTTCCTACCTCCAGATATAATCTGAGAAGGCAGCATTTTGGACATAGTAACTATACACACATCTTATAGAATCTGTATTTATGTGAATCACACACATCAGACAATCTTGAAGCTGACTCACTGCTCCACAGGAGTGTTGTTTTCTGCTGTGAATCAATGTGCTTTGACGCTGATGCTCATAATTGTTTGGTAAAAAGGTGAATGGGGGGAAATAACGCTTGTGTCATTTAAGGTTTAGTCGATGTGTTTGGCCAACAGAGGCTGTGCAAAATGATTAGTTAGCCGTGGTTATCGACAGTTCACACGTAGTCTCCTCAACTAAAGTAAAATTGATTCTTGTCACACTTCCAGACTCAAATAACCTACAATAAATCAATGAGTAAGATGGAGTGTACTTGTCTGTGCCATTAGGCAGACTGAGACAAAATGGCAATGTTACAGGGTTATCTGTGACATTCCTTAAAAATTCTTTGCTTTTATTATTTGATTGTTCAAATAATGACTGATTATGTTGTAGTCAGTGTAGGCTATTTCCTGTGAGCTTTTAGTTTTTATATGCATTTTTTGGGTTAGTAAAATAAAACCTGTAGCTGTAGTTTGTCTTTTTGTCAGCTAAATACCTTTACAAAGTTATACAAAACTGTTTTGTTTTTCCCTCATATTTAAAATATTTAAAAAATATAAAATATTTTTCTCATATTTTGATGGTTTAATCGAAAAAAATATTTAAAAAAATATCCCCTCCTGACATCACTTTTGGCCACTACTGTGCAAAGATGTCTGAAACGTAGGTTTTTGATCATCATACAACAGTTAGTTCAGGTTCTCAAATATGATTGGCTGAGAGGCTTTCGAGGAGTGATGATATTTCACCATAATCAGCGCTGGAACTGTTCATCATTGGTAACACTTATTCTCTGTTGTTATAAATATTTATAACATGGAATGTTTGTAATGTTTGTAATGTTTGTAATGTTGTAATGTAAATTGGCAAATGATCCGCTATGTTCAGAAATGGTGGTGATTGTGCTGTCAGCAAACTCCATGTGTGTGTGTGTGTGTGTGTGTGTGTGTGTGTGTGTGTGTGTCTGTGAAATTTCAGTTTACATGTAACACATTTCTGCACAAATAAATGTACTGTATAAATACAAATGTTCATTTTCTTTTTGTGTACTACAGCATTGACTTTTCCCGTCCATTTTTACCTACTGTCTGAATCTGTATTTACAAGCTCAGTGTCATACACAAGAGCATTCAGCTAGACGGTCGGACTAGGAAGGTCGGACTTTCTGTGTCAGCTGTGGGAACTCTGAGTCCTCCTCTGCTCCTCTCTCTTGTGGGGTCCCATAGGGCTCAGTTTTAGGCCCTCTTCTCTTCTCTCTCTATTTTCTCCCGCTTTGTTCCATAATTAGGAAGCATGGCATGTCATTCCACTGTTGCACAGATGATAGCCAGATCTATTTGCCTCTTAAAAAGAATGACACTGTCAGATCGCTAGTCGAGTGTCTTGACGACATAAAAGCCTGGATGGCTCTTCAAAGCAAAAAAGACAGAAGTGATGGTTTTTGGTGGCACCACTGGGACCCCTCCTGTTGATTTGTGTGCCTTGGCCCAGTACATCAAACCAACCATCACTAATCTAGGGGTTAAAATCTGACCTTAAGCTCGACAGTCAGATCAGTGCAGTCGTTAAATCGAGCTTTTTCCAATTGAGGCAGCTGGCCAAAATAAAGCCATTTCTTCCAAGGCAACACTTTGAGACACTTTGTTACCACTTTGTTACCACTCAGCTGGATTACTGTAATGCACTGTATGTGGGGGTTAGTGGGTCTTCTGTCGCCCGTCTCCAGTTGGTACAAAACGCTGCAGCGCATCTTTTAACTGGAACACGTAAACACAAGCACATTTCCCCCATTTTAGCGTCACTCCACTGGCTGCCCCTACATTTTAGGATCCACAGTTATTTTATTTGTTTTTAAATCCCTAAATGGTCTTGCCCCATCCTACATCTCTGAGATGCTACACTCTCATACACCCACCCGTTCTCTCAGGTCAGCTGATCAACTGTTTTTGACATTTTGTCCTATTTTTTGTTTATGGTATGGTTGTTTTTCTTATGTTTTATGTCTCTAATCTGTTTTTATTTGTATTTTATGCCTTGTATGAGTTATGCATTTTTTATGTATTCTTCTGTACAGCACTTTGGTCCACTTCAGTTGTTTTAAAGTGCTTTAAAAATAAAGTTTGATTGATTTATTGATAGACAAAACTGTCATTCTTGTATAGAACAGAACAGTATAGAATAGAAAGCAGTTAGTGTCAACAAAACATGAAAAACATGACATTTGTATAATAGATATTTTCATAGTGAAAAAACATTTTGACCAGTGTGACTCACACAATGACAAAAACACTTTTTATTTTGGTGGCATTGGCCAATTTACTGATACAATAACTAGGTTTTGAAGCATGAATTAAATGTTTTGGGTGAGTTACTACGTTTTGCAGACATGCAATGGAGTTCTGATGTTCCAGCAAACAGTTGAGACAATTGAACTTACAGTTTAGAGAATGTTAAGACTGTTTCGGAAACTGTGCCAAAGCAATTGAGAATCGGTATACAGTTTATCACCTATTTGAACATTTGCTCAGATGTTTTCAGAGTTGTGAGGTCCAGAAGATCGGGCATTCAGCATTCATGTACCCCGCAGAGAACGGCCTTGTCTCAACGAGTCCTTCTGACATTTGCCGCTGGCTTTGATGTCTCTGTAGTGGTTAAACATGGTATCATTTGTTTTGATATCTGAAAGGCCATTTTAGGTCTCATGAATCTATTATTTATTCCCAGGCAAATCGTTTTGGCTGAGGGCAAAGTTAGGTTTCATAACTTTTTATATTTTCATTTGACTTTAATGCTATACTTGAGAGCTGCCTTTGTAGTTTTGACTAAATTGTTTGCTTGTCTATTTCTTGTTGTGAAAACTTCTAATGCTTGTATGGCTTTTATTGTACATTATTATTGTTTAGTAAATCATTTTTACATAAATAATATCACCTGGTATTTATTTAAAAATAAGTCTGTGTGTTTGTGGTGAGGATTTTTCATCAGGGTTACACCAGTAGGTGGCAGCAAGGGACATCTTACCTCCACAAATCTAAAAACATGAGTGTGTTCACAAATCATTAACAAACAGACACAAACACCTTTGATATTCAGCACAATACTGTCATAGATCACCATTTTCCAGACACAAAATTAAATCAATTAACCTCAAAAAAATAAAATTACAAAATTAAGAAGAGCCTAACCATTCATCAAATGTATTAAAATCATCTATAGTCTTACCCTTCATGTACCATAATGGATCTTTTTCACATTTTTTTAATTTTGTAATTTACTGGCAAGGTAATATAACACAAAGTATAGCATTATAAATGTATATTGAATTTTTTTACAAATGAAAATATAAAAAACTTTACTAGATTTGCGATGCTGATAACAGTGGAAACGTGCCATATCAGTCTGTGAAAAAGGGTCCATTATGGAGCTTGTTAGGGCAGAAATAAAAAAAATGCAGCCAAGAAAAGCTTCATTGTATTAGTGTGTGATTTATGCACTCTTTTATTATGTATTTCAGACTTGCAGGTGGTTGCTGACAATGAAAAGTCTTGAACTTCAATGATCCCACGATCCCATTATGGATGCTGTGACATTTTACCTGACCTGTCTTTGCTTGTAGGGTTTCAGAGAAAACATTGGTGACATCTCAATTATTTTCTGTCTCTACCCTGGAGAAACGGTGATTTCACTAGTCTAATGACTCTTTTTTTGCAACTGCTCAATCAATCTGTGCAAGCTGTAGTTGGAGATGTGCCTCCTTGACGGGTCTGGTTTGATTCTTGAGCGCGTTGCTTGTACTGAGATTTTGTATTGGAAATTGGAGGTTTTATTTTGTGCACTACTTCGGGTATATCAATGATTATTCATGTTGCTTCCTCTCGAATGCTAATGGAAGTAATTAGCGTCTAACTCTATGCCCTGAGCAGGTGTTCACCCTTGGCTTGGAGATCAATTTATAGTCCAAACCAGAGCTCCACAGCATGGCTGTATTTCCTTAATGCTGTTGTATATGTTTTCTGTGATTCATTACAGTCAACATGAAATCAATGGACCTTCATTACCTTTTTTCTTAATGAACGTTCCTGGTCTTATTGTGAACAATTTGTTGGTGCGTTGGTCAAATAGAAATTTAGCTATTGTTTTAGCAAATTTGAATTCAGGCCTGGTTCCATTCTGCTTATGAACTCTTTAAATCATGATGGATAAATTCAAGTCCATTTTCTCACCGAATGTCCTTTTTCACTTTGCAAGTTGCAACTAGGGGTGAGCGGAGCACAACCTAACGCGGGGCTAGTTGTAACACACATGGTTTAAAACACATTCCAGGATGACGAAACTTAGTGTATTTACTAGTTGCCATATCAACACTATTTAGAGAAAAAATTGTGCCAAAATTAAAAAATCTTTGGAAGATATCACTGAACATTTATTTAACCATAGCAAAAGTAAATTTCTTTAGTAAATGTTTTTTATCTCTGTTTTTTGTGTTTATTTAAAATTAGACAAATCTAATATTATTTTAATCTTATATCTGTTATGCAACAGTTGAGATATTTCTTTAATGCTGATCTAACCAGCAGAAGACACGAGTTGGATTTAAATCCCGGTTGCGCAGGTGGGGCCCTATTATGAGCCCCTATTAGAACTATGCTGTTCTATTCTATACTATTATGAATTCTATTGAGAAACCATGAGAAAACGGCGAGTCAATGTTCAGAAATGATTAATTATTTTTATGTTTTGAACTATGCTGTATAGCTGTGTTCCCTTTCGTTCAGTCACTCCGAGTTGCGTCAGTGACTGACGAATGGGGGGTTTCTCTTAGAAGCCTATCACCTTCAAATTCTACAATACGAGCCAATGGCAAGGAATTGCCATGGGTCTGCAGAATTTGCATAGCTAGATCCGCCCCACCTCGTGGGTATATAAGGAAGGACGCTGGCAATCTCGCATTATGTTTCTGCTTCTTCACTCCTGCAAGCCTGAATTCTGAGTTCTTTCTTCAGTTCTTCGAGACGAGCGGTTCTCCAGTGTGTTGGTGTGACGGCACGTTCCAGCGATACCATGTTATCTCGGGCAGCAGCGAGCCTTGGGCTGGAGTGGAACCCTCTTCCCTGTCCCGAGCGCTCGCGGCTGGATGATTGGTTTTTAGGGGTGGCGCGTCCTGACAGCCATCAGGCCCCGCCACTAATACCTTTCTTTCCTGAGGTCACGAGATCCTGGAAGTCCCCGTTGTCTTCACGTGATCGTTCGGCGGCCTCCTTTGCCATCTCGGAGACGCTGGCAATCTCACATTATATTTCTGCTTCTTCACTCCTGCAAGCCTGAATTCTGAGTTCTCTCTTCAGTTCTTCGAGACGAGCGGTTCTCCAGTGTGTTGGTGTGACGGCACGTTCCAGCGATTCCATGTTATCTCGGGCAGCAGCGAGCCTTGGGCTGGAGTGGAACCCTCTTCCCTGTCCCGAGCGCTCACGGCTGGATGATTGGTTTTTGGGGGTGGCGTGTCCTGACAGCCATCAGGCCCCGCCCCCAATACCTTTCTTTCCTGAGGTCACGAGATCCTGGAAGTCCCCGTTGTCTTCACGTGATCGTTCGGCGGCCTCCTTTGCCATCTCGGAGACGCTGGCAATCTCACATTATATTTCTGCTTCTTCACTCCTGCAAGCCTGAATTCTGAGTTCTCTCTTCAGTTCTTCGAGACGAGCGGTTCTCCAGTGTGTTGGTGTGACGGCACGTTCCAACGATTCCACATTGCCTGCCTGCTGGTCTGTGCAGTGATCTGCAACAGCTGTGTGTGTTTTCCTGGGCGCTTCAGAACTCTGCAGAGCTTCCTCTCACAAAAGAGCTTGCGTGTGGCACGTCTTTTTAAAGATGTCTCGTCCGTGCACTTCTGGGTGTGGTTGATCTCTGTCGCCGTCTGATGGATGAGTCAAGTTCTCACTGCTGGAACATGATGTTGCGGTCAAGACTCAATGACCTCCGTAATGGAGGTAGAGTCCCCTCTGCCACACCCCAATCTATCCCCTCCATGAGAGGCGATACTTTGGCTGGTGGCCAGGGTGACCTGAGTGTTACGGTGTGGAATAAAGCCCTGACGATCATTCCTCGGGCCACACCCCCCCTTGCACACCACTACCCACGAGTGTTTTCAGACTGAATCAGAGGGACCGTCTGCGGACGCCCTGCGTGTTTCAGTCGGCACTGCAGGCGAAGACGAGATGTCGATCGCCGCATCTCAAGGTGGGCTGGAATCTTCTGGGGATGAAGATTTGGCATGCCAGCATTGCCCGAGTCCGACCCGGAGTTGACAGCCATGTTATCTCGGGCAGCAGCGAGCCTTGGGCTGGAGTGGAACCGCTCGCGGCTTGATGATTGGTATTTGGGGGAGGCGCGTCCTGACAGCCATCATGCCCCGTCCCCAATACCTTTTTTTCCTGAGGTCACGAGATCCTGGAAGTCCCCGTTGTCTTCCTGTGATCGTTCGGCGGCCTCCTCTGCTGTCTCTACCCTCGATGGGGCCGCGGCTAAAGGGTACACTGGGGCCCCCCTGTTGAATGCTCTGTTGCGATGCAACTGTGTCAAGCTTCAAACCACATGAATATGATGCTGGTAGCACAATGTGATAGGTAGCATTTGATTTGTGCTACCTACCTGTATCTGTGTTAAAAGGATAGCTCCCCCAAAAATGAAAATTACCCCATGATTTACTCACCCTCAAGCCATTATAGGTGTATATGACATTCTTCTTTCAGACAAATACAATCTGAGTTATATAAAAAAATTTCCTGGCTCTTCCAAGCATTATAACGGCAATAAATGGCAGCCCAAAATTTGAAGCCCAAAAAAGGGCTTTAAATCCATCCATTATAGAAGTAATCCACACGGCTCCAGGGGGTTAAAAAAAAGTGTAAATTACTTTTATAATGGAAGAATGCATTTTTTCGGTTTCAAATTTTGGGCTGCTATTTACTGCCATTATAATTTTTTAATATAACTCTGATTGTCTTCGCCTGAAAGAAGAATATCATATACACCCATGATGGCTTGAGGGTGAGTAAATTATGGGATAATTTTCATTTTTCTGTGAACTATCCCTTTAATAGGAGGTAGCACAATCTGTGTGGGTAGCACAAATCGTCAGAACACCGGCATTTTCCACAGGTTTTAAACGCGACATGAGAACTGCCCCTAAAATCTTTCATGGATACTATGTGCTCGTCAATTGCCTGTTATTTTAAAATCTCTGCCGAGTAACACTAGTAATTACTAGTAGACTACTGTAGAATTAATATAAAAATATTTGTAAAAAACACTGAACAGAGGCCCCCATATCACGTAGGCTGCAGCCTAGGTTAGCCTATGCATTAATCCGCCCCTGCTGACAACCACCAAAAACAGGTTGCTATGAGAAAGTCACATGATGAATCAAAGCTCATCACAAGCAGTTTTTCCACAAACTGAGAAGGTAAATGCTAATATACAGAAGCTGCACACAGTGTCATTCACACAAACACTAAACACCATCATGAGAACATACATGACATTAAAATATGTCTTTTACCATTAAACTGAGTTGTTTACATTTATGAAAATGACACTTGCAGCACTGTAGGTATGTGGCTGCTGTGATTGAACTATCCTCTGACAGTCATGTGCTGAAGCAGGCGCAATGAAGCCTGTATGCTAATGAGGGTCAGAGTCATCAGCCTGTCAAAATCACACGATAACAGATTAGGAACGCTACAGGATTATATAACAGGTTGCACTGATATCATGACGAAAGCCGCCACTGGGAGCTTCAAGCAGAATGCTGCTTTGAGACCAAGGGCTGTTATGAAATGTGTCACCCGCTGTCAGCTCGAGGGGAG
Source organism: Rhinogobio ventralis (assembly GCA_039654625.1). Classification (NCBI taxonomy): domain Eukaryota; kingdom Metazoa; phylum Chordata; class Actinopteri; order Cypriniformes; family Gobionidae; genus Rhinogobio; species Rhinogobio ventralis. Next base: position 20,721,971 of record CM077209.1, on the reverse strand, counting down.
CGACGAATGAGGCGCGAGACTGAGGGGTATCATTATCTGAAGGTCTCTGGGGGGAAAACTAATGGGCTCCTCTGCACTGAAGCTCTGCTGGAGGAGACAGACAGGGATCGCTTCTGTAGGGGAATATCATAACCTCATTTCCACTCTCAAAGCCATTAAGAATGAAGCTCTCATAAAGCCAGTAAGCTAAAGCCAGTAAGCTAAAGCGGATGAGTTTTACTTGTCCCACTCTGTTTATGCTACAGATCATTCAGCTGGTTGGTATGCTATTACATTTCTTAGACTTAAGATTTAAACTTGGCAGACAGACAATAAATAATATCTTAGATTTACACAGACTGAACCATAATATATACCAAAATATCATAGAGACTTGTAGGCCAGTGAGCAAACACCAAAATCTTATGACTAGTTCAGTGTAAATATAAAATAACTGTTTTCTGTTTGAATGTATTAAAATGTAATTCATTGCTGTGATGGCAAAGCTGAATTTTCAGCAGCCATTACTCCAGTCTTCGGTGTCACATGATCCTTAAGAAATCATTCTAATATACTTATTTGCTGCTCAAGAAACATGATACAAATTTATTATTTTTATAGGATTCTTTGGTGAATAGAAAGTTCAAAAGAACAGCATTTATTTGGAATAGAAATCTTTTTTAACATTAACATATTTACTGACACTTTTGATACATTTATTTTGTTCTTGCTGAATAAAATAAAAGTATGTAAGTATAAAAGTATGAATATTGAATTTCTTTCAAAGACCAGAAAATCTTATTGACACTAAAATTTTGAACAATATTATAACTTACATTATCAACATCCCATTCTATTTTGTATGTTTATATTAACACAATGTTAATAAAGTAGAGTCACATGGTTAATGTTATTATTAAAATGCATGCATTTTTATTTTTTAATAACTACAATAATACAGTACAAAGCATATCTATATATTGTCTTTTTGGCTATAGCAACAGTCACCTTCTTTTCTGACCATTATTCATTAACACAGCAGGTCTCATTCACATCATCATTTCAAATGATTTTTATTTTTATTTTTTGGACTGAAAATGTTGCTTTCTAAATGAGTGAGCGAGCAAGCAAGCTGTTTACTCTGTAATTACTTTGTCCATTTTTACAGTGTGACTTATTCAGGCTTATTTGTGGACCTATTGCGAGCATTATTTCATCGATAAGGTAATCAGCCAATATAATGATGAAGAAAACAAAATACCAAATATTATTGTAGCAGATTTCACCCAACACCAGGGGAACACTCTTCAGGGGACCACGTCTGCAGGTTATTAAAGACAGTACAGGAATTAATATCCATCAACACACATTCTCAGTTATGTGATTTCTGGCTCACTCAAATGCAAAGCTATGTGCTATACAACATTTACTTATACAATACTTTTTCTACGTCATTTTCATTCGTTTTTTTTTTTTCTCCCAAAACATATAGGCTGCAACACATTTAGAAAGACGTTAAATAAAATGTCAAAAATCATTCTAATATGCTGATTTGATAGTTGCTTCCTAGTTAATCACATTCAGCATTGCACACGTGTGAAAACATGGGTTAAAGGAACACTCCACTTTTTTGAAAATAGGCTCATTTTCCAACTCCCCTAGAGTTAAACAGTTGAGTTTTACCGTTTTCGAATCCATTCAGCTGATCTACGGGTCTGGTGGTAGCACTTTTAGCATAGCTTAGCATAATTCATTGATTCTGATTAGACCATTAGCATCTCGCTCAAAAAAGACCAAAGAGTTTCAATATTTTTCCTATTTAAAACTTGACTCTTCTGTAGTTACATTGTGTACTAAGGCCGACGTAAAATTAAAAGTTGTGATTTTCTAGCTCACTTCCGTCAACATAACCAACGTGACAACCTGCTTGCACAAGGAGCGTGCCTTGTAACTATGGAGACGTTTGTGAGAGATGATTCAGAAGATATTTACTTTGGTGCAGATCCTGAACCATATCTATTTGAACCGGAATACACTGAAGATGAGCTTTTGAAACGTGAAAGGCAAAAAGTGTGGCTGAACAGACTGGGGCGGAAGGGAGGAGGAGAGCAGATTCAAACCTTTACAACACACAGAACCATGGCTAATCACACAGGTAAATCCACTACCTAATTTGCCGATTGCAACTCTGCAACTACACAAACTTAGGCTTAAATCCGAAATCGCCCCCTAAACCCTCATTCACTATTCCCTAAGTTAGTCCACTAATACAGTTCACTTGAAGGAGTGAATGAAAGCACGTGAGTGAATTCGGACAGCCGCTGTGTGTACATAGGCTGTACACTCGTTATTGCAGTGCAATGTGGGATTGAATGAGTGCACTCAATAACGTCCACTATGGTTTCGGACACCACTACAAATGGCTGTCCCCTCAAATAATGCCCTATTTGAGGGTATAGTGGGCGATTTTGGATTCATCCTTAGTGCTGGTCAAGTTGGAAGTTACCTAGCCGGGGACTATTTTCAGGCGCTGCGTTATATCATTGCGCCTGCTGCACCCATGGTACTGCAGCAAAGTTCTGTGATTATTACGCAGGAATGAGAGTATAGTTTCTAGCCAAATCACAACTTTTTATTTTCTGTCGGTCGTAGTACACGACGTAACTACAGAAGAGTCACGTTTTAAATAGGAAAAATATAGAAACTCTTTGGTCATTTTTGAGCAAGATGCTAACGGTCTAATCAGATTCAATGATCTATGCTAAGCTATGCTAAAAGTTCTACCGCCAGACCCTGAGATCGGGTGAATGGATTCGAAAACAGTAAAAATTTGTTCCTTTAACATTCTGTCAATTCATCAGGTTTTTTATTATTATCAATGTTGGAAACAGTTGTGCATAAATAACGCTATTCGGACACACCAAGTGACTCCAGTCCAGCATTAAAATATGTCATCCACCAATACTGATCAAAATCTTGAATTAATCTGTTATGTTAACACTTTACTACATAGATCATTTGCAACATACCAGTCTCGATCAAATCCAAAGTTGTTCTAACGAGAGCGCGTTATGTGATTGGGCAATTCAGTAAGTGGAAATGACATCACTCGAACATAAAACTCAATAAATTATTTTAAAACAAAAATGAACATATTTCCCATATTCTTATAAGGATATGAATGGCAATATGTGCACAGAGACACAAATAAAATAACAAATAAAATAGAAATAGATCATTTATTTCTGGGAGGGAGGGGTGACAAAGTCCCCATGATATCAAAATTTAAGTATGATGTTCACGAGTTCACAGGCGGGGTGGTGGAAGGATTCTGAAGACTGTAGAGAATCCTTAGATGAGTTTGACTGTGATTATATATGGCTTGTCTTCGTGCTGATTGGGTAGATATGTTGATTACTGATTGTAGACAGCTGGTGATACTAGAGTATTTGTTGATTACTGATTGTAGACAGCTGGTGACACTTGAGTAGCTTATTTTGACGGGTTCCTCCCGAACTACGTTAATAAAACATAATTTAGCCTTACTGTTATCTATGAGCTAGTGTGATCCTATACAATGACAAAATTCACATTTAGAAGATATAAGCATTCAAAACTTACAGTCTCTCACTTCCGCCAATATGGATCAATGATTTTGATGACATCATTCTGCACTTCAGCTTCTCATCAGATAGTTGCTATGGCTACTTACATACCCTCAAAGTTACTCTTAAACATACCCAGGTATGTCACATAACCTGCTTTCTGGAATACTCCCCAGGTGTCTTCACTAGTGCTCAATCATCACTCAATTGATCACAAGACAAAGAACTGAGGAAAATTAAGGGTACGTTTACACGACAACAGTGTACTAAAAAATGGAAAAGTTTTTACTTCATATTTTAGGTGTATGGACGGCAATGTTTCACTGTAAAAAATAAAATGGAAAATGTACTGGTAATTTTCTGCCATGACATTATCCAGTAATTTTCTGGACATTTCCGTTAATCCTATACACAACAAATCGCTTTTCCATGGAAGGCGATCGGCCGAAACTTTACTTTATAAAGTTTTAAATATGGATATTTTTCTTACACAAACGCATCGATTTGCTTCAGAAGGCCTTTATTAACACCCCAGAGCTGTGTGGAGCACGTTATTTGATGGACAGATGCACTTTTATGGACTTCAAAAACAGAGCAACTATTACTGCTATTATAAAGCTTGGATTAGCCAGGACATTTTAAATATAACTCCGATTTTATTCATCTGAAAGACGAATGTCATATACTAATTTTCATTTTTGGGTGAACTATCCCTTTAAGGAAAATTTCTTCATATTTTTATATGTACATTGTACATACAGTACATTGTGCCCTATTTTTACGGATTTATTTTAACTTTTTTTTTTACAGTGTGTCAAAATGATCTCCATTCATGGGTAATGGCTGCCGACGGTCAAAGATTTTTAAGGGCAAAATCTCAAAGCTTTAGGCTAAGCATTTTCTGAATAAATGAACCAAAGGTGACAATTACACAACAACAGAACTACTGTTCTTTCAAAACCATTTGCTTAATTGTAATGTTAGCCATTTTTGAAAACAAGGACGGGAAGTACTCATGACCAAAACTCTTGGTATCCAATATACAGTACCAAAATATTTGGTATCTTTGACAAGTCCAGGAATCTGTGGCATGTATGGACTCTTTTAAATTAACCACGAACAGAGGACTAACATGAATTCCTTATAGTTCCTATACAGCAGATAATCCTCAATCATTTTTCACAACAAAAAAAAGGACCCTATTTCCCCTCCTCATCCTCAGTCAGCTGACATTATTTAGACTGGCTCAGTTATGAGTCACCTTCACAGCCTGCAGGCTTTATCAATGTGTGCAGTGGAAGACTGAGATACTCTCTATGAGGGTCCAATGAGGCCCCTGCAGACCCTGGGAACACATGAAAGCTCAAGTCCTGAGAAAACTGCCACAAGCAAATTACAGTGAAATCAATCACAGTGAACAATTCCACCCATTTTCCTTCCATTTATTATGCTTCCTCAGATCCTGCATATCTAAACTGTCTGTCTCTGAATACATCTCTAACTATGAAGTTTTTTCACACTTAAATGAAAGAAGATATTTTGAGAAATGTCTCAGTGTGTTTTATGTTCATACAATGGAAGTCAATAATCACCAAAACTGTTTGGTTTCCATCATTCTTGAAAATATATTTTGTTTTCCGCAGAAGAAAGAAAGTCATACAGTTTTTAAATGAGGTGAGAGTGTGTAAATTATGACAGAAGTTTTATTTTCAGTGAACTATCCCTATTGTATAAGGAAGTGTTTTTGACAGCATCTTTCATAACATGATGCATGTTATTCTACAAGAAACAACTCATCTAAAACTGTTCTCATGGTTGTCATATGATGAAAAAAATAGTACAAAGCAGTACAGCCCATTTAATTAAATGTTATGGAAGGATTTTTTGCTTATTACAAATGCATCCAGACCTTCAGCTCTGTGAAGGGGTTCAAAGGTATCTTGTTGTCTCTTCAAGAGAACATTTCAAAGAAAATTATCTTCAGAAAACAGGCGAAAAGTGAAATTGCATTCTTTCCTGCAGATATAAATAAAAGAGCTTGTATAAAAGCAGTAATTATTAATTAGTAATATTAATTGCTCATCAGCATTCGCGCATTCCAGTTTTCCCAGCCTGCTGTCAAGCTTCTAATAAGCGGTCAGCAAGGCAACTAATTAATTATACTGATAATTTTCTGCTGTGCTAACACTGTTGTAATATGCTGAAGTGATTCCATCAACTTCCTTTGGGATCCTTTTGCGTGTGAAGCCAATTACTCATATTGCGCTCTTGGTGATGTACAACTTCCTAATTTTCCAACAAATGATTCTGCACATGGATCACAGTCACTACAGTATCTTCTGTCATTATGAAATGTAATTCATTTAGCTTAACATCATTAAACATCTGAAGTTAGTTCATAATTGTAATGTGCGATTGACTTTTGTTGTGTTTATGGGCACGTGGCACTAAACGTGCATGGGAAAACAGCAAACATAAGAGAGAAAAGGAAAAAATGACAGAATGTGTTTTTCTTCAATATTATTGCACAATATTATAAGTGCACTAGTTCCTTGTCTGAAAGTGCTCTAACGCTGGCTCAGTACCATGGTAATATTACAAGATCTGCAAAGTACATGAGTGGCTTGGAAATATTGAATACAAAATAGATTTCTTTTGATCCATCCATATATCCAACCATAAATAATGACAATCTTAACTTTCAATAACATCCGTAACAAACAAACAACTGTTCTGACTTTCTCCACAGGGCAGCTCTGTGGACATAAGCATCTAGTGCACGAACAGGGCAAAGCAGATTAGATTTTTCCTGGTCTGACGTCAGAAAAGACGGAGGACAATAGGCCTAAAGTACTATAGGTCTCACAGGATTAGTGGGAACCTTAGGAACATAACCCGGTCTAGGGTGCAGAAAAACTTTAGCCATACCGGGAGCAAATTCCAAACACGAGGGTGCCACAGAGAGGGCTTGTAAATCCCCTATTCTTCTCAAAGAAGATATAGCAAGAAGAAAGATAGTTTTAGGAGTAGGAAACTTCTCAGGAACTTCTTCAAGAGGCTCGAAGGGAGCTTCGGAAAGGCCTTGTAGGACAAGTCCCAGGCCGGCACCCTGGTGCGTACTGTAGGTCTCAGCCTCATAGTACCACGGAGGAAACGAGTAATCAGAGGGTGTCGCCCCAAAGTAACACCACCCAAAGGAGTGTGGTAAGCTGCTAAGGCCGCCACATACACCCTTAATGTGGAGGGAGCTAACCCAGCGGAGAACCTCTCCTGCAGGAACTCCAGCACCGCGCTCGCAGGGCAGTTAACTGGATCCCACAGGCGATCTCTGCATCATGAGGTGAATAGTCTCCACTTCAGAGCATACAGTTTCCTCGTGGAGGGAGACCTCGGTTGAGAGACCAGAGCTTATGAGCTAGCAGCGTTTGTTTGCCGGTATGCTTTATACCTTCCGGGTCGATGACGTCACCCGCCTATGACGTTCCGTCTCTCCATTGGACTGATTACACATGTGCTTCACGACGCAATCACGCAGAGGCGTTCCCAAAGCAGTGACGCAGCGCGAATTCCTTTGAAAGGGAACAAAATGGAGGCGAACTCAAACACAGAGTCACATGCCCGTAGGCAGGAGGGGTTCGGCGGGTTCGAACGAACCCCCACTCACTGCCAAAGGTCCAGAATTATTGTCCGTTTTTTGTAATAAACAAGTGTTCTTTTAAGTAATGACGGCCAATCATTTGAATCCGGACCTCTGTATTTTTACGATGTGTAGGCTATATAATAAATGTTGTGAAATAATTGCCTAATAAGATGACAAATCAAAACAAAGTAGGCGGGCTTTATGTTCACAGAAGGTGCTGAAGTGCGAGCTAAGATGTAAGTAGCTAAACTAAACATTTCATATTTGGCAGCTGTTTTAGGATTAAAATGTTAAACTACCGACAAAAAAAATCCGGCAAACTAATAAACTTTTGTCTAATTTCACCATTTTGAATTGAAAATAGGCCTGTTTACGTGATTCATGTAATAATTAGCAACTGTCAATGTGAGAGGACAAGAAACATTAACGAAGCTTTCTTCATATAAGGCATAAGACATATTGTGTACATATTGTGAATGATTAAAAAAAAAAAATATTTAACTAGCGTTCATAGCCTTCAGTAAATTAACTTTTCTTAGAAAGTGATTAATAAAAAATATTCTAAATATAAATTGACCCTATGTTTACTTTCTTGACTGCTTTAGGAGGGGAAGAGACAGGGCAAGATAAGGAGAATGAGAGAACAAGAAAGAGTGATGGAGATGAGGAGAGAGCAGGAATTGACAAATAATCTACTGCCCACTGACTTGGTTTTAAAGCTATTTCTCATAAATTTTTTGGCCTTCAAACGTCTTGCACATATGTAGATCAGGGAAAACCAAATTTTTTCGGGGGAGCATGCCCCCGAACACCCCTGACTACCTAGTGTGTGAGTGTGTGCTTTATAAATAAATAGGCTAAGGCACCTTTGTTTGCTGACCAATTAGTGATCATACAAATGTAAATTCAGTGACTTCTTCAAAACTTCAGGTTTCACAAAATGAAACAAAAACATTAGCTCGTTAGCTTAATAGTTCTGTCATGTGAATTTGTGATTTGAACATTGTGGGCAAGTTTTGGTTATCCAATGCCAAATAATATACACTAATATACACTCCACACAGTGTGTGTTTGGACTGAAAAAGGTGGTACATGATCTTGGTTATCAATTTGACAACATTGTAATAAATAAGCATGCTTTTTGATGCACAGAAAATATCCTGTTAAGAAACCGGCAGATAAAATAATCCAGCACAAATTAGTGCATATCAAGTCACCAAAATAAAGTATTTGAACCTCATAATTAAATACAATGTCAATAATTAAATGTCAATTGTATGTGTTTAAATACAACACATCCAACCTGGCCCTCGCGCTCTCCCGTTCCCTTTCCCATCCGAACCTCGGCGGAAAAAATGGCAGAGCCAGAGGGCTGAGTACACCGAGGCTAGCGAGCTCACGTCGGCCCAGTGCCCGCGTGCCTCGTCTTCGCCTCAGAGAGACGTCTCGCCAGTGACGTTTTCTCGATCAGACCTGCACCCTCCGCTCGACGTAGAGGGCCTGGTTTCGTTTGCCGGCAATGATGAAGACGCGCTTCTGATGCTGAGGAATGGTCGGGCTCCATCGACGACCCCACCCCCTCAACATCACAGCAATGCAAATTCCTCGTCATTCCTCGACGGGTATCGCGTGTGTCTCGGCTGAGACCACGGCGAATTTGCATGATGAGATGCCGCTGCCGACCCTGCGGGCTCGGCTTGCCAGCCTCGATGCATCCCGACTCTCTCTCTCTCGCTCCCCCTCTCGGGCCGCACTGAAGAAGCGCCACGGACAGAGAATGCCAGAGTGGACGAGGGAACTCACGCTGGAGCTCTCCCCTCGCGTCTCGCTCTCAGACTGCTGAAGATATTGAGAGCGTGGCTTACGTTACAGCCTGCTCTCACTGCAGCTCGCGCTTACTGCCAGCGTCTAAGGGCGTCGTAAATGGCGGCCTTGTTATGGCAGCGCGCACGCTCTCTCTCTCCCAGCACATGCTCACTGTCAAGAACGCGACTTACGTCATTGCCGCACTCGCTGTCTAGCCCAAGCCCTGTACCTTTTTCACTCTCTATCACTTCTCTCAGTCCCCTCTATTCAGGCGACTGGAGAGGTTCACCATTGCCGTAAACGAGCCTGTTATGAAGCACGCACGCCTGCACACAAAACGCTGTATTAACGGCGATCCTAATAAACAATTAAGAGTTTTTTCCTCTGTTATGACTGTAGGCAGTGTCCCCTACATAGTGTGCACCCCTGCATATAAGCAGCTACAGAATCACTCAAAAGAACAAAGGAAGCAGTCCTGACAGGCTGGTCAAGAAGAGAGGAGTGTTGAGTCCCGCCCAGGCTGGTCCGGCCCCCAAAAGACTCAGAGTTCTCTCCCCACGGCCCGTTTTAATGTGCGCTCCCCTGCATTTTGCCGCTGTAATAGCGAGATCAATAAAAAAACATGAATGTTCAACAAATTCGTTTTCTTTCTCTTCCGCACCACAAGGAAGTCGGCACCCTGCACAGCGCGCCACCTTCCGACACTATAAAACCCCTGTACAACCGGGCAGAGGCTTGGAAAGCCATCCCCGGTGTGTCACAGTGGGTTATAAAAACAATTCAACGAGGCTACTCGATCCAATTTGCTCGCAAACCACCCCGCTTCACGGGCATAACACACACTTTGGTGGAGAGCAACATAAGGGACTTCCGGTCACCAAACAAAGCCTAGCCAGATGGCTAGTGGACGCGATAGCATTAGCCTATGATACTATGGGCCTCCAATGCCCCATAGGTGTCAAAGCTCACTCCACCAGAGGCATGGCCTCCTCCTGGGCGTGGTCTAGTGGAGTTTCTATTATTGACATCTGTAGATCGGCAGGCTGGTCCTCACCATCTACTTTTACCAGATTCTACAGCCTGGAAGTCCCTGCGCTGCAGGCACAAGTCCTCGCTGTATAATGAATACTAAGACGGCCTCTGTGAAGCCCGCCCCCTTCATAAGTTGGCATCTGGGGCCTTCATATGCTTCAATGCTTGTGTGGTAACCAAAGTATAAGCGGAATAATTAACACATCTCCTGTCCACGTCCAGAGCCAAGCCACATCTCCTGTCCACGTCCAGAGCCAAGCCACATCTCCTGTCCACATCCAGAACCAAGCCACGTCTCCTGTCCTTGTCCACGTCCAGAGCCAAGCCACGTCTCCTGTCCACATCCAGAACCAAGCCATGTCTTCTGTCCACGTCCAGAGTCATGCCCATGACCAGTGTCCAGAGATGGCTCCAGCCCCTGACCAACGTCCAGAGAGGGCTCCAGCCCCTGACCAGCGTCCAGAGAGGGCTCCAGCCCCAGACCAGCGTCCTGAGAGGGCTTCAGGCCATGACCCCAAAGTCCCACCCAAGAAAATTTTGGGGGGTGGGCAGTGGATACCTGGAGAAGGCCTGGAAGGCCGCGCTCTATGGTCCAGGTCCGCCAATGCTCCACAATCCTGATCCGCCCACGCTCCACGGTCTAGGCCTGCCCACTCTCCACGGTCCAGGCCCACCCACGCTCCACGGTCCAGGCCCGCCCACACTCCACGGTCCAGGCCCGCCCACGCTCCACGCTCCACATGCTGAGGCACACATCCAAGCCTTACATCACCAAGTGCAATGCAAAGCGTCGGATGCAGTGGTGTAAAGCACGCCGCCACTGGACTCTAGAGCAGTGGAGACGTGTTCTCTGGAGTGACGAATCACGTTTCTCTGGCAATCCGATGGACGAGCCTGGGTTTGGTGGTTGCCAGGAGAATGGTACTAGCCTGACTGCATTGTGCCAAGTGTGAAGTTTGGTGGAGGGGGGATTATGGTGTGGGGTTGTTTTTCAGGCATTGGACTTGGCCCCTTAGTTCCAGTGAAAGGAACTCTTAATGCTTCAGCATACCAAGACAATTTGGACAATTGTATGCTCTCAAATTTGTGGAAACAGTTTGGGGATGGCCCCTTCCTGTTCCAACATGACTGCACACCAGTGCACAAAGCAAGGTCCATAAAGATATGGATGAGAGAGTTTGGTGTGGAGGAACTTGACTGACCTGCACAGAGTCCTGACCTCAACCAGATAGAACACCTTTGGGATGAATTAGAGCGGAGACTGCAAGCCAGGCCTTCTCGTCCAACATCAGTGCCTGACCTCACAAATAGTCTTCTAGAAGAATGGTCAAAAATTCCCATAAACACACTCCTAAACCTTGTGGAAAGCCTTCCCAGAAGAGTTGAAGCTGTTATAGCTGCAAAAGGATGGGCCAACTCTATATTAAACCCTACGGATTAAGAAAGGGATGTCATTAAAGTTCATGTGCATGTAAAGGCAGGTGTCCCAATACTTTTGGCAAAATAGTGTAGGCTATGTATTATTAAGTTATAATGAGCCTTCTACACAGAGCCAATAACAGCAGCAGATCACATGGAGTCCACGCATACCAGATGTGGGCCGGATCTGGGCCGACACTATTTGCTGTCTAGTCAAGTCAAGTCAAGTCAACTTTATTTATATAGCGCTTTTTACAATGCAGATTGTTTCAAAGCAGCTTCACAATGAAATTGATTCGGCTGTACAGCCGCTCTGGAGAAAACGGTGATGTCATCTAGCTCATTTCAATTATCATATATATTCAAGTAATGTAGTTGACATAGTTAATTTAGTTTAGTAATTAAATTTATTTAGATATTTATTTGAAAATTTAGTGTCCCCAACTGAGCAAGCCAAGCCAAAGGCGACAGCAAGGAACCAAAACTCCATCAGGTGGCATGATGGAGAAAAATAAACCTTGGGAGAAACCAGGCTCAGTCGGGGTGCCAGTTCTCCTCTGGCCAATTAACAAACAGTGTATGATTATTATTTTGGCAGCCTTACAGGTCAGAAGTAATATTAGATCGGAATATTTGAAAGATCGGAGGCATCATGCCGGAGACGGGTTTATTGAGGATGGCGTGTCGATTAACCAATTATTAAATAGGAATATTCTAAATATCGGAGTCATCACGCCGGAGATGGATCCATTGAGGATGCCATGTCGATGAGCAATTTCAGAGGGTAGACTAATTGACACGGTCTCTGCAGACACTTCAGGGATGAGTTGGTCATGTCCAGGCGCAGGTCCACAATCTGATCTGGATACGGCCCGGATCCGGCTGACTGCAGTAAACCTCGGGATAAACAGAGAGACTAACATTAGCGTAGATGCCATTCTTCTTATGATGTAATGAGTACATCAGGTGTTATGGGAAGTGTTCCTGGTTCCGGCTGACCTAGTTAATGCAGCCTAACAATCATTTAATTGATTTGAATAAAATGTAAATTAAAAATGTTTTATGTGTATGCCATAGTAAAGAGATGTGTTTTTAGTCTAGATTTAAACTGACAGAGTGTGTCTGCTTCCCGAACAATGCTAGGAAGACTGTTCCAGAGTTTAGGTGCTAAATAGGAAAAGGATCGACCGCTTGCAGTTGATTTTGATATTCTAGGTATTATCAACTGGCCAGAATTTTGAGACCGCAATAGACGTGATGGAGTATAATGTGTTAAGAGCTTGTTCAAGTACTGGGGAGCAAAACCATTTAGTGCTTTGTAAGTAATTAGCAAGATTTTAAAATTTATACAATGTTTAATAGGGAGCCAATGCAGTGTTGACAGAACCGGGCTAATATAGTCATACTCATAAAATTTTTACCGTTAAATGGTTTTGATGTTTTTTTGTATTTACTAATTCAGGGAACAGACACAGTCTCTATGTGATAATATCTAGGTGAAAGAGTCTCTATGTGTTGGGATTTATCTGACTTCTGTGACGTGAGACAACTAGCAGGCGGTCGGGTAAGCCAGTCTGTCTGCTTCCTGACCTGGGCCCCAGTTAGTCAAGGTTTAGCTCTAAGACTATGTGCCAAATTACTAGAGAGAAGAGCGGCACCACCCCAGGAGGGATGGATACCATCTCTTTTCAACAGGTCAGGTCTGCCCCAAAAGCTTTTCCAATTGTCTATGAACCCTATGTTATTTTGCGGACACCACTTAGACAACCAGCCATTGAGTGATGATAGTCTGCTAAGTATCTCATCACTCTGGCGAACAGGGAGGGGACCAGAGCAAAAAACGCTATCTGCCATCGTACTTGCGAGTTCATACACCTCTTTAATGTTAATTTTGGTGATCTCCGACTGGCAAAGTCGAACATCATTAGTGCCGACGTGAATAATAATCTTAGAGAATTTACGATTAGCATTAGCCAGCACTTTTAAATTTGCTTTGATGTCAAGCGCTCTGGCTCCCGGTAAACATGTGACTATAGTGGCTGGTGTCTCTATTTTCACGTTCCATGTAATAGAATCGCCAATGGCTAGGGCACTTTCAACAGAATTCTCAGTGGGTGCGTCACTGAGCGAGGAGAACCTGTTTGATGTTCTAATCGGAACGGAAGAGTGTTTTTTTTATCCGCGACTATGCCGTCTCACAGTCACCCCCTGCTGCACAGGCTCTACAGCTGGAGCCGAACAGTGTACAGAGTTCACTAAGCTAGTCACATCCAAAGCAGTGTCTAAAGCTGTTACATTCTCACTACTCTCAAATAAAGTCTGGATGCGTGTCTCTAATTCTGAAATCTTCTCTGTCAGCCTGACTATCTCCCTGCATTTATCACATGTGAAGCCCTGTTCTACGGTGGCCCAGTAGTGCACAACACAACAAAATTTAAAAAGCAAACATAAGTTCACAACACAGCAAAATCAAGCCACAACACAATGGAAACAAGCCACAACACAACGGAAAAGCCACAACACTACGGAAATGCTTCCGGCCACTAGGGGGGTCTCGGAGTGCGGTAAAGTCAGTTCCCTTTCAGTCGGTCACGTTCGATGTACGTCGGACGTCACCGACGAATTGGGATCACTTCTGGGAGCCCCTATCAGCTTCGAGATATAGAGAACGGGCCAATGGCCATTGGCGTGCGAGATTTGCATCTTGCGCTCCGCCCTGCGCTGCGGGTATAAACAGGAGGCGAATGCAGCGCACTATTGTCATTCACTTCGAAGCCGAACACGGTGTTGACGAAGGAGACTGTTCCTGCTTCAGCAGAGAGAGAAAGAGAGAAGACGCTTCTTTGAGTGCTGGGAGAGAAGGCACGATCAGCGGCGGCCGCGAGCTCACTGATACAGTGATAAACTGCTGTTTTTACAGCACTGTTGGTTTGGTAAGGGGGGTTCCCAACGGTGAGTGCATACACAGGCTGCACTACTCTCCTGTGTTTTGCCGCGGTCGTTCCTGGGTGCTTCAGCACATTTAAAAGAGATTTATTCTAAAAGAGCAGCGCGGGTGTGACACTGCGTCTTTTTCAAGACGTCATTCCACCCGTGCGTTTCTGGATGCGGTTGTTTCCTGTCCTTTGATGGCCACGATCCCTCTCGCATAAGCATGTTGAGATTGCGTTCGTGGGTGATCCATGTTCTCTCAGGAGAGCGGGATCACGTCGGCGCGTTGTTCGTCTCGCCTTCCTCGTGAGGGTTTGAGTGTTCAGCGCGCCATGTGCCGTCTAGCTGCCGGCTGACAGCGCGGGTTGTCACGGCAAACCAGCGCGTCACTCGGCGCTTTAGATGCGCGGTCGAGACTTAACCTCAAACGGGGTTGAGTCCCTTCGCCTATTCCCCGATCTAGTTTCTTTTCTGGTGCACCAGAAAGGGGCTACTTCGGCTAATAAGCCTTGGTGACCTGAGGATTACAGTGGGGCTTCCCTGCCGAGTACATCTCCGTGGGCCCTCACTCCTCTATCGCATCGCAAGCATGCTGAGACTGTGTTCGTGGGTGGTTCATGTTCTCTCATGAGAGCATGACCACGTCGGCGCGTTGTTCGTCTTGCCTTCTTCATAGGGGCTTGAGTGCTCAGTCTCGACGGCCACGCTCACGGTCTTACATGCCTGCTGGTAGCTTACAGGTGGGATTGCTGGTTCCAAAAATAAATAAATAAATAAATAAATAAAAATAAAGGGGACCTAGTGTTTCATCTGGGGCTCTAGCAGAGGACAGATGTCAATCGCTGCATCGGAGAGAGGGCTGTTATAAGCTGGAAATGAAGATGATGCTGAGTTTCCCACTATAATGGTGTGTGCTCATGCTGAATCAGATTCAGACTTGACAGCCATGCTTTCCTGGGTGGCTGAGGCGTAGTGCAACGCGTAAATCGCCTTGCCCGCCCCCTTGCCTTTTTCCCGGATGTGCATTGGAAAGCTTTGGCAGTGTGGAACTATTTGGTGCCAAAATATGGGGTGCCAATGGGGCCATAATCTGGATAAAGTTTTCCTCTCTCTCACTACCCTCATCGGTGAGGTGGCAGTGCCACTGGCAGGCCACCTCTGCCCTGCGCTCTTAGTGCACGAGGGTAGTTCTGAGCTGAGGTTGAGCTGCGCACAGTGACTGATTTACATTTAAAGTCACAGCGCTGGCCCTTGGCCAGACGATGTCCACCCTGGTCCAGAAACACCCTTGGGCTACCTTGCAGGGGTGTGAGACATCGCCAGAGTACGCTTTCTCGATGCTCACATCTCACAAGGTGACCCTTTTCGGCGACACTGTCGGTGACTGTGCAGCAGTCCTCCATAGTGCAAAGCAGATGGAACCCCTCAGTCTGCTCGCCATGGGCATCCCACGATGCCACCCGTCTTGGCTGCCAGTCAGCTGAGACGGGTGACCTGGACTTGAAGCTGCTCTTCCCCGGAGGAGGGCCGGGTGGAGAATCATTGCTAAATTTTGTTCCGCCACTGGTGTTACAGCCAGTGGTACCCAAATTCTTAAGACCAGTTCCAATACCTCTGGGTCTCGGGAGTTCAGGAATGGCAGCGTGTGACGCTATGAAGCCGCGCCGCTCTCATTCCCCTCCCCACAAGAGGGCGAGAATGGCAGTGTGCGACGCCGGGGAGCCTCGCCACTCTCATTCCCCTCTTCTCAGCGGTGTGAGGACGGCAGTGCGCGACGCTATGCCTCGCCACTCTTGTTCCCCGCTGAGGAAGGAGGTGAGGTAGGCAGTGTGTGACGCCACAAAGCCTTGCCACTCTCTGCCCCTCCTTCAGTTGCCAGCGGACCGCAGCATATGGCTTGAGAACGCTACCATGCCTTCTCTCATACCCTCTGTCCAACCGTGGGGGCAGGTAGGTGCTGCGTGCGCACTCAGACCCCGCTTCAGGACGCTGTGCCTCTTGGGTCGGGTCCCTGCCCTCCACTTCGCTGCCCTACTGCGGGTACGTCTGTGGGGCGGGTGTGTTCATGGTACGGTTTCCGGAAGCCTAGCTAGCACTTCCGGGACGGTCCCGCTGACTCACCTGCACCACCAGGCTCGGCTATGCGATTCAGTTCGCACGCCATCCTCCCAAGTTCTGGGCGTCCACTTCACTGTTGTGTGTAGCTGCGACGCCCATCTTGTGGAAAGATATCGAAGTCCTACTGGCGGAGGATGCGATTGGAGCCGGTCCCTCCAGCCGACATGAAGTTGGGGTTCTATAACTCCTACTTCATTGTGCCCAAGAAAAGCAGTGGGTTATGACCAATCTTGGACCTGTGAGTCCTGAACCGGGCCCTTCACAAACCGCCCGTTCAGATGTTGACGCAGAAGCGCACTTTCGAGTACATCCGTCCCCAAGATTGGTTTGCAGCGATCGACCTGGAGGTCGTTCCCTTCAGGACTGTCCCTGTTGTGTGAATACAGAGACACGGTGATCAGTCACCTCAGCCTGTTGGGACTTCGGGTCAACTGGGGAAAGAGCAAACTCTGCCCCGTGCAGAGGATCTCTTTTCTCGGTATGGAGCTGGACTTGGTCAATCTGACAGCGCGTCTCACAGAGGAGCGTGTCCAGTCGGTGTTGAACTGCTTGAATTCGTTCAAATGCAGGACAGCGGTACCACTGAAACATTTTCAGAGGCTCCTGGGGCATATGGCATCCGCAGCCGCTGTAACGCCGCTCGGATTGCTTCATATGAGACCGCTTCAACGCTGGCTACACGACCGAGTCCTGAGATGGGTGTGGCACAGCGGATCCCTCCGTGTCCCTGTGACTCCGAGGTGCCGCCAAACCTTCAGCCTGTGGACCCTTTGTTTCTACGGGCAGGAGTTTCCCTAGAACAAGTGTCCAGGCATGTTGTTGTCTCCACGGATGCCTCATCCACTGGCTGGGGTGCCACGTACAACGGGCTTGCAGTTTCGGGTCTGTGGACGGGGCCTCAACTGCAATGGCATATCAATTGCCTCGAGTTGTTAGCAGTTCGTCTTGCGCTGGGCCGCTTCAAAACGCCGCTACTAGGCAAGCACGTTCTGGTCCGTACGGACAACACTGCGGCCGTTGCGTACATCAACAAACAGGGTGGTCTACGCTCCCGTCGCATGTCTCAACTCGCCCGCCATCTCCTCCTATGGAGTCAGAAGCATCTGAGGTCGCTTCGTGCCATTCACATTCCGGGCCTGCTCAATCGTGCGGCCGACGAGCTCTCACGACAGCCAGTGCTCCCCGGAGAGTGGAGACTCCATCCCCAGGTGGTCCAGCTGATCTGGAGTCGCTTCGGCACCGCACAGGTAGACCTGTTTGCCGCCCCGGACACGACCCACTGCCAGTTGTTATATTCCCTGACCGAGGGGACCCTCGGCTCGGATGCGCTGGCACACAGCTGGCCCCGGGGCCTACGCAAGTATACGTTTCCCCAAGTGAGCCTTCTTGCACAGACTCTGTGCAAGGTCAGGGAGGACGAGGAGCAAGTCCTGTTGGTTGCTCTGTATTGGCCCAACTGGGCTTGGTTCCCGGAACTAGTGCTTCTCGCGACAGCACCTCCCTGGCCCATTCTTCTGAGGAGGGACCTCCTGACTCAGAGACAGGGCACCCTATGGCACCCGCGTCCGGACCTCTGGAAACTCCATGTCTGGTCCCTGGACGGGACGCGGAGGTTCTAGGTGGCCTACCACAGGCTGTGGTAGACACCATCACTTCCGCTAGAGCTCCCTCTACAAGGCGCCTCTATGCGTTGAAGTGGAACCTGTTCGTCGACTGGTGTTCTTCTCGCTGAGAAGACTCCCGGAGATGTTCGGTCGGTTCTGTGCTTTCCTTCCTACAGGACGGGTTGGAGCGAAGGCTGTCTCCCTCCACCCTCAAAGTCTATGTTGCCGCTATCGCCGCTAATCATGACATGGTAGGTGGTAAGTCTCTAGGGAAGCACGATCTGATCGTCAGGTTCCTGAGGGGGGCGAGGAGACTAAATCCCTCTATACCCTCTTGGGACTTAACTCTGGTGCTAACCGCACTGCAGAGGGCGCCCTTTGAGCCTTTGCAGTCAGCTGAGTTAAAAATCCTTTCTCTGAAGACAGTACTCCTGACTGCATTGGCCTCTATCAAGAGGGTAGGGGACCTGCAGGCATTTTCGGTCGACGAATCGTGCCTGGAATTCGGGCCCGGTAACTCTAATGTAATCCTGAGACCCCGGCCCGGATATATGTCCAAGGTTCCCACCACTCCCTTCCGGGACCAGGTGGTGAGCCTGCAAGCGCTGCCTTCGGAGGAGGCAGACCCAGCCCTAGCTTTTCTCTGTCTAGTCCGCGCTCTGCGGACTTACGTGGACAGAACGCAAAGCTTCAGGACCTCAGAACAGCTCTTCGTCTGTTATCGAGGCCAGCAGAAGGGAAAGGCTGTCTCCAAGCAGAGGATGGCCCACTGGATAGTGGATGCCATCGTCTTGGCGTACCAAACCCAAGACGTGCCCTGCCCGCTCGGGTTAAGAGCCCACTCCACTAGGGGTGTAGCTTCTTCCTGGGCGTTGGCTCGTGGCGC
Source organism: Rhinogobio ventralis (assembly GCA_039654625.1). Lineage (NCBI taxonomy): Eukaryota > Metazoa > Chordata > Actinopteri > Cypriniformes > Gobionidae > Rhinogobio > Rhinogobio ventralis. The sequence continues at coordinate 20,702,951 of CM077209.1, read as the reverse complement.
CTCGCTGACAGATATTGTAGAGCTGCGGGCTGGGCGACACCTAACACGTTCGCTAGATTTTATAGCCTCCGTGTAGAGCCGGTATCTTCCTGTGTGCTCGCTTCCCATAGTCAGTAACACCGAAGTGCCCGTTCTAAGTGTCGGCTTGCTGCGCCACTCCCTTCCCTTTGGAACAGATACGTGCGCTTATATGCTCCAGTCGAGTTCCCCAGAACGGCGAACCCTGTTGAGTCCTCCGCAACCCGCGGCAGTCAGATGTGGCGGAGCGTCCGACGCCAGGTCTAACACTCGTATGCATTGGTGGAACTTGTGTTAGGCTGGGTCCCATATGTTGTGACCCCCACGGCGGTCCCATATGTGTATTCTTCCACGGTACGGCTCCCTACGGCGAGCCTGTGTCTTTCCCTCGGCAGAGCTCTCTGCCGTCTCAGTTAGGTGTTGTTCCCCCGCCTGTTTGGCCGGGGCCACCCCTGGGACTTCCGTATGTTGCACTGCCCACGGCCAGTCCATACGTGTATTCTCCACATGGTAACTCCCTTCGGGCATGATGTGGCTTCCGCAGCGTGCCTCTGGGCACGCTTTCCCAGCGTTATCCAATAGTCTGCTGAAGTGGGTCTTGCGGAACAGCAGTGTGACTTCCCTGCGTGAATTCCCCGCCCGGAACAGACGGGGTCTGAGGGGCTCTCGCTGGGCGCTGGAAGTGGTAGTAACTGTGGCGTTTTCCAAAGGGATCCCAATTCGTCGGTGACGTCCGACGTACGTCGAACGTACGTCCCGTCGCCACAGTTGCTGTACCATCACTGCATGGCCGAGTCACTAGTTCGGCTCCTCAGTGAAAAACAATAGTGCTCTGCATTCGCCTCCTGTTTATACCCGCAGCGAAGTGATCCCAATTCGTCGGTGACGTCCGACGTACGTCTCCGTTCCCTCCTTCAGGGAACGAGGGTTACCATACGTAACCGAGACGTTTTCCTTGCCATTGTTCTATAGATTCGCCAGTCTTACAAAGATATAAACACTACGATCAGTTTTAAGTGTGTAACCATTGTATATCGACATGAAATATAAATTCAAAATCACCTACATGCATCTCCAAAACTGCAGCTCTTGTGGGGTGTTCCCGGTCTGCAGTGGTCAGTATCTATCAAAAGTGGAAGGAAGGAAGGAACAGTGGTGAACCGGCAACAGGGTCATGGGCGGCCAAGGCTCATTGATGCACTTGGGGAGCGAAGGTCCGATCAAACAGACGAGCTACTGTAGCTCAAATTGCTCAAGAAGTTAATACTGGTTCTGATAGAAAGGTGTCAGAATACACAGTGCATCGCAGTTTGTTGCGTATGGGGCCGCATAGCCGCAGACCACCCACATAGAAGGGGACGTTCTCGCGACCTTGCGCAACGTTCCCTAAAGGTTCTCTAAAGGTGACAAAAATTCGAACCTTTATAGAACATTAGGGATGTTCCTAAAATGTCCTCTTTTGGTTATGAAAGTGCTGCAGTTCAAGGTTCCTGATATGACTTTAGTTGAACCCACAACCTTCAGGTTAAAAGTCTGACTCTAACCATTATAGGCCACAACTGCCCTGAAAAAGTAAAAAGTAAAGTGTACTTTGTTTTCACAAGGGTATATTCATTGTTGTTGCAGATTATGCTAATTTGTTAAGTGACTTGTGATTGTCTTGGAAGCAAAAAAGCAAATATATGCTGAAAAAAAAAAATTCCGTTTGGTTCTCTTTTCCATTAAATTTTAGGTAACAACAGCTTTGTGAACCTAAAGACACTGTTAGCGTGTCAAATTAAATTGAACCTGTTTTGCGTACACCCTAAGTATTAGAGCTGTTGTTTTTGATTAAGAACACATTACAACACATCACATTAAACAAATACATTGTTAGATAAGTGCGTGATTTGTATATATACACTGTAAATTCGAACAAGTTCAGTTTACTTAAAAAAGTTTGGAAAACGATTGCCTTATTTTTGCAAAGCAAACTTAAAGGGAAAACTGAAGTTAATTTAATAATCAGCTAAAAGTAAAGAAAGCTAACACCTCCCAAGTAAATTAAGTAATAAATATCAAGTTAGTTTAACAACAACTCTAGAATATTTACTAATCTTACTTAAGATTTAATAGTAAGATTACTTGAGTAATTCCATTTAACTAACAGTGTTATATTATGTTCTGCAAACATCTTAAATACTATTATTCTCAACATATTTTTAATCTGTCATTTTCAGCTATGGCGACTCAAAAAACTATGTGCAAACAGTTTCCACATTTTCTAAGTAAAGTGAACTTTACTTAGAACAGCAAATAAAATTGTAATGGTCTTATTAAGTTTCATTCATTCATTATATATATATATATATATATATATATATATATATATATATATATATTTATAATATTTATTACTTCCCTTCCTTTGAAATCAAATCACTGTGATTTCTGGTTGCATCGCTGCATCAATAGGAAGAGAATTACAATAATATAAATGAAGTTCCAAGTGCCTAACCAAACGGAACACTAGTTTTTAGGAAATCAACATGAATTCATGAAGTTAACTTATGTTAAATTAGTGAATGCAACTAAGGAGAACGATGACTACAGAAGTGGAGGAAATTAGTGAAAAGTCTATTAAGAATTGCCCCACCTCAAAAACCTTGACCTCAAAAATAGTACTCAAACCAGTCAAGTAATGTTTACTTGGGTTTTCTAAGTAACGAAGGCATAACTAGTTAAATAGTTCAGATTACTAAATTGTTTTAAGTAAGTTCAACAAATTATTGGACATTAAGTAAAGTTAACTAAAAAGTCTTAGTAAGAACAACTGTGGACACAGTTACCTTTGATAACAGATCACTCTAAAATTTCTAAATTGTAATGTAGACCCATGCATTTTCTGTAAAGCTGCTTTGAAATTATATTGTGAAAAAAGTGCAATACAAATGTGAATTGAATCACACATCCAAGCTCTGTGTGCTATTAAGGTCTGTTCATTAATAAGCACTATCCGTGATATGTAGGGTCAGACAGCAGATTGGCTTCATTTATTTTATGTTTAGAAAACTTCATCAACACAGCAGTGCATGTTTAATGATATAGAGCCTAATGCCACATTTATAATGATTCCCCTTGTCTAGTTCTGTGTCACGGACCATGGTACTGATTATCAGAGACATGTACAATGATAAGGTCATATACTAGCAGTACACTGGAGCGAAAGTAATTTGATTTTATCCAGCATAAAGTAGCTTTTAAGTTACAGATGCAAAAAAAAGTGATTTTCCACATAAAAACACATTAAATAACAATATTCCCCAAAATGTTATTCCAAGTCTAAAAGCAAATGACTTCATACAATGTTGCTAAAAATGCTACTCTAGATTTCATGACAATGCAATATGTGGGTCTACGGCACTGTTAGTTTGATAAGTCAGAAAAGAGCTGTGGTGATATCATCAATATCATACACTCACATCACCTTGTTAAGCTCACAGGAGGTGGCATGTTACTGTGAGCAACATTGTTCATTTTATGACCAGAAGGAAGGAAGGAAAGTAAAAAAATGTTTATCACTGAGATATTTTTTTATTCCCAGAACACATTGCATGCTTGATTGGTTATTGCATTTGATGGATGGTGGAATGATAATAATAACATCTTTATTTTACAGATGCTGGTTGGAGATGGAATTGTTGTAGCACACCTTAGTATTTAGGTGTAGTATGTAATGCAGATAAGTATAGCTGGAGAGGAAAGCACACTTGGAGAAACAAGAGGGAGAATTATAGGCAAGTTTGCTGGAGATAATTCTTAGGCACAGAAGATTGCAGTAATGGGTCTGTTTCCTTGTTCAAGGCTAGACAGTGACTGAACTGAGGTGTGTGCTTATACAGTTCTGCGTTGTTAATCCCATTGATCTTTTATTTTTAAAATTTACAAAAATCAAATTTTTAATTGGAGAATAAAAATGTTAAATAGGAGGGGGTGGGGTGTGGGGGGGAATCCCATTATGAAATAAATGTTTTTCTCTAATACACATTGCTCACAATTAATCATACCATTCTATGCAATACATTTTGCAACCTCCTTTTCCCAAGATAACAGCTCATGATAACATCTGTGTAAGAGAGAATCCACTTGCATGCACGCTTTTAATTACAAGACTCTACATGAAAATACAAGAACATCTCACCCACAACACACGAACAACCACAGAAAACAGCATACACAAATACATCCAACGACTAACAAAACATGATTGAAAAGCAATACCTTAAACTTAAAATACCATAATTAACTGCAGGTGTGCTCAATGATGGTAACTATAACAACTAATATGACAACGAGGAGAGAAAGAAACCAAACAGGAAGAGAACATGAAAACAGAGAAGGCACTTCAACATAAGTCCATACCAAAAAAATTAGGCCCACAACATTAAATATACAGCGGCATATTTTACTGTACACATGAGGTACATAAGGTTGGATCTTCCAACAGGACAGTGGTCCAAAAAAACCCATCAAAATCAAAACAAAAATGAGTCACTGAGTACAAAACCAAGCTTCTGCCATGGCCATCCCAGTTCCCTGCCTGAACACTATAGAAGATGAGTGGGGTGAACTGAAGAGAAGAAGCACCAACATGGATCTGGGAATCTGAAGGATCTGGAGAGATTCTGTATGGAGGAATGGTCTCTGATCTCTTATCAGGTGTTCTCCAAACTCATCAAGCATTATTATATAAATAAACATGAAATAAAACAAAATAAAATAAAAGTAAAATATGAACATGATTTTTTCAAATAAACCTCCAAAAGGTTTCTAAGAATATTTAAAGATGGGAGCACTTCTAGCATCAAAATACTCTGCATTTCATTCCATAGGAGCATAAGAGAAAAAGGCAGTTTTGCCAAATTCAGAATACGATCTAGGCACAATTAAAAGTAATTTAGAAGATAATCTGGTTTTATAAGTACAAGTACAATATGATAAAAGACTACAGATGTATGGAGGCAATTTACCTAATAGAGCCTTAGCAGTAAACAGCAGCATATGCATTTTTCTCCTCTGATACAAGGAGGGCCAACCAACCAGTTCATACAAAGTACAATGATTGATACGTGTAGGAACACTAGTCACAAATCGTATTGCAGCATGATATATACAATCTAATTTTTTTAGTGAAGATAGATTTGCATGCATATAGATCACATCACCATAATCCAGCACAGCAAGAAAACAACTTTGGATGATTCTCTTTTTAGCTTCAAAGGGAAAACATTTCTTTAAACAAAAAACAAAACAAAACAAAACAAATTTAGGTCTGAGCTTTTTTTTAGGAGATTTCCAATATGAATATTAAAACTCAACCTTTCATAGAGCCATATGCCCAGGTATTTATAGCTGTTAACTGTTTCTATATAGTCCCCTTCCAAGGTTAAAATAGGTGGAACCACAATTTTAGTACGAGAATGAGTAAATAGCATATATTTTTTTTTTTTTTTTGTATTTATAACCAATTTTAATTTTAACAATGAGGATTGCTATACCTGAAAGGAATCTTGTAATAGCTCTATGGCTTTATTCATGGACTGTGCTACTGTATAAATAATTGTATCGTCAGCGTATAAATGTAGTTTAGCTGTAATTATCTCATTACCTAGGTCATTAATATATATTGAAAATAAAACTGGTGCTAAGATTGATCCCTGTGGAACACCTTTATTAATTTCTAAATTTATAGAAGTGAAATTTTCGACTGAGACACACTGTGTTCTTTCTGATAAGTAATTATTGAACCAATTTATACTCATTTTGCTAAAACCTAAGCAGCTGAGTCTATCCAACAAAATTTTGTGATCTACAGAATCAAAAGCTTTTGAAAGATCAACAAATAGAGCAGCACAGTGATGTCTATTATCTAAACATGTAATAATATTGTTTCCTTGGTTACCCTCGTTAGTTAAGTTCTGTTCAGATGTGTTTAGTTAATTATCTCATTTCAGCTATTTAAGTTCCTCTTGTTCACTCCATCTTTGTCTAGTCACTGTTACGCACTGTTCTGTTCTGTTCACGTGAGTTTCCCTGCCTGTCAGCCTGTTCCAGAGTGTGACAATTAAAGAGTGTTTGGATTTCATTCTCCTGAGTCTTCAGCCTGTTCCTGTGCACACCTACCTGTTACAGATGACTAGACCTACACCAAAACTTGCTGAAGATCACCTCCTTTTCTCTATCCACCAGAGCGGTCCTCCTTTGGAGTGGTATGTGTAGGAATTTTGTGAGAATTGCTATCTGGTGAGCTGGAGTGATCAGATAGTCAATGCCTGCTTTCGGATGGGACTGGATGATGACTTATTTCATGTCCTTTCTCCTGGCAATTGTTATAGGTCTGTAAGACTTCATTAAAGGGATAGTTCACCTAAAAATGAAAATTAGATTTTTATCTGCTTACCCCCAGGGTAAAAAAAACATTTAAGATTTTTAACTCCAACCGTTGCAGTCTGTCAGTCGTATAATGCATGTGAATGGTAGCAAAATCTATGAAAGTAAAAAAAACATGCACAGACAAATCCATATTAAACCCTGCGGCTCGTGACAACACACTGATGTCTTAAGACACAAAACAATCGGTTTGTTCGAGAAACCGAACAGTTTTTATATAATTGACCTCACTTACCTTAAGTGATGACGCGCTGAAGGCTGTTGGACATAGTGGTGTATTAAAGGTAAAAAATGATATAAATACTGTTCGGTTTCTCGCACAAACCGATTGTTTTGTGTCTTAAGATATCAACGCGTCATCACGAGCCACAGGGTTTAAAATGGATTTGTCTGTGCATGGTTTTTTTACTCCCATAGATTTTGCTACCATTCACATGCATTATACGACTGGCAGACCGCAACGGTTGGAGTTAAAAATATTAATTTGTGTTCTACTGAAGAAACAAAGTCACCTATATCTGGGATGCCCTGGGGGTAAGCAGATAAACATCAAATTTTCATTTTTGGGTGAACTATCCCTTTAAGCCAGGCCGCCAGGCCTCACTCTTCTCCATAACTCTTGCTCCATAATGCAGCTTTCCCCAGCACTGCACCTCACGTCGCAATGCCAGCATCCATCGACACAGGCCCAGCCATCACAGGCTTTTCCTATCACTTTCTCCCCTGTTCGTGGCCTGCAGCCCCACCATCAGACTCTAGCGCGAGGAGGCTGCCGCTGCTAGTGGCGCAGGCCCAGGCGCCCTATTTTCTTCCCCAGCTCCCTTCTTTTTCCACTCTTTTGTCCCTCCCCAGGCTCCAGGGGTCAACCCAAGCGCGAGGCTATCTCTGCAAGCGGCCTTGGTCCCGGTCTTTTTTCCTCCTAACACTCTCCCCCAAGATAAATCTCCTTTTACTCTGTTTTCTGCAATGCCGATACCAATCCCGCCAAACGCTACAGCCCTGGAACTGCCCCGTCAGCAGCAACATTAGAGCACGGATCCTCACAGAATTTCAGGCTGCTGGCACCAGAGGCAGACCCATTCCCAACCCCAGTACCTCAATATTCAGAGCTGACATTCCCATAAATCACCCACTGAAACCCCTCCTTGTCGCCTCTCTAAATACCATTCTTCAAGCCGTTTCCCCTAGAACCCTCCAATCCTACCTAACCACATGGAAGAGATTTAAGATGATCCACTCTACATACAACCTGCTTTTCCCCTTTTCTCTGCTCACCATCACCTCATTCATATCTTATCTCAACAGCATCAAGAACCTCCAAACCATCTCCATCAAGGGATACCTAAGCGGAATCCAATTTTTCCACAAACTCATTTTCAGTTCACCTTCCCCAGAAATAGCCAATTCACAGACATCCATGCTCATCAAAGGTATCCAAAGAACCCAACCCACCTGACCAGACACAAGACAACCAAATGTATCTCCACCCTCCGCTGAGGCTACCGCTCCATCAACACCGAATACAGTGAATACAGTAAGAAACAATGGAAGGACGTGACATAAACGTGATGGAAGGACCTAAATCGCGTTATTCTTAAAGGTAAATTCAAGGCTTATTCCTCACAGCGCGTCCTCTTCCAGTGCCTATTGTTATTGTGCGTGTACACAAATAAAAGTAGACCCTTTATAGTTTATAATGATGTTCATCTGTATGCCCAAAAATGATGGGGTATGGGGTATTTTAAAGGGATAGTTGTTATGTACTGCTCCGAGAGACACAGGTAGAGGATCCAAATGCAGCTTTAATAGAGGGACAATCCAGACACAGAATCCAAAATACAGGCAAAGGGTCAAAAACAGGCAGGCAGTCCAAACAAACAACACACAAGGCTGGGAACAAGGCAAACGGGTAATCCAAAGAACAAGCAAGAAATCCAAAAAACCAAGAGACAAGAACCAGGGAAAATCGCTCACAGATGCAGTAGTAACACATACAAAACCTTGCCATGAATGACAGGGTGAACAGGCTAGATAGAGGTAATGAGGTAAATGAGACACAGGTGTAAACAGTGAGTGCTGATGAGTCCGGGCAAAGGATTATGGGTGATGTAGTCTATAATGGAATGACAGGCCGGGTTGGAGTGCCCAACCCGGGGCACTCACACTGGTGAATCGTTACAATAGTTCACCCAAAAAGGAAAATTACCCCATGATTTACTCACCCTCAAGCCATCCTAGGTGTATATGACATTCTTCTTTCAGACGAGTTATATTAAAAAATGTTCTGGCAAATCCAAGCATTATAATGGCAGTGAATGGCAGCCCAAAATTTGAGGCAAAAAAAATGCATCCATTCATTATAAAAGTAATCCACACGCCCCCATGAAGTGGAGGAGGGAAAGGGAGGCTGACAAAGTGACAAAGACAGACTTAGCACAGGGCGATAAAACAGGCTTTGTGCTGGGCAGAACCAGCGACGATGAACACACAGAAGATTCAGAGCTGGACGGGACCAGCGGCAATGAACAGACATTAGTGCAGGAAGGGACTAGTAGTAGAGAAGGTTCGTCGTTAGCAATACTTCCGTTTCCCAGTCAATCAGTCATTCCTCTGTATCCAGCTCCACTTATACCCCCTTATAGCCGGCTCACACACCTGGTCAGACTCCGGTGCGCAGGCTCCGGGGCCATGGATGACTCAGTCTTCTCCTCTGGCACTGGCTTGTTCATCGCGGACTTGAGCTCTGGCTTCGAATGCATGGTGCGAGGTGAAGGCTGGCTGGGCTCTGGGCTTGTTGACGTGGAGGATGGTGTTGTCTGGGGGTAGACATTCTCCAGACATCTGAGGATGGCCTCCCTTTATGTACCCTTGTTCATGTCTGGTGTCGAGTGTGACAGTTCACCCCAATCAAATGAAGAGATTTCAGCATCTCATCAACAAATGCATTTCGCTAGGCGAGCTGGCAAAAATGAAAAAGAATATTCCATAAATGGCAGATCTTCTTTGGCAAAGGGGAATAAAAGCCATTGAAATATCCATCTTCTTTTGTGGTCGGTTCTTCTGTCACATGTAACAAGGTGTGGTTTATGCATCACGATGAGGAAGAAAAATGAAATAGTGTTTATTAACAATATGTTAATGAGGAACAAATGTTAAATTAGAATCAAATATCATGCCCCCAAATTTTTACATTTTGTTTGAAATTCCAGTGTAGAGCCATTTACACTTAAAGTTAAAGACCCAGCCTTATGTAGCTGGGGTGAACTAATGAGCATTACCTCTGTTTTTCCACTGTTTAAACAAAGAACATTTTTAGACATCCATTTTTTAATCTCAGAAATACTTTGAGAAAGAAAGGACACAGCCACATTAACATCAGGTCACATTAACATCACGCTCAAGTCCGCGATGAACAAGCCAGTGCCAGAGGAGAAGACTGAGCCAGCCATGGCCCCGGAGCCTGAGCACCACAGTGAATCTGACCAGGTGTGTGAGCCGGCTATAAGGGGGTATTAGTGGAGCTGGATACAGAGAAATGGCTGATTGCTGGAAAACGGAAGTAGTGCTTCCCACCCTGCCCACCCACGAACCTTCTCTACTACTGGTCCCTTCCTGCACTAATGTCTGTTCGTCGTCACTGGTCCCGCCCAGCTCTGAATCTTCTGTGTGTTCATCGTCGCTGGTTCTGCCCAGCACAAAGCCTGTTTTGTTGCCCTGTACTAAGTCTGTCTTTGTCACTTCGTCAGCCTCCCTTTAAACCTGGGTGTCATCTGCATAAAAGTGAAAATTTAGACCAAGGGCCAGATTTACTAACAGCTTGCACTAGCGCAAACCCTCTTTTGGTGTTAAAAAACTACTGTCAGGATTTACAAAAGACAAGCAGTGATAAATTAATGCTAAAAAGGCGTGGACAGGGTTATTTTTGCGGCTGACATTATTGCATTTGCATTTGTAGTAGTTTCCCTTTTAGGGAATCATGAATCATGCAAGGTGATTTACAAAGGTTTGCGCTCGTCAATTTACTGGTATTTGCGCCATTATTTATCGCCCAGAAAAAGCACGTCTTAAACCAGACGCTAATGGGTAGATTGTGCTGGTCATTATGGAAATGATCCGGCTGCGACTGTGACTCGCACAGAACTGTCCACTCCCATCGGCGCCTTTACGGAATTGCGTTCTCACGCTAATTTACCCTGTTTGGTAAATCTGGCCCCATGTGATCTTAAAAGTTGACCAAATGGATAAATGTAGATGTTAAAAAGTAAAGGGCCCAAGACTGAACTTGGAGGAACACCAGATTGCACCACACCGGTATCAGACCTGCAACCACCCATATAGCGACAAACTGCTTTCGATCTGAAATATAAGACTTAAACCATCTTAGTGCAGTATCAGAAACATCAAAGACAGATTCTAAATGAGTAAGTAAAATTGAGTGATTAACAGTATCTAAAGCGGCACTGAGATCAAGAAGAATCAAAATAGAAAGACAGCCAGAATCAGAAACGATTAACAAGTCATTAGTGCTGTTTCAGTGCTGTGGAGTTTACGGAATCCCGATTGAAGGGGCTCATAAAGATTGTTTGCTGTAAGATGGGAATGCAATTAGAAATGGTCAAAGTTCATGTTATTTTTTTTTTTGGTTCGGGGTCACAGCAGCAATTTGAAATGTTGTTGGCACAACACCAGTACACAGAGAATCATTTATAATACTCAATACAGCAGGAAATAAAGTAGCAAAGCATAATTGAAACCAACAGGTTGGTATAGGATCAACTATGGAAGTGGCAGCTTTCATTTTTGAAACCTCATTGCAAAGAAAATGAAAGTCCAGTGTGGAAAAGTTTAAGAGAGGGGCACCAGAAAATTCAGAAATGGTTAAAGGAGAATCAGATTAAGGAAGAGTAGAGATAATACATTTACGAATGGAATCAATCTTGGAGCTGAAAAAATCAAGAAACTTATTACAGAAGTGAGTTGAAGGAACATTTGAAAAACTGTTATATTTGAGTAGTTTGTTAATAGAATGAAACAATTGTCTAGGGTTATTCTAATTGTCATCAATTATCTGTGCAAAATAAGTAGACCTAGCCAATGCAATTTGAGTTTTATCTCCAAGTAAGTGGTCTCTCCAGGCTTGGTGATGGACCGTCAAGCCAGACATACGCCACCTACACTTTATTATACAACATGATGCCTTCATTGCACTCAGATTATCATTATACCAGGTCGAAGAACGTCCGAAAGAAACAGATCGTGATTTTAACGGAGCAAATAAGTCCAGGCCAGACGAGAGAATTTAACATGAGAACTTTATCCTCCAGCACATCAGATGGAGAAAAACAACTTAAGGAAGAACCAATAAAATCAGAGAAACCAGAGGGTTCAATAGATCTCTATTTGCGATAGTTAATAATGCGAGAAGAGGTCGTGTTTATGCAGTTCCATATTAAAAAAGATGATCAGACAGCCATGAGTCACCTGGGACACAAATGACAAACAAGAGGGTAATGAGTAACCAAGGAGACTAATAAGAACACAGGCAAAAGGGAACTAAACAGACAGAGTGAAAATGAAACCAAAACAGAACATAACCAAATATACACATTACACATACATTAACATTTTGGCTTTTAAAGAAAATATATAAATTAAGGATGGTATAGCATAAATATAATTTTGAGATCATCTAATAAGATTAGAGCATTTTTAAAATTGTTCTCAGTATATGTTAATATGATTGGTATTGATTTTATCACAAAACTGAACTGATATTTTATATTAAACCATACATCACTTTATGTAATCTCATCTATAAAGACCATATGCAGTAATTTAGTTGCGTGTAATGTTGTGTTCCCTCTCTTAGAGATGAAGGGATTAATCAAATACAAAGGAAATGGAAGTTATTGATGGAGGAAATTGTCTGTCCACCCAAGGGAACACTAAAAATAACTTCCTCAGTGCCTCAGAGAACATCGAGAGAGATTTTAACAATGATATTGTCATAAATGTTGCCTCTTTGTTATCAGATATATAATAAAAAGACCATATAGCATGCCATCTCTGAAGAGAAGATGTTCTGTGTAGCAGCATATGGCAATGTAAAGTCATTAGGCTGGAAAAAAGTCTGATGCCAAACTGAAGACCATGACACAGCTTTCTGAGGTCTGCACACAGAAACTTACTAAGAGTGCAATATATACATTCTCTTTTATAAGAGCCAATTCACTGGTGTTTTTGTATTTTACCCTTCATTTTGCAAGCTGTTATTTTGTCAGATATTTTATCAACACACTTCCCACTTTGATTGGATTATGTATACAGTACTTCCTCAGGGGCCCCGTGTAGGGTCCAAAACCCAATTTTCCACAGAGAAACTTGTTTAATGCAATCTTATGTTCACAGAAGGTGATACATAAACATTTGCTCCTTAAAATTCCAAATAAGTTTTATGTTTGCAATTACTTTACAGGCACAGTTCTCATTTGGGGATTTTTTTTCCCCAAGGAACTAAACTATTAAGAAGACTTATTTATGCATCCATGGTGAGCTAAATCTTAAAAAAGAACAAACTTGTGACTGCCATCACAAGTTTCTCATTAGCTGACACCCTGTGGAGGACCATAATCACAATTTACATTTAGTGCTATGCATATGAAAGTTTATAATCAAACATCCCTAGAGACAACTCTTGTGTTTCAGATTCTGTCATCAGTAATTGTCTCCTACAGTTATGTGGGATTTATTGGAATTTGTTCAGGCAGTGGTAACAGAGATCACCCTGATACTGCTTTCTCAATGTGCCTTTTGTTTCCATTTATGAAAACAGTCATGGGTTCCGTTTAAGAGTATTTCTCACATGTTGATCCTGATGTTGAGCTGTCACTCATCAGATGAATCTGGATGACCTAAAGTAGGTCTGTCCTCAAATAAACATGGATAATCTCAAGAATTAATGTAGAAATCCCAAGGCAAAAATAAATCACATAATGGAAACCAACATCACTGGTGGGATTCTTCAATGTCCATCTTTCTCTTACTCTAAAGTAAGATAAAGTTAAAATGATAAAAATGTTTTCTCGCATCCCAGTTTAACGTAAGACTAATAAGTAATACTAATACGCAAGCAACATGGTTGACTTTTGAAAAGTGTAAACTCTGGCTATGTTTGTGCAGCTCTACATGTCAACAATACAGTCTGCAAGATAGGATCCGCCCACCCAGGGGTAAACAAATCACTGTCTCCATTCATTTCTATGGGGAAAATAAATATGAATTTCTAATAGATTTGGCTGTTTTTAGATAACTAAATATTTTTTTGCAGATGTGATGGGGTTTTGTTTTTGCCAGCAAACTGAATAAAAGTAATTCAAGTCAGCAATTCAGAAACAAAGTCTGCAGTAGGCTTTATTTTAATTTTTTATTTAAACTGATTTTATTGTTAATTTTATAACAGTTAAAATAAAAAAAGGAAATAAAGCAAATGATTATGTTGCTCCACTGAAATATTAGAATGCTGCACTCGGACCTTTGCATTTTTGCCAGCTATATGTCTAATCAATTTCCATTTTGAATTCATTTTCTCCACATTAATCTCTCAATGACTGAATTGCTTTTATCCCCTGCAATCTTCTTTCAGCTTCTTTTATTCAACATGTTGGCAATAAAGAAAATTGTTTGAATTATTATTATTATTATAGTAAAAAAAAAAAAAAGAAAGTGCAAAAAAAGACAGCAACTTTTCTTACTTCTCTATTTTGCAATTACATTTGGTGCCACAAATAGTATAGAAAGAAAAACGTGTTGATTATAGACTGACAAAACTGGATTTTTAAACAAGAATTAAAATGAATATTCTCAATTGACTTTTATTCCTGTTTTTTAATTATTATTTTATATATAATACGCGTATATGTGCATAGCAGCAAAGGTTCAGACCTGTGTTTGGACTATAAATGAATAAGATATGGGTTAGGTAATTATTTAAAAAAAAAATTGAATGTTGCAAGTATTCTGGTCTTACAATATGGAAAACAGACTTCGAGTTTGATTGCAGTGTTTAATGAATTCTGGTTCGTGTTCAGCGTGATGTAGAGTGGGGTCTAGAGGAGCTTCAGAAGCTCTGGAGGTGGAGCTGTCGCTGTTCCCCGATCCTATATATTCATCTGACGCAGCAGAGCCCCGTTCTTCATGGAGATCTTCAAACATCCTCCTCCAGCGCGAATAAACGGCTCTGGACTGAAATAAACTGAGAGTCTTTGAGATCCTTAGTGGTGAAAATATTCAGCACAGACAACTCCTTCTCCGAAACAAGTGAGTCAATTACTGAACTTCAGCTTTGTAATTTCGAGTCTAAATGTGTTTGAGGTGCGCTACGTCCCACCGAAACTTATGCAACATTATTCTCATGTTTATGATTTTTTTTTCCTTCGTTGCACTGAGCTGAAGAATATCGCTCATTCGTTGTTTCTACAATGTCAGAAGACTAAGGGCGCCACCATCTCGTTTGGATAGATCACTGGTAGATGCTGAATAACCTACTGTGTTTAGTTAGCTTGTAAAGCGTGCGAATTTTGGTGGGTTTACTACATCAGACTATATTTCATTCATTTGTTCATTTACTGAATAAGTGATAATGATCAGATCGCTCTTTAATTCAGCGCTGTCCACCAACTAGTGCTGAAATCTCATTCAATGTTCGTTCATTACAGTTTTTTATTCGCTTTGGTACTATTTTTACAAGAAAAGTGTACAATTTCAAAACTCTTACTACTAATATCACAACAGATCATCAAAAGTGCATTTTCTTGAAACATTTCAGTATATTTTAATTGTGCTAGTACAATACACAAAATCACAAAGTATCTTTTCACTACACAAAATAACTGTTTCATATAAAAATGTTTAATTTACTTGCTTGTTTAATTTAACTGCCATTCATAAAGCTCTTACTATCAAACTTTTGATTCGCATCTCTTCTCATTCAGTTTAATACATTTGTCTGTTATTTAATTCAACTGATATAATGGTTAATCAATTAATCATTTGGTACACCTATAGATTTCTATAGATATTGATTCTATAGACATTGTTTCTATAGAACTTGTTTGCAATTTCCGATATGGATTACCAAATGTAATTAATATTTTTAATAAGTGATTTACAGTATCTTAGATGATAACCACCAATATGTTCAAAGTGTGTGCACAAACTTGTGTGTGTGTGTGTGTGTGTGTGAGAGAGAGAGAGAAGTTTGCTATTTGTGAACATAGAGAAGGATAAAGTACAAGGGGGAGGAAACATTTAATGACTGTGTACAGTAACATCAGAAGTATGTATCAAAAGTAGTAAATTGAAAGAAGATCATACAGTTGTGTTTCGTGATTAAACCAAATGTTCTCATTACATATTACAATAATCTTGAAACAATGATTATGTGGACTAAAAATATGTAAAACTGAATGAAAGTATTAGTTCAGGTTTTGAAAGAATGACTAGCTGTGATCAGTTTGGATTTTTGAATTTTTTGAAAGTTTTGAAAATGTACACTTTAAAACCTGTAAGATTCACTCTACAGTGCAAATAGACTATTTGTAAATTTTTTAAACGTGGAAGAACCTGAAAGCACTTTATTACATCCTATAAATGTATCAAGGAGCCCTGGTATCATGTTGCTGTACATCTTAAATGTAGTTCATGTAGTTTACTGTTGTAAATGATAACTAAACTGGCTAAACTGGCATTTTATGTTTTTTTTTTGCTGTTTGTTTAATGATGTGGTGTAAAGCTTATAAACCGGATTGTTTTCATCCATCTTTGTTGTTTTTTGGATTGATTGTTCCTGAAATCGTTATGTCGCAAACAATTTTCAAAGACTGAACTCATTTCAAGTGGGAATATTGTTGCTAAAATTGAGGGTGCTGTTTCAGTAAGTCATGGTGTGACTGACTGTGGATATGTCTCAAAACCTAGCAAGTAGCCTTCTTGGAAAGCAGCATGGCCGATGCACAATTGACTCGTTTTTGAGTAGACAGTAAATAGGATCTATTTCAGTGCTCGGAATAGGATACTCTTACTATTTCTGCCATTTAAAGATATGACTGAAGTAGTACAGTAGGAGTGGTATGGTTCTCCTCACTTTATATTGTCCGCACTGAATGACGTTCACAGAGTTCATGCTTAGACCTGCTTCTTCGTTAACTGGAGTACTACAGGAGAATTAAATTGATAACTACATTAATAAAATAACAAATAAAAAAACTAATCGCGATCGCTGATAGGCCTATCAATAGGGGTATAAATTAATTGTACATGCTGCACACGGAATTCTGGGAAAGCTACTAAGTGATGATCCAAATTACTTGGCTTATTTTTTTAATTGATAAATTGACACAAATCAGTGTCACGATCAGCTGTGTGTGTGTCTGTGTGTATATATCTGTACTATCTGTTTTGTTTTTTTCAGTATTGTCTTTGTAAGTAGGGCATAAATAGAGTTTTAGAATGTGAGATCTACTGACTTGGAAAGCACCTCTGATGCCAAAAATACTAGTAGGCAGATCACTAGGTTTTGAGACACATACAGCGTTAGGCATTGCAGAGCGTGTTTTTGGGATTGAGTCAGAACTGCGTGGGTGTTTGTGTGCATGGATCATGCCACGTCTCACTTTGTGCGTGTGTGTGTGTGCCCACTGCAGTGGTGCATGGACACAAAACCACAGCAGGAACATAAGTCTTGACTGAAGGTCAAGACGGCCCTCTGAGGTTATTTAAGAAAAAGCAATAAACATACACATAGCCGTTGATAAAGGAAGTTGTTTATTTGGGGTAGGGTTTAAATCCACAGGCCTGGCTCAGACACTCCCTGCTGTAATGAAGCCAAGGGAATGAACACAGATCCCATGGAAGTCTACAGATGACTGCATCAGAACACTGATAAAGGCCACATACCGAATTTAAAGTTTCATGTTGTGTAAGACAAATGGCCAGTATCTGTGTCCTTGATATTTTTAGGAGGATTGTGAGATGCTCAATTTGTTACCAAATAGCAAATATGTAGCACATTGCTGAAAATGTAGTTTGTGCAATTCTATCTATTTTGTACAATAGCCTATTTCAGTAAATAAATGTGGGGTTATTGCTAAGTTAATAAATATTATCAATGACTTACATTGCATCTGGTTTATTCTTACACACTTTTGGATTTATCAAAAGTCCATGCTCCAATGTACAGAGGAGACTGGGGCTAGCTGTCACTTTTTGCCATGCTGAATTTGAATTTGTTTAGTTGTGAAAGTACTGTTTCTGTAAAGGCACATACATTATGTGTCTTGATAAGTCTTAACAGCATTATTGACCAGGATATATCCAAGTTGTCATAATGGAACCTGCCATTAAACAGTCTTCTATAGACATTTCAGAAAAAGCTATATAGTAAAGCAATCCATAAAACAGCAAAAATGGAAATGGAAACACACTCACTTGTGAATAGAAGGTGTGCTTAATTGTATCAAATATGCACTTGTAGTGGACTCACATCTTAAAAGAATAATTTTAAACAAATTTACTTTTTTTCTTTAGGTATTATTAAGGAAATAAAAAGCCACTACTTAAAGAGAGTACACTTTCATGACGGTGTCACACTTTGGGCTCTATTTGAACGATCTGAGCACATGGTCTGAAGCGCATGGCGCAGGTGCACTTAGGGCCAAATCCACTGTTGCTAGTTTAAAGACGGAAAAACCAGGCACATGGTCCAAAAGGGTTGTACCAAGTCTCTTTATGAGTCATGGGTGTGTTTTGGCCGTAATGTGCAATAAACCAATCAGAGTCTCATCTCCCATTCCCTTTGAAAGCCAGTTGCGCTTGCACCATGGCGGATTCGCTATTTACATGGCGGAATTTGCAAGCAGAAAGACTGAATGCTTCTCCAGAGAGGAATCCTTTTATTTTTAATATTTAAAAATGTTTGTGTGCTGTTGCGCATCCCTGTGTGTGTAACAAGCAGAGTGTACACGCGTTGTGTACCCGCCTATAGGCACACATTACTAACGCACCCTATAAATAACACAAAAAATACTGCGCTATTGACTTAGATCAGGGGTTTTCAAACTTTATGATGCCAAGGACCCCCAAATATGATGAACCTTTTATGAGGGACCCCTTCCTAAAACCCATCTATATATTTTTATGTATGAAAAAACATTTAAACTGTTAGATAAATAGTAAGTGTGACATTATAAATACAACATATCGTTTCCAAACTTAAATTGGCTATACTTAATGTTGGATGTATAAACCTGCAGAAGAACATTTTCAATTAAAAATGATTTGTATAAGCAACTTTCACAATAAATGTATGTAAGCAGTTTACGTACTGCGTTAAGAATATTGCCTTACAGCCCCAGTGAGCAAGATAAAGGGGACTATAGTGAGAAAAACTCACTAGAAAGATACAAAGCAAACATATACGCTTCTGGAAAGTATGTATACGGCAAGAAAAGAGAGAAACATTTAGAAATGAATCAGTTAGAATGTTCGGTAGACTTTAAACATTTTTGCTTTGTCTTTTTATTCTCTGACATTTTCTGGGGACCCCATGTACCCCATGTACTTGATTATAATTTTAATAGTATTGTTATTCTCTGTTACACATAAAGTTAATATATTTTAAATGTACTAAACTGCAACTTCATCATTGTTACATATGCGTAAATACAAATATATTTAAATATATGACATACAAGCTTCCAAAAAAGACATTCGGCAGTACACTTTAACCATATTTCAGAGACAATAATTAATTATGAAATTACATATAAAGATGTACCAAAAAAATCCATCCATTCTATAGGAGACAGAAAAGCACTCTGAAATTCAGCTAACTGGATTTAGTATAAATTTGAACTATAATACATTTTTAATTAATTATTAAGGGTCCAAAAACAACATTTAGTTCACACTTATTAAATACTTGTACTTAAAAAAATATATACTTCTGTATATACTCTTTTTTTTATAGTATGCTATAATGTTCTTTATCACAGTGCAACATTTTCAAATAGGCTATAACACTGTCATTTTAGTTTGGAAAAGTCCAGAAAAAGAATACTAAAATGTATTGCACATCCACATCATTAGCCCATAGAACATAGCCTATACAAAAATAAACAATGACTTGACTTGACAGGAGGTTCACAACGGAAACAAGAGGGCTATATATACACACACATGGACTAATGACTAAACAAGACACACCAGAAAGCAATCAACACAGTGAACCAAAGGAACCACATGACAAGATCACATGAGGGGAACAGGGAATCACAAAATATGAACATTAACCATAACCTAGAACAGATGTGACATCAGTCTTTAAGGATTTTGTGGCCCAACTTTGAAATCAAGTTTAAAGACAACAGTTTAGAAGAAATAGTCTCTTGAACATTTCTGTGTTTCACTTGCATTTCTTAGAAACAGCAGTAGAACAGCAGCTAGTCAGACAATAGTTTGAAACAGCTATTTGTCCATTCATATTGCAGGGTTATTTGAAATTCAAGTGCGTCTGAAGGTGTATGTATTGCGGTTTCCATCAAAAACTCATAAGCACACTTTACAGTTTTTTTATTGTACATTTTCAGAACTATCCAAACTGATCACACATATCACAGGTAGTCATTTTTTCAAAACCTGATGTAATGCTTTCATTACAGTTGGTCACATTTTCAGTCCACATAATCATTGTTTCAAACACAAGATTATTGTAATATGTAATGAGAACATTTGGTTTAATCACTGAAACACAACTGTATGATCTTCTTTTAATTTACTACTTTTAACTATCAGTTCATTCAATAGCAAACAATGCAAGATGCATGTTTCAAATCACCCTTCTTGCTGAAATAATTACGTTAACAAAGGCTACACATTTTTTTTTAAATTACATTTTTAAACCCAACGGTTGGGTTTGTCCATATTTGACCCAAACATAGGTATATCTATACAATAGTATTTATTCATTGTGTTATCAAGGTGTTTTCAAGGTAACAAGGTGTGATGAAGTATGACACAGCCATGAGGTTTTGTGCTAGAACAGAGCTTGCTGGGAATACAGTAAATGTTCTCACTGTGCCATATGACTAGTTGACCTTTATAATGGTGAGTTACAGTAATGTGGCAGTCTCTATCATGTAATCTGTTTACAGTAACACATGGGATACGTAATGTAAAATGTTGTATTTGATGCCATCTGTCTCACTTCTTCTGATACATCTCTGATTAATCTAGTCATTGATTGTTTCCTCTCCCTTGTACTCTATCCTGCTCTATGTTCACAAATTGCAAATCTCTCTGACACACACACACACACACACACACACACACACACACACACACACACACACACACACACACACTTATAAGATATAATCTAAGATAAATCGCTTATCACGTAAAAATAATTCATTACGTTTGGTTATCCATATCGGAAATTGCAAACCAAGTAGAAACTATATCTATAGAATATGTATCTATAGAAATCTATACACTGTAAAAAAAATTACCAGTACATTTTCCGTTATAGTTACAGACATTTCTCTAAAACTGAAAATTCTGTAGATTTACAGTACATTTACTATACTTTAATGGACGATCCGTGTGCAGAAATGTCTATAAAATTATAGCATATACTTGGGAGCAAATAAATCAAGAACAATATATACTCATTGAAAATGGTTTATTTTTATATTATGTAAACATTCTTAAATGCATTCAATGGGTAAAGTCTATCTATCTATCTTTTTATCTATTTCATTTTCAGATGCAATACAATACAAAAAGAAAGCAGCAAACAAACAGAATACATAGACAGGGTTGCTGCTTGTATCATTAACAATTGCTAAAGACTTGTAGTCAATAGTAGAGTGAAAGGTTCCAGTGAGCAAAAAAGTCAAGATAGTACAGACAGAAGGCTGTTCTAATTTTACATCATCTTACCTGGGTGTGAATATTTTAATATTAACATAAGCAAAATGGAATAAAGAAAGCGATCAGCATGATTGTTATTCAAAACGTATGGTTTGTGTATCTGCAGCCTTTCTGAATGATGAATATAGCAATAGACAGCTATCTCCTTACACATAGGCGCAGAGCACATTTGCAAGTTGACAGTTGGCTGTAGTCCGTTCAGAGTGTACAAGCGCAGCTTTTTTGCCCCAACACGGTCGGCTTTCATCAGCACTAGTTCTTTGCCGTCGGTTTGGTGTGTCCTTACCCTAAGAGAACACAATAGGAAAAGGGTTAGTTCACTCAAAAATGAAAATTCTGTCATTAATTACTCGCCCTCATGTCGTTCCAAACCCGTAAGATCGTCGTTCATCTTCGGAACACAAATGAAGATATTTTTGATGAAATCTGAGACCTCTCTGACCCCTCCATAGACAGCTATTTAATTAACACTTTCAAGGTCCAGAAAGGTAGTAATACATCATTAAAATAGTCCATGTGACTCCAGTAGTTCAACCTTACTTTTATGAAGTGACAAGAATACTTTTTGTGGTCAAAAAACTAACAAAAATAACGACTTTAACAATTTCTTCTCGTCTGTGTCAGTCTTCTATGCTGTTTACATTGGTCAGCTCCTGCGTCAGCATCACGCATGCGTCGTGGTGCTCACGTGAACAGCATCAGCCAAAAGTAAGCCGGCATGCTGACGTAACTCGGAAGCGCTGTACTGTATTTACTATGTCAACAGCGTTCGTTTTATTTAGTGCCAGCCCACAAAATCTTCTGATTGGCTGTGGTTATTAATTGACTATCGCATTTGGTGTGGACAGAAAAACAGCTTGTTGCTAGAATCTTATCGCATTTAGTTAGGACATGGTGTTACTTTTATGGATCCATCTCCGGTGTGATGACTCCGCTATTTTGAATATTCCTATTTAATAATTGTTTAATCGACACGCCATCCTCAATAAACCCGTCTCCGGCATGATGCCTCCGATCTTTCGAATATTCCGATCTAATATTACTTCTGACCTGTAAGGCTGCCAAAATAATAATCATACACTGTTTGTTAATTGGCCAGAGGAGAACTGGCACCCCGACTGAGCCTGGTTTCTCCCAAGGTTTATTTTTCTCCATTATGCCACCAGTTTTGGCTCCTTGCTGTCGCCTTTGGCTTGGCTTGCTCAGTTGGGGACACTAAATTTTCAAATAAATATTCAAATAAATCTAATTACTAAACTAAATTAACTATATCAACTACATTACTTGAATATACTGTATATGATAATAATTGAAATGAGCTAGATGACATCACCGTTTTCTCCAGATCAAATTCGGTTGCATTATTTTCCTGTTTAACACTGTGAAGCTGCTTTAAAACAATCTGCATTGTAAAAAGCGCTATATAAATAAAGTTGACTTGACTTGACTTTTATGATGTATATACTACTTTTCTGGACCTTGAAAGTGGTAGTTGCGTAGGCTAACACAGGGAGAGAAAGCTCTCAGATTTCATTAAAAAGATCTTCATTTGTGTTCCAAAATTCAGGTTTGGAACATCATAAGGGTGAGTAATTAATGACAGAATTTTCTTTTTTTGGGTGAACTAATTGGGTAAAAAAAACGTTCCTTTTCTGTATGTTCAGTTAAAAGGATAGTTCACCCAAAGATGAAAATTACCCCATGATTTACTCACCCTCAAGCCATCCTAGGTGTATATGACATTTCAGACGAATACAATCGAATACAAAAATATCCTGACTCTTCCAAGCTTTATAATGGCAGCCCAAAATTTAAAGCCCAAAAAAGCACATCCATCTATTATAAGAGTAATCCACACAACTCTGGGGGGTTAATAAAGGCCTTCTGAAGTGAATCGATGGGTCTGTGTAAGAAAAATATCCATATTTAACACGTTATAAAGTAAAATATCTAGCTTCTGGCAGACCGCCTTCAGTATTCAACTTTCGAAGAAAGTGTAACTGGCGTGATGACGACGTTGGACGTAGTTAAAAAAAACGTAAATGGCGCGATGACGATGTCGGACGTAGTGTAAAAAAACTTAAATGGCGCGATGACGATGTCGGATGTAGCGTATAAAAACTTAAATGGCGCAACGATGACGTCGGACGTAGCGCAAGCATTTTGAACTGCGAGAGGCGTTACACTTTCTTCGTAAGTTGAATACGGAAGGCGGTCTGGCAGAAGCTTTAATGGAATTCTTCATTCTTCGTTGCTTCAGAAGCCTTTATTAACCCCCTGGAGCCGTGTGGATTACTCTTATAATGGATGGATGCACTGTTTTGGTCTTCAAATTTTGGGCTGCCGTTCACTGCCATTATAAAGCTCGGAAGAGCCAGGACATTTTTTAATTTATCTCCGATTGTATTCGTCTGAAAGAAGAAAGTCATATACACCCAGGATGGCTTGAGGGTGAGAAAATTATGGGATAATTTTCATTTTTGGGTGAACTAACCCTTTAAAAAATATGGTACATTGTACTGTATTTTTACAGGTATACCAAAAGATTCATTGATTAACCATTAGGATCAGTTGGATTAAATAATAGAAAAAAATTATTAAACTGAATGAAAAGAGATGCAAATGAAAAGTTTGAAGATAGTAATAGCATTATGAAAGGCAGTTACTGTGAATGAAATGTTTATATAGATGAAACACTTATTTTATTATGTTTGAAAAAAGTTGAGATATTACTATGCGTTTTGAAAACTTGCCTGTGAAAATTGCACCAAAGCAGTTTAAGAAAAAAACTGAAAAGTGTTTTGAATATAGTGTAGAATAGAAATGTACCTTGATTATTGTACCTCAAGCTTGTTCTAAAGATTTTATGTAGCACATGCTTGTGATGCATCCATTCTATATGTCTGGCTTTATTTTCTCTGGCTTTTCCCTTTCTGTATTCAACAGCAAAAAGAGAGGGGTTAAGGATTGTGGAAAGCAAACAAGACATCGGTTCATTATCCAACTACTCAGAAACGTGGTCTCAGCGTTATTAGATTGGAAGAGCACTAGGTGTTCTCAGCATCTTTTATTCATGAAGTGTCACACCACTACATTTTGAAGCTCTCTTTAGAAAGCAAGCTGCTCTTATGTTTATCAACAACAAAAGACAATGAAAAATAAATACATTCTATAAAAAAAAGCTTCATCCAAAAAATAAAACAAACATTGTTGATCTTAAAAAAGCTCAGTGTTTATGGCACCAGCACACCACAAGAATGAGGCTCTAAATGTGAGGAGATCTCAGTGCTTTCATAACTCTGTGACTGTGATGATCTGAAACAGATGACACTCCTAACGGTTATTATAGCTTCTCATATGACACATTCATATGCATTGAGGTTAATTCAAGGTGAAACTGATGTAATGACATCATGCTAAAATTATTCCAACACATTCATTTTTATCTTTATGCTTGTGAATTATAATTATAAGGTAAACCATTCCAACATATTCATTTTGACAAAATATCTGTCTTATTAAATTAGATAAAATATTTAAACTCAAAATGAATATAAAAATAAACAGCCAATATCCTAGTAATATGCATGCTAATAATGCAACTAGATAATTGTGAGAATTGGACCCTAAACTACAGTTACCGAAAATGTATTATATTTTAAATGTATGTTAAATGCAATTAAGAGTGCTTTTTTTGAGTGCTTCTGAAACTTGTATGTCATCTGTTTAAATATATTTGTAATAATTACATATTTGTAATGATGAAGTTACAATTTAGTACTTTTAGGCGAAATATGTAAGATTTTTGGATTAAAATATCCAAAAACCACTAGAAAAATGTTATATATTTTGTGTGACTTGTGTACTTACATTATCCCAAATGTTTCCATAAATGTTTAAATTCAGAGAAATAAGCAATTTTAACCAGGACACGATCTGTGTCCGTGCGTCGCCTATCAATGACATCATACTCGTGTTACCCCCGATTTCCAGTTTTTGTAGAAACCATGGAAACACCAAAGACGTTTTAATATATTATATGTTTTATTAGACAGGTGAGCAACTGCTTGGATATATTTATCAACAGAAAACTAATCATTATTATATAGCTCAACACAGTTAGTCTTATTGTTTAAATCTCGTTTTTCATGATTTACCACGAGTACCATGTTTTACCATGTCTAATATCGATCTAGCTTACTGCAGTGTGCAACAAGTGTCTCATAGTAGCCGCCAAGCGAGCACACAGGGAAGCATTATAACTTTCAGCACACTCAAATGTATCTAATATGATAAAACAACGCTGCGTTACCCCACATACGCATGAACGGACGAAGCGGAATCGGTCATCTGCGGCATAATAAAAGCTCTTGCTCTCAAGCCATGTATCGTGCTTGTCTCTTATTTATAGTTGCGTGACATAAAGTCAGAATTGCGTAATATAAAGTCAGAATTGTGTGATATACAGTCAGAATTGTGAGATATAAAGTCAGAATTGTGAGATATAAAGTCAGAATTGCGTGATATAAAGTCAGAATTGTGAGATATAAAGTCAGAATTGCGTGATATAAAGTCAGAATTGCAAGATATAAAGTCAGAATTGCGAGATATAAAGTCAGAATTGTGAGATATAAAGTCAGAATTGCGTGATATAAAGTCAGAATTGCAAGATATAAAGTCAGAATTGTGAGATATTAAGTCAGAATTGCGTGATATAAAGTCAGAATTGTGAGATATAAAGTCAGAATTGCGTGATATAAAGTCAGAATTGCAAGATATAAAGTCAGAATTGCGTGATATAAAGTCAGAATTGTGAGATATAAAGTCAGAATTGCGTGATATAAAGTCAGAATTGCAAGATATAAAGTCAGAATTGTGAGATATAAAGTCAGAATTGTGAGATATAAAGTCAGAATTGCGTGATATAAAGTCAGAATTGTGAGATATAAAGTCAGAATTGCGTGATATAAAGTCAGAATTGTGAGATATAAAGTCAGAATTGCAAGATATAAAGTCAGAATTGCGTGATATAAAGTCAGAATTGTGAGATATAAAGTCAGAATTGCGTGATATAAAGTCAGAATTGTGAGATATAAAGTCAGAATTGCGTGATATAAAGTCAGAATTGTGAGATATAAAGTCAGAATTGCGTGATATAAAGTTAGAATTGTGAGATATAAAGTCAGAATTGCGAGATATAAAGTCAGAATTGTGTGAAATAAAGTCAGAATTGCGAGATATAAAGTAAGAATTGCGAGATATAAAGTCAGAATTGCGAGATATAAAGTAAGAATTGCGAGATATAAAGTCAGAATTGTGAGATAAGTCAGAATTGCGAGATATAAAGTAAGAATTGCGAGATATAAAGTCAGAATTGTGTGATATAAAGTCAGAATTGCGTGATATAAAGTCAGAATTGTGAGATATAAAGTCAGAATTGTGAGATATAAAGTCAGAATTGTGAGATATAAAGTCAGAATTGCGAGATATAAAGTCAGAATTGTGAGATATAAAGTCAGAATTGTGAGATATAAAGTCAGAATTGTGAGATATAAAGTAAGAATTGCGAGATAAGTCAGAATTGTGTGATATAAAGTCAGAATTGCGAGATATAAAGTCAGAATTGTGAGATATAAAGTCAGAATTGTGAGATATAAAGTCAGAATTGCGAGATAAGTCAGAATTGCGAGATATAAAGTAAGAATTGCGTGATATAAAGTCAGAATTGTGAGATATAAAGTCAGAATTGTGTGATATAAAGTCAGAATTGTGAGATAAGTCAGAATTGCGAGATATAAAGTAAGAATTGCGTGATATAAAGTCAGAATTGTGTGATATAAAGTCAGAATTGCGTGATATAAAGTCAGAATTGTGTGATATAAAGTCAGAATTGCGTGATATAAAGTCAGAATTGTGAGATATAAAGTAAGAATTGTGAGATATAAAGTCAGAATTGTGAGATAAGTCAGAATTGTGAGATAAGTCAGAATTGCGAGATATAAAGTCAGAATTGTGTGATATAAAGTCAGAATTGCGTGATATAAAGTCAGAATTGTGAGATATAAAGTAAGAATTGTGAGATATAAAGTCAGAATTGTGAGATAAGTCAGAATTGTGAGATAAGTCAGAATTGCGAGATATAAAGTCAGAATTGTGAGATATAAAGTCAGAATTGCGAGATATAAAGTCAGAATTGTGAGATAAAAAGTCAGAATTGCGTGATATAAAGTCAGAATTGTGAGATATAAAGTCAGAATTGTGAGATATAAAGTCAGAATTGTGAGATATAAAGTCAGAATTGCGAGATAAAAAGTCAGAATTGCGTGATATAAAGTCAGAATTGTGAGATATAAAGTCAGAATTGCGTGATATAAAGTCAGAATTGCGAGATATAAAGTAAGAATTGCGTGATATAAAGTAAGAATTGCGTGATATAAAGTCAGAATTGCGTGATATAAAGTAAGAATTGCGTGATATAAAGTCAGAATTGTGAGATATAAAGTCAGAATTGTGTGATATAAAGTCCGAATTGTGAGATATAAAGTCAGAATTTTGAGATAAGTCAGAATTGTGAGATATAAAGTAAGAATTGTGAGATATAAAGTCAGAATTGTGAGATATAAAGGCAGAATTGTGAGATATAAAGTGAGAATTGTGAGATATAAAGTCAGAATTGCGAGATATAAAGTCAGAATTGTGAGATATAAAGTCAGAATTGTGTGATATAAAGTCAGAATTGCGTGATATAAAGTCAGAATTGTGAGATAAAGTCAGAATTGTGAGATATAAAGTCAGAATTGTGAGATATAAAGTCAGAATTGCGAGATATAAAGTCAGAATTGTGAGATATAAAGTCAGAATTGTGTGATATAAAGTCAGAATTCTGAGATATAAAGTAAGAATTGCGAGATATAAAGTCAGAATTTTGAGATAAGTCAGAATTGTGAGATATAAAGTCAGAATTGTGAGATATAAAGGCAGAATTGCGAGATATAAAGTCAGAATTGCGTGATATAAAGTCAGAATTGTGAGATATAAAGTCAGAATTGTGAGATATAAAGTCAGAATTGTGAGATATAAAGTAAGAATTGCGTGATATAAAGTCAGAATTGTGTGATATAAAGTCAGAATTGCGTGATAAGTCAGAATTGCGAGATATAAAGTAAGAATTGTGAGATATAAAATGAGAATTGCGTGATATAAAGTCAGAATTGTGAGATATAAAGTCAGAATTGTGAGATATAAAATGAGAATTGCGTGATATAAAGTCAGAATTGTGAGATATAAAGTCAGAATTGCGTGATATAAAGTCAGAATTGCGAGATATAAAGTCAGAATTGTGATATATAAAGTCAGAATTGCGTGATATAAAGTCAGAATTGTGAGATATAAAGTAAGAATTGCGAGATAAGTCAAAATTGTGTGATATAAAGTCAGAATTGTGAGATATAAAGTAAGAATTGCGAGATAAGTCAGAATTGTGTGATATAAAGTCAGAATTGTGAGATATAAAGTAAGAATTGCGAGATAAGTCAGAATTGTGTGATTAAAGTAAGAATTGCGAGATATAAAGTCAGAATTGTGAGATATAAAGTGAGAATTGTGAGATATAAAGTCAGAATTGCGAGATATAAAGTCAGAATTGTGAGATATAAAGTCAGAATTGTGTGATATAAAGTCAGAATTGCGTGATATAAAGTCAGAATTGTGAGATAAAGTCAGAATTGTGAGATATAAAGTCAGAATTGCGTGATATAAAGTCAGAATTGCGAGATATAAAGTCAGAATTGTGATATATAAAGTCAGAATTGCGTGATATAAAGTCAGAATTGTGAGATATAAAGTAAGAATTGCGAGATAAGTCAAAATTGTGTGATATAAAGTCAGAATTGTGAGATATAAAGTAAGAATTGCGAGATATAAAGTCAGAATTGTGAGATATAAAGTCAGAATTGTGTGATATAAAGTCCGAATTGTGAGATATAAAGTCAGAATTTTGAGATAAGTCAGAATTGTGAGATATAAAGTCAGAATTGTGAGATATAAAGGCAGAATTGCGTGATATAAAGTCAGAATTGTGAGATATAAAGTAAGAATTGCGAGATAAGTCAGAATTGTGTGATATAAAGTCAGAATTGCGTGATATAAAGTCAGAATTGTGAGATAAAGTCAGAATTGTGAGATATAAAGTGAGAATTGTGAGATATAAAGTCAGAATTGCGAGATATAAAGTCAGAATTGTGAGATATAAAGTCAGAATTGTGTGATATAAAGTCAGAATTGCGTGATATAAAGTCAGAATTGTGAGATAAAGTCAGAATTGTGAGATATAAAGTCAGAATTGTGAGATATAAAGTCAGAATTGCGAGATATAAAGTCAGAATTGTGAGATATAAAGTCAGAATTGTGTGATATAAAGTCAGAATTGTGAGATATAAAGTAAGAATTGCGAGATATAAAGTCAGAATTTTGAGATAAGTCAGAATTGTGAGATATAAAGGCAGAATTGCGAGATATAAAGTCAGAATTGCGTGATATAAAGTCAGAATTGTGAGATATAAAGTCAGAATTGTGAGATATAAAGTCAGAATTGTGAGATATAAAGTAAGAATTGCGTGATATAAAGTCAGAATTGTGTGATATAAAGTCAGAATTGCGTGATAAGTCAGAATTGCGAGATATAAAGTAAGAATTGTGAGATATAAAATGAGAATTGCGTGATATAAAGTCAGAATTGTGAGATATAAAGTCAGAATTGTGAGATATAAAATGAGAATTGCGTGATATAAAGTCAGAATTGTGAGATATAAAGTCAGAATTGCGTGATATAAAGTCAGAATTGCGAGATATAAAGTCAGAATTGTGATATATAAAGTCAGAATTGCGTGATATAAAGTCAGAATTGTGAGATATAAAGTAAGAATTGCGAGATAAGTCAAAATTGTGTGATATAAAGTCAGAATTGTGAGATATAAAGTAAGAATTGCGAGATAAGTCAGAATTGTGTGATATAAAGTCAGAATTGTGAGATATAAAGTAAGAATTGCGAGATACAAAGTCAGAATTGTGTGATATAAAGTTAGAATTGCGTGATATAAAGTCAGAATTGTGTGATATAAAGTCAGAATTGCGTGATATAAAGTTAGAATTGCATGATATAAAGTCAGAATTGTGTGATATAAAGTCAGAATTGCGTGATATAAAGTCAGAATTGTGAGATATAAAGTAAGAATTGCGAGATATAAAGTCAGAATTGTGTGATATAAAGTCAGAATTGCGAGATATAAAGTAAGAATTGCGAGATAAGTCAGAATTGTGTGATATAAAGTCAGAATTGCGAGATATAAAGTCAGAATTGCGTGATATAAAGTCAGAATTGTGAGATATAAAGTAAGAATTGCGAGATATAAAGTCAGAATTGTGAGATATAAAGTCAGAATTGTGAGATATAAAGTCAGAATTGTGAGATATAAAGTCAGAATTGTGAGATATAAAGTCAGAATTGCGTGATATAAAGTCAGAATTGCGTGATATAAAGTCAGAATTGTGTGATATAAAGTCAGAATTGCGAGATATAAAGTCAGAATTGTGAGATATAAAGTCAGAATTGTGAGATATAAAGTAAGAATTGCGAGATATAAAGTCAGAATTGTGAGATATAAAGTCAGAATTGTGAGATATAAAGTAAGAATTGCGAGATATAAAGTCAGAATTGTGAGATATAAAGTAAGAATTGCGAGATAAGTCAGAATTGCGAGATATAAAGTCAGAATTGTGAGATATAAAGTCAGAATTGTGTGATATAAAGTCAGAATTGCGTGATATAAAGTCAGAATTGTGAGATAAAGTCAGAATTGTGAGATATAAAGTCAGAATTGTGAGATATAAAGTCAGAATTGCGAGATATAAAGTCAGAATTGTGAGATATAAAGTCAGAATTGTGTGATATAAAGTCAGAATTGTGAGATATAAAGTAAGAATTGCGAGATATAAAGTCAGAATTTTGAGATAAGTCAGAATTGTGAGATATAAAGTCAGAATTGTGAGATATAAAGGCAGAATTGCGAGATATAAAGTCAGAATTGCGTGATATAAAGTCAGAATTGTGAGATATAAAGTCAGAATTGTGAGATATAAAGTCAGAATTGTGAGATATAAAGTAAGAATTGCGTGATATAAAGTCAGAATTGTGTGATATAAAGTCAGAATTGCGTGATAAGTCAGAATTGCGAGATATAAAGTAAGAATTGTGAGATATAAAATGAGAATTGCGTGATATAAAGTCAGAATTGTGAGATATAAAGTCAGAATTGTGAGATATAAAATGAGAATTGCGTGATATAAAGTCAGAATTGTGAGATATAAAGTCAGAATTGCGTGATATAAAGTCAGAATTGCGAGATATAAAGTCAGAATTGTGATATATAAAGTCAGAATTGCGTGATATAAAGTCAGAATTGTGAGATATAAAGTAAGAATTGCGAGATAAGTCAAAATTGTGTGATATAAAGTCAGAATTGTGAGATATAAAGTAAGAATTGCGAGATAAGTCAGAATTGTGTGATATAAAGTCAGAATTGTGAGATATAAAGTAAGAATTGCGAGATAAGTCAGAATTGTGTGATTAAAGTAAGAATTGCGAGATATAAAGTCAGAATTGCGAGATACAAAGTCAGAATTGTGTGATATAAAGTTAGAATTGCGTGATATAAAGTCAGAATTGTGTGATATAAAGTCAGAATTGCGTGATATAAAGTTAGAATTGCATGATATAAAGTCAGAATTGTGTGATATAAAGTCAGAATTGCGTGATATAAAGTCAGAATTGTGAGATATAAAGTAAGAATTGCGAGATATAAAGTCAGAATTGTGAGATATAAAGTAAGAATTGCGAGATAAGTCAGAATTGTGTGATATAAAGTCAGAATTGCGAGATATAAAGTAAGAATTGCGAGATAAGTCAGAATTGTGTGATATAAAGTCAGAATTGCGAGATATAAAGTCAGAATTGCGTGATATAAAGTCAGAATTGTGAGATATAAAGTAAGAATTGCGAGATATAAAGTCAGAATTGTGAGATATAAAGTCAGAATTGTGAGATATAAAGTAAGAATTGCGAGATATAAAGTCAGAATTGTGAGATATAAAGTCAGAATTGTGAGATATAAAGTCAGAATTGTGAGATATAAAGTCAGAATTGTGAGATATAAAGTAAGAATTGCGAGATATAAAGTCAGAATTGTGAGATATAAAGTAAGAATTGCGAGATAAGTCAGAATTGTGAGATATAAAGTAAGAATTGCGAGATATAAAGTCAGAATTGTGAGATATAAAGTCAGAATTGTGAGATAAGTCAGAATTGTGAGATAAGTCAGAATTGTGTGATATAAAGTAAGAATTGCGTGATATAAAGTCAGAATTGTGTGGTATAAAGTCAGAATTGCGTGATATAAAGTCAGAATTGTGAGATATAAAGTCAGAATTGTGTGATATAAAGTCAGAATTGTGAGATATAAAGTCAGAATTGTGAGATATAAAGTCAGAATTGTGAGATATAAAGTCAGAATTGTGTGATATAAAGTCAGAATTGCGAGATATAAAGTCAGAATTGTGTGATATAAAGTCAGAATTGCGAGATATAAAGTCAGAATTGTGAGATAAGTCAGAATTGCGTGATATAAAGTCAGAATTGTGTGATATAAAGTCAGAATTGCGAGATATAAAGTCAGAATTGTGTGATATAAAGTCAGAATTGCGTGATATAAAGTCAGAATTGCGTGATATAAAGTCAGAATTGTGTGATATAAAGTCAGAATTGTGTGATATAAAGTCAGAATTGCGTGATATAAAGTCAGAATTGTGTGATATAAAGTCAGAATTGCGAGATATAAAGTCAGAATTGTGTGATATAAAGTCAGAATTGCGAGATATAAAGTCAGAATTGTGAGATAAGTCAGAATTGCGTGATATAAAGTCAGAATTGTGTGATATAAAGTCAGAATTGCGTGATATAAAGTCAGAATTGTGAGATATAAAGTCAGAATTGTGAGATATAAAGTCAGAATTGTGTGATATAAAGTCAGAATTGTGAGATATAAAGTCAGAATTGTGAGATATAAAGTCAGAATTGCGAGATAAAAAATCTGAATTGTGTGATACATTTTTTTTTGTCAGACAATAGAATAAGTATGATATAGTGAATGACTACATTTTTTAATATATGTAAAATTATCTGAATTCAGCTGCCGTGCTAAACAGAATACTGCTGCTCCTCTCAGACATTCACCGAACAGAGTAGACACAGAGAGGGATGTGACGACAGGGGGAAAGCAAGACCTGGCGCTCGCAAGACAGTACTGGTGTCATTTGGAAAGTTACTGAGGTTTGTCCAAAAAGTCGCTAGAATTGTTGCTAGGTGCTTTTTTGAAAAAAGTTGCTAAGTTCGCAACACTGTGTAGAGGTGAAGACATCTCCTATGATTCCACAAAATCAAGGCGTCATCAAGCTACACCTTTGCTTTGAATAAGTGAGCTCTAGTGGTGAAAATTTCACATTGTGCCTTTAAGTATAATATCGAACAACACACTACAATTAAATTATAATCAAGTACTTTACTCTCAAAGTTTACTTAAAGTGATAGTTCACCCCAAAATTAAAATTCATTCAAAATCATTTACTCACCCTCCAGTTGTTCGAAACCTGTATGAGTTTCTTTCTCTTGTTGAACACAAAAGAAGATATTTTGAGTAAAGAAGGGTTATGATCAGGCAAGAGCTTTCGGATCCGCATTAATATTAGAAAAGCTTTCCAGCTCTGGAGAGCCCTATACGGGAAGGCCTAAAACGCATGCAGAGGTTTTTCTATGTTTCACAGAAGATATGCTGTAGCTTGTAACAGGACAGTTTTGAGTGTCATTGTTTGTCTGGAGCTGCCAACTAACAACAAACTCTTGCTAGTATATACTTTTTTTGTGTACTGGGTTCATTATTTTGCTTTGCTTATGCTTTGCTTGTTCGTGAATTTTGGGGGCGGAGCAATGAAAGGAGGATTGTGTTTGTTTGGGTTGATTTCAAATATCAACAGTGTTTCACAGAAATCACATACTGCACCTTTAAGATCTGAAGTACACTACAAGAGTGTAATCAATACAATTAAGCCCACTTCTTAATATCAAAATGTCAACAAAATTTGTTATACTTTATTTCAATCCTTTTAGGCTCCATCAATTTATAATTAACATTTACGTGCCTGAGCTCAAAAAGCTTCAGATTTCAAATTCCAACCATAACAGGAATGAACCAGAGGCTGCTTCTTTAACACACATCAAAAAAGATTTGCATTAAAAAAGAAAAGAAGAAACAGTCAGTACAAATCAGTATTTGTCTATTTGGAGGTCGTATCAGTGTTCTTCAGCCAGTGACTCATCCTCCAAAGCGCACTGCAGACAGCACTATCTCTACCATTGTTGATCAGAAGAAATGTGTGTTTCAAACTTTCTTAGAAGAAGGTTAAATAATACAATTTCCAGAAATGTTTCACCCCTGAGAACAAGCCATGAGATCATAAAATGAAACTTTCATTCATTGCATTGAGAAACTGTACAATATTGGCAGATCAATTGCAGTCTTTGTGTGGCGTCCCAGAGGCCCAAAGCACTTCATGATACATATGCGCTACATAAAGCAGAACAAACCAATTGGATCCCTGCAAAAGAATGTGGGTGTGAATGAAGGAAATCTTTTGCTTTCATTGGAACTATTGAGGAACTGAATTAATGCGGGATGAGTTAAAATGCAGATGATGTCCCTGAGGTTTACGGGCTGAGCAAACTATAGGCCAGTCTGGCAGGGGAAAGAGAGGGAGAGGTTGTAGAGAGGAGATCAAGAGTGAATAGAAAATAGGTTTGCTGTCAAAACACTACTTTCTAATGAGGAGCCTAAAACTGTTTTAAAATTCTCACCAGGATGCAGGGCAAAATTTAGGGCATCATATTTTATTCACGTTATTCATCGGCATTACACATTCACCTATATTTAACTGGTCTTTACATTTTTCTATTTCAATATTTTATTTACATTTTT
The DNA here is from genome assembly GCA_039654625.1 of Rhinogobio ventralis. Lineage (NCBI taxonomy): Eukaryota > Metazoa > Chordata > Actinopteri > Cypriniformes > Gobionidae > Rhinogobio > Rhinogobio ventralis. The sequence goes on along the minus strand of CM077209.1, from coordinate 20,667,435 downwards.
AATATTGTGTGTCTAATAATGAGAGTCAAATGCTTAACCTACAAGTAGTGCATCAAACAATTAACTGCTAATGTTGTCTTAACACTGTAAAAGCAGTGGTAGTTAGTAGATAGGACGTTTGATGCAGCACAGTGGTGCCATAATTTATATACAATCAGAGTTTCAGAAAGAAATGTATCACACTATGAATATTTGTCCATCTTGTTGGTTCTAGTGCATGATGAACCTTTTTATATGATGAACCTTTTATGAGGGACCCTTTCCTAAAATTCATCTGTGTATTTTTATGTATGAAAAAACATTTAACCTGTTAGATAAATAGTAAGAGTGACATAAATACAACATATTGTTTCCAAATTTAAATTGGCTATACTGTTGGATGTATAAACCTGAAGAAGAACATTTTCAATTAAAAATGATTTGTATAAGCAACTTTCACAATAAATGTATGTAAGCAGCTTACGTACTGCGTTAAGAATACTGCCTTACAGCCCCAGTGAGCAAGATAAAGGGGACTATAGTGAGAAAAACTCACTAGAAAGATACAAAGCAAACATATACAATTCTGTGAAGTATGTATATGGCAAGAAAGGAGAGAAACATTTAGAAATGAAACCTTTAGAAGGTTTTTTTACTCTCTGGAATTTTCTGGGGAGCCCTTAGAACCCTTAGAATATATTGCACAGCTGGCAATATATATTAATTGAATTCCATTAGCAAGTTATCCAGATGACTCATCCTTGTTTAGCAGCCCTTGTTGCACTAGTGATTGTTAGAAAAATGATTAACATTTGATGTAATAAATAAATAGATAAATACAGCAGCACAAGTTCCTTTATGAAAGTGACATTTATTGAATGTTTTAATGGTAAATAGATAGGTTATACTTTTTAAGAGCATGTGTAAGCATTCTTCAGTAAGCTTATAAAAATTGTATTTGGAGTCACAATATTTAATAAATGCAAGTAAACTTTTAGGTACATATTTTTTTAGTATATTAAATCTACCATCACTTTATCTGTGCAGTGCTTATTTGTGCAATAATGAGCTATGACTTGCAAACAGATAAATAAAGACAGAATGTATAATGAACTATAAAGTAGTCTCTGATGAGAAACAATTAAAGGGAAAACTGTGTGTGTGCATGCAAGATAGAACTTCATTATGAAGACAAGGTTAATGCTCTCAGACAGCTTTTACATTTATTTTCTGCACACTTAAAAAAAAAAAAAATTACACATAATAAAGTGTGAAGTAAAAAAAAGCAAACAGGCATTATATAAAGAATTAAATGCTCTTCAAGTGCACACTTTACATTTAGTAGTGCTTCAGATAAAGCAAATTATTTTTTAAACAAACACAAATCATCTTTCTAATCAGCAAAATTTATCTACACATTGTTTTAGAGTTTGTTTTTCTATAATAGTGGGAGTAGGGCTGTCCAATGGGTTAAAAATAAATAAAACTACAAAAGTAGGGAAAGCCGTTTATTTTAAACTTGAAAAAGATTTATTTGACAACTAAATTAGCAATATAAATGTTGCCTGAGGAATAGATGCTATCGATGAGCCTCTCCATTCAGTGAATCTCTAATTTGACTGGTTTCTTCTTCCATTCTAAAAAAACATTTCTAGCACTAAAATAGTGTTATTGTCACAAACGCTTTGTAGTAGAAACTCACACAACGAAGATGAATAAACAGGAAACGACTTTACTCATTGACTCAAAGATAACAACAACTCCTTAACGTGTAAACATAACTTGACCCGACAAAAGAATAAACATAAAAGGGTTTTTTTATACATAGGCTGCGAACTTCGGACTTGCGTCCTTGGTAGTTCAGACTTGCCAAGGTCGACTCAGGAGAACGAACTCCTGAGGACAGGAGGACACAAGTCCGGTAATTCTGCAAATGGAACAGCCGCGATAGAGTCACTCAGCTCGCTCTCACTCCGGTTATCTCTGTATGAATACCACTCTGCCTCTTTTAATTTTCATTAAAAAAAAATCTTAAACATATTAATAGCCACGCAAATGTGGTTCAGGCAATGCGTACATTGATTATCTTCACTACATGTAGGCCTATATTTATAACAAAACAAAATATAAAACTTACAACCCTGCCTCTTTTCGTTTACATAAAAAAAAAAAAAAAAAACATTATTATGTGGTTCAGGCAAGTGTGCACATATACACTCACCTAAAGGATTATTAGGAACACCATACTAATACTGTGTTTGACCCCCTTTCGCCTTCAGAACTGCCTTAATTCTACGTGGCATTGATTCAACAAGGTGCTGAAAGCATTCTTTAGAAATGTTGGCCCATATTGATAGGATAGCATCTTGCAGTTGATGGAGATTTGTGGGATGCACATCCAGGGCACGAAGCTCCCGTTCCACCACATCCCCAAAGATGCTCTATTGGGTTAAGATCTGGTGACTGTGGGGGCCATTTTAGTACAGTGAACTCATTGTCATGTTCAAGAAACCAGTTTGAAATGATTCGAGCTTTGTGACATGGTGCATTATCCTGCTGGAAGTAGCCATCAGAGGATGGGTACATGGTGGTCATAAAGGGATGGACATGGTCAGAAACAATGCTCGGGTAGGCCGTGGCATTTAAACGATGCCCAATTGGCACTAAGGGGCCTAAAGTGTGCCAAGAAAACATCCCCCACACCATTACACCACCACCACCAGCCTGCACAGTGGTAACAAGGCATGATGGATCCATGTTCTCATTCTGTTTACGCCAAATTCTGACTCTACCATCTGAATGTCTCAACAGAAATCGAGACTCATCAGACCAGGCAACATTTTTCCAGTCTTCAACTGTCCAATTTTGGTGAGCTTGTGCAAATTGTAGCCTATTTTTCCTATTTGTAGTGGAGATGAGTGGTACCCGGTGGGGTCTTCTGCTGTTGTAGCCCATCCGCCTCAAGGTTGTGCGTGTTGTGGCTTCACAAATGCTTTGCTGCATACCTCGGTTGTAACGAGTGGTTATTTCAGTCAAATTTGGTCTTCTATCAGCTTGAATCAGTCGGCCCATTCTCCTCTGACCTCTAGCATCAACAAGGCATTTTCGCCCACAGGACTGCCGCATACTGGATGTTTTTCCCTTTTCACACCATTCTTTGTAAACTCTAGAAATGGTTGTGCGTGAAAATCCCAGTAACTGAGCAGATTGTGAAATACTCAGACCGGCCCGTCTGGCACCAACAACCATGCCATGCTCAAAATTGCTTAAATCACCTTTCTTTCCCATTCTGACATTCAGTTTGGAGTTCAGGAGATTGTCTTGACCAGGACCACACCCCTAAATGCATTGAAGCAACTGCCGTATGATTGGTTGATTAGATAATTGCATTAATGAGAAATTGAACAGGTGTTCCTAATAATCCTTTAGGTGAGTGTATATTTATCTTCACTGTAGGCTAATAAAATTAAATATGACAAAACACAACCCTCTTTTTGTTAAATGTTCAAGAATAGCCATGATACAAGTATAAGTAAAAGAAATAAAGCAAACAATTCAGTCATATAAAGTCAGCGCTAGAAGAATTATATCTCATGTTTAACCACTACAGACAAATCAGAGACAGCGGCAAATGTCAGAAGGACTAGCCAAGGAAAGGCTGCTTTCGGCGGGGTTAAGGAGCGCTGAGTGTCCGGTGATCGCCTGGATCTCACAACTCCGAAAACACCAAATCAAAATTTCAAATGATAAATATCTTTATAAATAAACCACAGATTTGAGCTTTAAACAACTACATTCTCGACTGAAGAAGTCAGACGTCAGTGACTGACGAATGGGGGTTTCGCTTAGAAGCCTATCATCTTCGAGATCTTAGAAAACGCCCAATGGCAGGCCAATGCCATGGGCATGCGGAATTTGCATAGCGTAGCTCCGCCCCACGGTGTGGGTATATAAGGAAGCACGCTGGCAACATCGCATTATGTTTCTGCTTCGGAGCCAAGAGTATCTCTCTCTTCACTCCTCAAGCCTTCTGAGTTATCGTCAGCTTCTTCGAGACGAGCAGCTCTCTAGTTGGTGTTGGTGTTACGGCGCATTCCAGCGATCTCACATTGCCTGCCTGCTGATCTGTGCAGTGATCTGCAACAGCTGTGTGTGTGTTTCCCTGGGCGCTTCAGCACTCTGCAGAGCTTTCTCTCACAAAAAGTGACACGTCTTTTTAAAGACGGTTCGCCCGTGCACTTCTGGGTGCGGTCGATGTCTGTTGCTATCTGATGGGCGCAATCACTGCTTGACGTGTTTGGGCTTCAGTACGCTCAAGCAGCGTTTGTGGATGAGTCATGTTCTCACTGCGGGAACATGACCATCGCGATGTTATGGTCGAGACTCAATGACCCCCGTAAAGTGAAGAGAGTCCCCTCTGCCACACCCCAATCTACCGTCTCCGAGGAGATGGTACTTTGGCTGGTGGCCAGGGTGACCTGAGGGGTATATCAGTACGCGGTCCTCCCATTCGGGCTAGCTCTATCCCCTCGTGTCTTTATGAAGATTGTCGAGGCAGCCCTTGTGCCACTCAGGCAACACGGGGTTCGCATCCTGAACTACCTCGATGACTGGCTCATACTGAGTCACTCTCGAGAGCAGGTGTGCGAACACAGAGACCTAGTGCTCCAGCACTTAGCCCGTCTGGGCCTTCGGGTCAACTGGGAGAAGAGCAAACTCTGCCCCATGCAGAGGATCTCTTTTCTCGGTATGGATATCGACTCGGTCGCCATGTGCGCGCAGCTTACGAGCGAGCGCGCGCAGTCACTGCTGACTTGCCTCCGTCAAATCGAGAGCAAGAGTGCGGTTCCACTGAAGCTATTTCAGAGGCTCCTGGGACATATGGCATCTGCAACCGTGGTAACGCCGCTTGGATTGCTTCATATGAGACCGCTTCAGCACTGGCTTCGCGATCGAGTCCCGAGATGGGCATGGCAGTCGGGCATGCTCCGGGTCCCAGTGACTCGGGCCTGCCTGCAGACCCTCACCCCGTGGTCGAACCTCAGCTTTCTACGGGCCGGTGTGTCCTTAGAACGAGTTTCCAGGCATATTTTTGTATCAACAGATGCCTCCACCACGGGCTGGGGTGCCATGTGCAATGGACATGCTGCCACGGGCTCCTGGACAGGACCCCAGCGCCTTCTGCATGTCAATTGCCTCGAGTTGCTGGCAGTACGGTTTGCCCTGCACCGCTTCCGAGCGTTGCTCTAGGGTCAACATGTGCTAGTCCGGTCAGACAACACGGCCACAGTAGCGTACATCAACTATCAAGGTGGTCTACGTTCCCGCCGTATGTCTCAACTCGCCCGCCATCTCGTTCTATGGAGTCAGAAGCATCTGAGGTCCCTTCGTGCTGTCCATATCCCAGGAACCCTGAACCGTGCAGCCGACGAGCTCTCACGGCTTCAGCCACTTCCGGGAGAATGGAGACTCCATCCCCAGACGGTTCAGCTGATTTGGGAACAGTTCGGCGACGCACAGGTAGATCTGTTGCCTCCCACAACTCTTCCCATTGCCGCCTGTTTTATTCCCTGACTGAGGGCCCCCTCGGCACAGATGCTCTGGTGCACAGCTGGCCGCGGGGCCTCCGCAAATATGCGTTTCCCCCAGTGAGCCTTCTCGCACAGGTTCTGTGCAAGATCAGGGAGAACAAGGAGCAGGTCCTTTTGGTCGCCCCGTACTGGCCCGGCTGGACCTGGTTCTCCGAACTCGTACTCCTTGCGACAGCCCCTCCCTGGTCCATACCTCTGAGGAAGGACCTCCTTTCTCAGAGACGGGGCACCCTCTGGCACCCGCGTCCCGATCTTGGAACCTCCACGTGTGGCTCCTGGACGGGACACGGTAGGTTTGAGTACCCTACCACCTCAGGTGGTGGCTACCATCACTTCCGCTAGGGCCTTGTCTACCAGACACGCCTATGCGTTGAAGTGGAACCTCTTCGTCACCTGGTGTTGTTCTCGCCAAGAAGACCCCTGAAAATGCAGATCGTGTCCGTGCTCTGATTCCTCCAGGAAGGGTTGGAACGAAGGCTGTCTCCTTCCACCCTCAAGGTGTATGTGGCTGCGATATCCGCCTACCACGACCTTGTGGAGACGAAACCGGTAAGTCAGCACAAACTGATCATCAGGTTCCTGAGGGGAGCAAGGAGACTGAATCCTCCTCGCTCTCCCCTCGTACCCTCTTGGGACCTCTCAGTAGTCTTAGATGCTCTGCAGAGGGCTCCCTTCGAGCCATTGCGATCAGTCGAGCTTAAGTTCCTGTCAATGAAGACAGCGTTCCTGATCGCTTTGGCCTCCATCAAGAGGGTAGGGGACCTGCAGGCATTTTCGGTTGACGAAGCGTGCCTAGAATTCGGGCCGGCCAACTCTCACGTGATCCTGAGACCCCGGCCTGGATATGTGCCCAAGGTTCCCACCACTCCGTTCAGGGACCAGGTGGTGAACCTGCAAGCGCTGCCTTTGGAGGAGGCAGACCCAGCCTTGGCACTGCTCTGTCCAGTACGCGCCCTCCGTGCTTAGACAGAACGCAGTGTTTCAGGACCTCAGACCAGCTCTTTGTCTGTTATGGTGGGAAGCTGAAGGGAAAGGCTCTCTCCAAGCAAAGGTTGTCTCACTGAATAGTGGACGCCATTGTCTTGGCTTACCAGACGCAGGGGCGTCCATGCCCCCTTGGGGTCAGGGCACACTCCACCAGGAGTGTGGCCTCCTCTTGGGCTTTAGCGCATGGCGCCTCACTGACAGACATCTGCAGAGCTGCAGGCTGGGCGACACCTAACACGTTCGCCAGATTCTATAATCTCCGAGCCAGTGTCCTCTCATGTACTCGCCTCTACCAGTGGCCGGTAATGGACTAGGCTCAGGTGTCTTCGCTTGCTCGCCATTCCTCTCCACGGACGGGATACGTGCGATATTCTCCTCAGGTAGTTTCCCTGAAACCCTGAGTTCCTCCAGCACTGTCGATGCCGACACCAGTGCGTCTGCCCACTCGCTGAGGCCCTCGTGTCAGGCTAGGTGCCACCGTGTGCATGGTTCCCCCTATGGGCGACCCCCCCATGTGTATTTCCACTGTAAGCCTCTTCGAGCATGTGTATTTCCCTCGGCAAGCCCTTGCCTCCCCTGGGGGTAAAATTTTCCACCTTCGGCTGGTTACCCCAGAGTTCTTCCTTATGCAGCCCCTCGCGGGTCATATGTGTCTCAAGTCCTCCCTACGGGTAGGCACTTTGGCGCATACTTCCACCTGGAATATGCTTCCCAGTGTACCTTGGTATTCCTGTGTTAAGTTGGAGTCCTTCGTCCGTACTAGCTTACGAAAGGGAGCTCACACTTACGCAGGGCACTGGACGACAGCCGAGTGGCGTGATTAGATTGGGACCCCCATTCGTCAGTCACTGACGTTACTCAGAGTGACTGAACGAAAGGGAACGTCTCGGTTACGTATGTAACCCTCGTTCCCTGAGGAGGGAACGGAGACGTAACGTCCCTCTGCCACTTCCGCTGTACTGCTGAAACGGCCTGGAGTTCAGTCTTGGCTCCTCAGCAGGTAAACATAATGCGATGTTGCCAGCGTGCTTCCTTATATACCCACACCGTGGGGCGGAGCTACGCTATGCAAATTCCGCATGCCTATGGCATTGGCCTGCCATTGGGCGTTTTCTAAGATCTCGAAGATGATAGGCTTCTAGGCGAAACCCCCATTCGTCAGTCACTGACGTTACGTCTCCGTTCCCTCCTCAGGGAACGAGGGTTACATACGTAACTGAGACGTTTTTTTTAAATTACACTGGTTTTCTAATCCGCTAATGATGCTTGTTGGTTGGTGCGAGAGGCATTCTGGGATACCTGGTGATCTCAAGTCCGCTCAAGTCACCTCTCGATGCATCCTCGATAAAAGGGGCAGATCAAGAACACATCCGGGGATTTGAACTGAACTTGGCTAGCTGTGAATTTTGAATTGGAACAGTACTTCGGCAGCGACTGATGACGTTTCACAAGTCCACAAGAACACAAGTACAGACAAGAACACATTGAGAAACAGCCATCGAGTAAACGAGGAACTAAATAATGAACACCTGAATGTGATTAACAAATTAGTTGCCATAGAAACAAACGAGAACTAATACAGAAATGACAGAAGCAGAACAAAAATCTCAATTTCAAATTTGATTTCAAACTAAACTGAACATAACTGTGACAATTATCTGGCCAAAATGATGATCTCCCCAAATTAAACCGTTTCTTTGAAAACTAGAGGATGTCATACCAGATCATACTTTGAAATTGGATATTTACAGTGGACTTTCAAAGTTGTGCATCTGTGCATTTTTGTGCTAATATTACACAAAACCACCAAGTTCCAAATGTATGAATTTTAAGGTAATGAATTTAGCTAGAATATAACACATACTGTATATTAAATCTAGATGCATTTTAATAATATGGTAGCATGTCCCAGTGCTTCTTTTTAAGGGGTCAAGGTTTTGCTGGTCAGCATGGCCCTGCTATTCCCAGCTTGAAGAGGCTGTAACTACACCATCTGGAAGCTTTGACAGGCATAATTAATCATGCATTTTGACAGTATCTCCTTTGGAGAACTCTCAAAAACATGAAATGGAGACATTTAAAAAAAAATCGTTTGTTCAATGAAACGTAATTAAATTAGGGACAACATCTCCATGCAATAGACCCTTTTCACATTTCCGGGTTGCTCAGAAGTGGAAGTCGTCATAGTTGGGTTAACTTTTATAGTGGTGAATACATTAAATATTTTTTTTTGTGTCCCCATTCGCTCAAATAGCAAAAGAAAAACGCCACAATAGTGATTTCACAACTTTCAAAAAGAGGGAAAAAATAGAGTGAGAATGATAACGGCAGTGAAAAGAGAGAAAGATGTAATTTTTTTCCATCACTCCCATAGACGCTGTATTAGAAACACCCTCACAACAGCAGTAACTTGTTTTTTGTAATTTGATGCAAAAGTAATATAGTGTTAGAAATGTACATACATTTAAAAAAAAATTAAAATACTAAAAACTTTTACGATGTACGATATTGATGACCATTAAAACGCTGACCATCATTTCTGTCAGGACCACTATCATCAAAGATGATTGACAATTAGCATACAGTTTGGATTGGCGGTTCTGTTCTGGGCAAGAACTCCCTGTCCATCCATGCAGCCTAGCATGGATAAGAGCAGGAAGAGCAGCAATAACCCCCCTTAGGGTAAACAGAACAGAACCAACAATGAATTGCAGATATCATTAATATCAATATTTAATGTACAAAATAATTCGGGAATTTAGTCTGATTCAAGGGGAATCAGAATACGAAATCCTGACGGGATGAGAGGAGGAGCTGGGGATGGAGAAAGGTAAATGAGATCTGGAGAATGTGATAGCTGATGATAGTCCTGAAGGAGCTTATATATGCGTGCTGTGATAGACATCGTATTCTAGGTAGACGTGATCAGCTGAAAGTCAGCAGATACGAGCTTGACCAATGTGACCTGCCAGAACTGATGCTGTGAATGTTTACACAGATTTCTCTCAACATCGGGACAGGAAAAGTGTCAGTCAATAAATGGGAAAACAAAGCGGCCTGCTTTACTTATTTAAAAATCTGACTCAGATATTTTGTTGTAAATTCAAAAGTAATGCATTACTTTACTTGTTGCTTGAAAAAAGTAATCTGATTACGTAACTCGCGTTACTTGTAATGCGTTACCCCCAACACTGTTTAGGACCATACATCAAGAATAAAAAACAAGTTTATTTAAACACTCATGTTTTGTTGAACAAACTTAATAGATCATATTAAGTTCCTATGTTAGATAATAACTAGAAGCAACATGTTAAAGACAATTAAGCTCTTCTCCACTCTTCTGCAAAATGGTAACCACAAAAACTCCAAAACAATAGAAACCCTTCTAAATAGCCACCATTAATATTGAAAATCACATAAAATTACACTTAATTTCAACATTTACTCTTGTAGTACATGCTGCGGGCAACTACAGATCCACATCCAGTGCGTTTAGTTAAAAAAAAGGTTAAAACAAAAAAGAGTGAGATATTCATATAGTCCTAAAACAAAATGAGTAAGTTAACTGAAATTTTACCAATTTAAGTGGTTTGAACATAATGAAATGAAGTTGCAACAAAATGTTCAGAACACTAAATGCACTACAAACCTAAGCACTACACACTATAACACAATGTCAACTCTAGACAAGGGACTAAAGAAAACAGCCCACTGCTATGACTGTGTTCTAAAGCTGAAGCTCTGGAATATGGAAAAGACAGGAAGCCACTAAATCATGGTTCAAACTAAAATGAATATTTGAGCTTTGGATCTACAGTATATAAGTCCTTGCACAAATGGGAGTTGATTTGGGCTTTGATTTTATCAATGAAGGCAGAAAAAAACAACATTAAATCCTTTGAAATGTCAAATCTCAATATTACAGTGTTTGCACCAGGCTAGAGTCTACCCCAGATTTTCTCTTTATCTGCCACCTGGGACCTGCAAGGATTTCAATTTTATTATTATTATTTTTTAATATATATTATGTGAGAAGTTTGCAATGGTTCACACAGAAACATTAAATTTTATTTGACATTATTTTACAGTTGTGTAATGTTGTTGGCAAGTTATCTTTTAAATTACCTCTGCCTCAACTGTGAAAATGTGTCAGATGTCCATCAGATTAGAATAAATACAAATGACATGATGCCATATGCATAATAACTTAGCTTAGCATAATGATTTACCCTCAGCAAGATGGACATGTTCCAGCACCACCATCATTCCCCTCTGATTGCAAAGGTACTTAATGAATAAACCTCCATGAACAAAACTTTTCAAAATCACAGTCATTATGATGAACATGCATTTAATTTGATGTTTAGCGGTCACCTCTTAAAATGAAATTAGCTACTTTGCACAATGAACATGTTACAAGATGTTACCAGGGAAAATGTTAGGTGGACTGAGACACTGTTGCTGTCTTACACTCATTCAAGTTTATTGATGCCATGAGCGTGAGTCACCATTGCAGTGCATCTTGCAGATGACCTTAGTTAGATGACTATAGTCATTAAAATATAACACACCATATTCTTTAATTTATTGCATTGTTCTTAGCTTTTTTAGGTTGTTTTAGTATGATGTTGGCTGTGTTGGGTGAGCTTATCACCTCCTCATACAGTCAAACCAAAAATTATTCAGACACCAGATATAATTTTTTACTAGTGGGTGCAGGACACTATAGTTCATTTATTTAAGTGAGGATAGCAAAATAAAGTAAACTGTGACATATTATACTCAAAAATTCTTCATACAGTGGACTACCAGTAAAATTGATAAAAATTTGGGACCAAAATTATTCAGACACTTTGACCTGACCATGTTTTGCTTAAGTGTTTTTTCTTTAATTGCTAATGTGACCTTTTACACCACAGACTGAACAAAATGAAACATTGCTTGGTAATTGGTTGACCTAAACTGGTATTATCTAATTGTGTACTTAAATTTAACAGCTGATTGGTTGATTGTAATCCATTACATACCTTTCTATCAAAGTTATCTGACATTATCAAGATGAATTTGTTCTAACACAGTTTAACTCTGAGTTCTTGTCATATTTTATTACCATTTTCTAAACTATAGCGAATAAACTGTGATAATGTGAGAAAATGTTGAAGGTGTCTGAATAAATTTTTGTTTGACTGTAGATGCGTGTCCCATATCTGTCATGTATGTAAATCTATGGGATTTGTGCCTGTTTTCACCTCACCTCAACAAGCCACATGATTTGAGGCATTATTCATGCCTGCATGCAGCACATATATGTATGATTAAATAAAGATTTTTGGATTAAAATATACAAAAACCACTAGATCAATGTTACATATTTTGTTGACTTGTGTCCAAGAATGTTTAAATCCAGAGAAATAAGCAATTTTAACCAGGACATGGACCGTGTCCATCGTCGCCTGTCAATGACATCATACGTTACCCTTGATTTCCTGTTTTATTTTGTAGAAATCATGGAAACACCAAAGACACTTTAATATATTATGTGTTTTATTAGACAGGTGAGCAACTGTTTGGATACATTCATCGACAGAAAACAAATCATTGTTATATAGCTCAACACAGTTAGTCTTATTGTTTAAATCTTGTTTTCATGATTTACCATGAGTACCATGTTTTACCATGCTTAATATCGATCTAGCTTACTGCAGTGTGCAACAGTAGCTTACTGCATTATAACATAACTTTCAACACACTCAAATGTATCGAATATGATAAAACAACGCTGCGTTATCCCACATATACGCATGAGTGGAAGAAGCAGAAGCGGTCATCTGTGGCATAATAAAAGCTCTGCGAAATCAAAGCGTCATCAAGCTACGCCTTTGTTTTGAATAAGCGACCTCTAGCGGCGAAAAATTACATATTGTGGCTTTAAGTACTTTAATAAAAGTGCTCTTTGTAATAATATCAAATTAAACATTTTACTTTAAAGTACATATTAAATCATAAATGACAAGTCATTAGTAGGAAGCAAAGACGATGTTGTCATTTCAGTATTTCTGTGTTCAGCCCTGAACACTCATTATTTACTGCTTTCCCACCATCTGCCCATCATTACACAGTCATTTGATTAGGTTGTCAAACTGTGTAGTTCTTACTTTCTTGTTTTCTAAAGCTCTGTATTTGGTCTGTCAGGCAGTGACTCATTTACGGTACAGTTATCAGCAGATAGTAGACGACACACTATTGTGCAAAAGCCTTCTGACGCACACATTCAGATAGAAGACCCTTTATCCAGAGACCTGAGTGATGATCACCAGTAGCCACAATAAATCTACTCTTTTGAAGGAAAAGTAATTCACTAATAAAATACTTGCAGGGTTATTTTTATGAACAATGGGCTTGTTTTAAAACCCCACTGGCCATCTGTCACGAAACGGATGATCATATGCTTTTAAGGATGTGTTTAGTGCTTAGATTTCATGTCGTGCAGTAACTGGAAAACCTTGGAGCATGTTATTATTTTTTTTCAAGTGCTATCTCAAAGAATAAAGCGAGAGATGATGAATTAGTGCAAGGCAAGAATTCATAACCGTAATTAGGTATCATCTGTGTCTGGTTTTGAAAGGTTTGTCCTCCGGATGTGGGCAACATGCAGAAAAGCTAGAAAACAACACGTTTTCTTCTTTAAAATGCCATATTTAGTCAATAGCTTCTGTTACTAGACACATGCTTTTTCATCCTGAATACATCCATATTCTTTGTCATCTACATGCTTTAGTGAGGTTTGTTAAGGTAAGCTTCACTACTATTATAAATTAAATTTAAATGTAATGATTTAAACAAACCCTCTAACCCCTTAGGGTAAGATAGACGAAGAAGCCCCTCTTAAGACCAGTGTGCATTTACTGTAACTGTAACATATTTAAAGGGGTCATGAACTGTTTTTTTAGTTTTCAACTAAAAGGAAAGAAAAATTATGCGTTCCGGTTGTTCACTTTGCACGACAATGGCGTTTTGGGGTCCTGCAAATGCAAAATTTTGAAAACGGGATTCAAAGTGCAAGTTTAATATCCAGAACCAGCACTTATGGATATTAAAGCCACTGACAAATTCCTAAACGGAGTTCAGCAAGGATAATATTACAGTCCCTCTCCCCTACTTGCATTGATGCAAGTGGCTTTGCCGTTTGCCATTTGCTCTTCCCATGGTGGCCGCCAAGCTCAAATCCTGTGGTGGCCACCAAGCACAAATCCCATCATGGCCGCCAAGCACAAATCGATCTCAGCGCCCCAGCTGGAGCTGCAACCTCTTGTATGAGAAATTGTAGGCAATTGAATAATCTGCTGGCATTCTCTGGAACCACTGGACAGTTGGAATATTCTTGCCAGTCTGGATTTGACATCTCAGCCCTTTCTATATTGCGGCAACTCCGTTCACTCTGTGTTGCTTCACGATCAGTCAACGATGAATCTGTGAAGTTGAAAATTCCCCAATCTTTTAGAGATTTGAATCAGGAACTCTTTCCCAATACGTAACATTTTTTGTAAAAACACTTGGAAGTATACTTGGATAGTGTTCTTAAGGTTGTTATACAGGTCAGTTCCCATTCAGTCGGTCACTCTCGACGCCACGTCGGAGTACCGACGAATAGGAATCTCGCTCGCGAGAGCCAATCTACTTCGAGTAAAACTAAACGAGCCAATGCACATTGGCATGCAATGATTGCACCAGGTGCTCATGCCACGCAGCGCGGGTATAAATGAGACACAGGTGTTTGCATCAAGTTAGCTTTTTGCTTCGGAGCCGAGTGGTAGATGGTTCAAGAATTCATAACCGTAATTAGGTATCATCTGTGTCTGGTTTTGAAAGGTTTGTCCTCCGGATGTGGGCAACATGCAGAAAAGCTAGAAAACAACACGTTTTCTTCTTTAAAATGCCATATTTAGTCAATAGCTTCTGTTACTAGACACATGCTTTTTCATCCTGAATACATCCATATTCTTTGTCATCTACATGCTTTAGTGAGGTTTGTTAAGGTAAGCTTCACTACTATTATAAATTAAATTTAAATGTGTATACTTGGATAGTGTTCTTAAGGTTGTTATACAGGTCAGTTCCCATTCAGTCGGTCACTCTCGACGCCACGTCGGAGTACCGACGAATAGGAATCTCGCTCGCGAGAGCCAATCTACTTCGAGTAAAACTAAACGAGCCAATGCACATTGGCATGCAATGATTGCACCAGGTGCTCATGCCACGCAGCGCGGGTATAAATGAGACACAGGTGTTTGCATCAAGTTAGCTTTTTGCTTCGGAGCCGAGTGGTAGATGGTTCAAGAATTCATAACCGTAATTAGGTATCATCTGTGTCTGGTTTTGAAAGGTTTGTCCTCCGGATGTGGGCAACATGCAGAAAAGCTAGAAAACAACACGTTTTCTTCTTTAAAATGCCATATTTAGTCAATAGCTTCTGTTACTAGACACATGCTTTTTCATCCTGAATACATCCATATTCTTTGTCATCTACATGCTTTAGTGAGGTTTGTTAAGGTAAGCTTCACTACTATTATAAATTAAATTTAAATGTAATGATTTAAACAAACCCTCTAACCCCTTAGGGTAAGATAGACGAAGAAGCCCCTCTTAAGACCAGTGTGCATTTACTGTAACTGTAACATATTTAAAGGGGTCATGAACTGTTTTTTTAGTTTTCAACTAAAAGGAAAGAAAAATTATGCGTTCCGGTTGTTCACTTTGCACGACAATGGCGTTTTGGGGTCCTGCAAATGCAAAATTTTGAAAACGGGATTCAAAGTGCAAGTTTAATATCCAGAACCAGCACTTATGGATATTAAAGCCACTGACAAATTCCTAAACGGAGTTCAGCAAGGATAATATTACAGTCCCTCTCCCCTACTTGCATTGATGCAAGTGGCTTTGCCGTTTGCCATTTGCTCTTCCCATGGTGGCCGCCAAGCTCAAATCCTGTGGTGGCCACCAAGCACAAATCCCATCATGGCCGCCAAGCACAAATCGATCTCAGCGCCCCAGCTGGAGCTGCAACCTCTTGTATGAGAAATTGTAGGCAATTGAATAATCTGCTGGCATTCTCTGGAACCACTGGACAGTTGGAATATTCTTGCCAGTCTGGATTTGACATCTCAGCCCTTTCTATATTGCGGCAACTCCGTTCACTCTGTGTTGCTTCACGATCAGTCAACGATGAATTTGTGAAGTTGAAAATTCCCCAATCTTTTAGAGATTTGAATCAGGAACTCTTTCCCAATACGTAACATTTTTTGTAAAAACACTTGGAAGTATACTTGGATAGTGTTCTTAAGGTTGTTATACAGGTCAGTTCCCATTCAGTCGGTCACTCTCGACGCCACGTCGGAGTACCGACGAAT
Source organism: Rhinogobio ventralis (assembly GCA_039654625.1). Lineage (NCBI taxonomy): Eukaryota > Metazoa > Chordata > Actinopteri > Cypriniformes > Gobionidae > Rhinogobio > Rhinogobio ventralis. The sequence goes on along the minus strand of CM077209.1, from coordinate 20,651,471 downwards.
AGGAATCTCGCTCGCGAGAGCCAATCTACTTCGAGTAAAACTAAACGAGCCAATGCACATTGGCATGCAATGATTGCACCAGGTGCTCATGCCACGCAGCGCGGGTATAAATGAGACACAGGTGTTTGCATCAAGTTAGCTTTTTGCTTCGGAGCCGAGTGGTAGATGGTTCAGCCAGATATCACTCTCTACTTCGCAGTCCTGACTGGAAAGAAGCCTGCCCTTTTGGAAGCGATCTCTTCAGTCGGTGTTGGTGTGACGGCACTGCAGCGGGTCGTGTGGTTCTGTGATCATCTCTCTTTCTCTTTTCTGAGCAAAACACAAAGGCTGTTCTCACAGCTGGTTCGGTGCGCTAGGTGGAGAGCGCTGAAAAGCCGTTCTTACGGCTGGTAAGAGAGCGCCTTCGTGTGAGAGAGAGCGCGCACGTCAGGCTGCACTATCCCCTGACTGTGTCGCCGCGACCCCTCCCCCTGCGTGCTTCAGCACCAAGGAGAGCGTCCTTCTATTAGAGCAACACAGATAGAGCTTGCGTCCTTTTCAGGATGACATTCTATCTGTGTGTTTCTGGATGCGGTGGTTATCTGTCACCGAGGGATGGTCACAAGCGCTGTATCTCGTGTTTGGGCGTTCAGCACGCTGAGGCAGCGCTCGTGGATGACTCATGTTCTCACTGCGGGAACATGACCATCTCGGAGTTGCGGTCGAGACTCCATCTCGTAAGGGGTGGAGTCCCCGTGCCTCTGCCTCGATCTAATCCTCCACAGAGGGTTACTTCAGGCAGTAGCACGGGTGATCTGAGGGTTACGGTGAGCGCGCTTCCCCCAGGGAACCAACCCCCGGGGAACCCTCACTCCTCCCGCACTTCGCAGCCAGTAGAGCTGCCGTTGGAACGCGGTGGGCCACCCACGAGGTGTGTACCATCCGTATCCTTCGGGGCTCCTCTTGACGATCAGATGTCCATCGCTGCATCGGAGGGAGGGTCAGAAGTTTCTGGAGATGACGTGTCGGCGCAGGGGGCTCCTTCGGGAAGATCCGCTGTGCCCGATACGGATCCGGAAATGATGGCCATGCTTTCCCGGGCCGCTGAGAGAGTCGGGCTCGTGTGGAACCCTCCACCGTGCCCCGAACCCTCAAGGCTGGACGATTGGTTTCTCGGGGTGGCCCGTGCTGGTTCTCAGCGCCCCACCCCGGTTCCTTTCTTTCCGGAGGTGCATGACGAGCTCACTAGGTCATGGACGGCACCTTTCACTGCCCGAAACCGGCCCAGTGGCTCCTCCTCCCTCACCACCCTCGATGGGGGAGCGCAGAAGGGTTACACGCAGGTTCCTCCCGTGGAACGGGCCGTTGCCATGCAACTGTGCCCTAACTCCACTTCTAGGGGGAACCCGTGTCTCCCCTCCCGGGCCTGTAGGTACTCGTCCGATCTGATCGGAAAGGCCTACCAGGCTTGTGGGGATGCTGCCTCCTCCTTACACGCTATGGCGTTGTTGCAGGTCCATCAGGCCCAGGCACTGAAGACCTTGCACGAGGGTGGTCACAATCCCGCAGTTCTCCAGGAACTGAGAACCGCAACGGACCTCGTGCTTCGTGCGACGGCGCGGGCAGTGGGTCGTGCGATGTCCACTATGGTGGTCCAGGAACGCCATCTCTGGCTGTGTCTGGCTGACATGAGGGAAACCGACAAGATCAGGTTCCTTAATTCCCCCGTGTCCCAGACCGGCCTCTTCGGCGACGCGGTCCAGAACTTCGCCCAGCAGTTCACGGCCGCACAGAAGCAGACGGAGGCGATCAGTCACATCCTGCCACGGCGGACAGCTGCTGTCTCCACCCCGCCGCCGGCAGCGCCTCAGCCTGCTCGTCGCCGAGGGCGGCCGCCTGCGTCTGCCTCCGCTCCCGCGTCGCAGCAGCAGCCTCCACCCAAGCGACGTCGTGGAGCCGGGCGTAAGCAGGCCGCCCCGCCCGTCCAGGCCTCTGCCAAGACGGGTGGCAAGAGTAAGGGCAAGCGGCCCTGAGACGGGCGACCTGGAGATGGGGAGGACTGCTCTTCTGGAGACGGTGACCGCACCGCTCCATCCCCCGGAGGAGGGCCGGGTGGAGAATCTTGTGTTCCGTTTTGTTTCTGTTCCGCCGCTGGGCCCAGCCCCAGCGGTACCCAAATTCTCAATAAAAGAGCAGTTTCCCCTATCTCCGGGTCCCCAGGGGGCTCGGAGGGTTGTGGCCGGTCAAACCCCGGACCACACTCATCCTCCCCCTTCGCCAGCGGGCAGCAGTGGACGATCCCCTCACGGTCCTTCTGCCCACCTGTGGAATCAGGTAAGTGTTGCAATGCACACTCACACCTCGCTGCGGGCCGCCTCCACGAGACAGCCGCCACAGCCCGGTACCTGCATTCCACCTCGCTGCCCCACGGTGGGTACGCCGGTGGTCCCTTTGGTCCCAGGCTCGGCTATGCGATTCAGTTCGCCCGGCGTCCCCCCAGGTTCAAGGGCGTCCGCTTCACTTCGGTGAACGCCGCAGACGCCCATGTCCTGCGTGCGGAGATCGCAGTCCTACTGGTGAAGGACGCGATAGAGCCGGTCCCTCCAGCCGATATGAAGACAGGCTTCTACAGCCCGTACTTCATTGTACCCAAGTAGACCGGTGGGTTACGGCCAATCTTGGACCTGCGAGTCTTGAATCGGAGCCTTCACAAGCTACCGTTCAAGATGCTCACGCAGAAACGCATCTTCAAATGCATCCGTCCCCAAGATTGGTTTGCAGCGATCGACCTGAAGGACGCGTACTTTCATGTTTCGATTCTTCCTCGACACAGGCCGTTTCTGCGCTTTGCGTTCGAGGGTCGAGCATATCAGTACAAAGTCCTGCCCTTCGGGCTGTCCCTGTCCCCCCGTGTCTTCACGAAAGTCACGGAGGGGGCCCTTGTGCCCATGAGAGAACAGGGCGTTCGCATCCTCAACTATCTCGACGACTGGCTCATTCTAGCACAGTCCAGGGATCTCTTTTCTCGGTATGGAGTTAGATTCGGTCGGACGGACAGCGCGCCTCACAGAGGAGCGCGTCCAGTCGATGCTGAACTGCCTGAACACGTTTCAAGGCAGGATGGCGGTTCCACTGAAACAATTTCAGAGGCTCCTGGGGCATATGGCAGCCGCAGCGGCAGTAACACCGCTAGGCTTGCTTCATATGAGACCGCTTCAGCATTGGCTACACGGCCGAGTCCCGAGATGGGCGTGGCAACGCGGCACTCACCGGGTGAGCATCACACCGGCCTGCCGCCAATCCTTCAGCCCATGGTCAGACCCCTCGTTCCTTCGGGCCGGAGTGCCTCTGGAACAGGTGTCCAGGCATGCTGTGGTCTTCACGGATGCCTCTGCCATGGGCTGGGGAGCCACGTACAACGGGCATGCAGTGTCAGGGGTTTGGACGGGCCCGCACCTGCATTGGCACATCAACTGCCTCGAGTTGCTAGCAGTGCATCTCGCTCTGAGCCGCCTCAAAAGGCTGCTACGGGGCAAAGATGTACTGGTCCGCACGGACAACACCGCGACCGCTGCGTATATCAACCGACAAGGTGGTCTACGCTCCCGTCGCATGTCGCAACTCGCCCGCCATCTCCTCCTCTGGAGTCAGAAGTGTCTGAGGTCGCTTCGGGCAATTCATGTCCCTGGTGTGAGCAACCGTGTGGCCGACGAGCTTTCACGAGCTGTGCTCCCAGGGGAATGGCGACTCCACCCCCAGGTGGTTCAGCTGATTTGGAGACAGTTCGGGGCGGCACAGGTCGACCTGTTTGCCTCCCCAGAAACGTCCCACTGCCAGTGGTTCTATTCGCTGACCGAGGGTACACTCGGCACGGATGCACTTGCGCACAGCTGGCCCCAGGGGCTGCGCAAATATGCGTTTCCCCCAGTGAGCCTACTTGCACAGACACTGTGCAAGGTCAGGGAGGACGAGGAGCAGGTCCTGTTGGTGGCGCCTTACTGGCCCAACCGGTCCTGGTTCCCAGAACTTATGCTCCTGGCGACAGCCCCTCCTTGGCCGATTCCTCTGAGGAAGGACCTTCTGACTCAGAGACGGGGCACCCTGTGGCACCCGCGTCCAGATCTGTGGAAGCTTCATGTCTGGCCCCTGGACGGGACGCGGAGGTTCTAGGTGACTTATCCCAAGAGGTAATTAACACCATCACTTCGGCACGAGCACCGTCTACAAGACAGGCTTATGCTTTCAAGTGGAACCTGTTCGTCGAGTGGTGTTCTTCTCGCCGAGAAGACCCCCGAAGATGTTCGATCGCGTCTGTGCTTTCCTTCCTGCAACGAGGGTTGGAGCGTAGGCTGTCGCCCTCCACCCTCAAGGTCTATGTTGCTGCAATATCTGCCTATCACGACCACGTAGAAGGTAAGACAGTTGGGAAGCACGACCTGGTCGTCAGGTTCCTCAGGGGGGCGAGACGGTTAAATCCTCCTCGACCCCCCTTCATACCCTCTTGGGATCTTGCTCTGGTGCTCCGAGCACTTCAGAATGCCCCATTTGAGCCCTTGCGGTCAGCAGAGCTTAAGATTCTGTCTATGAAGACTTTGCTGTTGGCCGCACTGGCCTCCATCAAGAGGGTAGGGGACCTGCAGGCATTTTCGGTCGACGAATCGCGCCTAGAGTTCGGGCCGGGTGACACCCACGTGGTACTGAGACCCCGGCCTGGCTATGTGCCCGAAGTTCCTACCACTCCCTTCAGGGACCAGGTGGTGAACCTGCAAGCGCTGCCCCTGGAGGAGGCAGACCCAGCCCTAGCTTTGCTCTGTCCCGTCCGCGCTCTGCGGATCTACGTGGATAGAACTCAAAGCTTCAGAACCTCAGATCAGCTCTTTGTCTGTCACGGAGGCCAGCAGAAGGGAAAGGCTGTCTCCAAGCAGAGGATGGCCCACTGGATAGTGGATGCCATCACCTTGGCTTACCAAGCACAAGGTGTGCCCTGTCCGCTCAGGGTGCGAGCACACTCTACTAGAAGTGTTGCATCCTCCTGGGCGCTGGCACGTGGCGCCTCGCTGTCAGACATCTGTAGAGCTGCGGGCTGGGCGACACCCAACACGTTCGCTAGATTCTATAGCCTACGTGTAGAGCCAGTGTCCTCCTGTGTTCTCGCCTCAAACGGGTAGAAGCACTGAGAGGCCCTGGCTCTTGTCGGCTTGCTGCGCCCCGGCGCTTTTATTCTCCAGAAGCAAACTCTGTCGAGTCCTCCATCTCCCTCGGTGCCGGACGTGGCGGTACGTCTGGCATCAGGCCCCTTACCGCTGAATCCTTGAGAACCGGTACTGGGCTGGGGATATATGAGTGACCCTGCGGGGATCCCATATATTTTTCCACGGTCGCTCCTACGGGAAGCCCGTGTCTTTCCCTTGGGAGAGCCTTCCCGTCACTGGGACTGAGCCCCCTCTCTCCTTTGCGGGCTACGGCTCAGCATTGTACTCCACATAACTCCTTCGGGGTACGATGTGGGCTCCGCAGCGTTCCCCTCACTAGGGCACGCTTTCCCAGTGTTATCCAATAGTCACTGAACGGGTCATGCGGAACAGCAGTGATGGACTTCTCTGTGTGAGCCCCGTCTCATCAGGTAAGAGAGCTCAGGAGGCTCACACAGGGCACTGGACGGGGGCCAGAGGCCATGGCGCTTTGGTAGGGATTCCTATTCGTCGGTACTCCGACGTGGCGTCGAGAGTGACCGACTGAATGGGAACGTCTCCGTTACGTATGTAACCCTCGTTCCCTGAGGGAGGGAACGGAGACGCCACGTCCCGTCGCCATGCCCTCTGCACCCTGCTGGGGTGCCGTCTACCTACTCGGCTCCTCAGCAAAAAGCTAACTTGATGCAAACACCTGTGTCTCATTTATACCCGCGCTGCGTGGCATGAGCACCTGGTGCAATCATTGCATGCCAATGTGCATTGGCTCGTTTAGTTTTACTCAAAGTAGATTGGCTCTCGCGAGCGAGATTCCTATTTGTCGGTACTCCGACGTGGCGTCTCCGTTCCCTCCCTCAGGGAACGAGGGTTACATACGTAACCGAGACGTTCTGTGGTTGCATCTAGTTTCTTCCATCTAAGAGCACTAGCAAAGGTGAGGACTTTTTTGTCCTATAAGAATTCTGAGAGGGCTATCCATGCCCTTTTTACTTCAAGCTTGACTCTATTTGGGAATTAGTCAGGCTAATCTTTCTATGCTACAAGTGTTACAAAATGCAGCGGCTATAGGCTCCTGACTGGTGTCGAAAAACATGAACATATCACACCTACCCTAATCTTATTACACTGGTTTTAAGTTCTTTTAATGGTCTACAAATCTCTAAATTACTTAGCACCATCTTATCTTACTGATCTCTTGTCGGAACATTGCTTGGGGAGGTCTCTGAGATCCTTTAAACCAAGGACTATTAGTGGTTCAAGGACAAAATTAAAACTTAGAGGTGAACATGCATTTGCAGTAGCAGCGCCAAAACTGTGGAACAGTCTGCCTGTTAGTTTTAGAACTACTGCAACTGTAGATAATCTTAAATCAAAACCTAAATCTTAAACCTAAAAGTTTTCCATAGCTTTTAATCAACGATGCAGTGCCTATTTTGTCCAGTGTTGGGCAAGTTACTGAAAATTAGTAATTAGTTACAGTTACTAGTTACTTATTTTAAAAGTAATTGAATTACTTTACCAATTATTGTATATCAAAAGTAATTAGTTACTAGGGAAAGTAACTTTTAAGTTACTTTTGTCTTCTTTTTAAATGTAAATATGAACAGTACTGAACAGTCAAACACAATAAACATAATTTTTAGACCTATTTATTGTAATCAACAGGGCAACAGGCCTTCAAATCAAGCAGTAGTACAGTGTTTAGTGTCCACCAGCAGCAGCGAGCATTCCTTCGGTGCAGCTGGGAGAGTTATGGCCTTACACCTGGTCACTTCATTTGTTTTCTCTGACCAGATATCTATCCGATTGTGAAAAAACCAGAAGTAAATGCCTTCCGAAATTCTTTCGAGACGGATTTAAATCCGATCACTCAAACAAACCAATTCAGAAGGTAGTCTGGGACGCATTTCAGGCGAAACTGGACAAGTGTAAATGCATCTGGTTGTTTAAACCACATATGTAAATTTTACTCCTGGCAAATTGTTAAAAAAATTAACGTGTGAGAGCATGTTATAGGCTATATATGTTGTAGTCAGATATCACAGCGCTACTGCAGAACGCGTCGCCGCAAATAAGTAAAGCAAGCCAACACGCAAACTGCCGCAAGTGAAACTGAAAGTAGGCTAAGTCTTGCTCAAAAACACAATCATCTTCATTAAAACTAATGAGACTAAATGATCTTACCAGTGCTTAGCTCTTTCTCCTATTACGGTCTTTGATCTTGAAATGAGCTGATGAATAAAATGCAGCTCATATCTGTTGCTTTCGTTGACGTGAACTCCGTTAAATATAGCGCGGGAATTGAAGATCGGATTTATATATTATATATTTTTATTTGTTTAGATTGTGTAGCCCGTTTCGTTTGCAAGCACCTACGATCAGCCTAACCTCAATTTATCAAAAATGCCTTTTTACTGTGGTGGTGGTGATAGTAGACTAAACGTTTAAACTAACATTGTGATATGCTTTAAGTGTTTTATTATAGGAAAGACAAGTCAAGTGTTGATTTGAGAGGCTAAAGCGTTGGGTTAACTCAGTGTCGGCACTGTCGCTACTAACTCACTGCCTCTTGGTCGTCACTTTAAAAATTAAAAATTTTATTTAACAAACAAAAAACTGCTCCAAACATTTTTCTAAATTAACTTAAAGAAACGAAATATAACTACTTTGACATTAAAAACAAAACTGAACTATTTTAATGGCTGCAACAATGTGTAATAGGGAGGATTAAAAAAAAAAAACACGGGCCGGGCTAGGGCCTAGATTTGAGCTTCTTGTCTGCAAGCGTTCATTTTTCACAAAAGAGAATGCGACTACGCGAGTAAGTCTGTATTGAGTATATATTATGCTATGTACAAATTGACATGCGTATTACATGTTCACTCTATATGCGCATAGTGTTTCTTTACAAAGTGACATCACCAACTACTGGCCTGGAATGCATAATACAGCATTTTTAGTAATTTTCACTGATCTGTGTAAACAGGGATCATTTTGACTGTACGTGAAACACGCAAAGGAAAAACTTTTCCGTTTTTAAGTACATTGTTGTCGTGTAAACGTACTCTGAGTGATCAGGAGCTGTATTACATAAACTTCCTATCTTAATTTTTGACTTAAGATTTGAAAAAGTTCTATTTCCTAAGTGAAATCACCATGGTTACTAAACAGATATGATTCTAAGTTATGTTTCTGCAATACAGGCCCAGATTTCCAATATTTGCCTGATGGATGGTTTAACGGGAAAATTACCATAGGCATTCATCTAGAATGTCAGAGGGTGGACACTTTTCACTTGGACCAGTCACCAATCCACTAGCAACCACTCACAACACAGCAACCAAACAGTTTTGCTATGGTGACCACAAAAACCCTACCATTCTGGTTGCCAGCCTTGCATGAGTGAGCACCACTCACATTTTCTTAAATACACTTTTAAAAATAAAGGTTTTAACAGCGATGCCATAGAAGAACCATTTTTGGTCACCCAAAACAATGATTTTCAATCAGGGAATTTCTCCCTGATTCAGATCATCAACTCATTAGGAAAAAGCTCCATAAATTGAACTGACGATACGTTTACACGACAACGATGTACTAAAAACAGAAAAGTTTTTCCTTTGCGTTTTTCGCTTACAGATTACAACATTGTCAAAACAATCCCCACTCACATGGATACGCGAAAACAACTAAAAGCACTGTGTTATGCAATCCAGGCCAGTAGTTGGCAATGTCACACTGTAAATAAACACTACCTGTCTATAGACTGAACAAGTATTACGCATAATGGCGTACATACATAATGATGTCACTGTCTTCACAAATTTGTGTTTTTGTAGTTTACACCAAGACAATAATAAAATAATTGTAAAAAAAATTTTTTTATCTGTTTTTAGTTGAAAAGGGTGTTCTGTAAATGGCCCCATAGTGTGTAAGATAAGTGCATTGAAAACCACTGCCCCAAAAACCTTTCAGTGAACAGTCCTTAAAAGAACCATTTTTTTCTTATTTTTACTTCATTTTAATCATCTAAAGAATGTTTTCCATTTTAAAGCACTTTTTGTGCATTAAGGTTCTATGGATGTTAAGTAAGGGATAATGTACATCCAGCCAGTTGTTATCACAAAATAAACCGTCAGGGTGATCAGGGCCCCGACACGAAGTGTACATAAGTAAATAATTAGACAGAAAATACTGATTTGTGTTGAAATATTTTATTACTTCATTGAACGCAAAGCTTCTGCGAAAAACTAAACTAAATGGACATTTATAGGGATAATGTACAGTCATATAACTTATTACACAGCTTTTCACCACATCAATAATTACAGGGACATGAAACATTGATTTGAAAAGAAACTGTTTTAAAATCTTATTTGTTTATTATCTTAGAATCCATTACAGTGTACAACACAATCATTCTATAACACCAGATAGCACCAGCTGCGTTTGAATGAAATGGGAGAGAGTGAGTCTGCAGTGTGATACAAGATACATGAAAGAAGAATTGTCCTCAAATACCTGGATGAGCGGTCTTTTTAAGGCATTGCTTTACGTCTTTATAAGACAACAGTCAGAGAGCCATGTAATTTAGGGTTTTCAAGGAACCATCAATGCCAATAAAGAACCTTTATTTTAAGAGTGAACTCTTCCTAGATTGAACATTATCCGTTTCATTTTGTGCAGGTTAAAGATGCCCTATCCACCATCTCAGTGACTCCAAGAAAAGTGTACTACATTCCCATTCAATTGCTCAAGATGAACACTTCAGAGACCACAACTCTTTCCTTCTGGGCCATCCATGTCAATTCCAGTCATGTTTCGTACCTCCTCAATGCTACTGAGACCCCATCCCATGCCAAGCCGAAAGCATGCGAGCAGCTCAACATCGCCACCGAGGTGTTCCTCATCCTTGGCATCGTCAGTCTACTGGAAAACATTCTAGTCATCTGTGCCATAGTGAAAAACAAAAACCTACACTCGCCCATGTATTTCTTCGTCTGCAGCCTGGCCGTGGCCGACATGCTGGTGAGCGTCTCCAACGCCTGGGAGACCATAGTCATCTACTTGCTCACTAACCGCCAGTTGGTGGTGGAGGACCATTTCATCAGACAGATGGACAACGTTTTTGACTCTATGATCTGCATATCTGTGGTAGCATCCATGTGTAGTCTTCTAGCTATTGCTGTTGATCGCTACGTCACGATTTTCTATGCTTTGCGATACCACAACATCATGACAGTTCGCCGGGCTGCACTCATCATCGGGGGGATTTGGACCTTCTGTACCGGCTGTGGAATCGTCTTCATAATCTATTCTGACAACACGTCCGTCATCGTGTGCTTGGTCTCCATGTTCTTCATCATGCTAGCACTCATGGCCTCCCTCTACAGCCACATGTTCATGCTGGCGCGTTCTCATGTCAAACGCATTGCTGCCCTACCAGGCTACAACTCCATCCATCAGAGAGCCAGCATGAAGGCGGCCGTCACACTGACCATCCTTCTCGGGATCTTCATCGTCTGCTGGGCTCCATTCTTTCTCCACCTCATCCTTATGATCTCCTGCCCCAGAAACCTCTACTGCATGTGCTTCATGTCTCACTTCAACATGTACCTCATCCTCATCATGTGCAACTCTGTCATCGACCCACTCATTTACGCTTTCAGGAGTCAGGAAATGCGGAAAACACTTAAGGAAATCATCTGCTGCTATAGCCTGAGGAACATCTTTGGAATATCAAGGTAGCGTCAAACCAAAAAATAATAGATGGATTGTCATTTCACAAGAATAATTATTTCGATTGATAAAGTCTGAGAGCAGAATGCGCCAACCCCCTTTTGATCTAGATGAAAAATGTGATTTTTGTGATGATGTATACAATCTACTCACTCCTCACACACCTGTCATGCAAACTCTCTCAAGAAATTGAAACTTGAAAGAAGCTGGACAATTAATTAACTCTTCAGGGCACAAAGATGCAAAATAGAATGTCTATTGAGACCATTTTTGATATTATAAATATATGTAGATGTTGTAATATTTCTGGAAAATTAAGGAGGCCTTAGTACTATGGAACAATATAATCCTCGATGAACAATGTGATTTAATAACACAGTCTCCACGGATACGGAGGAGCTGTTGATCAAAGCCTATGGGAAAAACAAGTGCAATCATTTGTCTAATTAACCATGCAAAGCCTGTCATAGACATTAATGTTGTATTGGTAAAATTACAATATAATATAGCATGCAGTTTATATTGTTGCATGCTGTCTGTGGTTGGCAGTGAAAGTGAGAAAGAACAAGCCACTCTGTTGATTCCCAAGATGATATTCAATGACAAAACTGCAGCAGACTACAATTTTTAAAAACATGGCACACTGTATACACACATTACAAGACAGAACATAAAGTACAATGTGCACTGAAATAAAAGAATGGAACCAGACTGACTGTGACAAAAGTATGTATTCACTGTCATGCTGTTCGTAAAATGTCTCCTTAAGGTTTCAAGGACTAAGAGGATGACAAAATGTCAGGTATCATGCCACTACCAATTTTTCTGAATCTTTAAAGGCATCAGGAGTTTTGTAATAGTTGGAACTGAATAGAAATGCTTCACATATGCCTGTATCGTAATGTTTGTATATCTATAGCTGCAAAAACAAAATAAAAAATATATTATGACTTATACTGTATATTAACACACAATAAAACAACAAAGAAAATAATTTCTACCTAATTATACTGTGCAACTACTAAAATAAAAGTCTTAAATAAATATTTCTGACTTGTCCTCACAATTACAAGCATTTGTGGGTATGTTGGCAATTCATATATTATTGTAGTAAGCACGAACATGTACTTGAATTTGGGGGTCTGTAGTTATTCTCATTTGAAGTATTTACCACTGACCCTTTAAATGTAATAATATTAAATTATGTGGCTATTTTATTTATTGTATTTGCTATACAATTTCAGGGTGAGAATCAATGTTCCTGTTGTTTGTCATTATGCTTCTTACAGTCTACTGTCACTGAATAAGTAAATCTGATTGAAATTATGGGGGTAAAAGCAAGTGTTTTGTTGGTTTTTCTTCAGTTAATGTTTCCCATGGGGGGATGTTTAATAATACATTCCTACATAGATTATAAAACATGAAACAATTAACAAACAGTGTTAAATGTAATATACAAAATTATGAAAATTTCATAACATATAAAACACACCACAACTCACTAAAATGTGACAACTTCATCTGTTACTCATCAGCTACATCAGAAATATTGAAATTTTAGTTTGGATAAAATTACACTAATAAAAATCTCTATTTGAATCTCTATATGTTTTGACTTAGACAGTGTTATAGGTCTTTTGACCTTATAAAAAAAGCTTATCCAATGGCTTACATTAGAAGTATATATAATCTAAATGTAAATATGTTCATGCTATGTAAATTCTATGAAATGTTTACATTATATATAATTTATAGTAGGATTCTTGTAGTAGGCTAGTTGATTCTTGTCTTGTATTGACTTCTGAGGCAGTCAGAATTTAAAAGTGTAAGTAAGTAATTGCTCAGACTGTGTAAATATGTTCATCTAAGTTGTTTGTCAGCTTGATTTTTGCCATTTTATCCCCTCCTTTGGTTCAAAGTGGTTCAGTTCATTTCAGTTCAAATCACAGTCCAGTCCCTCAAGCATAATGTCAACCCTCCTTACATGGGCTCATGATGGTAATAATAGAATGTGCCTTCAATGTGTTTTGTGCTGTCAAAATGACCCAGAGGTCGTCTGATCTGTCCTGATCTGTCTCTCTGTGGTACATTAACTGCTCAGGTGCTCAGGTTTGTTGGCTCTCCATGAAGAATCAGTGACAATGTATCTCTAAACCTCTCACTGTTTGAAAAGAAAACAACTTGAATCCCACTCATAAAATAATTTGCTCTGGAGTGGTTCACATACACAGAGAATTATTAGACAAGTATCATTAAAATTCCAAACATCCAAAGTGCCCCTCACTACAGATATATATATATATATATATATTTTTTTTTTTTTGTTCTTGTATTGTGTGAAACAGTGATACAGCTGGTAAGTAATTTAGATTTGAATGAACAGCAGTATACTCCTCACTGTGATAAATGCTCTGTGCATCTGTGTTATGCTGTGCAATCTCTTATGTTCATGTATTTGGATGCATGTATAATTAAAATACAAGAATACATTTCTTTCATGTGTCTGTTTTTCATTGTTACATGTGTTTTTGTTTTTTTGCATCAATTTATAATATTAAAATAACAATAATACAAAGTACATTTGTATAAAGTAATCATGTAATCTTATTTCTGTCATGACAACTCTTGGAGTGTTTGGCATGGTAATGGATATGACAATGTTGCTATATTTGGTCTTGGCGGAATAGATATATGGGAGAGCGGGGCACAACCCAACGCAGGGTTAGTTGTAACATACATCAAGCGTAGCGTTAGTTTTGGCAGGTCACGTTAGTCAAGCTCGCATCAGCTGACTGTCAGCTGATCACGTCTACCTATAGGAATCGCAGCATACATATATAAGCTACTTCAGTACTATCTTAATTACCTATGGGGCTAATTACCCTCCTCCATCCCCAGCTCCTCTCGTCAGTCAGGATTTGGCATTCTGATTCCCCTTGAATCAGACTAAATTCCCGAATTAGTTTGTACATTAAATATTGACATTAATGATATCTGAAATTCATTGTTGGTTCTGTTCTGTTTACCCTAAGGGGGGTTATAGCTGCTCTCCCTGCTCTTATCCATGCTAGGCTGCATGGATGGACAGGGAGTTCTTGCCCAGAACAGAACCATACCGCCAATCCAAACTGTATGGTAATTGTCAATCATCTTTTACGATAGTGGTCCTTATAGAAATGGTTTAACACTTTCCACACATGCCAGGATGACAAAACTTAATGTATTTACTAGTTGCTATATCAACATTATTTAAAGAAAAAAATTAATTAAAAAAATGTAAAAATCTTTGGAAGATATGACTGAACATTTATTTAACCATAGCAAAAGTAAAGTTTTTTGTGTTATTTAAAATAAGACAAATCTGATATTATTTTAATCTTAAATCTGTTATTTAACAGTTGAACTAGTTCTTTAATGCTGATCTAACCAGCAGAAGACACGAGTTGGGTTTAAGTCCTAGTTGCACAGGTGGGGCAGTTACAATGTTATTTGAAAAAGTTAATAATTGTATTTTATTGACAAAATATTTGTTTGTCTCGGATATTTTTTTGATTGTATCAGGTAACATGTTAAGCTGTCATTTGGTCATATTACAATGTGCCCCTCACATGTTACAATGTACCCCACCTATGGGGCATGTTGTCACCGTTCACTTCCATTCTTTCAGGGTAAATCAAGAAAAAAGTATACACTGTATTAATGAAACAAAACCACATAATTGTACTAGACGTGTGCAATTAATGTTGGAAAAATAAATACTCTACTCAAGTGGATTTACACAAACTGAGAAAGTCAAAAAGCGTTAAGTTGTGCCCCGTTCTCCCCTGCTGCTGCTACTGTTGGTTTTTGCTACTGCCAATACATACACGATACGCAGCTGTGAGAATGTGAGCATGCTGCTGCTGTACAAAATAGCATACATGATTTATCTGTAGCAGATCTATACAAGTGGAGCTGGGGAAGGTGGAGGGTCTCTGAAAGCGAATGCTGACCAGTATTTGAAGATTGAGCAGCAAGCTCATTGGCTACTGATACAGCAGGAACCACTCAGCTGTGCCCTAAACACACACACACGCACACACACACATATATACACATACACACATACATATACACATACATACGGACTGGCCATACTGGCATTTTATACATTATGAGCTGGATCTGTTTGTTCAGACATTAATATCCTGTATACATATCCATTGCCATAAAAATGACTTTAAGGCACATTATTAAGTTATTATTTATTTATTTAAATATACCACGTATAAAATATATTTCTGTCAGGATGATTGACATTTAGCATACATTTGGATTGGCAGTATGGTTCTGTTCTGGGCAAGATCTCCATGCAGCCTAGCATGGATAAGAGCAGGGAGAGCAGCGATAAACCTCCTTAGGGAAAACAGAACCAACATAAATGTATTGCAGATATGATTAATTTTCAATAACTTAATGTACAACATAATTCAAGAATTAGTCTGATTCGAAGAGGAACATATAAACCTGCCAGAACTAACGCTATGCTTGATTCCTATACATGACAGATATCACTGAAACGACTGGTCAAAAAAAGATACACCAATTTCCAGTTTGTTTTATATCTACTTAAAGCCTACTCCCTGATTTTCTATGAAAAAAAAAAGTTTTTATATTTTAAATGAATGTTTTTCTTGTCCATGAAACATCAACTGATTTAAATCACTGAAAAAAAAAAAAAAAAAACATTTTTAAATCAAATGGTTTTGTAATATTAAAGCAACTGTGAATGCTTTTTTTTTTTTTAAATAGATGTCCTTTGTTTAAATCCTAATGGGGTCAGAGCTTGACCAATCATATGTTCAGAGCATGAATATTTTGCTAAAACATATTCACATCATTATGATATTGTATGATAGACGTATTATTACCTTGATTTATTACTTGTGAACAACATAAATTGTTTGTTACATTGTTACATTGAACAGAAAGGTTGCTCTTGGTTATTCCATTAAGGGAGTTCAGACTCTTAAAGTCATGAAATGAATTGAATAATCATTTTCCATTTTGGAAATGACATGATAATATGGAAAAAGAGCCTTTCATGATAAAATAGGCAGTGTAAAACGGTGCCAGAGGAATTTGACAATAACGCTGCAAAAAGTGCATCAGTGCAGTCAAGTTTTTGTTTTGTTTTTCCTTGTCTTCAACTTGTTTTTCCACTTCAAATTCAACTTTCAAGAGTTCAATGGTCTGGTAAACTTGATGAACTTGCAGCTGCTCTTAACAGAGTATAATCTCATTTAAGACTAACGAAATTGAGTACTGCAGTCAAAATGTCTGTCTTTTTTAGGTTTCTACTGAGTGAGCATTACAATCATATAACTTCCACTCCTAAATACACTTTTCAGATCTTTTAGACCGCTTAATAAAAAGGTAATTGCATTTCACAGAAATGCTGCTTTCCTCTGTATCTGGGCTTCAGAAGAACGCTCTCCTGAGAATACATCATGTGAGTTATGTCAACGTAATAAAAAGAGTAAACATCGCCCTTTCATTTGCAGTAGCAATAGACGTCTTTGGTGTGTTCTTTCCCTGTGAACTCTTCCTTTGATGTTTCTTACTGCGAGACGAGCCATCATCATTTCTGCACGCCGTTCGTGCTTCAGGGCATGAGGTCCACAAAGCACTATTTAAAAGTTCGGCAATGACCTTCAATATGAAGTGATAGCAGCCTGAAGCATGTGACCCTTCATCACACGTTGCCGTAAGTAATGATGGGATAATTTGTGTGGGAAGAATCCTAGATCTAATATGAACTACAAATGTTTGATAATGTAACGTGTTCATATTTGTGAGGTATGAGGTAGCTGCATTCAAATGAATTATTAGGGATGGAACGATTACCGGTTTCACGATAAAATGTACTAAAGGTTAGTAATATCGTTTAAAATGTAATTATCATTAAAACCGTGTTTGATTATCATGATATTGAAAACTCGCAGTAAATCCTGTCCAGCCAGCATCATTCTGGCGTAGGCGCAGCGTGCAACGTTGTTTTTTGAATGAGAAGAAATGGCAGAAGGCAGTGACAGCGCTGGGAGATTTTTCAGCCTTCTAAGGCCCTGTCCACACGAACACGGGTATTTTCAAAACCACAGCTTTTTCTATTCTATATTTTCTAACTTTTTTGAAAACTCCTGCCAGGGTGAACATTTTTAGAAACCAGATTTTGGCTTGTTGCGTCAGAACCGGAACCGGCTTCTGATTGGCCAACATGGCTTTACGGTTAGGGTTATATTGCCACCTGTTGGTTTGGCATGCTCTTGACAGCGCTTCATAGCATGTTTTGCGTTTTCATGTGGATGCAATTTTTTAAACGGAGGAGGGAAAAACTCTGTTTATATAAATACCTGTGTACGTGTGGACTAGGCCTAAAAGGACCATATCTGAGGTGTGGTCATATTTTGGCTTTTACAAAAGTCCTGAGGGAAACTCAATCGAGTATGGTCACCTTGTCTGCAGAACATAAAGATGCTGCTATAGGGGCAAACACTTCAAATCTGCCGAGTCGTTTTCGTGACCACCCACTGTTGTATAGCGAACGCAAGGCAAGTGGACTTTGACCTCAATACAAAAACCACATCTGGGAAAAATAAATAATTGGACACAAAGTTTTGAGTTGAAATATTTTATCTCACTCACTTGAAATTAACGTGAAGCATCCACGAAGAAAAGTTTGCAGCAAGTGGCTTTGAGCCAAAGACGAACAAACAAGTTCAGACAAGACTATTAAGGGTGACATTTAAGGGATAATAATGTATTCATTGTACACTTATTACACAGATTTTCTTTACCACATAAATAATTACGGGGACATATTGAAATTGAGATTATCTGTTTATAAATCCATTTTGTACAGTAGCCTACAAAACAATCGTCCAGACAAGATGATCACAAGAAGTTATAGTAATAATTATATAGTATTAATAGTAAAGTCCTCTGATTTTATTTTCAATACAATCAAAAACAGAGACGCAAGACGCAAGTTGCATTTTAATGAAACGAGAGAGCACGTCCGTTGTGATCATAGACCGTAAAAAAATATGGACGATGCGTCTTCACTACCTTCCACTGAAGAAAAGTAAACCGCCAACGTCCGAATATGGCGCTGACATCTTGCGCAGATTTGGGACCGAGTCTGCGAAGGAGTGACCTCGGGACCAGAGAGGACGCAGTAGAGAGGAGGAAATAGAGATATCAAAAGCCCGCCCACACTCTCGCAGATGCAGAACAATTAATTTTGTTGGTGTGAATAAACAGTTATGGAAATTTCAAAATTAAAGCTAAAGCTCCAATCTCCTCCCGAAAAAAGTCTGTTAGGTCCTCAGTGACTACTTTACTCAGAGAAGCTGTCAATCTCAGCCAGGGGCAATTCTAGGATTTTCATTTTAGGGGGGCTCAGCCCCCAGTGAGGGTATGAAAAAAAATGGTAATACTTTAGTTTAGGATCCAATTCTCACTATTAACTAGTAGCTTATTAGCATGCATACTCTTACTAGGATATCGGCTGTTTATTATTACTTATAAAGCAAATATCAATGCCTTATTGCATGACCATATTGTACATCCCTTAATCGTACACCGGAATGTAGGCAGGGTTTTATAATCACTGAGATCCCAAATGTGAGGTAGTTAGGGGGGTTGGGGGGCATGCTCCCCCGAGAAAATGTTGATTTCTATGATCTACATATGTGCATTTTAAGATGTTCTGAAGGCCAAAAAAATTAGATAACAATAGCTTGAAAACCATTTCAGTGGGCAGTAGATTATTTGTCTTCCTTATCTCCACATCGCTCTTTTTCTCTTTGTTTTTATCTTGCCTCATCCCCTCCTAAAGCTGAGCTTTGACTGATATAGTTTTTCCATTTTCGTTTTATGAATCATTTTATTAGACACGTTCATTCTACTGAAGGCTACTAGGAACTAAGTTTATTAAATGTATTCCCTTTCAGTCGGTCAGTTCGACGTACGTTGGAACTGAACGACGAATTGGGGATCATTTTCAGAGACCAATCTACTTCAAGTGTATAAAAACGAGCCAATAATGTTGTCATGCGGTCCACGCACCGCCCCACAGCGCGGGTATAAATACGGAAGTGGAATACCGCATCCTCGCTTTCAACTTTGGAGCCGAACGGTTTGCTACCAAGCTGTTTTCTACAAAAAGTGTATTGTATCGAGTCTGGAAGAGGATCGCTCACTTACCGGGTGCTGGTGTGACGGCGCGAGTCAGCAAGTGGCCGCTGCAACCTGTCTTTTGTCTTTGTGTTGGTTGGCTGGGCGTTTCCGTTTACTGAGTGCTCACACGCGGGCTTGCACTTTCGGACCGCTGTGAGCCGCGGCCATCTCCCTGAGTGCTTCAGCACTGCTAAAAGAGCAATTTCCCTTCCTAAAAGAGCAGCACGGTTTGACCCTGCGTCTTTTTCAAGATGTCATTCAAACCATGTGTTTGTGGATGCTGTTGTTTTCTGTCCCCAGTTGGCGGTCATGATCGTTGCCTCGCATGTTTGGGCATTCAGCATGCTGAGGCGGCGTTTGTGAATGACTCATGTTCCCACTGCGGGAACATGACCATCGCAGTCTTACGGTCTAGGCTCGAATACCTCAGAAGGGGTGGAGTCCCATTGCGCATCCCCCGATCTAGTGGTCCTCCCGCTGCGAAGCAGAGGGCTGCTACTTTGGCTGATGCCTTTGGTGGAGACCTGAGTGTGACTGTGAGGGCTTCCCCGAAGGGCCAACAAGCCCCTTGGGCCCCTCCCCCCTCCACTGCGCCGGTAGAGCTTCCGGAAGAGCGGCCCAGCCCTAGCCATGGGGGGCCGGCTGTTTCATTCAGGGCTCCGGCTGAGGATATGATTTCGATAGCTGCATCGGGGGATGAGCTAATGGGCTCTGGAGATGAGGATCCAGCTGCGTTGCCCCCTTCGGGTGTGGTAGCGTTGCCCGAATCTGATCCAGAGCTTACGGCTATGCTTGCCCGGGCCGCCGCAAGTCGCGGGCTCGAGTGGAACCCTCCACCGTGTCCCGAACCTTCGCGGTTGGATGATTGGTTTCTCGGGACGGCCCGCGCTGGGCCGGATACGTGCGTCTATTGTCTCCAGTTGTGTTCCCCAGAAATGGCTAACCCTGTGAGCTCCTCCATTACCCCTCCGGTGTCAGATGTTGCGGCCGTCTGACACTAGGCCTGCACCCGTATGCTTGTGGAACGTGTGTGTAGGCTGGGTCCATATGTAGCGGTTCCCTAACGGTAACCCCATATGCGTATTCTCCACGGTACCAGCTACCCTATCGGCTAGCCCCGTGTCTTTCCCTTGACAGAGCTCGCTCTGTCGTCTCCGGCGGTGTTCTCTCCACCCTGGAATCAGGTTGGACCCACCCTGGAGACCACCATATGGTACTCCCCTGACAGGTTAGTCCTTATGGTTTCCACCTCTCCTCCTGGAGGACGTGGCTCCGCAGCGTCCCGTCTACCTGACGGGCAAGCTTTCCCAGCGTTATCCAATAGTCTCGCTGAGTGGGTCTTGCAGAAACAGCTGTGATGGACCTTCCCTGCTTGGTGCCCTGACTTTTGCTCCAACCTAGGAGCAACCAGTGAGCCCAAGCAGGGCGCTGGAAGGGCCAGCCTTCCTGGCGTGTTGGTAGGGATCCCCAATTCGTCGGTCAGTTTACGAATGTGACCGACTGAAAGGGAATGTCTCGGTTACGTATGTAACCCTCGTTCCCTGAAGGAGGGAACGGAGACGTACATCCCGTCGCCAGGAGCTGTGCTTCCGCTGAAGGGCAGGACTCACTTTTTTGGCTCCTCAGTTGGAAAAGCGAGGATGCGGTATTCCACTTCCGCATTTATACCCGCGTTGCGGGGCGGTGCGTGGACCGCATGCCAACATTATTGGCTCGTTTTTATACACTCGAAGTAGATTGGTCTCTGAAAATGATCCCCAAATTCGTCGGTCAGTTCCGACGTACGTCTCCAATCCCTCCTTCAGGGAACGAGGGTTACATACGTAACCGAGACGTTCACAATATGTTCACATTCACACAACAATTCACATTCATTAGGCTACTAATCTTATACCAATACAGGCTGAAAAAGGTGAGCTTTTTTAATTTACTGAAGGCTACAAATGGAATTATATTAATTTACAATATGTAGCTACACATTCATTATTATTTTATGCCTAATCTGATGAAAACGGCTTTGTTAATATTTCTTGTTCGTTAACTACATTATGAATCACATAGACCTATTTTCAATTCAAAATGGCGAAATTAGACAAAAGTTTATTAATTTGCCTGAATATTTTTGTCATTTGTTAAAATTTTTTGACTTGAAGCAGCTGTCAAATATGAAGTTTAGTTTAGCTACTTATCTCTCACTTGACGTCGAGTCGCACTGCTAAAATTTGCGCTCAGCCTCAGCAGCTTCTGTGTGAACATAAAGCCCGCCTACTCTGATTTGATTGGTTTTCTCAAATATTTTGACATTGACGAGCGGTGACAGACCAATGAGACTCGCACACAACTCTGCTTCTGACGTGCGCTCTGATCGGCGCCGCTGCGAATTGAAGAACACGCAGACTAAAAGACGGGACAAAGCTGAAGCCTCCCGCCAGTTTCATATGTTTTAAAGGTTAATCACATATTGTTTAGGGGCTGAAGCCCCCCTAAAAAGGGCCTAGTGGCAGGCCCTTTTTGGCTTCAGTTTTCAACAGGAGTGCGGCAGGCTTGGTTGTGATAGATGGATGTGCTGTGTTATAATGCGTTGCTATTGACGACGGTCATTATAAGGAAGGAAATCCCACAGAATAGAATCTTGCTTAAAAAAGTGCATAGAGCTGCTTGTTTTATTTGTTGTTTGTTGATTTTTAAATATAAAACTTGTTGAAATGTTTTCAGTGTGTGCATCTGTTCTTTTTGAACTTTTCTTATCTCATTTGAACAAAACCGTGATAATATCAGGGTTGCCAACTCTCACGCATTTGGCGTGAGACACGGGCTTTCAGGCTAAGTAAATCTCACGCCAAATTGCCAAACCTGCTTTTGATATGAAACAAACTCTAAGCTTTTAAAATGTTTAAAGTTTTAATACGAAATTCAAACAATAAATACCGTTTTGGCGCACTTAATGTAGCATAAAGCCAGAGCCGTTGAAAAACAGTTGCGACATGCGTTCATCTCCCGCGGTCACGTGGTCACGCTCTCAATAATTCTAAACAAACCAGTGCTGTCAATACATTTGAATGGCTTATGGAGGATAGACAACAGCTTCACTATACAGGTATTTGCAGCAAGTTTTGGTAACCAGTACAGCACAGTGTACATTGATTATTACGTCAACCACATTTAAAGTATAATTTTATTATGGAGAGTGATGGAGATGCAACATTGTTAACATTAATGTTAATGATTTTCTTGTATTTAGCCCTCAGGTATTTCTTACTAATTGGTTACACTCATGCTCATTGGTGGTCAAATGTGACCATATACACCTTAACTATTTTTCAATTAAATAAATGTTCTATATTTTAGTTCAATAATATTTATTGAATATTTTGAGGAGATCTTTTGGTACTGAATACTATTTGGGCAATAATTATGGTCCATTAATGACCACTTAAAATATTTTTCTTATTTATATTACAATTAGTGTAGTAATTTAAAGGTTAAAATAGAGAATTCCAATGCAAAGAGGAAATTTTGTGTCTGGAAAAATAATAATTTTCATTTGTAATGCCATTACCCACCAGGCGCCTGTATGGCTCTTTAATAAATTGACATGTGTCTAGTCTAGTGGTTAAAAAAAGTATTGCAGATCATAACTGCTTACTTATTTTTAGGTTTTGCATTTTAATACATATTTAGACATGATCAAACACTAGATTTCTTTAAATGTGAAATTTTAAAACGTTAATAACTTAGATCCAAATATATTTAATTATACTTATATAAGCACGCACAAGTGAATATTAATGAATGCGAGCAAATATAATTTAACCCAAGAAAATTTTAGTAAAATAATAGTGCTAAAAAGGCAAACTTATTTTTCCTTATATGTACAGTAGGCTATATACATATGAATTGATACTGAATCAAGATCGAAATCAATATTATATATATATATATATATATATATATATATATATATATATATATATATACACTATATTGCCAAACGTATTGGGACACCCCTCCAAATCATTAATTCAGGTGTTCCAATCACTTCCATGGTCACAGGTGTATAAAATCAAGCACCTAGGCATGCAGACTGCTTCTACAAACATTTGTGAAAGAATGGGTCACTCTCAGGAGCTCAGTGAATTCAAGCGTGGTACCGTGATAGGTTGCCACCGGTGCAGTAAGTCCATTCGTGAAATTTCCTCACTACTAAATATTCCATGGTCAACTGTTAGTGGTATTATAACAAAGTGAAAGCAACTGGGAACAACAGCAACTCAGCCACGAATTGGTAGGTCATTTAAAATCACAGAGCGGGGTCAGCTCACGCTGAGGCGCACAGTGCGCAGAAGTCGCCAACTTTCTGCAGAGTCAATAGCTACAGACTCGAGAACAGTGCATAGAGAGCTTCATGGAATGGGTTTCCATGGCCGAGCAGCTGCATCCAAGCCATACATCACCAAGTGCAATGCAGAGCGTCAGATGCAGTGGTGTAAAGCACACCACTGGACTCTAGAGCAGTGGAGATGTGTTCTCTAGAGTGAAATCACGCTTCTCTGTCTGGCAATCCAATGGACGAGTCTGGATTTGCCGTTAAGTTTGTCATATTACTGATTCATCTGAAAGTGATAATTCTCTAATACTCACCCTCGTGTGAGCATTCTGGTGTCAAGGAAAAATACTGTTTAAACAAACATGTTTCTTTTAGCTTTTTCTATGGGGAGTTATTTACTTTTAGATAAACTGAACAAAACAGGTTCAAACCGGAAACCATTAGACCATCATAAAAATGCACTTTAAATGACACAGTCAATGCAAGCTCCAAAAAGGACAAAAAACATCATAAAAGTGTTCATTATGACTCCTATTCTATATTCCAAGTAGAGTGAAGCCATATGTCAGCTTTGTGTAAGGAACGGAACAAAAGTAAAGTAATATGTGGAACAAAAGAAAAGTAATATGTGGGAGATCAAAATGTTTCAGGACAATCCAGTTCATTGACTTTTGTATTTTGTATTGGATTTTTTTTTTGCAATTGGTATATTCCATGTCTGACCTTTTGTTGTACTCTAATGTTGGTTCCCTTTTAGTCGGTCACGTTCGACGTTCGAGTGTTCCGCCCCGCGGGTATAAACAGGAAGCGGATGCAACGCACCTTTGTCATTCACTTCGGAGCCGAACGGTGTTGATGAAGCACTGTTCCTGTTTGTCAGAGAGTGAGAGAGACATATTTTTCACAGCATTATTGTTGGTTCGGTGAGGGCGTTCCACAGTGAGAGCAGACACAGGCTGCACTATATTCCTGTGTCTGCCGCGGTTGTCTCTGGGTGCTTCAGTACTAAAAGAGCAACACGGGTGTGACACTGCGTCTTTTTCAAGATGTCATTCCACCCATGCGTTTCTGGATGCAGTCGTTCCCTGTCGCCAGCTGACAGTCATAATCGCTGTCTTACGTGTCTGGGCATTCAGCACGCTGAGGCAGCATTTGTGGATAGTTCATGTTCCCACTGCGGCAACATGACTATCTCGGCGCTTCAGTCGAGACTCGCCTACCTCCGGGAGGGTGGAGTTCTCTTACCTATGCCCCGATCTAGAGTTATTCCTGCTCTGCAGAATAGACCTACTTCGGTGAATAGCCAGGGTGACCTGAGGATCACGTTTAGGGCACACCGGTCGAGTGGCTCCTCCCTCCTCATTACCCCCGACGACGGGCCAGCCAATGGGTACATGGGAATCCCGCCGGTGGAACGGGCTGTCGCGATGCAACTGTGTCCGGCACCTCGCTGACAGATATATGTAGAGCTGCGGGCTGGGCGACACCTAACACGTTTGCTAGATTCTATAGCCTCCGTGTAGAACTGGTTTCTTCCCGTGTGCTCACTTCAAATAGCCAGTAACACTGAAGTGCCCGTTCTTGTGTCGGCTTGCTGCGCCATTCCCCTCCTCATGGACCGGATATGTGCACTGATATGCTCCAGTCGAGTTCCCCAGGATTGGCGAACCCTGTTGAGTTCCTCCGCAACCCGCGGCAGTCAGACGTTTCCCAGCGTTATCCAATACTCTGCTGAGTGGGTTTTGCGGAACAGCAGCAGTGACTCTCCCTGTGTAAGTTCCCGCCCCGAACAGACGGGGGTCTGAGGGGCTTTCGCTGGGCGCTGGAAGTGGCGTTTTCCATAGGGATCCCAATTCGTCTGTGACGTCCGACGTACGTCGAACGTGACCGACTGAAAGGGAACGTCTCGGTTACATATGTAACCCTCGTTCCCTGAAGGAGGGAACGGAGACGTATGTCCCGTCGCCACAGTTGCTGTACCATTACTGCATGGCCGAGTCACTAGTTCAGCTCCTCAGTGAAAAACAAAGGTGCGTTGCATCCTCTTCCTGTTTATACCCGCGGTGCGGGGCAGAGCGTGAGATGCAAATCTCGCACGGCAATAGTCATTGGCCCGTTCTCTATACACTCGAAGCTGATAGGGGCTCCCAGAAGTGATCCCAATTCGTCTGTGACGGCTGACGTACATCTCCGTTCCCTCCTTCAGGGAACGAGGATTACATACGTAACCGAGACGTTATTAAAGTAGAATACATTTTATTTTGGACTAATAATGATTCAAAGTTTTAAGAATTAGTCTACATTTTGTGGAATAAATGAATAATGCTAGAAAGATGTTTAGTGCATAATTTACAAGGAAAAGGTTGGTTCACACTAGGTCTCTATTAACAATAGACCATAAGCTCAGCCACTAAGTGATTCTGGTAACACCCCTGTCAGTAGTCTAGTAACACACTACTTATGCTGCATGAAAGAATGCATTGATTTATAATGGAGATGTTTTTATAAGGACATAGAAGTAAAATGCAAATATATACAGTTAGTGTAAGCTGAATGTAATGTTTTTGACACTTGAATGTTAATTTCAAATTAAATGAAAATGTATTTTAGTTATATTAAAATGCTGAAATGTATAGAATAAATTACATCTTTGTCATTTCATTTCTATTGTATTTGAAATATGGTTAAAACACATGGCCAAATATACTGGCAAGCATTTATGGTAAACTCATTAATATAAAATTATCTGCAAGTAAAGTAAAAAACAAAAACAAATTTAAGATATGAAGTGCACATTCAATACAATTAAGCACACTTTTTCCACAAGGGTTTGCAAAAGTGAGGTTTCATTACACCACCAAAGGAAACTTTTCAGAAATCTAACTTGCAGTATTTCCGGTTAATTTCAGGCTTTTTCCACACTCTTTAACTCTCATACTATTTAAGCTCCATCAGAGCTTTCTCTAATGCATAAGTGCACTCACATTTTGCTGAGTTTCTCACAAAAAAAACAAAACAAAAAAAACAGTCAGATTTGTTACGGAAGCACACTCGGACACAGAGAGAGAGAATGCAAGGTTACAAGGTGATTTATTGACAACACTCAAGTATTTCAGATGAAACTTTGGAATCTTACAGATACAAAAGAACGTGGATGGTGAGGAATCAGTCCGAAAGCACACACCGCGTTGGAATATCATAGAACACTCAGGAAGTCTGGAGAAGGGGGATCACTGGAGGTAAACTCAGGCTGCACACAGTTTGGTCACTTGGCCAATCATCTGGAGAGTAAGGACCGTATCACTTCACACAGACGAGACAGGATAACTGACTGAGGTGAGGTGTGTGCTTAAGTAGTGGAGTGATGAGAGTGCAAACAAGGTGCAGGTGTGAGTGATTAGTATTCAGGTGAGGGAGTGCGTTGTGAGTGGCTGGTGCAGGAACCTGGCAGATCTGTGACATATGGCTTCAAAAGACTTGAAATATAGCGCATATATTGTATTGTACTTTCAAGGTGCTTTTTTTTTGTTTTTTTGCAGGAACTGGCCAAAATCTCTTTTTGTCTTCTACAGTAAAAAAAAGAGAGAGAAAAGAACAAGAAAATCTATTCCTTTAACAGCACTCTCCTACATAGCTTTGAAAGGATAGAAGTGTTTTTGCACACTGAAAGCTGTAAGACATTGTGGGCTGAATCCGTTAAAAGAGAAAAGAATAAATGCTGTTCTAGAACTCCAGGGTTAAATAGAGAAAAAAGGGGGGAAAAAACAAGGTCTAAATGGAAAGCTGGTTATTGTCGGAGGCTTACTGTGTAACAAATGGACCTCTGTATGAGATAAAAAAATTTGTGACATGTTTAGGCTGATTTTCAAAAGTCTGCAGCCAGCAACAGAGAGGCAGTGTGTAGAGCCGTGTAAGGTCTTGGTTGCCCATGGCAACATTTATTGCTGCTTTAAAGAGTCGACAGTGGAGTTACATGCGTTCTGATGTTGGGGGGGGTACTGCAGAGCAGCATTAATGACGAGATTTCATGAGGTGCCTGAGCACTAGTTCATTAATGTGTGCTAAACAGAAGAGGCAACAGATCTTTACTAAAAAAAAAAGAGAGACCTTTACTACACAAAAGGAAACCTGCACTGCACTGCTGCTGTCACGCGCGAGTGGCTGTGAAGCACACAATGACAAGGAATATCACAGAACAGTCTTTAATCGTAAATCCAACACGGAACACTCAGGAGAATCACAGGGAGTAACACATGAATTACAACCACGTAACACAAACGCAAGCAATACTGGACCAAGAACTGAATGAATGGAAGGCATATATATATATATATACACACACACACATATATACACACAAGGGAGCAATCAAGGGAAAACAGAACAGGTGTGGTACTACTAAATTAACAACCATGAAGACTAATTAGCACAGGGAACACAGGCAAACCAGAACAGGGAAAACAGAACCAAAAAACAATTAAACTAAACAGGCAAAATATATAGCTGCAGTTGCAATATGAAAAAAACAAAACAAAACAAATCTTATGGTTGCCATAGCTTCTGACAACTTTCACTGATTAGATGTACTAAAAAAGTTGTGTTGTCATGACGGCTAACAGTATAGGAGACAGGGTCAACTGTAATATATTTTATGTTTTTATTCTCAGCTCAAAGATTACCTCATCTGCATGCCATGTTTTGGAATGCATCAAAAATAATAAAGTACCATAGATTTACATGGAGAAAGACTTATATCAGAGTTGAACAGTGCTGGGGCAATTGTAACACTTGAACTGACTATATCAAATAAGTGCACTGCTTAAAGAAATAATATTACTGATATTACTTTAATATGTGATCATATGACAGAATGGGTTACTCATTGACACAGAACAATTTCTTAGACTATATATATATATATATATATATATATATATATATATATATATAAATCAAAACAATATATTTATATCCATGTATTAAGCACAATAATGTACATTCATTATTCCAAAATAAACGCAAATTCCTTGCATTCAATAACATTTATTAAATAAATATCTGCTAACACTTTATTGTGATGGTCCTCCAACATTCTACTGACTATAAGTAACTTTGCAACTACATGTCAACTCATTCTAACCGTAACCCTACCAGTCTACTAATACTCTACTAACGCTCTAATGAGAGTTAGTAGACATGTAGGAGCAACGTTACTTAAGTCCTATTCAGATGGGATTAGTTTTACAAGGGTAGATGGAGTAATGTAATTTTACCACAGGACATCTGTAATATTAATCGCCAGTTCGCCCAGGATAAGAAATCTCAGTAAAACTAGCAGAAGTGGGAGGCGTAACTCGATTTACGCACCGCCGTCATCTCCCTGTCTTCATGTGCATATTAAGTTGCTTCCTGAGAAAAGAGTCATGTTTTTATATAATAAACCTTATAATATTACTTGGTAAGTTCTACATACACAAATGTAAATGGTCTGAAAGGATTCCCAATATCACCGATTTCAAGGCTGACATGAAGATTTATTTCGAAACTTTACAAGGACTCTCAAACCGCAAAGCAATAAGAACTATGGACATTTGCAAAGAATTAAACTCCTCTTCTTTAATTTGAGTACACACGTATCGTATACCCTTTCTCTTTCTCTTATCAATATCTTTGATATGAATGTTATCCTTGAAGTTCATCTTACGATACCTGATGTTAAACATTTTATTAATGTTTCATGATGTTATAGAATTCTTCAAAGCATTATATGTGAAACAATTGTATCTTCTGAAATGTTAAATGTATATTTTTGGAAAAATAATTATTTTTTATTTTTTTTAAAGTTGCTTCCTGATGTCACGTGCACAAAGACATAAAATCTATATATAACCTATAACAGTTAGGTTCGGTCGAATGATTTATTAATTAAATTTTGATTGGATTCTGTTGGTAATAGACACTTACCTAAAGCTAAAAGAAGTTTCGTGCCTCTGACAGGTGCTTTAAATCTTTTTTTTACCTGAATGGTAAGCAGAAAACACTTGAGGTTTACTTGTCCCACTGCCTAGAATGCAACGGAATGCTTTTTCAAGCACCTCCATACTGGGAAAAACCGTGGAAAACTACTTTTAAACAGGAAATGACGGAATATTTACTTACATATTTACTGTTCAACATTGGCTAATAGAGTTCCGGAGGTCACGTGACCCATTCTGTTTACGATGCCATTTTGGCAGGCAGGAACAGCCGGCGCCAGCATGAGTTTCAAGGCAACGGAGTTCACTGCGCACTTTAATTCAAAAGACATAGACCTGTACATAGCAAAACTTAATAGATTAAACATAACAGATCCCTATAATGCCCCCGGGGTGCTTTTCACGTGTATAGATAAATTAACGGATAGCTTTCCTGTTAGGACACCTGTTGCACCAGCTGTGCGCAAGTTACAAGTAGCCTAGTTTTGACGTAAATGGGCACTAATGCTGCGTTCCAGGCAGGTACGACTTCAAACCACGACTCACGACTTTGTAGCATTCCAGGCAAAGTCACGCCAAACTGCCTGAGCAAGGAATTGTGGTAGCTAGATGTAAACAAAGCATGGCAGACCTTACGGGGCTTATGTTTATTTACAATCATTTCTATCGCCAAAGGTGCTTACTCCTTTCTTATTTGAGGGAAACGGATGAGAAAAAAATGGCGCATAAGGCAAGAGAAGCTGTTATGCCTTTTATTTTACATTATTTTTATATTTGGAAATGTATTTGGTATTAATTTATTCTTGCACTCAATGGACTGAAAACTAGCTAACACTAGAAAAGCTGCTGATAATGCATAACAGTTGTGGATAAATAACGTTAGAGCAATACCTTATCTTAATAAACAATTAGTTTTTTTTATAAACACCGCATCCGTAGGGGCTGCCATTGTTGTTTCGCGGGCTACGTGATGTCAGAGCGCTTAAATGGGAGTACATCAATCTAGTACAAGTTCACGGGTGGGAAGTCACGGGTTTGACTGCTGTTCCAGTGCACTTTCACGGGTAGAAGGTTGGAAAAACACGGGTTACAGGTTGCCTGGAACGCGGCATAAGTTACAACTTATGCACTTCTAAATATTTTTGCGTTGCACCATTAAACTTAGTTGAAGCCTAAATCTATGTAGAAACAAAATATTTACGGAAGCCTCCGATCAGGAGTAACATTAACAGATAGAATAGCAGGCAGACTGAACTGCATCAATAAGCTCGTTTTACATGACAGACTTCAATTCTTTACACGTATATGATAATGCTGACATACACTCACCTAAAGGATTATTAGGAACACCTGTTCAATTTCTCATTAATGCAATTATCTAATCAACCAATCACATGGCAGTTGCTTCAATGCATTTAGGGGTGTGGTCCTGGTCAAGACAATCTCCTGAACTCCAAACTGAATGTCAGAATGGGAAAGAAAGGTGATTTAAGTAATTTTGAGCGTGGCATGGTTGTTGGTGCCAGACGGGCCAGTCTGAGTATTTCACAATCTGCTCAGTTACTGGGATTTTCACGCACAACCATTTCTAGAGTTTACAAAGAATGTCGTGAAAAGGGAAAAACATCCAGTATGCGGCAGTCCTGTGGGCGAAAATGCCTTGTTGATGCTAGAGGTCAGAGGAGAATGGGCAGACTGATTCAAGCTGATAGAAGAGCAACTTTGACTGAAATAACCACTCGTTACAACCGAGGTATGCAGCAAAGCATTTGTGAAGCCACAACACGCACAACCTTGAGGCGGATGGGCTACAACAGCAGAAGACCCCACCGGGTACCACTGATCTCCACTACAAATAGGAAAAAGAGGCTACAATTTGCACGAGCTCACCAAAATTGGACAGTTGAAGACTGGAAAAATGTTGCCTGGTCTGATGAGTCTCGATTTCTGTTGAGACATTCAGATGGTAGAGTCAGAATTTGGCGTAAACAGAATGAGAACATGGATCCATCATGCCTTGTTACCACTGTGCAGTCTGGTGGTGTAATGGTGTGGGGGATGTTTTCTTGGCACACTTTAGGCCCCTTAGTGCCAATTGGGCATCGTTTAAATGCCACGGCCTACCTGAGCATTGTTTCTGACCATGTCCATCCCTTTATGACCACCATGTACCCATCCTCTGATGGCTACTTCCAGCAGGATAATGCACCATGTCACAAAGCTCGAATCATTTCAAATTGGTTTCTTGAACATGACAATGAGTTCACTGTACTAAAATGGCCCCCACAGTCACCAGATCTCAACCCAATAGAGCATCTTTGGGATGTGGTGGAACGGGAGCTTCGTGCCCTGGATGTGCATCCCACAAATCTCCATCAACTGCAAGATGCTATCCTATCAATATGGGCCAACATTTCTAAATTCTTGTTGAATCAATGCCACGTAGAATTAAGGCAGTTATGAAGGCGAAAGGGGGTCAAACACAGTATTAGTATGGTGTTCCTAATAATCCTTTAGGTGAGTGTATTACATTTTAAGAGAGAAAACGTCTCGGTTACGTATGGTAACCCTCGTTCCCTGAAGGAGGGAACGGAGACGTACGTCGGACGTCACCGACGAATTGGGATCACTTCAGGGAGCCCCTATCAGCTTCGAGATATAGAGAACCGGCCAATGACTATTGGCGTGCGAGATTTGCATCTCGCGCTCCGCCCCGCAGCGCGGGTATAAAGCGGAAGCGAATGCAGCGCACTGTTGTTTTTCACTGAGGAGCCGAACTAGTGACTCGGCCATGCAGTGATGGTACAGCAACTGTGGCGACGGGACGTACGTCTCCGTTCCCTCCTTCAGGGAACGAGGGTTACCATACGTAACCGAGACGTTCCCTTTCAGCCGGTCACGTTCGACGTACGTCGGACGTCACCGGCGAATTGGGATCCCTTTGGAAAACGCCACAGTTACTACCACTTCCAGCGCCCAGCGAGAGCCCCTCAGACCCCGTCTGTTCCGGGCAGGGAATTCACGCAGGGAAGTCACACTGCTGTTCCGTAAGACCCACTTCAGCAGACTATTGGATAACGCTGGGAAAGCGTGCCCAGAGGGACGCTGCGGAAGCCACATCATGCCCGAAGGGAGTTACCATGTGGAGAATACACGTATGGACTGGCCGTGGGCAGTGCAACATACGGAAGTCCCAGGGGTGGCCCCGGCAAAACAGGCGGGGGAACAACACCTAACTGAGACGGCAGAGAGCTCTGCCGAGGGAAAGACACGGGCTCGCCGTAGGGAGCCGTACCGTGGAAGAATACACATATGGGACCGCCGTGGGGGTCACAACATATGGAACCCAGCCTAACACAAGTTCCATCAGTGCATACGAGTGTTAGACCTGGCGTCGGACGCGCCGCCACATCCGACTGCCGCGGGTTGCGGAGGACTCAACAGGGTTCGCCGTTCTGGGGAACTCGACTGGAGCATATAAGCCCACGTATCCGTTCCATAGGGAAGGGAGTGGCGCAGCAAGCCGACACTTAGAACGGGCACTTCGGTGTTACTGACTATGGGAAGCGAGCACACAGGAAGATACCGGCTCTACACGGAGGCTATAAAATCTAGCGAACGTGTTAGGTGTCGCCCAGCCCGCAGCTCTACAAATATCTGTCAGCGAGGCGCCACGAGCCAACGCCCAGGAAGAAGCTACACCCCTAGTGGAGTGGGCTCTTAACCCGAGCGGACTGGACAGAGAAAAGCTAGGGCTGGGTCTGCCTCCTCCGAAGGCAGCGCTTGCAGGCTCACCACCTGGTCCCGGAAGGGAGTGGTGGGAACCTTGGGCACATATCCGGGCTGGGGTCTCAGGATTACATGAGAGTTACCGGGTCCGAATTCCAGGCACGATTCGTTGACCGAAAATGCCTGCAGGTCCCCTATCCTCTTGATAGAGGCCAATGCAGTCAGGAGTACTGTCTTCAGAGACAGGATTTTTAACTCAACTGACTGCAAAGGCTCAAAGGGCGCCCTCTGCAGTGCGGTTAGCACCAGAGTTAAGTCCCAAGAGGGTATAGAGGGAGAGCGAGGCGGTTTTAGTCTCCTCGCCCCTCTCAGGAACCTGACGATCAGATTGTGCTTCCCTAGAGACTTACCACCTACCATGTCATGATTAGCGGCGATAGCGGCAACATAGACTTTGAGGGTGGAGGGAGACAGCCTTCGCTCCAACCCATCCTGTAGGAAGGAAAGCACGGAACCGATCGAACATCTCCGGGGGTCTTCTCGGCGAGAAGAACACCAGCCGACGAACAGGTTCCACTTCAACGCATAGAGGCGCCTCGTAGAGGGAGCTCTAGCGGAAGTGATGGTGTCTACCACAGCCTGTGGTAGGCCACCTAGAACCTCCGCGTCCCGTCCAGGGACCAGACATGGAGTTTCGCATGCTTGCGTAGGCCCCGGGGCCAGCTGTGTGCCAGCGCATCCGAGCCGAGGGTCCCCTCGGTCAGAGAATAAAACAACTGGCAGTGGGTCGTGTCCGGGGCGGCAAACAGGTCTACCTGTGCGGTCCCGAAGCGACTCCAGATCAGCTGGACCACCTGGGGATGGAGTCTCCACTCTCCGGGGAGCACTGGCTGTCGTGAGAGCTCGTCGGCCGCACGATTGAGCAGGCCCGGAATGTGAATGGCACGAAGCGACCTCAGATGCTTCTGACTCCATAGGAGGAGATGGCGGGCGAGTTGTGACATGTGACGGGAGCGTAGACCACCCTGTTTGTTGATGTACGCAACGGCCGCAGTGTTGTCCGTACGGACCAGAACGTGCT
Source organism: Rhinogobio ventralis (assembly GCA_039654625.1). NCBI lineage: Eukaryota > Metazoa > Chordata > Actinopteri > Cypriniformes > Gobionidae > Rhinogobio > Rhinogobio ventralis. The sequence goes on along the minus strand of CM077209.1, from coordinate 20,617,229 downwards.
TGCCTAGTAGCGGCGTTTTGAAGCGGCCCAGCGCAAGACGAACTGCTAACAACTCGAGGCAATTGATATGCCATTGCAGTTGAGGCCCCGTCCACAGACCTGAAACTGCAAGCCCGTTGTACGTGGCACCCCAGCCGGTGGATGAGGCATCCGTGGAGACAACAGCATGCCTGGACACTTGTTCTAGGGGAACTCCTGCCCGTAGAAATGAAGGGTCCGACCACGGGCTGAAGGTTTGGCGGCACCTCTGAGTCACAGGGACACGGAGGGATCTGCTGTGCCACGCCTATCTCGGGACTCGGTCGTGTAGCCAGCGTTGAAGCGGTCTCATATGAAGCAACCCGAGCGGCGTTACTGCGGCTGCGGATGCCATATGCCCCAGGAGCCTCTGAAAATGTTTCAGTGGTACCGCTGTCCTGCATTTGAACGAATTCAAGCAGTTCAACACCGACTGGACGCGCTCCTCCGGTGAGGCGCGCTGTCAGGCCGACCGAGAAAAGAGATCCTCTGCGTGGGGCAGAGTTTGCTCTTTTCCCAGTTGACCCGAAGACCCAACCGGCTGAGGTGACTAAGCACCATGTCCCTGTGTTCGCACAACTGTTCTCACGACTGGGCAAGGATCAGCCAGTCGTCGAGATAGTTGAGGATGCGAACTCCACGCTCTCTCATGGGAGCAATGGCCGCCTCCGCGACTTTCGTGAAGACACGGGGTGACAGGGCCAGCCCGAAGGGTAGGACTTTGTACTGATATGCTCGTCCGTCGAACGCAAAGCGTAGAAACGGTCTGTGTCGAGGGAGAATTGAGACATGAAAGTACGCGTCCTTCAGGTCGATCGCTGCAAACCAATCTTGGGGACGGATGCACCTGAAGATGCGTTTCTACGTTAGCATTCTGAACAGTAGCCTGTGAAGGGACCGGTTCAGGAATCGCAGATCCAAGATCGGCCGTAACCCGCCGCCTTTCTTGGGTACAATGAAGTACGGGCTGTAGAAGCCGGTCTTCATATCGGCTGGAGGGACCGGCTCTATCGCGTCCTTCGCCAGTAGGACTGCGATCTCCGCCTGAAGCACAGGGGCATTCTCCTTCGACACAGAGGTGAAGTGAACGCCCCTGAACTTGGGGGGACGCCGGGCGAACTGAATCGCATAGCCGAGTCTGATGTTACGGATGAGCCAGCGAGACGGGCTGGGGAGCGCTAGCCAGGCTCCCAGCGACCGTACAAGCGGGACCATCGGCACCACAGACGTACCCGCAGCGGGGCAGCGAGGCGGCATGCAGGGACCCGACTTGGACGGCATGAGAGCGGCCCGAAGTGGGGTCTGAGTGAGCTGCGCAACACTTACCTGCTTCCGCTGAGGGGGTGTGCGAGTGTGAGAAGGCTGCTTGTGTGCGTCCCCACAGCCGGCACCCCCTGCTGGCGATTGGAGAGGCGCCTGAGGGTGACAAGGCATGGGAGCGTCGAACACCGCCAAGCGCGCTCTCTTGGCACCCAGAGATTTTGGAAACTGCTCTTTCTTTGAAAATGTGGGTACCACATTTTCAAAGAAGTCAACAGAAGTCAAACAAAAGATTCTCCCCCGGCCCTCCTCCGGGGGAAGAAGTGGTGCTGCAACCATCTCCTGAAGAGCCGTCTTCTCCATCTCTGGGTGGCCCGTCTCAGGGTCTCTTACAACGGCGCTTGCCACCTGGCTTGGCAGCGGCCTGAGCGGGCTGGACGTCCTTCCCACGGCCGGCTCCACGCCTACGCCCGGGTGGAGGCTGCTGCCGGGGGCGGCGGCGGGTGGACGTCCTCGGCGACGGGCAGGCGGAGGCGCTGTGACCGGCGGCTGGGTGGAGGCAGCAGCTGGCCACCGGGGCAGGATGTGTTTGATCGCCTCCGTCTGCTTTTGGGCGGCCGAGAACTGCTGGGCAAAGCTCTCGACCGCGTCGCCGAACAACCCGGCCGAAGAAACGGGGGAGTCCAGGAACCGATACTTGTTGGTCTCCCTCATGTCGGCCAGGTTGAGCCAGAGATGCCGTTCCTGGACCACTAAGGTGGACATCGCCTGACCGATAGAACGGGCGGTGACTTTCGTCGCCCGGAGGGCGATGTCCGTTGCCGTCCGGAGCTCCCGGAGGAGCTCTGGGTCAGGCCTACCCTCGTGCATGTCCATGAGTGCCTGGGCCTGATGCACATGGAGCAACGCCATGGCATGCAAGGCGGACGCAGCCTGGCCACAAGACCTGTAAGCCTTCGCAGTCAGACTGGAAGAGAACTTACAGGCCTTGGACGGGAGCCGCTGGTCACCGCGCCAGTTGAAGGCGGTCGCCGGACACAGTTGCATCGCGATGGCCCGCTCCACTGGCGGGATTTCCACGTACCCCCTGGCTTGCCCGCCGTCAAGGGTAGTGAGGAGGGAGGAGCCACCAGGTCTGTTTCTGGCACTAAATGGTGTCGTCCACGACCTGGTGAGCTCCTCATGCACCTCCGGGAAGAAAGGCACCGGGGCGGGACGCTGAGAACCAGCGCGACCCGCCCCGAGAAACCAATCATCCAACCTAGAAGGTTCGGGACGTGGTGGAGGGTTCCACTCAAGCCCGACCTTTTCGGCGGCCCGGGAAAGCATAGCCGTCAACTCGGGGTCCGACTCGGCCGTTGCCACTCTCCCAGAGGGAGGCAGTACAGCCGAATCTTCATCCTCCGAGGACCGGAACTCCCCCTCCGATGCAGCGATCGACATCTGTTCGTCTACTGGAGCCCCGAAGGTCACCACTGGACGCCCATGGGAGGGGCCAGCGATTTCCTCCGGAAGCCCTACCGGCTGCGGCGCTTGTGAGGGATCAGGGGCCTGCGGAGGCTGGCTCGGCGGGTTTGCCCTGAACGTAATCCTCAGGTCACCCCGGCCATCCGTCGAAGTAGGTCTATTCTGCTGGGCAGGAATAGCACTAGATCGAGGTATGGGTAGGGGGACTCCACCTTCCCGAAGGTAGGCGAGTCTCAACCTAAGCGCCGCGATAGTCATGTTCCCGCAGTGGGAACATGAACTATCCACAAAAGCTGCCTCAGTGTGCTGAATGCCCAGGCACGTGATACAGCAATTGTGACCCTCAGCGGGCGACAGGGAACGACCGCATCCAGAAACGCACGGGTGGAATGACATCTTGAAAAAGACGCAGTGTCACACCCGTGTTGCTCTTTTTGTGAGGAAACGCTCTTTTAGTGCTGAAGCACCCAGGGAAGACCGCGGCAGAATACAGGAGATAGTGCAGCCTGTATCTGCTCTCAAGTGAAACGCTTCACGAACCAGCAGTTTTTTTGTTTTTTTTTTACTGTTGCTGTGAAAACAGCAGTTGGTTTCTGCTTCCAGCAGCGGTGAGCCCGCGGTCGCGCTGTTTTGTGCCGTCTGACCAGCACAAGAACGATCCTCAGCCAATTCTCTCTCTCTCTCTCTCTCTCTCTCTTTCTCTCTTTCTCGCTGAATACAGGCAGTCTGTGCTTCATCAACGGCGTTCGGCTCCGAAGTGAATGACAACAGTGCGCTGCATTCGCTTCCGCTTTATACCCGCGCTGCGGGTATAAAGTCAATAGTCATTGGCCGGTTCTCTATATCTCGAAGCTGATAGGGGCTCCCTGAAGTGATCCCTGAAAGGGAACATGGGTAACACTTTACAATATGGGTGCACTAATATGCATTAATTCATGCTTAACTAATGCACAGATAATCATGAGTTAATGTATGATTCATGAAGAACTAAACCATTTATTAATGATTACTGTATCAGCAACTAATGAAGATTATATATGATTAATAGATTAAGTAATCATTAAATTGTTATTAGTTAAATGTGTCATATTGTATTAATTCCCTAATAACACATTATATTAACTAATAGTCTAAATTCATATGTTAATTATCACAATGGGTCAAAGCCATGTATTTCAATTTCCAGTTGTCTGCTTTAATTAATCATTAGCTAATGATTTGCAAAGGTATTATTATGTTATGACTTTACTTGTTGAGGCACATGACTATTAATTAGTTAATAGTCATGTTGTGGGCGGGGCTCCACAATCACTCCCTCAGCGAAGTACGGTGTTCCCGGCTGTAGGTGGTCCGGTCTCCGAGGCGATGACACACTCCGCCCTTATCCTCGGTACGGGCTCGTCTCTCGCGGGTGGCCGGTCTCCACGGTCTGCGGTGGGCTCGTGCAACATCTCCGTTGAGTCACTCGCTGGTGGTGGTTGGCTGGTCTCTGGTGGTGGTGGAGTGGGACTGGCAATGCTGTCCTTCCCAGCCGGGCCGATGGTAAATGGTGAGTCGTTTACCAGTACCCACTCCACGAATGCGGCAAAATCCTCCTTAGGACCGTCTGCTGGAACGTGTGCCTTCGACTGCTCGCTCAGGCTGGTGTGGTAAAAAACACAGAACGAGCGGTCCGGGTAATGGGTCTGGCACACGAGATGTAAAAAGTCCCGAGTGTGTGCTTCCAGCGGACAGTCTCCTTGCTCCAGGCAGAGAAGTTGAACAGCGGGAAGGTCCATGGGGAAACGGGGAAAAACTCAAACTAAACAGAAAGGAAAAAAACGCTGCAAAAAAAAAACTGTTTCGGTCGGTTCTTCTGTTACGTTACGTGTAGGCTAGAAGCTCACAAAGACGAGGATGAACAGGAGACAGGAACTTTAATAATAAAACTCAGGAAACTCTTACACACGTATAACTGAAGACGAGAACCGAGAAACACTGAGGGAGAACTGAGGGCTTAAGTACACAAAGCAAATGAGAATAACAAGGTGATAAACGAGGCACAGGTGAATAATATAACTAATTAGACAAACTGGGGGAAACTCACAGAGACTAAACCAAAAACACAAGACATGTAACATACGTGAGGCAAAAGTAGTTAGAATGAAGAATAAACTGAAATTCATGGCTTAGTACGATAAAATGATTTCCCCTTTGCTTTCCCCCGCCTATCCTGGCATCCTGGTGCACAGCAGCTGTCCACCATGTTGAAATAGTAAGGTTTAAACAGTCTGGTTTTTCGACAACTATAGATACCAATGCTACAGCCGCTCTAACGCTCCCCTGATTGCCTGCCAAAATGGCAATGAGTTTAGGCTGCGTGACGTCAACCTCCAGAGCTCTATAAACCTAGGTTGGGTGCGCGCACAGCATGGGGTCAGAAAAACAATGCAATCTACTGTTGTCATAGTGAAAGCGCTAATGAAAAAGCTAGTCTGCTAAGTCTGTAGCATGCCACAGGTCACAATTATTGGCAGATATCAAAGTTCACCTAACGATTAAATCAGTCTACAGTTTACAGAAAACATTTTGTTTACTTACCATGGCTGAACTCTACCGTTGTTGTCACAATGTTGGCGCTAGCCTGCGGCTAACTACTACCACTTTTTGTAACACTACTCTTTTCAGCTCGGCTTAGTCACTGAATTTCAGGGCACCAGGTAATGGACCAGTAGCTTAGGTTCGCTACAGAGGGCAAGTATTTATAAGGCACATATAAAACACAGACAATGACTAGAAACGTACCAATTTATATTGTTTGTGCAAGATTAAATTAATGTAAATGAAGTAAATTACAATAACAATGAAATAAAAATAAATAAAAACACAAATGAATGACTTGTTTCTTCTCAATCCCTTTTGAGTTTCTTCGGTAACGCTTTAGATTACAGCCCGGAAAGTACTGTGTAACTAAAGCGAATTTACAGCGTAACTTTCAGTAATTATAGTGTAACTATAAAGTAAGTACGTGTAGTTATAAGGGAACAATATGTAATATTTGGGGAATAAAGGGGTAACTATCAGGAAAATTAACAAATGATTTACTGAAAGTATTTTTTAATTAAGGGATAATTATCCATGTAGTTACAGGGTAAGTGGTGCTTGGTATTTCATGTTACAGGGTAAGTATGAATCTGCGGGCTGTTAATAGTTTCATGTAGTTACAGGGTAAGTAGCCTACAATAAAAAACACGTACAAAATCTGATATCACTCGGAAACATTTATTGAAAAACAACTCAATTAAAAACAGATTTATGACACTTATAAAGTTTTTAAAAATAAACTTTTCATTTCAAATAATAACATATATATATATATATATATACACACACACACACACTGAAAAAATGGTGTAGAAATTACAAAGAAATGGCAAGTACCACATTTAATGAAACATTAAATTAAGTAGATAGACTGAAAACTTATTTTATAGTGAAACATATTCCAATAATCTTTATTTTTTAACTTTTTTTCTCATTTATATGAAAAATCTACTTTAAACACCAGACGAATAATAAAAAATATTAGATATCCAAAAATGACTTTCACACAGCAAAAACATTGTTGTCAAACTTTTTACAAAGTGATACGATGAAACTTTGCTCAGCCAGGAAGAGTGCGGTAATTGCTTCTGTTCTTTCCCTTATTTTTAGGCATGAAAAATCATGTTATAATGATTGATTGTAATCATGTATGGTTCTGATTTGATGTTCCTCAACACACGTGATGTGTTGAGTATGCAGATTGTTTTTAACTTTCGGCCTGTGATGGCATTATCCACTCTTAATCACATCTTATGTTAATTAGCACCTGGCTGCCTTTTATGTGCTGACGACAGCAGCTATTATGGAGAATTAACACTAAACTCGCATGAAAAGCACAAGCATTATCCTATAAGAAAACAGTCTATAAAGACTCAGCTGTATAAACATGAGTCAAAAGAGACACCCAGTATTATAAACAAATAGAAACAATGTTTGACCAATAAATAAAATTCTTATTTTAATTAAAATGATTTATATTGTGTAGTTAGTCAAATACTATTTTACATATCACACTCTACAGAAGATTACTGAGTCCGGATTGTAAATTATTTACTGTTTATTTAATTTGTATATTTACAATTATTTTCTTAAAGCAAACATTATCCTTTCAAAGCCTACTGTATAATATTTGATATGCACATTTCTAAAGCTAAAAACCTATTTTTTTCAGAGACAATGTCATCTTTGCCTTGCATGCGATGTCTATCCTGCAAATATACCAGGTCAAAGCACTAAAAGAGCTGCAGAAGGTAATTCTGAACCGAGGTTGATGCAGGAACTGTGCATGACGACTGACTTTGGCTTCTGGACGGCACCTCTGGAACCTGTGTGTCTTCTTGACGGGATGTGGAGGACTTAAGTGGCCTACCACCAGCAGTGGTAGACATTATTACTCAAGCCAGAGCTCCCTCTACCAGACGAGCTTACGCTTTAAAGTGGAGTCTGTTCGCTGAGTGGTGCTCTTCCCGTCAGGAAGACCCATGGAGATACACAATCGGCTCTCTGCTTTCCTTCCTGCAAGAAGGATTGAAGCTGAGGCTATCCCCCTCCACCTTGAAGGTGTATGTTGCTGCCATTGCGGAGCTCTGGGGAGTGGAGGTCTCAGCATGACTACTCTCTAAATCAAGAGGAAACCTAACAACACTTCCCTGATAAGTAGCCTACATGGATGGGAGACCTTCTGGGAAAACTAGGTTGCTGCTGGAAGAGGTGTTAGGGCGGCCAGCAGGGGGTGTCTGTGTGGGTCCTAACGCCCCAGTATTGATGGGGGCATTATACTGTCAAAAAGCACTATCCTTCGGATAAGACTTTAAACCGAGGTCCTGACTCTCTGTGGTCATTAAAAATCCCAGGATGTCTTTCGAAAAAAAAGCCCACTGGCCTCTGTCCAACAACATCCCCATACATATACTGATTGGCTTCATCACTCAGTCTCCTCTCCACCAATAAGTTGGTGTGTGCGTTCTGGTGCACTATGGCTGCCGTCACATCATCCAGGTTGATGCTGCACATTGGTGGGGGTTGAGGAGATTCCCCCCTTCCATGTAAAGTGCTTTGAGTGCCGAGAAAAGTGCTATATAAATGTCCAGTGCCTCCATGGAGCTCTCAGAGAGAAAGCTTCAGCATAACGACCCTCTAAAGCGAGAGGAAACCTAACTACACTCTACGCTAAAAGACCACCTCACCAAGGAGGCTCACAGAGAGCCACACAACTTGGACATGTTATCTAATGTGGTGCTATGGGGAGTGGAGGTTTCAGCATAACTACCTCTCTAAATCAAAGGAAACCTAGCAATGCTGCCCTACTTGTGGTTCCACCAAGGAGGCTCACAGAGAGCCATACAACTCGCCGTGACCACCCCGGCTGGGCCCTATTAACTATCTGGGGTTAATGAATGTGCCAAAGCGTTTTGGTGGATTTTTTCCACATAGCTGCAAAATCAGGTCGGGTAAAGGGTTTACTTTTATTTGTGTACACACAATAACCACAAAACTGTACTTGTGCTTTTGTAAAATAAAGAAAACAAACAGAGTACGCTTTCTGCCGTCTCTTTGAACTTCTTTCTGAAACACTTATCTTGTTATCAGATCTGTCTTTTCATTGGTTCATGTTTATCAGTTTTACTTTGTCATTTGTTGTTGTTGTCATGTGTTTCCCCATGTCCATGTATTTAATGCTGTGTTTACACCATGTCGTAATTACAGTAGTCTTGAGATGACAACACATGACGTTCTATTTGGAGCTGTTCACGCCCCAGACTGCTAATTTTGGCAACACTATCTACGCCTACATTAATCTGCAGTGGTCATGTGGTACAGTGGTCTCATGGTAAAGGTCTCAGAAAATTCCCATCTTACAAACAGGAATTACGAGCTCTACGAGGATGTGAACGCTTCTTACAAGTTGAAATCTTGCAATTCTGTATGTATTGTTTATGTAACCCACTGTTTGGTGAGCGTTTTCAAGTCAGTTTATTTTCAAGCCATTTCTGTTCAAGTCAAGATCATGTTCATGTTTATTTCATGTTTTAGTTGTTCATTTTTCGTATCTGTCTATGTTTGGTTAAATAAACCTGCACATAGGTTCAACTCAACTCTCCTTCAGTGGACTGCCGTTACAACTGTTCTATTATTGTATAACTGGATAACTGAAATTTGCAATGCAATAAAAAAAACATCTATGTTGTTAATTCTCTTCAACCTAAAATATTTCCAATGTTTTACATTTACATTTATGCATTTGGCAGACGCTTTTATCCAAAGCGACTTACATTGCATTCTAGGTACATATTTTACATTTTTGTCAGTTCTTGCTTTCCCTGGGAATCGAACCCATGACCTTGGCGTTGCTAGTAAGCCACACTCTACTGTCTGAGCTACAGTTTTCACTGACAAATTTAGATTTTGATGGCTGCAACACTACAAAAAAAGTTGGGACAGAGGCAAAATAAAAGTGAAAAATTATAGAATATCCAAGTTAAACTCTTTTGAAACAGTCCACAATGAGCAGGTGAATTGGTAATAGGTGAGGGTATTGTGATTGGGTGTAAAATAAGCTTCTCTGTATTTGTAAGCAAAGATGGGTTATGTCTCATCACTTTGTGCCAAATTTCACGAGAGATCAAACAATTCAAAAATCACATTTCTCAATGCAAGATTACAAAGAATGTATGTCCTTCACCATCTACCATACATAATATTGGGAAAAGATTCAGGGAATCCAGAGAAATCTCAGTCTGTTTAGGGCAAGGCAGGAGACCTCCATTGAGCTCTCAGATGGCATTACATGAGAAACCATATCATGCTACTGTGTTAAATACAGGAACATGTGCTCAGGAGTATATATATACACATCAGGAGCTATACATCAGTTCTATTCAGAGATGGCGCTGAGTTCTCTGGGCCCAAGCTAATCTCAGATTATCAAAAAAAAAAAACGGTGTAATTGTGTGCTGTGGTCAGATGAGTCTATGCTTCAGTTCTCAGTCCCAAAGACGAAAGGGACCATCCAGACTTTCATCAGCGACAGGTGCAAAAGCAAACATCTGTCATGGTATGGGGGTGCATCAGTGCAAACGGCATGGGTGACTTGCGTGTGAAGGGGTGATTTGTGTGAAGGTGCCATTGACATGGAGGCATATATTTAGATTGTACAGAGACATAAACTGCCATCAAGATGACATCTCAACTGGGAATCAAGACTATGCCAGGCCTCATTTTGCACATACTACAACAGAGGGGTTTGGAGACACTCTACACCATAGAGTGGATGTGCCTGACTGCAGTCCAGATCTGTCTCTTATTGAAAATGTATGGCCCTTTATGAAAAGGAGAACCAGACAACGACGACCACGGACTGTTGAGCAGATGTCTTATATAAGGCGAGTGTAATTAAAAGGAAAGGTGATGTGACACCGTGGTTTGGAGTGTGTTACAGCCATCAAAATTTAAATTTGTTTATATTTACAAAATACAATAAAGTTGGTCAGTGAAAACATTGGAAATATTTTCTTTGTACTTTTGTCAGTTAAATAGATTAATTCAAGAGAATTAACAAAATCACAGATTCTTGATTTTATTGCATTTTCCAAAACTTTTCTGAAAATGGGGTTTGTATTATGTAAAGCACTATAACAATGCCTTGCAGGAACAGACCTCTAATTGTTTGATTGTTATTCTGCTGCTCTGTGGAACAGCATTTAGCTGACTACCAACTGCTATATCCAATAAATCAAAGGTGTGTAAACGACTATGTACTACTCGCAGTAGCACTTCACTTCAGCTGGAACTGTCCTGAACACACTGCATTTTCCCATTAAGGTATGGGAATTTAATAATAATAAAAGTAAATAAATAAATAAAAAGCTACATAGCCAAAAATCTGTCCAGCTTAAATGAGATTGTTTCTGAACAGGCTTTTGGACGTGTGTTCTGAACGAAACACAATTTAATTTTATAGAGATCTGACTCTAAGGGTAAGGGACATATTAAATTTGACACAAACAAAAACATGACTCTTATTGTGGTGTACATGGGTATAGTTTGTTCAGCCAATAATACGGTCACGTTTTGGGTTAATTTTTTGTCTGTTTTTCTGTTCAGTTCATTTTTGAGTTTCTTTGTTAGTCTAGTCTGTTAATTAGTTTAGTTGTCGTCCATTCCTTACCTGTTTGTTACTATGGTTTCTTTTGATTTGAGATTCAGTTCAGGTGTGTCTTTATCTCATTAGCTCCTCTGTTTGCCTTCACGTATTTAAACCCTAAGTCTATTCATTGTCTAGTATTATTTGAGTTCTATGTGATATGTGGTTGTACTTTCTCATGTTTCGTATTGGATTAAAGTCTCCTTCGGTGTCTCCTTTGTCATACACTTGAATACAGCCACCTACACCATGACAATTATACAGATAATATCCCTGTCTCATGGTTTTAAACCACTAGAAATCGTGGGTTGTGAAAATACAGTGACATATTGAATGGACTATACTTCCTTTTTGTTTCAGGATTGCTTTCTTTCTAATTCCCAATGCATTATGCAGTAAAATATATTAGTGACCTTATGCATTTACCATTTGATTATAGAAACTGTATAAATTGTATAAAAATTTAATATATTGCTGATTACTCTGCATTAAATTGTTCATCCTTTTGCCAGATAAAACTCTTTGCAGCAATGAAGTACAGGGATACAGTAGTAGTCCGTTAAAAAATAAAACTTTTCCATCATGTCGTTCAAAAGGCGTTCTTTCTTCTGTGTAACACAAAAGATTTAAAAATCCATGGTTCTTAGAAAAATTCTTTCAAAGTTAATTTTTTTTATTCATGTTGGTTTCATATGGTTTTGAAAATCCTTACATTTTCATCAAAATATTTTTTAAATGAACCAAGGACAATGCAGAATCAAACATTTTCTACATTAGTCTTACCGCTCATTATGTAAATGATGTTTCGTTTGAAATGTAAATTAAGGATAATAATTGAAGTGATAACCTTCCATTCCAACATCATTGGTGATACTACTATACTCTGACTGGTAATCACATTCATGAACTCTTTGTCACAGGATGGTTCTTGTTGTCTCGCTGCTGCTCACACATTATAACTGATTGAATATCATTCCAGTGGTACTATTCTGATATTACTTAAACCAGGGCAAACTGTCTCTATGACAATTAAGCCATTTTGGGGATGTGCTCATTCTAAAATATACTTTGGAGTGGTATCTGGGTCTAGGCAGACTACAATTTCTTACAGCTGGGAGCATGAGAACTGGAGAGAACACAATTCTGGAATAAACAGTACAAACAGGAGTGCACAGAGGTAATTATACATGGAGAACAACATGAACATAACAACAGGAAGATGCCCGGTTACCATTGTACGGGCTGGTTACCATTTTGGGCTGTCCCAGACGAAAAATGACCACTCGTGGCGATTTCTGTGATCGTGGCTCCTAAACGGTGGTCCTTTACGTTGTACAGTGAGAAAAGTTCAAAGATGGCCATTGTCACTGTCTTGCAACCAAAGAAAGCCTACGATAATTTTCTGACAGTGTCAGAAATTTAGCATGATCATCTCACAGTGTGTTTGCTGCTACGACCTACGGCTATTGACTACATTTTTGGCGTATTGATCAACACAACATGCCGCTAAAACTTAAAACTACTTACCTCAAGCTCCATCTCCAAAATTGGCATGCCAAGTGGGCCTCTTTTCCCTAGCCATGAACATGTCCATATTATCCTCTTCCGTTTCCTCCTCTTTTTTTTCAACGCACATAAAACCACAATTGCCAAAGTGTGATTCATCTTGCTCTATTTGTTAACCACTAGTGCATGCTGATGACGTTTTATTCTTCTATACTAACTTGCGTCTTAGCCTACGATTCAATAGGTGTCATCATCGTATAGTCTACATACATGTTGTACGCATGTCGGAAAACTGCCGTTCTGTGCCAGAGCAAAAGCACCTATCAGCTGTATCAACTGATATAAACTCTGTGTTCATGAATGCCACACTGATTGCTTCACTCTTCACCAGGCCATAGGCGCAAGAGAGTTGGCTGACGTCATCGCACCCAATGAGAACCGTGTTGACTCAACTACACTGTGAACTGCCAGAGGCATTGACAAAATCACATGCTCCAGAAAGACTTTTGTGAGGACAATTAACTGTAAAAAAAGGAAAAAAACAAAAAAAACAAAGAAAAGACATAAAAGAAAAAAAAAGAAAAACAAAGAAAAGAAAAAAAAGGAGAAAAAAAACAGACATAAAAAAAGAAAGATAAGAAAAAGAAACGAGAGATCATAAACAAAGAAATAATAAAACATGTCCCAAGAAGATTTATATCAAGGAGCAATGGCAGCAGCAGACCCTGATCCCGAATAATCAGAGCAAGAATAATGAACAACTGCGAATGATGATGACTCCAATATTGAATCATATTGCGAGTAGTACCCAAGCCCCACAAACATCCATGCCCATTGCGCCCAGGTGGGACACCCGTGAGAGCTCGCAGCCCACTGTCAGAGAGAGGCGGATGCCTTACTGCGATTCAATGTTTCCCTTAGAAAATCCAGAGAGATCACGCAACATTACAAGCGGACCGTTTGCTGCTGAGCTGGAAGTCATACAACAGAGAGCACGTACTTCAGGCCCCACCAGAGCTACCCCCTCTATAGAGACAGGTGTTAGACACTGAAATAGTGAGTGTGGCTCCCAGCTACTGCCACCTACTCACGCCGTTGAACAAAGAGACACCATTCCTCAGCATCAAGGCCAACCAATTTTTCAAGAGGGTCCCAGAGCAAAGCTCGCCATTTTTGATGGTAGTAGGGACTGGGAATCATGGTTGTATGGTTGGAGTGTAGCCCACAGGGTGGATTATTTACATGAATGTCTGAGAGGGGCAGCAATTAAGTACGTCTGTTCACTTCCTGAGCATATTCGAGAAGACTACACTCTTCTGAAAGAGCAGCTAACTCAACGACCCCCCAACCACAATTAGAAGGAAGCTGGGAGAACTCCGCCAGTTCAAAGAGTCGGCAGCAGAGTTTGCAGAAGAGGTACAACGTCTAGTCACCTTAGCCTACCCTGGTGTGGACCTTGATCTGCAAGACCAACTTGCCACAGACTTCTTCCTTAAGGGGCTTCGTAATCAAAAGGTGGCTTATGAAGTAATGAATAAGGATCCTCATTCAATAGTAGAGGCACAACGACTCGTAGAGGCCCATGAGCACAATTATCAAGCCACCATGGGGCGTGATGTTGATGCAAAGAGCAGAGCTAGACGTATTTCCTGGGCAGATGATGACGACGTGTCCATTGAAACTCCAGCAGCCTCACGCAGGGTGCATAGTCCAAGCTACGTCACTGCAGACCAGCTAGCCCTTCTTACGCAGAAAACTGCATTCCTAACAGAGACAGTGGAGAGAATTAGCAAGAAATATGTGACTGCTGACCAGTTTCACCGCCTGATGGAAAAGATGGAGCAGTTGCAGTCAAAACTAGACAACCTTGTAGCTAAGGAGCCAAGAAAGCTGGAGGAAGCAAATCAGGAAAGGAGGTGAGGGCGGTCTCCAACACAAAGTGGTGCAGCACAAACCAGATACTACTCACCTGTTCCCAGCCGTGTGGAGCGGGTTTGTGCTATCACTGTGGTGAAGAAGGACATTTTTGCAGAAAGTGTGTGAGACTGTCAACCCCACCACCCAACTCCAGTCAAAGTAGTAAGGATCAAAGCCGCAGTACTGCCCCAAGAGACCCAGCACAGGTGGGACGCACTACAAGTAGAGGCCCAAGCTTACTCATTCATGCAACTGTGAACAACATTCCAGTGAAAGCTGTTGTAGACACAGGAGCTGAAGCTACAGTTATCTCAGAAACGTTGTATCAGCAGTTTCCTTTAAATACGCAGACAGCTTTAAAACAGACATGCCTCCATAGTGCAGAATCAGGGAAAGACATGAGCGCTAAGGGTGGACTAAAAGTTAAATTCCAAATCGGTACCTGGAGTGCAGAATGGGAAGTTTTTGTGGCTCCGATACGTGACTCTGTTCTTTTGGGCTTAGATCTTCTGCAGGCTGCAAATGTAACAATCCACACTAGTGGCAGAGTATTCATTGAGGAGGAGCTGGTTCCCGCTAAGATCGTCGGCGGTGATGGAACAGACTATCACGTTGCACGAGTGGTCCTGGAGACAGACACAATGTTACCACCAGAAAGTGAATGTCTTGTCTGGGGGGAAGTTGACAACCCAAAACCTGGTGTCTGTGCTGTTTTAGAACCCTACCTAATCACGGAAACTGTCGCTTCTGGAAGTGTTGTCACAACCATGGAGCAACGGGTGATTGTCAGGCTCTGCAATCTTTCCAGCAACAAGACTACCTTGCTGAAAGGAGCCTGCCTTGGTCTCTTAGTTGAAACTTATCCGGATGAGAGCTTTTCAAATTACACACAGCAAGAGGAGGACTATAGTCTTCAAGAGCAGAGTGATGACACAGCTCATTCAGAACTGAGAAGACTGACAACTGCCATTGACTTACCCGAAGCACCTCCAAGCCCTTTATGCTGCTTCAAGTGCGACATTAAATGAAGAACAGCAACAACGACGTGTTAAGCTCCTGCATTCATACAGGTTTCTCTTTGCCATTTCAGATGATGACCTTGGATTCTTAACAGCTGTCACTCACAGGATAAACACTGGAGATGCTAGGCCAGTACGCCAGCCTGTAAGACGGACTCCCCCTGGATTTCAAGGGGAAGAGGAAAGGCATCTCAAGGCTATGCTGGAAGCAGGAGTCGTTACACCTTCTTCCTCAGAGTGGGCATCACCTGTGGTGTTAGTCCGTAAAAAGGATGGTGGGGTCCGCTGGTGAGTCGACTATCGATGCCTGAACAGCCTGACAACTAAGGATGCTTATCCTCTCCCCAAGACTGAGGAATGCCTTGATGTTCTTGGTGGTGCCTGTGTCTTCTCTACCCTAGACCTCCAGTCTGGGTACTGGCAAATAGCAGTAGATGAAATGGACAGAGCGAAGACGGCCTTCATCACCCGCTATGGCCTGTATGAATACACTCTTATGCCATTTGGATTGTGCAATGCTCCAAGCACTTTCCAAAGGGCGATGGAACTTGTTCTTCGAGGACTTCAGTGGGAAACCCTTCTAATTTACTTAGATGGCATCATCATCCTGGTTAAAGGGGTAGACGAGAGCCTTGATCATCTTGAAGTTGTATTCCAACGCCTTGATAGTTATGGGTTGAAGCTGAAGCCATCCAAGTGTCATCTACTCAAGGATGAAGTCCTTTTTCTGGGCCATATGGTCAGTGGTGAGGGTATATGCCCCAATCCAGCTTTGATTAAAGATGGGGAAACTTGGAAAATCCCCACAAATGTGCATGAGCTAAAGGCCTTCCTTGGACTGTGTAACTACTACAGGAAGTTTGTTCCTGCATTTTCTGAATTGGCCAGCCCTCTAAATGAACTCCTGCGAAAAGAAGTAGCCTTCCTGTGGACTGAGGAGCACCAAAATGCCTTTACACAGTTCAAGAAAAAGTTAATTTCTGCACCGATACTCGGGTATCCTTCTGCGGAAGGGAAATATATCCTTGACACAGATGCATCAAATCACAGCATCGGAGCAGTGTTATCACAACTACACTGGGGAGAGGAGAGAGTTATCACTTACGCAAGTACCCACCTTACTCCAGCTCAGAGAAGATACTGTGTAACAAGACGAGAGTTGCTAGCTATTGTCTGCTACACTTGCCAATTTCGACACTACCTGCTTGGTAAGAAGTTCCTTTTGCGCACTGATCACAACAGCCTTACCTGGTTGTTCCGTTTCAAACACCCAGAGGGACAGCTTGCACGATGGCTGGAAGAGCTCAGCCAGTATGATTTTGATATTGAGCACAGGGCTGGAAGACACCATTCAAATGCTGATGCGATGTCAAGATGTGATGGCGAGATCCACAATATGTGTAACTGTTACCAGGCAGGGAAGGATGTTTCAGATTTGCCATGTGGAGGTTGTCAACACTGCCAAAGACTCCATGACCATTGGGAGAGGTTTGAAGAAGACGTTGACGACGTTGTGCCACTTGCAGTAAGACGCATTGAATGTGAAACAGAGGAACACAAGGACATTTGCTCAGGTGAAGAGAGCTGGCCAGCTGCAGAGTTGCAGTGGAGCCCCACGTGTGAACTGGTTAGAAACCATTACTAAAGAACGGCTTGCTCAAGAACAAAGAGCTGATCCCGAACTCTCAATTTTGCATGAGTGGAAAGAGAGTGGAATCCTTCCCACAAAGGAGCAAGTAGCATTGAAAAGTCCTGCTGTGAGAAAATACTGGCTGTGCTGGCCGCAAGTTGAAATACACCATGGGGTTCTCTTTTATCGTTGGGAGAGGCCTGGAGTCCATCCCTGCTGCTGTTAGTACCATTCTCAATGCAAGCAGAAGTGTTACAAGCCTGCCATAACCCACCACAGTCTGGCCATTTATGGGAAGGCAAGACATTGGAGCGACTCCGTCAGAGTTTTTACTGTTATGGCATGGGTGAAGATTTGCACATACTGCGGTGCCTACACTGCAATGCTTGCAAAGCTGCAGGACCTACTAAGAGAGCCAAGCTTCAAAATTACCAAGTGGGGGCCCCAATGGATCGGATCCATCTCGATATACTGGGACCATTTCCTGTGTCTGGTCCTGGAAATAAGTATGTTCTCATCATCATTGATCAATTCACTCGATGGGTGGAAGCATTTCCTGTTCCAGACCAAGGGGCGGAAACTACAGCTAGGACACTAGTTTACGAGTTTATTTCCTGTTTTGGCGCACCGCTTGAACTGCACACAGACCAGGGTAGTAACTTTGAAAGTTCACTATTCAAGAATGTTTGTAGTCTCTTGCAGATCACAAAAACCAGGACGACCCCTTACCACCCTGCCTCAAATGGCCAAGTCGAGTGGTTCAACCATACACTCCTTCAGATGATCCGCTGCTATGTGAACCAGAATCAGAAAAACTGGGATGAGCATCTTCCTCTCCTTACATCAGCGTATCGTAGCTCCCAGCATGTAGTTACGGGATTCACACCAAATAGGCTGATGCTCGGAAGGGAAATCTACCAACCTCAAGATCTGTGGTCTGGCATAGCAGAGCAGAGGTCAGATAGTTTGGGAATTCCAGACTTCCTGTACAACTTGGAAAAAGGCTTAAGAGAAGCACATGACACTGCCAGAGAGCACCTTCGAACAGCTCAACAACGTCAAAAGAAGATGTATGATCTCAGGGCTCAGAAGAGGATGTACAGTGTGGGAGATCTTGTGTATATGAGGGACAGCACCAAAAAGAAGGGACAAACTCCAAAACTCCAAGCACCTTGGAAAGGACCCTTTGTGATATCTGCCTGTTGTGGTCCTGTACTTTATGAGGTTCAGGAGTTAAGATGCAAGAGAATCATGCATCATGATCGTCTCAAACCTTATGACTGTGAGGTGATTCCAGCATGGATTAAGCGCCAAAGGAGCCAGATCCTGCAAAAGAGCAATGGTTCCCCGGATAATCCTATCCTTCAAGACCCTCAGCTTGACCCGAAACAGCTTGCAACCCATTGTAGTAGTGCAACAGAATCCATCTCTTCTGACCCTGAGTTCGAGGAGGACCAGGACAAAGGATGAAAACGGCAGCCAGTGGCTCATAGACATAGGCAAAAAGAAAGAGAACTTAGGCTGATGTCCGAACAAGCACAAGAAGAGACAATACAGAGAACACACAAAGGAAGAGAAATTCGGAAGCCCGCAAGATACAATAATTAAAAGAGAAAAGAAAATGAGAGTGTTCCAAGTTTTAGTTAAGTGCAAGAAGTTATGGACTGTTACTTCAGAGTTAATGCTTTTGAGGACTTTTTGGAGACTAGAACAAGTAGCAAGTGGGGATGCTTACTGTTCATTATTACATGTTCAATTTTCTAGTTACTGCTTTGGTTACTGTTATTGGGTTATTTGTACTGAAGGGACTCAGTACTGCTAAAAGAGGGGGGATAGTGTAGTAACCTGGCCCTTTAAGTCCTTTAGCTATCTCTACTGTTCTTGGTGCTTATTGGTTGCTCAGTTACGCACCCTTTAGTACAGAGCGCGACATTACAGGACTACGTTAGTTGTTGATTCAGAGGTAGCTCGCATGCTCATCGCACGTCGGAAAACTGCCGCTCTGTGCCGGAGCAAGAGCACCTATCAGCTGTATCAACTGATATAAACTCTGTGTTCATGAATGCCACACTGTTGGTGAGTGCGCTGTGAACTGTAACTTACATCTGTGTCAAAAGAAGTTCAGTAAAGCTCGTGAAAGAATCTCCTTGTCGTGGCTCATTCCACCCGCGTTTCCATGTGCATTAATCCAAAGCAAAAGGGCAACAATATCATGGCAGACGTATCACCCTGATCATGACACCCAAATGACCAACACCAGCATATTCTCAGAATTGTAATGTGCTTTCAAAGTTATCACAAGGGTAACAAATGCCATATTCCTTTACTTGCCCAATAAGCTGTCAGCTTACTCAAAGAATTTTCATTTGGTTGTGCAAACATGCACAATCCAAAACTCCAGAAACTCCAGCGACCCCCTGGTGGAGTGAGCCCTTAAGCCTATTGGCGAAGCTTGACCGAGAGCCTCACAGGCAAGAGCAATAGCATCCCTGACCTAATGTGACATAGTTTGTTTGGTGGCGGCAGAACCTCTGTTACGGCCCCCATGGTAAACAAACAGTTGCTCTTACTAACGCCACTGGCTAGTGCGGTGGATGTAGGCCTGGAAAGCACAAACTAGACACAGTCTATGAATTCTCTCCTGATCCGCCGTTTCGAACGGCAGAGGGCAGGAGGTTTCAAGAGTGACAGGATGCACAGTCAAAAAAGGAACCTTAGGCAGGTAGTCAGGATGAGGATGCAAAATCATTTTCACCAAACCTGGGGCAAAGCCATCTTTCAAAGACACCCCATTTATTGGCATAAACTTTCAGAGTGGATGAAGCCCTAGCACTTAGGATGGTCTCAATAACTGCAGGCGAAAGCCCAGTGTCCCTCAGTTGGTGCCCATCAGGGGCCAAACATGAAGGTTCCACAGGTCGGGCCTGGGATGGAATATTGTGCCCTCTGCCTAAGACAGAAGGTCCCTCCTCGCCGGAATCGCCAGTAAATCTGCTCCCACATTCAGTTGCCCTGGAATGTACACTGTTCTGAGTGACAGGAGCTTGTCCTGGGCCCAGAGAAAAATCTGTCTCGCTATCCTGTTTAGATGGCGTGAGCGCAGACCTCCCTGGTGATTTATATATGAGACTGTCGCTGTGTTGTCCACCTGCACTAGGACATGACAGCCCCTCAACTGGGGGAGAAAGTATTTCCGGGCCAGAAATACAGCCATCAACTCAAGGCAATTGATGTGCCAATCGAGCTGATGACTCTCCCATTCCCCTTGGGCTGGACGGCCACTTAAGACTGCACCCCAGCCCGTCAGGGAGGCGTCTGTCGTTAGCAACCTGCGACGACAAAGCACCCTAGAGTGGGACCCAAGGCAAAAAAACGGGGTCTAAACCACATAGTAAAGTCCGCCACTTTTTTTTGCCTTGAGGATTGGCCCTAAAATCTTCTGGCTTTGAGCCACAACTGAAACGGTCTTATGTGCAACAACCCCAAAGGGAAACCCATGGATGCTTATGCCATGAAACCTAACACTCTTTGGTGCTGACGACAGTGAGATCTTGGCCTAGCCTAACTTTGCTCAGGGTATGCTGAATGGTCTCAGTTCGAGTGGGAAACAGTTGTGCCCACCTCGTGACCAAAAACCAAACAAACCCTAGATAAGTCGTTCTCTGGGCCGGAGAAAGAACACTTTTCTTGGTGTTGAGTCTCAACCCTAGAGAAATTAGATGAGCTAACATGCTGTCTCCGTGTTGAAGCGCCATCTCTCACGATTTTGCTAGTAATAGCAATTGTCTATGTAATTCAAAATGTGAATGCCCCGGAATCCTAATGGAGCCAGTACTGCATCCATGCATTCTGTATATGTGCAGTTACAAGGCTAGCCGAATGGAAGAACCCGAAATTTGTAAGCTTTTGCCCCCAAGAGCGAACCTCAGGAACTTCCTGTGTTGTGGCAATATATATATATATATGTGAACACATGTGTCCTTCAGATCGATCGTGCCGAACCAAACATAATGTTGAATTTGTGACACGATCGTCTTTATGGTTAACATCTTGAATTTAACTGAGTGCTTTAACTGTATGATTTAAGCCTCAAAGATCTAAGATTAGACACAACCCCCCATCCTTCTTGGGAACCAGTAAGTAACTGTTGTAATAGCCCAACTTTCTCTCCAGAAGAGGAACATGTTCTATGGCCACTTTGTTGAGTATAGTTTGTAGCTCTTGTGACAGTTCGAGCGCCAGCTCCGGCTTCACGGAAGTGAAGACCATGCCATTAAAACACGGAGGCCGACAAATAAATTAGTTTACTAATTTTACTGTGCTAAACACCCATGCACAAACGCCTGGCAGAAGTTTCCACGCTGCCAGACTCTCTGAGAGTGACAATTTTGACACTTCTTGTTGAGGGGATGTTAGATGTTCTATGTCCTGGATAATAGCAGGATTTAAACACAGAACATCTAACATTTCACTGAAAACCACTGCCCCCCGAATCACCAGAGGATGGAGTGGTTTTGTGAGGGTAATGGGACGGGACGAGCAAATGTTTGACGCGCCCCGTCCCGCAGGGGCACCAGACTGGGCGCCAGGCCATCAGAACTTCTTTTATTGATGATAGTCCTGAGGTCCGCCCTGGGAGGTTGCTGAGGGCGACGAGCCGGCCCCCAGTCTTCATGAGAGGGAGCGCGACTCTCCACACTCTGCTTTTTCACCTCCTTAATTCTTGAAGGACCGGGGAGAGGTTGGGTGGCCAATGGCCCCTCCCCTTGAGTGCAGCGAGGAAGAAACTGAACAAACGCTTCCTCATATTTTTAATTTCTCTAAATCTGGCAACCACAGAGTTAACTGAATCACCAAACAGACCAGAGGGGGGAAAAACTCTATCTTTGATATGCAGACCCAGGAGAGAGATAGCTCGCGAGCGTCTCTTCCACCTGGGGCATCTTCGCATACCCACATGATCTCGCACCCACGATAGTCGAAAAAGTCAACGTCAAGGGCACAAAAACACGTAAAGTATATAGTTTTCTCCATGGCTTTGATAGTTCGTCATGGAGGTCCTCAAAGAAAGGGAGAGACTGATGTTGTGGTCCCTCCCCCCTGCCACCGGACAGAAACCTATCCTCAAGCTTACTGCGTTTGGGGATCTCTCGTTCACGGGGCCAGTCAAGCCCGCGTGAGTAACCACCTCTAATAATTCCTCGACGGGTTTGTTATCGTGCGAGGAACGCTCAGAGAGTGGCTGCTCAAAGTCCGCAGACCCGAGAGATTCAACATCATCGTCCCCCGCGCGAGCCAAAGTAGCACCGGAGTGCGCTTCGGAATCGTGCGAGGAAGCGTGTGGATCTGGTGAACGAACAAGCGAAAGGAACAGACCCGTCTCTTGCTCGTCAACCAAATCCATACGGGAGCCCCGCAACGCGGGTGCGGACTGAAAGTAGCCAAGACGAGCACAAAGCATTTTAACTGTAAAGAGCTCGCAATGCTCGCACTCGCTTGACTCAATGCAGCGACCGCATGCTCTTCCCCAAACACACAAAGCAGTAATCGTGTGTATCCAGTTCTGGCATTTGGAAGAGAACATGGAGGGACACAGCGTTTACTCTGCTGACTCATTTTCAACTTATTAGATTTCTTTCAACTTGAACTCTTTTCACTGATGTTTGTAACAGATGAGAAAGAGAGAAATCTGCACACTGCCAGTTGAAAACTATCTCCTAACAAAGATCTCAAGTGAAGTTTGAAAGGTATAGAGAGTTTTTGATGCACACCAACAAAGAGTGAGGCTATAATACCTCCAGGTCAATTTTATTGACGTGTTAAACACACTTTTTCACAGCTGGTCGTGATAAGACACTTCCTATATGCACTTTGTGCAACATTGAGTGTAGCTTTTGAAAGGGAACAACTAAAAGTGCTGTATTATGCATGCCAGGCCAGTATTTAGTGATGTCACTTTGTAAAGAAACAGTAGGCCTATGTGCCTTAAAGACTGCCTATGAACACGTAATATACATGCACATATCACCTGGAGTACCCCTGCACATTTCAAATGTCTCCCTAATAAAACACACCTGATTCAGCTCATAAATAAAATTTCAGATGGGTTTGTCAATCAGATAAGAGTCTGTGAGTGTTGGGGACCAGGACTAGGACTGGGAACCACGGGTCTAATTTATAGGAACAATTTATGAAAAAGCCATCTGAATACTCTGAGCAACTAGTATTACCTCACTAGACCTCGTCCTATAGTGGCTTGCAACTACAAAAAGAAGCCCACAAAGATAAGAAAGTAATTTAGCTAGGATTGCCCTGTAAATAACCACATACTAGCGCAGCTGTGTACACACTGAAATGGCCACCCCACAATTACACAGCGTAAACAGTGAACTTGGCATTTGTGACAAAACGTCGCAAGGCATTATAAACAGAATTTATTTATAGGACAGAATTAAATTTTCTCTACAAGGATGAGGTCACGCTAAAGTCTTACCCACGGTTGCAGAGCTCGGGCAGTGACTCCATAAGAGCAGATAAAAATACAGTCATTTACTCCTCCACTGCCATTATCCCTGATTGAAAACATGGCAGAAAATTGGACAAGATCACATTTGTACCTTACTGTTGATTGCATTTCATAGGTGAAGGAGCATTAGAAATTTACAACACGCTGCATTGAGTGTGCAGACCCTCAAAACAAAAAGCCACCTGAGGTGCTATTTCTAAAAGTACAGAAATTGCGTGCAAAATTGTGTTAACTTATGGATGGCTTCCAAACAAATATTGGAGCTCATGAATTTATTTCATGGACATTCATTTTTCATTAAAAGTTTCACAAAAGAAAGAAAAAACAATGCACCTTAAAGCAAACAAAAGGCCAAAAAGAACAAATAGGTCTACAGTGTAACAAAAGGCAACAAAATATTTTCCAGTTTACAGGCACTTTCAAAGGTCCCGATAAGAAATGTAAATTACTACATAACTACATAAAACTCAAATATTGTTCCAACTCAAACACATTTGTCTGAAAAAAAAAAAACGTCAGAATAAAATCAAATGTAAATTATTAGTCAGGTAAATGTATCATGTCAATTACATAATCAGTTCAAAGATAATCAATACATAACATCAAATGCTCGGAAGTAAAGAGTAAAAGATGGATTCCTGACATCTGAAAATTACATAACAATGAGTGTCTGAAAGACACCCAGCGTTACGGGCTGACCTGAGTAAAGGATCGCAACATCCCTGCAACATCCCTTAAATACTCAGACCAAGACAGAAACTCCTTTCAAATGTAAAAATTAGTTCACAATGGGAATTTGCATTAATCGAGTCATTCGTTCACCAACTCACAGCCCCATAGACTGAATGCAGAAGGTCCTGTACAGAACCGATGGCATGTAGCACATGCATGGTCAACACAAAATGAACGAATCACTCTCTGCGACAACTTAGAGTCATATTAAAGATTAGTTCAAAAAGAACGAATCGTTCATGAACATCACTAACACATAGTTGTCAACAGAACTCAACTGCACGCACGCTGGAAGAAGTAGGAGAAGATGAGTGTAAACAATCTTTGCCGGTGTTGTAAAAAGATTTTAAGGATACACGAAGTACTTACCAACACATTCAACATTTTTGAGGTAAATTGTAAAGGTGAATACATATACGAACAAGTTCTCCGTTTAGGATTAGAACGAATTCAACCCAAGCACTCTTTGATGATGTGGCTGATTACGTTACTGTTGATCATCTGTCAATCATCGTATAAAGCCCGCCCTGACAATTTGATTGGTCCGAACAGCTCCTGTTTGGGCATAGTTACTCCACAACGGATCAAGTCCAGACCGAACTTCCCGACCTCAAATGTTGTGGGCGGGGCTAAATTCGGCTGGCATCCAGGCTACACGTAAGTGCTAATAAAACAATACATTTAGAGTTTGTAAAATACACACTGGTGTATTTAAGCAGCAAGCAGCAATAACAATCCATTCAAATATTGAATTTATGCAGATGACACCTAGATCTACTTAGCACTATTGCCTAACAACTACAGCCCCACTGACTCCCTGTGCCAATGCATTGTTGAAATTAACAGTTGGATGTGCCAAAAAGTTCTTAAGGTGAACACATACCTTCACTCTAGGGGTCAAACAACTGAAAATCAAGTCAGGAACCTTGGTGTGTTTTTAGAGTCAGACCTTAGTTTCAGTAGTCATGTCAAAGCAATAACTAAATCAGCATACTATCATCTCAAAAATATTGCAAGAATTAGATGCTTTGTTTCCAGACAAGACTTGAAAACTTGTTCATGCTTTTATCACCAGCAGGGTGGAGTATTGTAATGGACTCCTCACCGGCCTTCCCAAAAACACAATAAGACAGCTGCAGCTTATACAGAATGCTGCTGCCAGGATCCTGAGCAGAACCAGAAAATATGAACATATCATACCAGTCCTCAGGCTTCCAGTTACATTTAGGATTGGTAAGTCGTTTTTAGCTATTATGGCAGCTGCAGCTGGAATTAGCTTCCAGAAGAGATCAGATGTGCTCCAACAGTAGCCACATTCAAATCCTCACTCAAAACACATCTGTTTAGCTGTGCATTTACTGAATGGGCACTGTGCTACGTCCAACTGATTGCACTGTATTTTATTTTTGCATCCTGCTTTTTATTCTAAACTGTTTTAATATATGTGACCCTGGACCACAAAACCAGTCATAAGTCACAGGTATATTTGTGGCAATAGCCAACAATACATTGTATGGGTCAAAATTATTTATTTTTCTTTTATTCCAAAAATCATTAGGATATTAAGTAAAGATCATGTTCCATGAAGATATTTAGTCAATTTCCTACCATAAATATATCAAAAATCTATTATTATTAGTAATTTTTGCACCCTCAGATTCCAGATTTTCAAATAGTTGTATTTCGGCCAAATATTGTCCTATCCTAACAAACCATACATCAATGGAAAGCTTATTTATTCAGATTTTTAAAAAATGACCATTATGACTGGTTTTTATTTCTTTTGATTATTTTAATTCCTTCTATGTATTGTGTATAACATGTGCTATATAAATAAACTTGCCTTGCATTGCCTTGTTTTGTATCAGGAATAAAAGCTCCAAGTGAACCTCTGCCTGCTGTCTCCACAAAGCTTCACAACGCAGAATTAAAGTGTTTTATAACTGGTGTCACAGGCTGCACATCACACTTTGCATCTTGAGCCACCGGTTACATATATCTGTGTGCGTGTATGTGTAACTGTATTTACGTATATTGAATGAATATTGTGAATGAGCAGTTGTTCTGCAAGACTCTCATACCCTCTTTTAAATGCTTAATGAGGCAGTATTAATGTTACCCATGTGAAGGTGAAAGACAGTGTTGGCTCTGTTTAATCTCGCACTGCGAGTTTGATTAATGATGTATAATAATGTGGTTGTCCACTCTGAGAGCTGGTTTGAACATCTGCTGCTTTTGAGGAAGACCCTGTAAGAAACATATAGTGCTGGACTGAGTGCCAACCCTGGATGTGTTACACAGATGGTTTCTCTGAAGCCACTTAGCGGAGCTCCAGATTGGTTGGGGATTAATTAAAACACAAGGAAAGGAAGTGAAGACAATTACCCAAACTGATTAATTTTCCTTTTCCCCCTTTCCTTTGTGGATGTTTTGTCCTTAAAGGGATAGTTCACCCAAAAATAAAAATTCTGTCATTAATTACTCACCCTCATGTCATTCCCAACCCATAAGACCTTCGTTCATCAAATTAAGATATTTTTGATGTAATCCGAGAGTTCTCAGGCCCCTCCATAGACAGCTATTTAATTAACACTTTCAAGGTCCAGAAAGGTAAAACATTGTTAAAATAGTCCACATGACTCCAGTGGTTCAACCTTAATTTAATGAAGCGACAAGAATACTTTTTGTGTGCAAAAACAAACAAAAATAATGACTATTCGTTCTATACAATTTTGTTCTGACCTGTGTCAGTCTCCTACACTGTTTACGTGGCAGCTCCCGCATCAGCATCACATGCATGCGTTCTGGTGCTCACATGAACAGCGTCAGATGCCGTAGATCTCGAGAGCGCTGCACTAACAGAAACTGCATAGGAGACTGGCACAGGCTAGACTGAAATTGTTGAATAAAGTCGTTATACAGAAAGTATTCTCATCGCTCCATAAAATTCAGTTAGAACCACTGTAGTCACATGGACTATTTTAACAATGTTTTTAATACCTTTCTGGACCTTGAAAGTGTTAATTAAATAGCTGTCTATGGAGTGGTCAGAGAGCTCTCGAATTTCATCAAAAATATCTTAATTTGTGTTCCGAAGATGAACGAAGGTCTTCCGGGTTTGGAATAACATGAGGGTGAGTAATTAATGACACAATTTTCATTTTTGGGTGAACTATCCCTTTAACTTTTCTTTCACATGTTTAACTACATATCCCTTTGGGGGTAAAATATTTGTAAAAGAACTTTATTCATCCAAAAACATCCTCTTCCATAGTGCTATCAGTAGAAAGGGAAAGTGTTTGGTTTAGTTAACAAGTGGCATTTCATGGTTGGCAGATTATTGACATTTTAATTATAAAGCTGCGTCTTAAAGCTGCTGTGAACAATTCATGTGCCACTATTGTCACCAAATGGACATTCAAAATTAATTATTTTTTTAAGTTTCTCAAATACTACCCTCTTCTTGCATTATTCAGACAAACAGGTGTCCCAAAATTCACAACATTGGCTGCATTTTCTGGCTAGCAGACCTCAGACACATTTGTTTTTGCTGTTGAAAGAGCCTAGGGTGGCCTATCACAGATGCAGGTGTGTTTTTGTGTATGGATCCGTTAACTTTCTTATTCATCACTGTGAATCTTCTACGCACCCTCAAGACCAACTTCTCTATTCTTTCTAAATGTCTCTATATTCTTTTACTCTGCTTTTATCCCTATAAAAACAGAAGCACTACAGAAAATGGCTTAGTGTCAGCCAGGGAAATGTATACTCTAACACATATTTCTTCATTATAGTCTTATTTCGGAACTTGACTTTTCTTTTCATTATTTATTTATTCTGCCATTATTTACTCACCGACAATTAATGTTGTTAAGCTCTAAAAATGACTACAATTATTACAGTTAGCTCTGGTCCTTGTCACAGATCCACCATGTCTGCACTACACTTCCCAGCACCCTCCTTGATTCTCACCTGTATGCACTTCTTTATCACCTGCACCTCATGTCCTCAGCATATAAGCATATAAGCATATAAGCACACACCTCACACAGTCACTTTGTCTGGTCTTGTTTTGAGTAGGACTCACCTTCCTGGTTCCACTTACTTGTCTCCAGTGATTGTTACGTATCTTCATCGTCTCTCCTGATTCTCCATGTCTCCATCGTCTACCCAGTCTTCCGTGTCTGTATATCCTCTCCATCTCCAAGTCTCCATCCAGTCTTTCCACCGAGGTATGTGCTCCATCGTCCAGCTTCTCCGCCATCCACAACCTCGATAAAGACTGTCAGTATTCCCATTCACCATTTATCTACTTTACATCTCTTCTGATATACTGACCATCCAGTCTGCATATAGTTCTGCTGTCAATAAAACTGTTTTATTAATATCATCCTTGTTGTGAGTCTCTGTAACAGTCCTTGAAGCTGACTACTGTGCCATTACTGTGTTCCTGTGAGATGCACCACAGAACATCCTAATTGTGTTTTGTTTTGTTATTTTCTGTTGCGAAGAATACATCAATAAAGCATCTGGCAATATTGTCTAAAATGTAAGTTACACAGTACTAAACAGTTCAGTAGTTTAGGGTCTTTTTTTCCCCGAAAAATTACTTGCTGAATGCTCACCAAAGCTGCAATCATTTGACTAAAAATAAAGTAAAACAGGTATATTTAAAACAGTAATATTGTGAAATACTATTACAATTTAAAATTCTATTTTTTATTTTAATGTAAACTGTGATACATTTTTGAATGGAAAATTCAAAAGAACAGTATTTATTTGAAAAGAAACCATTCAAACATTATAAATGTCTTTACGGTCACTTTTGATCAATTTAATGCATCCTTACTGAATAAAAGTGCTAATTATTAAAAAGACTCTTACTGATTTTTGAACGGTATGTGTCCTAGCCCTCATTGGCCTGTTCTCCATACCAAAGCCTGTGTAATTCACACCCTGACTGAGTGTTGTGTGAAAAAGAGCTGCACGAAGACTCTTCAAAAATTATCCTTTCGTGTTCCATGGAAAAAGTAATCAGGGATAGTAAATGATGACAGAATTTTCAATTCTTGTAGCAAGTACAACACCAAACATTTTATGAAGCAAATACCTTAGCAAAGAATGATGGGGGAGAAGTACATGGACAAACACAAACCTAACAAAAAGGTCAACACAGTTTGAGTCTGACTACATGCTGGAAAGCTCCATTAACGGATGTGAGACAGCAATCATACTTTAAAGTACAAAGCCTCAGCAGCACCATAACATAATGTCTAGAGCTGATTTAACATTTTTCTCCCTCTATTCTGTTTCTCCCCGACTAACTGTGCCAAACTTTCTGTCTACAACAGAAGGTCTAATTAACTATTCTATCTCTGGACAAGGCCATGACGTTTCTGCTGAGCTTATAGACCGTAGCAAAACAGTCTGAGAGAGAAGAATCTGTGGGATACAGTGATGTATTGGAACTGTGTTTTGGCTAATTGGCCATGGAAAAGAGGACGTCAGAACAGCATGGAGACAATGAATAATAGATGAATGGGCATGGCCCTAATTGATATAGCATTGGCTTCTGAAGCTAGAGGTTGTGGGTATGGAGCATGAGCCCACCACATGAACAGGAAATACCAGGTTTACATCCCACCATGAGCTCTTTTTCTGATGGTTGCTGTTATGCCCTTGAGCAAAGCATTTTAATCTCATCTGCTTTTGGTCCTGATACTGTTTCTTTCCAGTTAAAGCAATGTAGGAAATTTTACACTACTTGCAAGATATTGATTTCTCTTATCTTCTCATTTAAACTTATAAGCTTGTTAAATTTAGTTCCCTATCAGTCAGTCACGTTCAACGTTACGTCAGTGACTGACAAATTAGGACTTCACCTTAGAGCCCAATCACCATTGAGTGGTAACAGGCCAATCTAATGGACATTGGCGAGTGAGATTTGCATCGTGAACCATTCCCCGTGTCACATATATATATATGGAAGCATGCAGCACTCACTCATTTATGCTTTTGCTTCAGAGCCAAGCATTTCTGAACGAAGATTCAGCTCTGCAATTCATCTATCGTGTATTGTATCGTTTACAGCGTGTGTTGGTGTGACGGTGTGTCAGCGGTGGTCGCCTTCCTGAGGAGGACTTTGCACACTCTCTAAAAGAGCATTTCTGCACACTGTGCAAGCGACCTTTCCCCTGTGCTCTTCAGCACTTTCCCTAAAAGAGTAAACACGTTTACGTTGTGACGTTGTGTCTTCAACATGTCATTCCACGGGCCGTGTGTTTCTGGATGCAGTCATTACCTGGCCCTGGCTGACAGTCAAGATCACTGTCTCATTTGTCTGGGCCGTGAGCATGCTGAGCGCAATGCAGCCTGTCCCAGTCCCCGCCAGACCCTCTAAAATGTCAGGCGAAGCGATGAGACAGGCGACCCAGAGAATGAGGGAGCTGCTCTTCAGGAGATGGTGGGTGCACTGCTCCTTCCGCCTCTTGCCCTTCTAAGGGAGTTGGGTGTTCACATCCTCAACTATTTTGGCAACTGGCTCATCCTGGCACCTCAGCCACCTGGGGCAAGGGCAAACTCTACCCTGTGCAGAGTATCTCTTTTCTCAGTATGGAGTTGGACTCGGTCGACATGACAGCACATCTCACGAGCGAGCATGCTCAGTCTGTGCTGAACTGCCTGAATTCATTCAACGGCAAGACTGCGGTTCCACTGAAACTGTTGAAAAGAGCTCAATTTTCAGCCCGTGGTCAGACCTTGCTTTTCTATGGGCAGGAAGTCCCCTAGAACAAGTGTCCAGGCATGTTGTTGTCTTAACAGATGCGCTCACCACCAGCTGGAGTGCCGTGTGCTTCAGGCACTCAGCCTTGGGCTCCTGGACAGGACCTCGACTGCATTGGGATATCAATTGCCTCGAATAGTTAGCAGTATTCTTTGCCCTGCGCCGGTTCCGACTGTTGCTGAAGGACAAGCATGTACTGGTCCAGATGGACGACACATCAAACATTGTGTACATCAAGGTGGTCTACGCTCCCGTCGCATGTCGCAACTTGCCCGCCATCTCCTCCTCTGGAGTCAGAAGCAACTCAGATTTTTTTATTGCCATTTACATTCCAAGCGAGCTCAATCACGCAGCCAATGTGCTCTCAAGACAGCTCACACCCCCGGGAGTGTGGAGACTCCACCCCCAGGCGGTCCAGCTGATTTGGAAATTTCGGAGCCACACAGGTAAACCTGTTTACCTCTCTGGACACATCTCACTGACAGCTGTTTTACTCCCTGACAGAGGGGACCTTCAGCACAAATGCACTGGCACACAGCTGGCCCCAGGGCCTATGCAAATGTGCGTTTCCCCCAGTGAGGAAACAGACAAGGTCAGGGAGGATGAGGAGCAGGTCTTGATGGTTGTGATCGGTATTGGCAGATACTGCTTCCTTTGATCGACGATCAGTGATCGGTTTCTAAAAATCCTGATCGGAGCACCCTTAGTTGCCATTATCGCCGCACATCATGATGCAGTAGAAGGTAAGTCTGTGGGAAAGCATGACCTGGTCATCAGGTTCCAGAAAGGTGCGAGGAGGTTGAATCCTCCCTTACCTCACCTCATCCCCTCTTGGGACTTCTCTCTGGTCTTAACGGCCCTACAGAGAGCTACCTTTGAGCCTCTGCAGTCAGTCGAGATCAAGATCCTGTCTCCTAAGAACTTGCAAGCGCTGCCCCCGGAGGAGGCAGACCCAGCCCTTGCACTGCTGTGTCCCGTTGACTGAGCCCTCACTGAACACTTGTCGCGGGCTGGAACCCTCACTAGACACTCGTCGCGGGCTGGAGCTCTCACTGGACACTGGACAGGGACAGGAGACGTCACTTGGCTCTGGACGGAGACAGGGTGTGTTCTGGACCGGGACTCGATGCTCTCCAGACACCGATCGAGAGCTTCTCTCCAGCTTAGTCCAGTGGTGTCTGGGAGATCCACAGGATGATGGTAATTCGCCCCGATCCAGAACAGAGACTTCAGTGTCTCGTCGTCAAAAGGGCTGTTGATGGAAGAAGTCCACCACGAAGGTGGACAATTTGTGGCTCTTCTGAGCCAAGGCCAAAAACCTTGCAGCATAATCCATTCTGGGTCCAGTCTTCTGTCACGGGTGTGTATAGGCAGGAAGACGAAGACGGACTGATACAATTCTCAAACGAAGTTTAATGATCAAGGAATCTCAGGTGAGTCAATACAGGCAGGTTAACAACACACTCTATACATAGACAAGACCAGACAGAGATTGAAGGAAACAGGAGAACTTAAATAGGGAACACAAACAAAATTAATACACACAGCTGACACAGATGAACTCATAATGACGGTGACCATGGAGACAGACGAGTGGCGAGAAACTGGAACAAAAGAACGTCAAACACAAGCAAAACAGACTGTGACAGTAATATTTATTATTTTGTTGAATTGTATAATATATATTAATATTTTTTTTTCTTTTTTCTTTTTTTTCTCTTACACTACTATCATATTGTGTTTGATTTAACTTTATATTGTATGAGACATGTCCTCTATGTATTCCTTGAACTTTCTCTCCTCAGGTTGCCTTGCACATGCAGTGCGACCAGGTAATTGTTATATGTAAGGGATAATGTACATCCAGCCGGTTGTTATCACAGAATAAATCCTGACAGATTGGGGAAGCAGAGGGGTCTTGCGTCACTCTGAAGGGGTTTATTCTGTGATAACAACCGACTGGATGTACATTATCCCGCTTATTACACGGCTACTTGTTTCAAGTAAATTAGACACAAAATATGATTTTGATGCTTTTAATGCTGAAAGGGATAGTTCACCCAAAAATTAAAATAAGCCCATGATTTACTCACCCTCAAGTCATCCTAGGTGTATATGACATTCTTCTTTCAGATGAATAAAATCGGAGTTATATTAAAAAAGTCCTGGATAATCCAAGCTTTATAATAGCAGTCGTTGTAGCTCTGTTTTTGAAGTCCATAATGCACCCCAAATGCACCTTTCCATCAAATAAGACGGCTCTGGGGGGTTAATAAAGGTCTTCTGGAGCGAAGCGATGCATTTGTGTAAGAAAAATATCCATATTTAAAACTTTATAAAGTAAAGTTCCGGATGATCACCTTCTGTGGAAAAAGTATTGAAAGTGCCTCTCATAATTAAAAATGCGTACGTCTGACGACCATAACTGGTAGCGTAAGCATTTGAATGGCAGAATCACTTTCAACACTTTTCCCATAAATTGAATACGGAAGGTGATCGGCCGAAACTTTACTTTATAAAGTTTTAAATATGGATATTTTTCTTACACAAACGCATCGATTCGCTTCAGAAAGCCTTTATTAACGTGTGGAGCACGTTATTTGACGGACAGATGCATTTTTATGGACTTAAAAAACAGAACAACAATCGCTGCCATTATAAAGCTTGGCTTATCCAGGACTTTTTTAATATAACTCTGACTGTATTCATCTGAAAGAAGAATATCATATACACCTAGGATGACTTGAGGGTGAGTAAATCATGGGGGGAAATAACCCTTAAAGTCTTCCATCAGTCAACGACAGCAGAGTGACACGTTAAGCACATAAGTAGTACCGGTCAAGATAACTCGTAGTACCCGAATGAGCAGTGTGTTATTCAATTTGGCGGTTGTTATCTGGGAATAACATACCGCTGGAATTCGCGATTGACCAATCAGAATCAAGTATTCCACAGAGCCGTGTAATAAGTCTAATTGATTGCTGCTCAAAATGAACTTGAGATTGTGTTTGTTACTCACACCCTGACGAAGGCTTGTGAGCCTTAAAGCATAGGTGTACTTGCCACCTGTTTTTATAAGATTAAGCCATGATGAATTAAAGGCTTTTTAACTTTTTCTACACCATTCGAGTGCCTTTGAAATTCTTTATTTACAAATAAAGATATTTTTAATGAAATTTGAAAGCCTTACGCAACTACCACTTTCAAGCCCCAGAAAGGTAGTAAAGACATCATTAAAGTAATAAAAAAAAACAACACACACAATTTACCACTTTATTTACAAAATAATAATCTCCAACGCACGTTTACACAACAAGGTCTGCTTTCGTGTTAACACAACACATATGCGTCATGGTGCTCTCGTGAATGCGCATAAGAGATTATTATTGTACAAAAAATATTTTTGTGTTTGTGCAAACAAAGCACTAGCATCGCTTCATAAAATTGAGGTTAAATCACTGGAGTCACATGGATTACTTTAATGATGTCTTTACTACCTTTCTGGGCCTTGAAAGTGGTAGTTGCCTTCATGTGAAACTCTCAATTGCATGGATTCCTAGAAAAGTCATGAAATTTCACCAGGTAATGGTAAATGTGACCGCATACTATGATCAGCTACAGCCAAATAAACCTAAAATAAAACATGAGTAAATATAAGATAATAAAGAATATTTATATGAATCATATTTACAAGAGAATTACACTCAACAACCTGATTAACATGCTTCCTGCTCCACTCCATGTGAGAAAAGAACGCAACGGGGGGCTTTAATAGCTGCTTTGCATTCATCAAAGTGTAGTCTAACCCATAATGCTAATTTGACATGGGCACCCTCAGGAAATTTGGATGTGTGCTTTGAAAACATAAGTAGCTAAGCTACATAACGTCATGATGTCAGAAGCGCTGATCCAAGCAACTTGTATAATCTTGTGCAACTTGTATAACATGCAGGGCATGTGCCAAGCTGGCACACTTTCTGAGATAATATAATCATGATTTGATCTGATTATTGCTCAACAAGCACATGTCAGGGATGGAAAAGCCTCTGCAGAGCAACAAACTCAAAAGTTCACATGCAGCAATTTTGGAAAAGTTTTACAATTAAGGTATGAGAAAGACAGAAGGGCTTATATGCTGTGGTTCTGTTCTAATTATTATTTGACTTTCCACTACTGAATTCAGAAGTTTTGGCACTGCACATTCTTAGTCCAACCTTAGTAATTTGTGCCAAGACTGGTATGATTCCAGAACACTTTCCTAAGCTAATAATGAGAAAAAATATCTGTAACTTGCCAAATAAACCAGCAAGATGAACATAGTTTTATAGGTTTTTTTTGGATACAAACCTCAACTTAATAAAGGGTATGCATTGACGTTACTTTCCCACTGGAACACAACCCCCTCAGTTGGACTGAGTGGCAAAACATTTTGCAACTTTGCTTGTGCTAACAGGGGAAAATGCGTACAGGGGAGTAAAACAAATGATTACCTGCTTAAATTAAAGGCCGTTGAACTTGGCAGTGATCCTTTCAACTTATCAAAGAACTGGACTACCGTGTGTTTTTTAGTTCTTTAGACCCTTTGCCTAACACAGATATTATCACAAGTTTCATGGTGTTTTTAAAGCATTATGACTTTTTGTAAAGCTGCTTAGCAACCATATGCATTGTAAAGTGCTGTGAAGTTTCTGTATTTAAATTCAATCTGTGTGCAGTCTGCATTGTTGGATTGATTTTTATTAAAAAAAAACAATTAAAAAAAAACATTGCCCCTGTTATATGACCCACCATTCATTTTAATGTGAATTCCTAGATGTGTGTGTGTGTGTGTGTGTGTGTGAGAGAGAGAGAGAGAGAGTTCTGCACTGGGGATGTTCTATAGTCTCATGCCTTCATTTGTGTGTGGGTGTGTGTTTGTTCTGGATTGTGCCAGAATTTTTATATATTTTTTGACAAATTAAAGAAAATCCCCATTTCCCATTCATTCCTATGGGGGTCAAATTGACCCGCGAGGGAAGGATATGTTACTAATTTTATTATAACCACATAAACTCCTTGAATCCATCCATATTTTGTGTATTCCAAGTTCAAGTGCAACAAAAGTCCTAAGGTCTTGGACCACTCCGATGAACACTCAATTTTTCAAAATGAAAAGAAAATGAATTTCGGGTCAAAATGACCCGGAGAGAGGTTAAATGTTGACAAAATCTTAACACTTACACAAATATAAGATACCAAATATTTACTCTTTAAATATTTAAATGAGTAGTCATTACAATATACCTATAACCTATAGGCCTTGTTTTTGAAATTCGAGCCGAGTTTACTGCCTGAGCGCTTTCCTCTTCAAGACGAGTTTCTCTCCAGAGTGTTGGTGTTACGGCACGTTCCAGCGAGTTCCGCATTTCCTGTCTGATCTGTGCAGTGATCGAGCACAGCGTGCGCGTTCTCCCTGGGTGCTTCGGCATTCTGCAGAGTTTTCACTCCTCTCTAAAAGAGCTGCACGCGGCACGTCTTTTTAAAGATGGCTCGCCCGTGCTCCGTTTCTGGGTGCGGTCGACTGGTACCTCCGTTCGATGGTCATGATCGCTGTTTGGCGTGCTTGGGCCTCGTGCACGCTGAGCGCGCGTTCATGGATGAGTCATGTTCTCACTGCGGGAACATGACCATCTCAGTGTTGCGATCGAGACTCCATGATCTCCGTAATGGGGGGAGAGTCCCCTCTACCACACCCCAATCTACTTCCTCCACTGGAGGGGGTACTTTGGCTGGTGGTCAGGGTGATCTGAGGGTTACGGTGTGGAACAACCCGACGAATCCTCCTCGGGCCACACCCCCCTCCTGCACACTGCAACCCGTGGTGTTGCCTGATGAGGGCGCCGGGGCTTCCCGTTCGGGGCCCTGCGTTTCATTTGGCACACCCGCGGAGGATGCTATGTCGATCGCCGCATCACAAGGTGGGCTGGATTCCTCCGGAGATGACGATTCGGCTGTGTTGCCTCCTTCGGGAGTCCCAGCATTGCCCGAGTCCGATCCGGAACTCACAGCCATGCTTGCCCGGGCGGCCGAGACGATTGGGCTTGTGTGGAACCCTCCGCCATGTCCCGAGCGTTCCCGGCTAGATGATTGGTATCTGGGGGCGGCCCGTGCCGAAGGCGCCCGTCAGCCCCCAGTGCCCTTCTTCCCGGAAGTGCATGAAGAGGTGTCGATATCGTGGAAGTCTCCCTTGACTTTTCGCGATCGCTCGGCAACCACTTCCGCCTTCACTGCCCTCGATGGCGGCGCGGTGAAAGGGTACACTGGGGTTCCCCCTGTTGAGCGCTCTGTTGCGATGCAACTGTGTCCACAGAGTGCTGCGACATGGTGCGGTGACCCAAAGCACCCGTCCAAAGCCTGTAGATTCACGTCCACGTTGACGGCGAAGACCTACAGAGCTGCGGGCCAGGCCGCATCCGCCCTGCATGCCATGGCCACCCTACAGATCTATCAGGCCAAGGTGCTCAGGGACATGCACGAGGGCAATGCTGACCCTGCATTAGTGCAAGAGTTGCGGACGGCCACCGACCTCGCTCTACGGGCGACGAAGGTGACCGCTCGCTCTCTCGGTCAGGTGATGTCCACTTCGGTGGTCCAGGAGCGACATCTATGGCTCAACCTGGTTGATGTGGGAGAATTTGAGCGAACACGTTTCCTCAATTCTCCCATTTCCCAGGCTGGGCTATTCGGCGGGGCAGTCCAGGACTTCGCCCAACAGTTCTCGACTGCTCAGAAGCAGACTGAGGCAATTAAACACATTCTGCCCCGGCGGTCAGCTGCTGCCTCCACCCAGCCGCCGCCACCCAACCTGTCCAGTTGGCTCGCTCGCACCATCCGGTTCGGCTATGCGATTCAGTTCGCTCGGTCTCCTCCCCGCTTTCGGGGAGTCCGCTACACCGTGGTGGGTGGCAATGCCCCTGTCATGCGTGCGGAGGTCGACACCCTACTGGCGAAGGGTGCGATCGAGATTGTCCCTCCAGCCGAGATGAAGTCCGGCTTCTACAGCCCTTATTTCATTGTACCCAAGAAAACCGGTGGGTTACGGCCAATCCTGGACCTGCGCGTCTTGAACCGAACCCTGCACAGGCTTCCATTCAAGATGTTGACAGCCAAACGCATTTTCGAGTGCGTTCGTCCCTCGGATTGATTTGCAGCGATCGACCTGAAGGACGCGTACTTTCATGTCTCCATTCTTCCTCGACACAGACCGTTTCTACGGTTTGCCTTCGAGGGGCAGGCATATCAGTACACGGTTCTCCCCTTCGGGCTAGCCCTGTCCCCTCGCGTCTTTACGAAGATTGTCGAGGCAGCCCTTGTGCCGCTCAGGCAACACGGGGTTCGCATCCTGAACTATCTCGACGACTGGCTGATTCTAGGCCACTCTCGGGATCAGGTTTGCGAACACAGGGATCTGGTGCTTCAGCACCTCGCCCGTCTGGGCCTTCGGGTCAACTGGGAAAAGAGCAAACTCTCCCCAGCGCAGAGGATCTCTTTTCTCGGTATGGAAATCGACTCGGTCGCCATGTTCGCGCAGCTTACGAGCGACCGCGCGCAGTCTCTGCTGACTTGTCTTCGCCAGTTCGAGGGCAAGAGTGCGGTTCCACTGAAACTTTTTCAGAGGCTCCTGGGGCATATGGCGTCAGCAGCCGCGGTGACCCCGCTTGGTCTGCTCCATATGAGACGGCTTCAGCACTGGCTTTGCGATCGAGTCCCGAGATGGGCATGGCAACACGGCACCCTCCAGGTCCCAGTGACCCGAGCCTGCCGTCAGACCTTCACCCCGTGGTCGAACCTCAGCTTTCTACGGGCAGGTGTTCCCCTAGAACGAGTTTCCAGGCATGTTGTTGTCACAACAGATGCCTCTTCCACGGGCTGGGGCGCCATGTGCAAGGGACATGCTGCCGCGGGCTCCTGGATAGGACCCCAGCGCCTATGGCATGTCAATTGCCTCGAGTTGCTGGCCGTACGTCTTGCCCTGCACCGCTTTCGAGCCCTGCTCAAGGACAAACACGTTCTGGTCCGTTCAGACAGCACGGCGACAGTAGCGTACATCAACCGACAAGGTGGTCTACGCTCCCGCCGGATGTCGCAACTCGCCCGCCATCTCCTCCTATGGAGTCAGAAGCATCTGAGGTCGCTTCGTGTCGTTCACATCCCGGGAAACCTGAACTGCGCAGCCGACGAGCTGTCGCGGTTCCAGCCGCTCCCGGGGGAATGGAGACTCCATCCCCAGACGGTTCAGCTGATTTGGGAACAGTTTGGCGACGCACAGATAGATCTGTTTGCCTCCCGCGACTCTTCCCATTGCCGCTGGTACTATTCCCTGACCGAGGGGACCCTCGGCACGGATGCACTAGCGCACAGCTGGCCGCGGGGCCCACGCAAATATGCGTTTCCCCCAGTGAGCCTTCTCGCACAGGTTCTGTGCAAGATCAGGGAGGACAGGGAGCAGGTCCTTTTGGTCGCCCCATATTGGCCCGGCCGGACCTGGTTCTCAGAACTTGTACTCCTTGCGACAGGACCTCCTGTCTCAGAGACGGGGCACCATATGGCACCCGCGTCCCGACCTGTGGAACCTCCACGTGTGGAACCTGGACGGGACGCGGCAGGTTTGAGTACCCTGCCACCTCAGGTGGCGGCTACCATCACTTCCGCTAGAGCCCTGTCTACCAGACAGGCCTATGCGTTGAAGTGGAACCTCTTCGTCACCTGGTGCTCCTCTCGGCGAGAGGACCCCAGAAGATGCTCGATCGGGTCCGTGCTCTCCTTCCTCCAGGAAGGGTTGGAGCGAAGGCTGTCTCCCTCCACCCTGAAGGTCTATGTGGCTGCTATTTCAGCCCATCATGACCTGGTGGATTCTAAAACGGTTGGACAGCACGACCTGGTCAGCAGGTTCCTCAGAGGTGCGAGGAGGTTAAATCCTCCTCGCCCACCTCAGGTACCCTCTTGGGACCTAGCAGTGGTCTTAGCTGCCCTGCAAAAGGCTCCCTTTGAGCCATTGCAGTCAGTCGAGCTGAAGTTCCTTTCATTGAAAGTGGCGCTCCTGACTGC
Source organism: Rhinogobio ventralis (assembly GCA_039654625.1). NCBI lineage: Eukaryota > Metazoa > Chordata > Actinopteri > Cypriniformes > Gobionidae > Rhinogobio > Rhinogobio ventralis. The sequence goes on along the minus strand of CM077209.1, from coordinate 20,577,056 downwards.
TTTGGCCTCCATCAAGAGGGTAGGGGACCTGCAGGCATTTTCAATTGACGAAGCGTGCCTGGAATTCGGGCCGGCCAATTCTCACGTCATCCTGAGACCCCGGCCTGGATACGTGCCCAAGGTTCCCACCACTCCCTTCAGGGACCAGGTGGTGAACCTGCAAGCGCTGCCCTTGGAGGAGGCAGACCCAGCCTTGGCACTGCTCTGTCCAGTACGCGCCCTTCGCGCTTACGTAGACCGGACGCAGTGTTTCAGGACCTCAGACCAGCTCTTTGTCTGTTACGGAGGGCAGCAGAAAGGGAAGGCTCTCTCCAAGCAGAGGTTGTCCCACTGGATAGTGGACGCCATTGTCCTGGCATATCAAGTCCAGGGCATGCCATGCCCCCTCGGGGTAAGAGCACACTCCACCAGGAGTGTTGCCTCCTCTTGGGCTCTAGCGCATGGCGCCTCGCTAACAGACGTTTGTAGAGCTGCAGGCTGGGCGACACCCAACACATTCGCAAGATTTTATAATCTCAGAGTGGAGCCTGTATCCTCTCGTGTACTCGCCCCTACTGGCCAGTAACCGGACAGGCTCAGGTGTCTTCGCTTGCTGCGCCATTCCACTCCGCGGACTGGATGCGTGCGCTATTCCTCTCAGGTGAGCTTCCCCAGTAAGCCCTGAGCTCCTCCAGCACTGTCGATGTCGTCACCAGAGCGAGTGCCCTTTTCAGGCCACCCCTCGTGTTCGGCTAGGTGCCTCCGTGTGCATGGTTCCCCCGCTGGGTAACCCCCACATGTGTATTCCACGGTAAGTCTCTTGTAGCTCGTGTCTTCCCTTGGCAAGACACCTTGCCACGCCTGGGGTTGAAATATTCCACCTTCGGCTGGATACCCCAGAGTGTTCCCTATGCAGCTCCTTCGGGTCATAGGTGTATTCTTCAAGTCCCCCCCTTTGGGTTGGCATTGTGTTGCATTCTCCATGTGGGATATGCTTCCCAGTGTACCTTGGTAGCGTTGAGCCTAGCCCCTCGTTCGTGCCACACTCACGGCAGGGAGCCCGGGTCAGCGCAGGACGCTGGAAGACAGCCGTCATGGCGAGATTGTATTGGGACCCCCATTCCGTCAGTAACTGACGTAACTCGTAGTGTACTGACTGAAAGGGAACGTCTCGGTTACGTATGTAACCCTCGTTCCCTGAAAGAAGGGAACGGAGACGTTACGCCCCCCTGCCATGACCGCTGTACCGCTGGAACTGGCCGGGCGCTCATGCCTCGGCTCTTCAGCAGGTAAACATAATGCGAGATTGCCACGCAACGCCCTTTATACCCACGCCGTGGGGCGGGGTTGCGGCATGCAAATTCCGCAGACCCATGGCATTTTCATGCCATTGGCTCGTTTTGTAGAGCTCAAAGGCGATTGGCTTCTAGGCGAAACCCCCATTCCGTCAGTAACTGACGTAACGTCTCCGTTCCCTTCCTTCAGGGAACGAGGGTTACATACGTAACCGAGACGTTTTCCTTCTCTGCATTTTTATTGTGTTTCTTCTCAATGTATGGGTATAATGTTCATTTGAAGTTTTAATTGTAACTATTTAATCTAAAGGTGGCTTCTTCAAATTTATATTTGATACTGGGGGAAAAAAGGCTTTTCTTTGAATTGATGACTATATGGATATCAATCAAGATGTTTGATTTTCTTATATACTACCAGTCAGTAGGTCAGTAAGTATAGGATTTTTGGTTACACTTTATTTGGTAACACTTTATTTTGCAGTGTCATTGTTACACGCTACATGTAGCTTACTATAGTAATAAATTATGCATTATGCTATTACTTTTCTAAGTGACTGGATTTAGGATTTTTACCTAGTGATGAAAAAAATCCCACAGATTTACACCCTATAGCAACCATAATAGCACTGCACTAAAAACAGTCAGAACACTTTAGCAACCAAATAGCAACGCTCTGACAACCACCCACAACACTATAGCATCATGGCAGAAATGTTTGGCCAAACACAAAAACTATGTATTTGCACTGAGCAGAACAAAGTAAGACTTGGCTAACACCATAAAATGGCATTTTCATTGTCGTCAACATCTTATAATTGTGTTTTCCATTCTCTCCATGGAAAACCCAATTATATGAGAAGTTCTGAATGACTAGAAAGGGTTTATTCTCAGCAGGAGTTTGGAAACAAACAAACTCAAAAAGTGCACTGACTGTATTAATTAAAAAAAACAATAGGCCACCAGGAGCTTTGTCTTATTTAATTGCTTCTAATTTCTTTTTACGGTAATTCTATTTACTCAAATGAACAAACTCTGCTCTAGTGATAGACTTTCCACCTCTCCTCTGTGGTATAAAGAACTAATACCATTTTGTTTTTCTTTCTAATTATCCTATATTGTGCTTCCCCTTCTTTAAATTTAACAAACCAAGTCACTTTCAATTTAGCAAATTGAAGTGAGGGTGGCTGTATTTGCTTGCAATGAGACTAATAAGCTGTCTAAAATGATTTAAATACAAAGTATGTAGCTGTCTTTTCTCTAGTTGTTAGGAACAATATTACAACAAGGCTTTACTTTTCTTAATCAACGCCCACTCTGTCAGTGCCTATTGTGAGTCATTCAGTGGACAGGAGAGGTTTGGCTCATAGAGCTGGACACATGGACACATACTTACAGCTCATGTGCAATGTGTTTTATGAACCAGATTTTTATATATTCTGAGAAGACTATGAGTGGATTTGCCAAAGCATAAGTCGACACCATTATGCTAGGGTGTTCTGGATGGTTGCTTTCTATTGGTTAAATCCAACAATTATGAGCAATATAATGAGCAATAATGATATAAATATATCAGAACTTTCTGACAAGGTTTTCTTAAAGTTATGAACAAATGTTCTTCCAGTATTGCTAATAGAAAAAGTTATAGGGCCCTATCATACACCTGGCGCAATGCGACGCCAGGCATGATGCAAGTGTTTTTTGCTAGTTTCAGCCCGACGCAGTTATCATTTTCACTTCCAGCGTCAAGTTGTTTAAGTAGCAAATGCACTTGCGCCCATCTGTTCGCCCATTGGCGTGCTGGTCTGAAAACAAGGTGTTTTCAGGTGCATTGTTGGAGTTTTGCTATTTTGAGGCAACTTAAAAACAACTGCACTATTGACCAACAAAAACCTGGTCTAAAGTCAATAGCGCAGTATTTTTTGTGTTATATAAAGGGCGCGTTAGGAATATGCGCCTATAGGTGGGTGCATAACGTGCGTACACTCTGCTTATTACACACACAGGGACGCGCAGCAGCACACAAACATTTTTAAATATTAAAAATAAAAGGATTCCTCTCTGGAGAAGCATTCAGTTTGTCTGCTCACAAATTCCGCCATGTAAATAGCGAATCCGCCATGGTGCAAGCGCAACTGGCTTTCAAAGGGAATGGGAGATGAGACTCTGATTGGTTTATGGCACATTACGCCCAAAACACAACCATGACTCATTAAGAGACTAGGTACAACCCTTTTGGATCATGCGCCGGGTGCGCAGAGCGTTTTTTCCGTCGTTAAACTGGCAAAAGTGGATTCGGACACACCCTAAGTGCACCTGTGCCATGCGCTTCAGATCGTTAAAATAGGGCCTATCTTTCATGATGTTCTTAAAACGTTAGCACAAATACATTATTTATACATTGTTCATCGAACATTGTGTCGTGAAATATTTTTAAATGTTTTTAAATGTTACTACTTTTTTCAGAAAGTTCAGAGAACATTAAAATGTAACCCTTATGAAAATTAACTGTGGTTTTACTACAAATAAACCCAAAAGACTGTGTATCGTAATTAAACCATGGTAACCACAAATTAACCATGGTTTTGCTACACTAGCGATAGTTTAATCATCATAACTATTTGTAGTAAAAATGTGGTTATAAAATAGTAATCAATCTGCCAAAAAAACACAGTTACTACACTTTTACTATAATAAAACCATGGTTAATTTTCATAATATTCTCATAATGTTTGCAAAATGATAAAATGGAATGTTCCCGTAACGTTTGTACAACAAAGAAAAAACTTAAATAATTTGCACATTTTGATCGTTCCGAGGACATTCAGAAATAATGGTTTTATAACTTAATGGGAACGGTAGCAAAATGTTCTTAGAACATATTTTTGTTAGCTGAGGTGATGCTGTCTTTATGTCCCCATGAAATCAAAATGAAATTTTTTGGCTTTTAAAATGTATATGTTAGCCTTACTGTTATCTATACACTATTGTGATCCAAAACAATGATTTAGATAGAAGATATAGAGGGTATGCATCAACGCCATTTTCCCGCTTGAACACGCCAAAGCGGCAAACCTCCCCTAGTTTCTCTTGAAGCCAATACAGAAGTGACTTAAACTGCAATTCATCGACTGGCCACTAGAGACAGTCTCCAGAAGGGAGCAGAATCTCATTGAGCCCCATGTTAAAATGCCCAACTTTACAGCTTTATATTTGGTCTATATATCTAATTTTGCCCTTCATGACAACCATGAGGGGGGTAATTTTTTTTATAGCTCATTCGTTTGCATTATATAAAGCCTTAAAGTTCTGCATAAATAAGGGTGTGGCCACTTTGAGTGACAGGTTAGTCATCGCGTCAGCTCCACCCACGTCCCGCCTCTTTGCCCATTTTCTGTTATACGGGAGTGACGCGCAGTGACGCGCTGCTAAGATGGCAACTAAAGGTTGGGCTCGGTATAGCGTCCTTTACAACTTACCAAAGATACAGTGATCCATGGATATTGACATGAAGCCAGGAATCGTGTTTTCCTGAAATACACTCACCTACAGGATTATTAGGAACACCTGTTCAATTTCTCATTAACGCAATTATCTAATCAACCAGTCACATGGCAGTTGCTTCAATGCATTTAGGGGTGTGGTCCTGGTCAAGACAATCTCCTGAACTCCAAACTGAATGTCAGAATGGGAAAGAAAGGTGATTTAAGCAATTTTGAGCGTGGCATGGTTGTTGGTGCCAGACGGGCCGGTCTGAGTATTTCACAATCTGCTCAGTTACTGGGATTTTCACGCACAACCATTTCTAGAGTTTACAAAGAATGGTGTGAAAAGGGAAAAACATCCAGTATGCGGCAGTCCTGTGGGCGAAAATGCCTTGTTGATGCTACAGGTCAGAGGAGAATGGGCAGACTGATTCAAGCTGATAGAAGAGCAACTTTGACTGAAATAACCACTCGTTACAACGAGGTATGCAGCAAAGCATTTGTGAAGCCACAACACACACAACCTTGAGGCGGATGGGCTACAACAGCAGAAGACCCCACCGGGTACCACTCATCTCCACTACAAATAGGAAAAAGAGGCTACAATTTGCACGAGCTCACCAAAATTGGACAGTTGAAGGCTGGAAAAATGTTGCCTGGTCTGATGAGTCTCGATTTCTGTTGAGACATTCAGATGGTAGAGTCAGAATTTGGCGTAAACAGAATGAGAACATGGATCCATCATGCCTTGTTACCACTGTGCAGGCTGGTGGTGGTGGTGTAATGGTGTGGGGGATGTTTTCTTGGCACACTTTAGGCCCCTTAGTGCCAATTGGGCATCGTTTAAATGCCACGGCCTACCTGAGCATTGTTTCTGACCATGTCCATCCCTTTATGACCACCATGTACCCATCCTCTGATGGCTACTTCCAGCAGGATAATGCACCATGTCACAAAGCTCAAATCATTTCAAATTGGTTTCTTGAACATGACAATGAGTTCACTGTACTAAAATGGCCCCCACAGTCACCAGATCTCAACCCAATAGAGCATCTTTGGGATGTGGTGGAACGGGAGCTTCGTGCCCTGGATGTGCATCTCACAAATCTTCATCAACTGCAAGATGCTATCCTATCAATATGGGCCAACATTTCTAAAGAATGCTTTCAGCACCTTGTTGAATCAATGCCACGTAGAATTAAGGCAGTTCTGAAGGTGAAAGGGGGTCAAACACAGTATTAGTATGGTGTTCCCAATAATCCTTTATGTGAGTGTATATATGAGCCTGATTTTGATACAAATATTTATCACTGTCAGTCAAGAATAGCGGAGGGAGCTCTAGAGTGTAGAATGGTCTCCGCAACCTCAGTTGAGTGACCAGAACTTATGAGCTGGGCCCCTTCAGAGGCCAAGCCCACAGTTTCCACAGCTCTGGGTGAGGGTGCAGGATGGCACCACCCGCTTGAGAGAGTAAGTCCTTCCTGAGCGGAATCTCCAGGGGAGAGCCGTCGAGGAGAGACACTATGTCCGAGAACCACACACGGGCTGGCCAGAACAGGGCTACTAGCAGCAGATGGGTCCTGTCCCGACGCATTCTCTCTAGAACTCCCGGAAGCAGAGCAATTGGGGGAAAAGCGTACAGAGGCAGCGTCGGCCACTCCTGTACCATGGCATCCAGTCCAAGAGGAGCTGGAGGTGTTAGGGAGAACCACAGATGACAATGTGTGTTCTCTCGTGTGGCAAACAGGTCCACTTGGGCCCTGCCAAATTTCTCCCAAAGGAGCTCCACCACCTCGGTGTGGAGTCTCCACTCCCCGGGCCTCAGCCCCTGCCTCGACAGGATGTCTGCTTCCACATTCAGGCCCCCCGGGATGTAAACTGCCCTGACAGAACGCAGTTTCCCCTGGGCCCACAGGAGGATCTGGCGAGCCAGTTTGTATAACCGGCGTGATCTTAAACCCCCCTGAAGATTTATATAAGAGACCACCAATGTGCTGTCTGTGCGCACTAGCAGAGCCTGAAACACCACCAACATTTCCAGGCAATTTATGTGCTAAGAATGAAGATGGTCCTGCCATAAGCCCTGGGCTGAGCGACCACTCATGGGAACTCAGAGAAACTCACTGATACGGTGCCCCCAGTACCGGGCCTAGGGCCAGAAACCAAGGATCCTTCCACATAACTAAGGTGCGGAGACACCGCCGCTTTACCTTGATCACACGAAAGGGGTTTCCCCTCGGGGAAAATCCTTTGGTTTTGAGCCACCACTGCAACGGTCTCATGTACAGCAGGCTGCAAGGAATCACGTTGGATGCTGCTGCCATCAGACCTAACAGCCTCTGATACTGTTTGACAGTGAGTGACTGATCTAACTTCACCCATTTTACTGCTGAGAGAATCGACCCTATGCAAGCCTCTGATAGACGGGCCTGCATAGAGACAGAGTTCCAACTCATGCCCAGATACGTTATTCTCTGAACTGGAGAAAGAACGCTCTTCTTGGAGTTGAGCCTCAGTCTTAACTTCCTCATGTGCGTGAGAACAACATCTCGATGTTGAACCGCCATGTGGGCTGACTGTGCTAGGATCAGCCAGTCGTCGATATAGTTGAGAATACGAATCGCCTGCATACGCACTTTGTGAACGTGTGGGGTGAAAGAGCCAGACCGAAGGGAAGGACCTGATACTGGTATGCTTCTCCCCCGAAAGCGAACCTCAGGTACTTCTTGTGCTGTGGAAGGATGGAGACATGGAAATACGCATCTTTGAGATCTATCGTGACAAACCAGTCCTCGGACTTCATTTGAGACATAATCTGTTTGAGTGTAAGTATCCTGAACTTGAGCTTTGCTACCGAGCGGTTGAGGACACACAGATCTAAAATAGGGCGCAGCCCCCCCATCCTTCTTTGGCACGATGAAGTACCGGCTGTAAAACCCTGACTCCCTGTCGAGCAGAGGAACTTTTTCTATCGCCCCTTTCTGCAGAAGAGTCTGTACTTCTTGGAGTCATAACCAGAGCCTGCTCGGTTAGCTCGGTTAGCTCAGTAGCGACAGCGTCAGCAAACAGGCCACCAGGAGACAGCGGGGCGTCAAGCAGAAAGGTCTTATCTTTCTCCTTTATCTCTGTAAGATTGAGCCACAAAGGCCTCTCCGTGGCCACCAGGGCTGCCATAGAACGGCCCACTGATCTTGCCATCTCCTTGGTGGCCCGAAGAGCTAAATAGGCTGAAGACCGGAGCTCTTTAATGACATCAGCTCCAATCTCGTGGCTCTCACCCAGGTCCTTCAGCAGGTCAGCCTGGTATGCCTGCACTATAGCCATTGTGTGCAGACATGCTGCGGCCTGACCTGCCACCGAGTACGCTTTGCCCACTAAAGCCGATATAGCTCTGAGTGGTTTAGTAGGCAAAGCGGGGGCTTTAATGGATGATGCCAAATCAGGAGAGAGATGGCTTGCAAGCGTCTCCTCCACCCTCTGCATCGACCCATAACCGTGTCTTTTCAACCCCATAATATTGCTGTAGACTGAAGTGTGTGGGTTGAAAACACGGGAAGACGTGGGCCGCTTCCACTATCTCAACACCTCTGTGTGGAGATCCGTGAAAAACGGCAAGCCCCGCCGTGGAGGTTGAGAAGAGTGGGCGGGAAGGAAGCGCTCATCAAGCCTGCTTTTTACTGAGGCGCGCTCCTGACTTTCCTGTGGTCATTCGATGTTTAACTTCGCCACAGCTCTGCTCAAAACCTCCATCAGCTCCTCGCTAGCAAGGGATTGAAGTGGCGAGTCTTCAAATCCACCTGCGTCGATATTGCAGACATCCACCTCCTCAGAGCTGGAAAGCTGCAGCATCGAGACTTCCTCCTGGGCGGGAGAAACCGCAGCACGGGCTCCCGACCCCCGAGAGGAAGCACCAGACCTGACAGGTGAAGGCAGAGATAGGGCTGGGCCTGTCTCTAACCCCGCTGTCAGGTCCATTTGCGAACCCCACGACATGAGCTCAGCAGCAGCGGGGCCCGAGTGTAAAGCGCCCGGTGGGATCGCAGCGTTCTAAAAGGCAAAGCCTCACAGTGCTCACAACCGGCCCCCTCGAGAGCTGCCTGAGCATGCTGCTCACCCAAACAACGTACATCAAGTGTGTATCCCCACTCGTAATGAAGCGTGGGCAGGGAGGAACACACTTTCTGTACTGCTGTTCACTCGCCATAATGTCTCTCTCTTATAGTCAGTGTGTGTGTGTAACTTGTGAATAAAACAAGAAAAGTCTGAACTCAGACACAAACACAGAACTGACAGACAATGATCACATATAGCGCTTGCTGAAGACAACAGAAGCTAGCGGTGTTTGTTGCCGGTGTGCTTTATTGTTTCCAGGTCTATGATTTCACCCGCCTATGACGTTCTGTCTCTCCATTGGACTGATTAAATACGTACCTTACTCACCATAGGGAAAACACATTGGAAATTTAATCATTTGACGAGCGCAAAGACAGATACGCACTGGATCTTTCTTCTACTCTTTTTCACTAATGATATGCGATTATTAGATTACTAGACCAGCAGTGTTGGGAAGCTTTCCCCTCTAATAGCAATCAGTAGCAGAAGCAGCAGCAGGTGGCAGTGGTTTGTGAGAAAATTAAACGCTATTATCAAGTCCGTCTCCCTCGGCCCGGAGGGGGGCACAGGGATGTCCATGGGGTCCGTGGCCAAGCCTCCCCTCGACCCCTCTCTGGTGCCAGGCCTTGTTTTGTGTGTTTTCGCTGCATTCACGCTGTAAACCAATGCTGCCTCTCAATCTTTTTGCCACTCAGTGGGGCGTAACCACAGTCACTCCAGCTGATGGTGACGTCACATGCATACCCTCTATACTGTAAGCATTCAAAACTTACAGTCTCTCACTTCTGCCAATATGGATCAATGATTTTGATGACATCACTCCACACGTCAGCTTCTCATAAGATTTTCTGTCCAATCAAATGCTCTCTAGAATCTAAAGTGCCCCGCCCCCTACATTATAAATAGACAATGAACTGCCGCAGCTCCGGTCCAGAGACACGACACAGCACAGAGCGGAGTCGGCACAGCCCAGAAAACGTATCGGATTCTGAACAGAATTCTATATTTCTATATTTTAAAGCGATATGGAGGAGATTATGAGGAGAAACAGTTAGAGATTTTGAGAACACAGAGTTCCCTCCGGAGTCTTTACCGAGCTCAATGGCCCTGGCTGAGCTGTGATATAAACAAAATGCTATTGGCTGTTTTATAAAAAGGGGATAGAGCTGTTCGATATGTCCTGCCCTGTCTTCCTGTTTCAGTGCTGCATGTTTCAAGGCACTTCAGTGGACCTTTAACACCACTAATAATAACAAAACAAAAACTGTCTACATGTTTTGCCTGTACAGGTGTAGTATGCTTTGCTCCTACTAACTTTTGATTTCTTACTGAGACATCACAGTTACCACGTCAAAAGTGCAATTTATAAGTGATGTGGATGTGTGTGAAATTTTTGAACAGGAGGAGTTTTATAATAAAGCGCTTCTGCCATCTGCTGGTTCCTTTGTGTAATTTAAATTGTTTACTACTTTAAAAATAGTAATGAGATATAAATTACATTATTATTAAATTAGATACTAATTTCTGTATTATGTGGGTTTGAAATGTAACTGAAATTTCTCTAATATGGCCACATCTCAAGACAGAATTGAGACAGAATTATCTTGGAGGCAAATGTTTGCTATTTCCTCAGATAACATTATGAATATGGCTAATGTCTGTGTTTTCATATATGGCATGGCGGCGGGCTTGTGGGATGTTGACAGGGAAATACCTCTGGTCTGAGACCCCCTACAGTTCCTGTCTCTGTGGTGCCTCCGGGTCAGGAGAGGGAAAAGAAACATACGGCCCCTCACAGAATGAATAGACTACTTGTTCAGGAACAATATTACATTTTTTCACCTTAAAGAGTGTTATTTTAAAAAGTCTGATACGCAAGAGTTTCACAAGTCACCCTAAGAGACCCCAAAGCCATTTTATTACCTAAAAAAGTAGGTTGATACTTAATGACTTTTTATGTGTAAATGAATGACTTGATACAACCAGGGGTTACATTTTAAAATCACTTCCTGTTAAAATAATTACCATATTTTGAATTGGATGTTATTTACACTGTGTGTAAATAGAAGTAGATGCTGTTTGAACCAAGTATAGTTTGCCTACTTGTTTACATTGTTTACAGTAGTGCAAATAGTGATAGATAGCCTACTAGGCCTATTGTCTTCTCACTACAGTGTGAAGAGATATATAGCTACGCTAATATCTGATCAAGGTGGGTGGACTCAGTGAGAATAGACTGTGAAGTTTATCATTTAGGTGTCTTGCCACGTGGTACTTGTTAGTTTTCTCATCGCTGGTCTGGAAGGATCGATCACAGTCGTTTGTGATTAGAGAATGAAGCTATGTATAAAATTGGGGCGGATTTTCATTTATGTAGTTATCAGTTATTAATCCTCGAAATGTAAGTAGGCTATTCATATCTCCAATGATACACATGCCGAGGTTTGAATACTGTTCTATAGTTGTTACGCGCCCCCTGCAGGATGATAGAAGAGTTTCCTTCGCTATTCTCTTAGAAAAAGTTATTAGCTGGCAACAGTTGGATCAGAGCAGGCGCGCGCACACTGTAAACCTCTGCAGTGTAGCAATGATGGTTAAAATACTGGCTCAGCTTCTCATTTGCTTTGGGATAACTTTGCACAGCTGTGTCACCGAAAAAGTTAAAGAAAGGAGCGCCCGGCAAAGAGACGCGGAGTTTACTGACAAGGTAGGCTAAGATCACGTTTTCAAGCAAACTCAGATCAAAGATAGGGAAGAGCCATCGAACCAGATGATAAATACTTTAGTGTCCCCTTCTAGCCATTTATAAAATGTGTTTCAGATTGTCAGGCTGAAAGTAAAGAAGAAAGTAGCAACTTAATTTGGATAAAGGAGTAAATTATTGCCATTGTGCCATTGTTTTCTGTAGGCTAATTTGATTTTTATGTTCTCCGTTACTTATGATTAGTTTAATTACGTTTACGTTTGAAATTCTATAAAAGTTTAGCTCATAGGGGAAAGGCAGAATTCAGCCTCCCCCAGAATTCAGCCTCTTAATGGATTAAGAGAATAGGTTCATAATTAAATAGGTTTGGGCAATTAGTAGGCCTGTTTTGCCACACACACACACACACACACACACACGTGAAGCCACACTGTGTGTCCAATGTCCAGTGGTGTGTTAACAATGGTTTGACTTTGTAGTGATGTCCGAATCGCGAATGAACCTTCATATTGATTCGGTATTCATTTAGTTGAATCGATTCGCAATGCGTTTGTAAGAACTCGATTGTAAGAATGTGTATGGGAGCCAAAGGTGGTTGACGTGTTGGAACCATAGAGCTGACGCACGCTATTTAATGTATGCTAATATAAAATTATAGTAAAAAAAATCGGCTCAAAGAAACAGCTTTTTGAAGCTGAAACGAATCGATTCGCCAAAATGATTCAGACTACTCGATGGCCGTACCCTCAAGTGACTCTTTAGAAAAAATGCTGCATGCTGTAGATTTGTTTCGTGAACACATTTTACTCTTAAATATATATATAAATATGTATAACGGTAAATGGACCCACAAGATTGCAGTCTGCATATCACACACAAACATTTCAAGTCTAGATAAAGTCAAATAAAACTTTAACAAACAAAAAAATACACGCCTATATAATAAGATAATAATAGTAACAGTGATAACAATATACTGAATTCTGTCATATGGTGTAATTGATTATATGCTGAACTGAACAGTCCAAAATGTAATAAATAAATAAATTAATTAATTAATTAAATATTGCTAATCAAGATCCACTAATTTCACTCAATTAATTTGATTTAATCTGATTCATTCAGCTGCTCACTGGAACAGAGACTATGGTAAAGTGTGACAGATGCTTAAATTGAAATTCTGTTAATTTCCACAATGGCCAAGTGTAATCAAGATGGCCTTTGTATTTAGTACATTTCTTGGTGAATTTTAAAATGCTTTGGTTGGCTAACTTAAAAACGCAAGTGAGTACTATCTAACTAAACACAAAACTTTCCACATTCTTATCAGCGGATGCAAAAAAACCACAGCACTAAGACTCATTTGGATTTTTTTATGTCCCACTGGTGTTTATACATATGGGTATGATTCCATAAAACCTGTGAGAGATGGGCCTGGTCTGTAAAACTACCGCAAGGCAAAAGAGAACTGTCATTATTGAAAAACCCCAAGAAAGTGGATTAAACTTACTCACTGGATGAAAACTCAAGAAATCTGACAGACTAAAGGCCAGTTCAAACCAAGGACGATAACTAACAATAAAGATATTGTTTTAAAAATAAATAATTCTAAATTAAAAAAGAATAGCAGAATTCACATCTATAATGATAACGGCACAGAGGAACGATATTGCTGGAAACACTTTCAGAACAATATTTTTTCCAGCTGATGAATGATACAAATATTGACAGCCAATCAGAATCCACCCGACTCCACCCTAACTACATAACATAATAAACAGAATTTATTGTCGTTCTTGGTGTGAATGCGCCTTAATTCAGATATTTTATTTTTATTATTATTTCAACAAGCAGCAATATATGTTTACAGTGTAAAAAAAAAAAAAACCCTCAAAATTTCCCCAGAATTCTGTCTGCCTGTAAATATTCATGTCTTGTGTAAGAGCTTAAATAAATTTAACAGACTGTGACTGTGGTCAGGGGATTTAACACAAGTTCTTCATCCAATTTTATGTTTTCATTGTTTTTGCCATTTCGGCACATCACGGTGCTCTCCCACCCACAGCAGACTGTGCATCATGGTGAATCAGTGGCATTCTCATTAACAAGGCAAACGCCACTGAAAAATACTGAAATAGTTCCATGCCTCTTTTCTTCATGTTTTTGTCATTAGTACCAGACATGCATGCAGGGTGTACCTGGAGTGCAAGGCAGAGATGGGAACCCGGGGATAAATGGCATTCCAGGAACACCAGGAATCCCTGGGAGAGATGGACTTAAAGGCGAGAAAGGAGAGTGTGTGACAGAAAGATTTGATGATCCCTGGAAACCCAACTTCAAACAGTGTGCTTGGAATTCTTTAAACTACGGCATTGATCTGGGCAAGATAGCTGTAAGTGTTATGTTCTTAATGGAAGAGCTATTCAACTCACTTAAATTCTCTGAATGTACTTTGCTAATAAGTGCTCAGTTTTGCTGCCAGGTTGTTTTGAACCAGTCACCCGAGTCATAAATGTTATGTTACTAATGACTCTGGAGCCTCAGGAAATGACATCATCACAACACTGATTGGCACCGCAATAACATAAACGGAAAACCTTCGCTAGTGAAAAAGCTATAAGGTGATAACAGGGCCATGCCAGACAAACTTTAAGCTTACGACTGTCGCATTTCGATGGTAAAAGGTAAATAATGAATGTATGAGGACATCAACAAAAAACAAATGACCACCAATATGTTTGAAAAAGCACAAGGTTTTCTAGAGCTAATCAGCATAAATAATTATTAGTAACAGTAAGGTTCCATTTGTTTACATTAGTTAACTATAATACATTGGTTAACATGAACTAATACTTGTAAAGCTTTTAATAATCTACGGAGCCCCACACATGACTTGCAGGAAAAAATAGTAGGCTAAATCGTGCGCACAATATACTAATTCGTTCCCTCAGTTTATAGATTGTGCGCACGATTTACTAATTCGTTCCCGCGATTTTCTAAATCGTAAGCTAAAAGGTAACGAAGTAGTAAATCGTCCTCACGATTTAGCAAATCGAGGTAACGAAATTGTAAATTGTGCGCATGATTTATAAATCAAGGGAACAAATTAGTAAATCTTACACACTATTTTTTTTTTTTTTGCACGTCATGTGCGGGGCTCCGTATTAATCTTAGTTAAAGCTGCAGTCCGTAAGTTTTGTCTCTTTGTCACAATCTCTGTTTGAAACCTGCAATTGCAGTTATTTGCGGAATTATCCGCTTTACGTGGATTGTGAAACGGCACGGCTCCACAGCACGGATTAATCTAATGTTTTGGAGTTCAGGAGTTTGTGTGGCTGTCATTCATTTAGTGTGGATACTGTACTTCAGAATCACAGATTCTATGACTTAGAAGTATGACCAAAATAAGAAATTTCACCAGAAAATGTCAACTGAACAAGTAAGTAGCATGTCTGGCACTTTTGTTCTGACCAACTGAGAAAAAAAGCATTACAATAAATCACGCTACCAACGGTGATTGAATCTAATGATCACTTAGCTCATATCACATCAAACCGAGCAAATTATTATTATTGTTATACTTTGTTCTTAAATTGTTAATGTTAACAACATCAGCATTGTGTGACTATGTGTATTTAGGCCCCTATTTTAACAATCTGAACGCATGGTCGTTTTCATGGTCGAACACACCTCGTTTTCAGACCAGCATGCCCATGGGCGAACAGATGGCCACAACTGCATTTGCTATTTAAACTATGTGACGCTGGACGTGAAAATGAAAACTACGTCGGCTGAAACTAGCAAAAAACACTTGCCTGGCATCGCATTGTGCCATGTGTATGATAGCATTACCTGTAACTTAGATTTCAATTGATTTAAAAATCACAAGTGGGATATTACTGATGTATTTTATGTGGTGGACTAAAATAGCTTGAGCTTTGGTTAAACACAGACCTTCTTTCAGGCGTTTAACCAAAAATCCATTAAAAAAACCCATTGACTTCAGGGTGCTGGAACCGTAAGTGGTAAAATGCCATTCGTTTCCGGGATTTAGCCTACAAAAATACACCATCCCTGCAGCACTTTATTGTTGCCAAATCGAAATAGTCTATAACACACTA
Source organism: Rhinogobio ventralis (assembly GCA_039654625.1). Taxonomy (NCBI): domain Eukaryota; kingdom Metazoa; phylum Chordata; class Actinopteri; order Cypriniformes; family Gobionidae; genus Rhinogobio; species Rhinogobio ventralis. Next base: position 20,561,362 of record CM077209.1, on the reverse strand, counting down.
TAGTATAGACATATATAGGTTGCTTCCAGTTAAAAATTATTATTCAGACATTCATTCATTTGGTGATTTAACAGTGGAACATGTCTTGATTTCTCTGTCACAGGAGTGCACATTCACCAAGCATCGTCCAGACAGTGCTCTGCGTGTGCTGTTTAGCGGTTCACTCAGGCTTAAGTGTAAGATGGCCTGCTGTCAGCGCTGGTACTTCACCTTTAATGGGGCAGAATGCACTGGACCGTTACCCATAGAATCCATCATTTACCTGGACCAGGGCAGCCCTGAACTCAACTCCACCATAAACATACACAGGACGTCTACAGGTACCATTTACAAACTATATATCCTTTGTGTTTTATCTGATCTGTAAAATAAGATTATTGTATTATTTTGTTTGTCAGTACATTTACAAAATTGCAAAGATGATACAAATTGTACATAGAATATAAACAGTTTAAAAATAAAATAAACACTGTGTAGACACAATAGAAATATTGTGAAATGTTGCCAATAAAATGATTAATAACATATTTCAAACTCATTCACTTTTATCTTATGATTAACTACTTAAATATACATACATTAATTCATTACCATATATTCTAAAATAAAACCGCTTGATGTTATAAAAAATATTTTTAACCATAATGCTTGTTTATGGCTGCATGTGTGAATCACACAGAAATGCAGATACATTTCACATATATTTATGGCTTTGTGGTTTCTAAAATATGGTACATAGCAAACATAAAATTGACGCCACCAAAATATATATTCCATTAAAATATACACTCCACATATATTGTGTATTTACAAAAAGGTGTTGAAAACTTCTAGCCTGACGTCGTCATACTCAAATCTAGTCAGAATATGAGTCTGATACTGCTCCATTGGGCTGTGATTATGGGGCGTGTTTCAACCGAACCATGAAAGAAAATGCCTCTGCACTCAATTGGATAGACCTACAACCAATCAGAGCAATGGAGTAAATGACATATGTTGAGCGACGCATATTAGTAGTGGGAAGTTCGGATCATTTTACGGATCTTTGAATCTCGTTCAGCAAAATTAACAAATCGTTCAGCAAAATCATTTCAGCAGAATATTATTAAAATGTCACATGTTAAATTCCCCAACACATCTAGTACTTATGCAAACGTTGATCACATTTGGAATAAAAAAATTAATTATGCAGCCAAGGCCAAACGTTAAGAAAGAAATGATTCATTAATTGCTTAGCTGGGTCTTCAGGCTATGCAGTCTGTTAGTTCATCTCACCTCCGAATCTGTAACGAGGAGGTCCACTGGAGGCAAGTTTGCTGAACCCAAGTGCAGTTTTATTAAACAAAAATCCAAAACATAAAACAAAGACTTGGCTTGACTTGACTTGACTTGACTTGACTTGACTTGACTTGACTTGACTTGACTTGACTTGATTAAACAAAGATAATGGCATGGCATGGCATAAACAAAGCCTCACTAACAGTGGGTTACATATATTCAATATCAGACAAAGACACACGGCAAACATTAAGGCTTAAATACACATGGACTAATGACCGGACAAGGGACACCTGTGAACAATGATGAGACAATGAAATGACACGACACATGAGGGCATGGGAATCACATGACAAAACCAGGAAGTGCATGGCAGGGAACATGAAACTCAAAAACATGAACATGAAACAACCCAAAACACACTGTTACAGTATCCGAGTCGTTCTTTCTTTTGTCAGTTCACATTTAATCACGTCTGTTCTTCGGGTTCGAGTCGTTAGTTCCGTCATCAGTGTCTGATCCGGGCTGTGACAGTCCCTTATGCAATGCATGCAGTCCCGAAAACAGAATTGATTAGTTCACCTCTCAAGTCTTCAAGTCATTCGTTCACCAACTCACAGCCCCATAGACTGAATGCAAGATCCTGTACAGAACCGAGGGCATGTAGCACATGCACGGTCAACACAAAATGAACGAATCGCTCTCTGAGACAACTCGTTGTTCCCGAATCATATTAAAGATTAGTTCAAAAAGACACATCACTAACGCATAGTTGTCAACAGAACTCAACTCAACTGCACGCACGCTGGAAGAAGATGAGTGTAATCGATCTTTGCCGGTGTTGTAAAAATAATTTAAGGATACACGGAGTACCTACCAACACGATCATCATTTTTGAGAGAGATGGTAAAGGTGAATGCATATACGAACAAGTTCTCCGTTTAGGATTAGAACAAATTCAACCCAAGCGCTCTTTGATGACGTGGCTGATTACGTTACTGTTGATCATCTGTCAATCATCGTATAAAGCCCGCCCTGACAATTTGATTGGTCCGAACAGCTCCTGTTCGGGCATAGTTACTCCACAACGGATCAAGTCCAGACCGAACTTCCCGACCTCAAATGTTGTGGGCAGGGCTAAGTTCGGCTGGCCTCCAGGCTAGAAAACTTCAGATTTTAACCAGATTGTTCATTAATCACATGACTTACACTTTCTCGTGATCAGAACTGATTAAAAATATTATTCTGTTTGAAATACCATTCTTCCATAGCCATAATCGACTGTTGTACACAAGATTCAAGCAGAAACCCCAATGCAGATATCTTTGTCACATGGATTCCTTTGAGTATTCTTTTGTGTGGTTGAATGCAGTTTGGCAGTTTGTGTAACCATCTATGCTACAATTACAGAGAGACCAGAGGAATTTGAAAGCTCTGTGTGGTTTCTCACCAGCTCACATCTCAGCATTCACACTACACTAACTCATCATTGCTCATCTTATCTACAGTATATTGTACAGGGATTTGAGATACAATTTGAATTCATTTAGCAAAACAATACTGACTGCACAGTGCACAAATAATAATAATAATAAACTAAACCAATTCCAGTGAAATATGTGCCCTAACTGACATCACAAATAACAAATAAATAAACAATTGTGATAAAAACAAAACTTGTAACTTGTTAAAATACTTTCTTTAATCCCAATTAAAAATAGATTCAAAACTGTTTGGATGGATATATACTGACACTGACAAACAATTTTTCATTATTTCATTAATATTCATTATTTATTAATAACTGACAGCACTAATTAAAACAATTGTGACTTGTTAAAAATATCAGTTGCATTTTACAGTATGTGCACTACACTTTACTTAGTGTACTTACCAAGAAAGTACTGAGTAATATAAGGTAACTACATGAGTTAAGATTAGGTTTAGGGGTAGGTTCAGGGTTAATACCTAGTTATTACCCAGTTATTGTAATTACTACAATAAGTATATAATTTGTACATGCGAAACAGGGCTGTAAAATAAAGTGCTACCAAAATATCTATACTTAAGTAGGTACAAATAAGTTTTTTCGTGCTATGACTATTTACAATATATACAATATTGATGAGCGCTACTGCTTGTGTTTTTTTCTGTCAGTTGAGGGGCTCTGTGAGGGGATCCAGGCTGGTCTGGTGGATGTTGGGATATGGGTGGGCACTTGTGCCGACTACCCTCGTGGTGATGCATCTACAGGATGGAACTCTGTATCCAGGGTGATCATCGAAGAGCTTCCAAAATGAGCATTCCATCTAACTGATCACTGTCGTCGTCACCATGGCAATAGAAGACAGCGACATCATGTTCCTTTCACAGAAAGGACCTTCCTCGTAGAAATGGGACAAATTAAAGCTAATAGTGTTGCTTTGATTCTGTGCAACTCTCATGTTGTATAAGATTATGATTCTCCGGCTCAGTATTGTGACAGTTAATTCAGTATGCTAAATTTAGATAGTACAGACAATTATAGATAAATAAGTATCATGTTAGTACTATATGGTTCTTTGGACAATACCATGATAAAAAATTTTATGATGAAAAAGTACCTTGTGCTGATGGTAAATGAATATGGTAATGAAACAGTACCATGTTGTTAACCTAAGATGTCATCACTGTACCATGTTATTGTCATCATATTGTTCTTTTTTTACGTAGAGAGTCCAACAAAGATGATCCTTGCTTTGCTAATATTTATTTAGTGGCTCTTCTTTGTGCCTGGATGACTAGAACTCCACATATTTTTGTATCCATTGTTTTGTATCCAATCAGGTTAGAGTCTTGTTTCACATCACAATTAAAAAAAATTAAATGTGGAAACTAATCTCAATTTATTTACTGTAATATATTACTGTTTAAAAGGTTTTTTTTTTAAAGAAATTTACTTTTATTCAGCAAGCATGCTGAATATGAAAAATCTAATTTTACTGAAAAATGTTATATGGTTTCCACAAAACTATTTTTAATATTGATAACAATAAGCTATACCAAATCAGAATATTAGAAAGATTTGTGAAGGATCGTGTGATATTAAAGATTGGAGTAATGACTGCTGAAAATTCAGCTTTGCCATCACAGGGATAAATTACATTTTAAGATATTTAATATTTTTTATTATAATAATATTTCACAACATTACTGCCACTGGACTCTAGAGCAGTGGAGACGTGTTCTCTGGACTGACAAATCACGCTTCTCTGTCTGGCAATCCAATGGACAACTCTGGGTTTGCCGGTTGCCAAAAGAACGGTACTTGCCTGACTGCATTGTGCCAAGTGTAAAGTTTGGTGGAGGGGGGATTATGGTGTGGGGTTGTTTTTCAGGGGTTGGGCTTGGCCCCTTAGTTCCAGTGAAAGGAACTCTAAATGCTTCAGCATACAAAGACATTTTGGACAATTTCATGCTCCCAACTTTGTGGGAACAGTTTGGGGATGGCCCCTTCTTGTTCTAACATGACTGCGCACCAGTGCACAAAGCAAGGTCCATGGATGAGCGAGTTTGCTGTGGAGGAACTCGACTGGCCTGTCCTGACCTCAACCCGATAGAACACCTTTGGGATGAATTAGAGTGGAGACTGCGAGCCAGGCTTTTTTCTTTCAACATCAGTGCCTGACCTTACAAATGCGCTTCTAGAAGAATGGTCAAAAATTCCCAAAACTTTTGGCAATATATATATATACACTCACCTAAAGGATTATTAGGAACACCTGTTCAATTTCTCATTAATGCAATTATCTAATCAACCAATCACATGGCAGTTGCTTCAATGCATTTAGGGGTGTGGTCCTTGTCAAGACAATCTCCTGAACTCCAAACTGAATGTCAGAATGGGAAAGAAAGGTGATTTAAGCAATTTTGAGAGCGTGGCATGGTTGTTGGTGCCAGACGGGCCGGTCTGAGTATTTCACAATCTGCTCAGTTACTGGGATTTTCACGCACAACCATTTCTAGAGTTTACAAAGAATGGTGTGAAAAGGGAAAAACATCCAGTATGCGGCAGTCCTGTGGGCGAAAATGCCTTGTTGATGCTAGAGGTCAGAGGAGAAGGGGCCGACTGATTCAAGCTGATAGAAGAGCAACTTTGACTAAAATAACCAGTCGTTACAACCGAGGTATGCAGCAAAGCATTTGTGAAGCCACAACACGCACAACCTTGAGGCGGATGGGCTACAACAGCAGAAGACCCCACCGGGTACCACTCATCTCCACTACAAATAGGAAAAAGAGGCTACAATTTGCACGAGCTCACCAAAATTGGACAGTTGAAGACTGGAAAAATGCTGCCTGGTCTGATGAGTCTCGATTTCTGTTGAGACATTCAGATGGTAGAGTCAGAATTTGGCGTAAACAGAATGAGAACATGGATCCATCATGCCTTGTTACCACTGTGCAGGCTGGTGGTGGTGGTGTAATGGTGTGGGGGATGTTTTCTTGGCACACTTTAGGCCCCTTAGTGCCAATTGGGCATCGTTTAAATGCCACGGCCTACCTGAGCATTGTTTCTGACCATGTCCATCCCTTTATGACCACCATGTACCCATCCTCTGATGGCTACTTCCAGCAGGATAATGCACCATGTCACAAAGCTCAAATCATTTCAAATTGGTTTCTTGAACATGACAATGAGTTCACTGTACTAAAATGGCCCCCACAGTCACCAGATCTCAACCCAATAGAGCATCTTTGGGATGTGGTGGAACGGGAGCTTCATGCCCTGGATGTGCATCCCACAAATCTCCATCAACTGCAAGATGCTATCCTATCAATATGGGCCAACATTTCTAAAGAATGCTTTCAGCACCTTGTTGAATCAATGCCACGTAGAATTAAGGCAGTTCTGAAGGCGAAAGGGGGTCAAACACAGTATTAGTATGGTGTTCCTAATAATCCTTTAGGTGAGTGTATATATCAGGCATAACATTATAACCACCTTCCTAAAATTTTGTCCGCCCCCTTTTGCTGCCAAAACAGCCCTGACCCGTCGAGGCATGGACTCCACTAGACCACTGAAGGTGTGCTGTGGTATCTGGCACCAAGATGTTAGCAGCAGATCCTTTAAGTCCTGTAAGTTGCAAGGTGGGGCCTCCATGGATCTGACTTGTTTGTTCAGCACATCCCACAGATGCTCGATTGGATTGAGATCCAAATCGTTGTGCTCCTCAAACCATTCCTGAACCATTTTTGCTTTGTGGCAGGGCGCATTATCCTGCTGAAAGAGGCCACAGCCACCAGGGAATACCGTTTCCATGAAAGGGTGTACATGGTCTGCAACAATGCTTAGGTAGGTGGTAAAAGTAACATCCACATGGATGGCAGGACCCAAAGTTTCCCAGCAGAACATTGCCCAAAGCATCACAATGCCTCCGCCGACTTGCCTTCTTCCCATAGTGCATCCTGGTGCCATGTGTTCCCCAGGTAAGCGACGCACACGCACCCGGCCATCTACGTGATGTAAAAGAAAATGTGATTCATCAGACCAGGCAACCTTCTTCCATTGCTCCGTGGTCCAGTTCTGATGCTCACGTGCTCACTGTTGCCGCTTTTGACGGTGGACATGGGCACCCTGACTGGTCTGCCGCTATGCAGCCCCATACGCAACAAACTGCGATGCACTGTGTATTCTGACACCTTTCTATCAGAACCAGCATTAACTTCTTGAGCAATTTGAGCTACAGTAGCTCGTCTGTTTGATAGGACCACACGGGCCAGCCTTCGCTCCCCACGTGCATCAATGAGCCATGGCCACCCATGACCCTGTCGCCGGTTCACCACTGTTCCTTCCTTGGACCACTTTTGATAGATACTGACCACTGCAGACCGGGAACACCCCACAAGAGCTGCAGTTTTGGAGATCCAGTCATCTAGCCATCACAATTTGGCCCTTGTCAAACTCGCTCAAATCCTTACGCTTGACCATTTTTCCTGCTTCTAACACACCAACTTTGAGGACAAAATGTGCACTTGCTGCCTAATATATCCCACCCACAAACAGGTGCTGTGATGAAGAGATAATCAGTATTATTCATTTCACCTGTTAGTGGTCATAATGTTATGCCTGATCGGTGTGTATAGTATATATGTATGTATATATATATATATATATATATAATTTTAAGTATATATCATTGTATATATTTTAGCTATAAAACCATTGTCTGCATCATATTAATAAGAAATATGATTAATTTTCATTAAAATAATATTATATATTATAATATTACTACATATAATATTACAATTTTTTCTTGTGATTTTGGGGTTAAAACTTGACAGACATTGATTATACACATTGTTCCACATTTACATATATGTGGCCATTTTTAGTACCCTTTTTAGTAGTTTGGGAAAAAAAAAACACTATGCATATTAAAAGGACTGCTGTTAATAAAATGAATTCAGACCAACTGCTTGTTAATTAGCTTTCAAAAGCTAATGAAAAAAGCAAAAAGCACCACATAAAAAGGGGTGTAGATGGAAAATGCAGTGAACTGCACTGTGTGTAGCATGACTAAGGCTTGGAATGTCTGGTGTGGTATTGAAGTAGTTTTGCAGCTGTTGTGCTTAAATTTTGAGATAAATCATATAGTACAGGTTAAGATAAACTGACCCACAACATTACACTGACTACACTTAGGTTGCTTAGAAATGTGTGACTATCATTGCATTAAAGATGGCACACACAAAAAACACCAAATGATTGAAAAAAAGACAAACAAAAAAAAGTGTATTTCTGAGAATTCTCTTGTGAAAAGAAGTACATTTTAGCATACTTTTAAAAAGAGTACTTATTAAGGAAGTAATATACTTTAATATATTTGTGCAAACTAGATGTAAAGTTTTAGACACTTAATTGCACGTTAATTGCAATGTATGATAGTTACATTTATATTAAATTAGCAATTAGCAATTAGCTGAACTTTAGAGGGATCTTTTGGACATACCTGTATAGAACTTAGGAGTAGCTTTTATGGTAAACAAAAAAAACTTGTATTTCATGTATTTAAAAAAACTGTAATTGCAGTTTTGTAATGATGAAGTTGCAATTTAGTGCATTTATATATAAATATATTAACTTTAAATGTAATATTAAATAATGTGTCACATGACATCACACAGACACATGACATCACAGTCACATGACATCACACAGACGCGACATCACAGACACATGACATCACAGACACAGATACATGACATCACAGACACATGACATCACAGACACACAGATACATGACATCACAGTCACATGACATCACACAGACACATGACATCACACATTTACACATGCTTTCGTATGTTAGTCAACACATCAAAATAACTTTTCCACTGTCGGGAACCGTTTGCGTAATTGCATAACCTTTCCATTCCGTGCCGATCTGGGCCAGTCGGTACGGTTACAGTTTCATTTTCCACTGTGGGGCTGATAACGGCCGCTCTTTAGAATGTAATTCAAACGCGCCAGTCGTTGCCTTGGTAACGCACGTTTGTTTAAACACAGTATGTAAATAGCGACCGCGTTATGGAGGGCGATCAGGTATTTATTTTAATTTTATTATTAATCTGCATTTACGTTGCTCAAATGTCGTGCTTAGCCAGCTACAGAGAAACTGGTAGCCAGGCAACAGACAAGATAACTGTTAGAGAACCGTGCCGAGAACGGTTTGTAATCGTGCCGTGCCATACCAGGCTCAAGTGGAAACAAAACAAAAACCGTTCGGCCCGACGTTGTAATGATTTAAAATGTATTTTAAATTAAACCCATTAATTTGACATTATTACAAAGTGCACATTTTTAAAAGTGTAGTCGTAAACATGTACTTTCTTTAAAGGCCCACTTAAGTGCCTTGAAACGCGCAGCTTTATTAAATGTGTTGATGTAATTTCCCTTGAAATGGCTCCAGCTGTTAGCAGCTCCTCCCCTTTTTTTGAAACCGCCAATAGCGTTTCGTTAATACCACAGTTTGCCTTTCTGTTTGGTAATGCCACAGGTTCCTCCTAATCTCTAACCGTTTATCATCATAATCTCCTCCATATCGCTTTGAAATACAGCATTCTGTGCAGAATTCAATGGGTCCGATAAGTTTTGTTGTCTGCGCCAACTCGCGCATATGGTCCGCGCTGCTCTCTTGTCTCTAGTCTAACTTTAGACCAGAGCCGTTGGTGTGTGTGCTGCAGCGGTGCGTGTGAAACTAACGTGAAACCAGACTGCATTCGCCTCAACTGAAAGCATTACATGTCTGAATCGTTTCCTATCGCATGTATAGTGCGCTATGTGCCATTCACCATGTAGAAATGAGTAAATGTGTAAACAGCTGACCGATTTCAGACAGCTTCAGCATCTATTTATAGTGTAGGGGGCGGGACGCTTCAGATTCTAGAGAGCATTTGATTGGAAGATGAAGTCTGCGATGATGTCATCAAAATCTGTGATTCATTTTAATGGGAGTGAGAGACTGTAAGTTTTGAATGCTTATATCTCCTAAATGCGCATTTGGTCATTGTTTTGGAACACACCAGCTTGTTCCTAACCTTAAGGCTAACACAGTCATACTAAAAGCTAAAAAACTTCAATATTGATTTCAGGGGGCCTTTTAGTACACCACAAGTGCACATTCAATACAACTAACAACTTATTTACAAGGATTGCACCAGCAGTATTTGAGAGTAAATTGCTATTGGTTTTTGCATCTAATGCTATGATATTAAGACATTTTAAAAATTCAAAAGCCCAAACAGTTTAAAGGGTCACTGTTGGTTCTTATTAAAAATATAGTTTGTACAATAGCTCAGGGCCCTTTGTCTGTTACATATACGTATTTCTTTATTAGATGTGTAAAAATGGCTTGTACATACATCAGCTCATCTTTGTGCGTCACTGACAATAGCACATTTATATATACATACACAATAGCCCCTCAGTTGCTACTTAACGCAGTTATTTCTTTCACATTTCTTCTTTCATTCCAGTTAAAGTGTTCCTCTCTTCCAGTAGATGTCATCTACATACACACATCTGGTTAAAATCTGCTTCTGTCCTCCAGTAAAGTATCGGTTTCTCCTAGGCCTGTGTGCCATTATCCTGTAGCGTTACATCATTTCCTGAGCATGCCCAGTGAGTTTCACCCCCAGGCACTACAGCCAGCGGAGATCTGCTTAGTGGGTGAAGGTAAACGGGTTCATTCTCTCGCATAACTCAGCAAATACAGCAGCTGTTTAGTGAAAATTTCGTAAAAAAAGACAAACATCTTCTTAAGTTTTGTGTTTGGTGAACACTGTGTTTGGTTGCATTGTCACAGGATGGCTTGAATCCACTTTTCCAAGACCCGTTCTCGTCATTGACTACTTGAAATCAATTCAAATCTTGAAATTACACTTTTTCTTTGTTGAATATTTATACATCTGTGAGACAAATATGAATTCTCTTTCTTAATAAACTCAACAATACAACAACTTTTAAATCTCATATATATGCACCTCTATTTTCTTCTTTTCATTCAGTGCACACGCTAAATTCTAGTTTTGTCTGCATGTCGAGTTCAGAGTTAAACAGGAAATGTTTCATATTCCTGCTCGTCTCTAACACACATACATAGTCCTGGGATATTGTGTTGTATTGGTCCCGCATGTGACTCCTGAAGGTTTAGTGATACTCGCCCAAAAGTAAGCGTGACACATTTTCGAACACCAAGAAGGTGATGCAGCACGCTGGAATGACTCGCACCAAGTTGGGGATCATCCCTTTGTAAAAGCCCTCGATCCCCTCGTTGCTAGAGAGAGCCAAACACAAACATGTTAAGATGAGTTACAATATTCCTGGTAGTTCTATAATACAGTACTGTGCAAAAGTCTTAGGCTCGCTAGTATTTTTACACACAAAAAGTGGGTTTAAGCCAGTTATTTATATCTTTTGCTGTAGTGTGTCAGTAGGAAATATCAGTTTACATTTATAAATTAATTGCCATTAATTTTAATAATCCAGTGAGATTTTTGTATGCATAAAGAGTCTGACAATAGTCTCTATGCTCCACATGGAGATCTGATCTCATCTTCATTGAGTCTGTCTGTGATTACATGAAGAAACATAAAAAACTGAGATGGACTAAATCCAGAAGGACTGTGGCAACGTCTCCAAGACACTTGAAGAAACCTTCCTGCAAAACTACATGAATAGGTGTAGGAATAGATGCAGGTGACAAAAGCCGTTGTAAACGCAAAGGGTGGTCACCCCAAATATCGATTTGATTTAGTTAATAGAAGTTAATTCATAAATAAAAGCTATTTATGTTATTATTTTTGACAGCATTCTCACAAGTGCCTAAACTTTTCACAGTACTGTAGTTTTGCAGGTAGGTTTCTTCAAGTGTCTGGGAGACGTTGCCTTAGTTTTTCTGGATTTAGTCTGTCTCAGTTTTTTCTGCTTCTTCATGTAATCACAGACAGACTCGATGATGGTGAGATCAGACCGGCTGCTATCAGACTTCTTGTGCATAAACTGGATTCACTGGATTAATACAATTAATTGCAAAATGAATGTTTGGACATGTAAACTGATATTTCCTACTGACACGCTACAGTAAAAGATATAAATAACTGGCTTAAAAACATTTTTCGTGTGAAAATACCAACGTGCCTAAGACTTTTGCACAGTACTGTATGTCCTCTCAATCCATATGAAGATCGGCTAAAAAAGGAGCTAACTAAAATAAAGCTATTTAAAAGGGCAATATCTTTAAACAATTAAGTATAATTATGATTAAAAGGGTGTTGTTAAAGTCAAAAACTGTCAGGGTGATACAACTGTCATGATATCATAAAAAAGTAGTTACGTTGCAAAATCACGTACTTCTATTAATTTAAAATGACCAATTAATATTATTAAAAATAATATAAAAAATTAATTATATGCCAAATCAAAGTCATGGAGATTTGCAATTTCCTTAAAACAGGAAATTACATCATAGAGAGGGCCCTTGCAGACCCCCATGACTGTGTCATGGTCAAAAAGCCTCTTAAAATATCTAATAGTTTGACCTTTTTATGACAATACAAGGTTAGTTCAGGTTGTAAAATGTCATGTGGTGTGGCTACCCAAAACATAATGACGTTTTACCTTAAAATGTATTTTATAACTTTTTCAGAAAATAATGATTAAGATAACATGCATTTAATATTAGTTTTATTTGATGGCTACCCCACATGACATTTTTGGGTCAATAAATATTATTTTTTTAAATGATATGAAACCAACATGAACATAAAGAATACATATAAGAATACATATACTCCTATAAATCACTGACCCCATCATAAATATTCATTATAAATAAACTAAATATTAATCGAGCACAAAGAAAAAGAATGAGACATTCCATTCAAAAGGGTTTTTCTTTCAAGAAATCAATACTTTTTTTCAGCAAGGACGCATTTAATTCGTCAAAAGTGACAGTTAAGACATTTATAATGTTAAAAAATTATATTTAAAATAAATGCTGTTCTTTTGAACGTTCTATACATCTATGATTTTTTTTAAAAATTGTAATAATATTTCACAGTATTATTATGTATTAGTATTTTTTATCAAATAAATGCAGCCTTGGTTTGCATAAGATACATCTTTCAAAAACATAAAAAAATCTTACTGAACCCAAACTTTGAATGGTATTGTATATTTACATTAAAAACTAATTTATTTAATTATGGAGGGTCAAAAACATGTCAACATGTCAAAGCTATTTCAGTCATATGAAGCTTTTCTGACAAAACAGGGCAGTACTTCGCCAAAATAAGCTGCAAATACCAGAGGTATTGAAAAATTTTAATTTGACCAGAATTTTGAGATAAAAGTCATGCTGTGCTGTCCCTCCTCCTATTTTATTTTCCTAATGTATCCTAAAAATGTAAGGCTGGTTTTATTTCCTCATCAGCAGGGATTCAAATGAATTGTGAATGATTTTTAGATTTTAGACAATTTTAGACCATTTCTTTCTACTTTACGTTACATGCTTTGTTTTGTTTTCTGAGATGAGGTAGGGCATATTGGTAAAGGCAATCTCTAAATCCTCTGTGATGGAGTTTATGTGCCATGTAATTTCATACCTCCACGTTCTCCTGATGACATCCACGATTCCACTGTAGTTGTTGTGCTGGTCCTGCAGGCGAGCACGCACCACCTGATATGGGTAGGTCACTGCTACAGCAAATATTTTGGAAATGGCTGCCATGGTGATGTATTCCAGTGGAGACTGAAGCAGAGACAGGCAGGAAGGAGAGACTGACTCACATCCATGAAACAAAGATCATTACTGGTTCCAGTACACATAAACCTCTCTTTTTAAAGGTTACAATATAGTCAAATACCCCATAATCATGCAGGTCATACTCTGTGTGTGGTGCCTTTTCACCTCATGAAATGGATGCACTTATAGTTCAAAACACTGGTTGAGCTCAAGAGTTTGGGATTTTATTAGCTATTACCATTCTAAAAAGATTTCCAGAATGTTGAATGTTTGACTTAAAAACTGAAAAAGTCATGGAAATGTACATATATAGTGTATAGTTGTTGTTCAACTTAAAAATATTTAACATCAGCTATAAACTGCTTTAGCAATATTTATAAAAATGTATTTATAATATGTATTTATTTCCAGTTATCATGAAGGACTGGACCATTTCAATTTATTGGTCAAAAATGTTGTGTGTAAGGTACAATTTACAGTCATTTGACCCTTTCCTGTTCAAAATGGCCAGTACTTGGCAAGAATAAGCTAGAAAGTCTACCACAGGTATAGAAAAACTTCATAATTTTCATTTGAGCACAGATTTGAGATATGAAAGTCATGCAGTGCTGTTCCTCCTCCTAGTGTATCCTGAAAATGTAAGGCTGGTTTTATTTCCTCACCAGCAGGGATTCAGACGGCATCTTCTTATATTTGTTCTGCTCTCTTTTTAGCCTTTCATAGGTCATGAACTGCAATGCAGCATGGGAAGTCCCCACCAGCCCAGGCACAAAACCCTGCAGTGGCAGAACAACAAAATGAGGCTCGCAAACATACAAAGCCACAATCACACAGTTACCTCATAGTCTAAGAGGAACTAAACTAGTATTAAACTAGAGTGAAGTTTACTACAATATGTAATAATGTTAGGACAATTTGGTGTGTCTCACAAACAGTTTAGCATACACTGTATTTAGGGCTAACTTGAACCACAGAGCTGTATCAATCCTTCAAATATAGTTCAATCACACCCTCTTGTGGCCCTACAGAGAACTACAATGTTAGAGAATAAAAGAATGGATCGCTCCACTATTTAAAGTCAACATGAAACTCATTTAAGTCCATTATGTGACTTGAATAGGGGACAAAGTTATTAAACTCAAACATTAAAAAAGATAAACTTAAAATACACTTATTTTGATGTGTTGACTAACATGCTAAGGCAAATGTAAAGTCTTGATTATAATTTTAACTGCAGTGTGTAATTCAATGTTTAAAGTTAACATTTCAAATGTACTAAATTGCAACTTCATCATCACAAAAGTATTATTAAAAATTTATTTGAATACATGCGATACAAGTTTCATTACAAATGATGCTAAAGTATCTTTTAGTTTAAAGGTGCACTGTGTAAACTTTAGCGGCATCTAGTGGTGAGGTTGCAAATTGCAACCGCTCACCCCACCCTTTCGAAGCACATAGAGAAGCTACGGTGGCTGACACAGGACAAAGATGTCATCATCTGAGAGCGCAGAGAGTAGCTAGCGCTCTATAGAGCAGTTTGTCCGTTTAGGGCTACTGTAGAAACATGGCGGCGCAAAATGGTGACTTCACTGGAAGGGGACCAGCGGTGTATGTGGATAGAAATGGCTCATTCTAAGGTAATAAAAACATAACGGTTCATTATGTAAGGTCTTTATACACCACTGAAAACATAGTTATGTATTTTATATTGCACTTCTGTCAATAGTTCCTCATAAATATTACACACTGCACCTTTAAATGCTTGTCAGTACATTTGGCAGTACACTTTAACCATCCCTTCTTTTTTGCTACTTTTACTGAGTATCAAAGATATTAGCAACTACTTGACTATATTTTTTAATAAGTAGGCTAATATGTACTTTACTGTACTTTACAGTGCAAGTAGGCTTTGACCATTTTATTTTACTTAACATTATTTTATTTATCCGTTATATTGAAGAGACCGTTTTGAAGGATATTGGTTTACTTATTCCCTTTTTGAGCACTTGAGCTTAACTCAGAATTGAGTGTTTAAGAGGCTGTGTTAACCTTGATTTATTGCAATTTTGAGGTGTTTAGTTTTATTTAGATTTTTAGAAAATAAACGTGATTGCTCTCCTCACATATAAACTGTTTCTTGTTTTGCACTGGCACGTCTCTTAGGTGTCGAGGACTAGTGCATCTTTGAACCTACACTCAGTACGAGTAAAATACTTTAAAATCAGATACTCTTAAGGCCAGGTTTCACAGACAGGGCTCAGACTAAGCCAGGATTAGGCCGTAGTTCAATTAAGACATGCAAGTAGCTTTTATAAACGTGCCTTAAAAAAAAACATTACTGGTGTGCATCTTGAGACAAAACAATGGCACTGACATTTTAAGATATGTCAGTGCAAGTCGCTTACAGTTAAAACAGCTCAAACATGCATTTTGGTCCGGGACTAGCTTAAGCCTTGTCTGTGAAACTGGGGGTCAGACAGGGCATTTACTCAAGTCGTATTGTATCTTCTAATAGAGTTGTTTTCACTGTAAGGTATTTGTACTTTTACTCTAGTATGGTTTTTAAGTAAAATTTTGATTTCATGTTGACTTTAATCTTGAGATTAGCACACATGAAAGCTCTATTACACCTGTAACAGGATCTCAGGTTAGTTTAAAATCTGTAGATGTACCCTGTATAGTCCCGGGATACCCTCGTGACGGTATATTTTCACGAGGGCGTCCATCATTCCCTTGTACTGCTTCCGTGACGGGTCTGCATTGTACTGCAGCACCAGCCGGGTCTTTGTCACCCAGACCGGGTTGGTGAGGCAAAGCGTCAGAATGCCTGGAAACATGGAACAGGGGACCTTCACACCAACATTTAACGAAGTCACTCGTCGTCAGTGCTCTGTTTGAGATCGTTTTACGTGTAAAAGAGACCAATCAGAATAATAATTCAGACCCGTATTATTATTATGAATCTTTATGCAGGCTGAGGTTGATATGTGCTTTGGTAATATTGTTAAAGCTGAAGTAAGCTAATTTCTTATTAGTTAGAGATAACATTATATTGTACTGATATTTGTTGGTCAACAGACTATTTTCACTCTCAATATTCTTTGGTGTGCAATGGGGGAAAAAAGACTTCATTTTGCCGAGACCACAGTTTTTCTGCTTCTCTATTTTCCAATTTTTTGCCAGTTTCAACATATCCACATAGAAAACAGTTTTGAAGCTGGTCATTCCTGTTATGCAATATATTTTCATATCCTCATTATGTCTATTTTAATATACAGGATCAAATATTATAGCCCATTTCAACCTTAGAGTAAAAACTAAAATAGGTGAATTGTGAGGCAAGTTTAAAATAGGAAATAAAGTCACATTATTAGATATAAAGATACAATTACAAGATATAGAGTTGCAATGAAAATAAATAAAGTTATATTTACCTGAAATAAAGTTACAATTACTGTTTGTTTTATTTGAGACCAAAACAGGATTCCATACAATTAGGTCAACATACAGGTTAATTTTAAATAAAGCACTAGTTGCTAAGACTCAGACACACTTCTATGAAACGGCATTATTTTCGGTAAAATGTGCTCATTAAGTGGTAAAACTGACTGCATATTATTCTTGCATAGGCTGGAATAAGTGACACTGCAAAGCATTTTTACCATATTTCTTCAAAGAAATCAAATGGCGCATTAATGTGATTAAAATCTGCAGAGACTGCAAATCAGAATCAAGGCCAACGCTTCACACAGCCAACTGAAAACAGAGGAGTCTCAATTGAAAGCTGATAACGTTAGTGTGAGTGAAGAGAACGTAGTTTACTATGCTATTGTGAACTCTTTAGTTACTATTTCCTCTACTGTTACCGGAATCAATATGTAATTTAATTAATGTTAAGTTTAAGTTAGTGACCTGACAACAACGTTTTACCATATTTTTTGATAATTTCTGTAAAACTAGGTTTAAAACCATCTAAACACTTCTAAAGTTTGGGGTAGGTAAGATTTTTTTAAATAGAAGTCTCTTCTGCTCACCAAGGCTGCATATATTTGATCAAAAATACAGTAAAAAAAACGCACATGAAGCCCAGCACATGACATGCGGGCAAAAATATATATGTACAGTCGCCAGGAATTACAATTTTTTCACTCGTTTTAGTTAAATTATTAATAATTACTACTAATGATAATTAAATTAGTAATATGTCAGTACGTTTTACTAATTAGTTCCCTCATTTTAGTAAATCATGGCCACGTTGAACTTGTTTTGTTTTAACTCTGGCGCATTTACTGAAAAGTTTACTGAAAACTGTCTCTGTTAAAGGTGCAGTGTGTAAATTTTAGAGGCATCTAGCGGTGAGGTTGTGAATTGCAATCGCCCACCGGTCACCCCTCCCTTTCAAAGCACATAGAGAAGCTACGGTGGCCAACACAGGACAAAAATGTTGTCGTTGGAGAGAGCAGAGAGTGACTAGCGCTCTGTAGAGCAGTTTGTCCGTTTAGGGCGATTTCACTGTAAGGGGACCCGCGGTGTATGAAGATTGAAATGGCTCGTTCTAAGGTAATAAAAACACAACGGTTCATTATGTAAGGTCTTTATACACCACTGAAAACATAGTTACGTATATTATATTGCATTTCTGTCAATAGATCCTCATAAATACTACACACTGAACCTGTAAAAAATAAACTAAACTAAAACAAAGGGAACAAATTATTGCACCGCGGCCATGATTTAGTAAAACGACTGAATTAATTATTATATCGTGCAGATGTGCACACAATATACTTAGAATGAAAGAATGAAATAGTAAAACGTGCTGACATATTAGTAAGTATTTGGAACGTAATACACAGTAATATTGTGAAATATTATTGCAATTTAAAAGAACTGTTTTCTATTTTAATATAATTATAAATTATTGCTTCAGTCTTCAGTGTCACATGATCCTTCAGAAATCATTCTAATATGCTGATTTTTTTTTATTATCATCAATGTAGAAGTATTTAATTTCTTTCAAAACAACAACAACAAGTGTGTAGGTTTGATCTGGTATACACAGCCAGGTATAGATTTTTATATATCGAGCATACTCATTTCATAGTTGCTAGTTACAGAGTGGACGGCACAGCCAAAAGGTTTGGCATAACAGGAACGACCCAGCTAGCTCAGAAGGACACACAGTCTTCCAAGGCCTCTGACATTCCAGTTGTTCCAGTCTCATAACTGAGCTACAGATTTAGCTGTGTTTAGTTTTGTCAAGCTTACAGGTGGCTCTTTTCTCATACTGACCCGCCTCCGCTGCAGACACCAGGTGTTCGCCAGCACTCAGCTCTGTTTGCCGTCCCTCCTGTGTGTATGCTTTAATAGCATTATAACTGTGGGAAGATGAAAAAGGACCACATTATGTTCCTGAGAGCCATATAGCACATGGATGTCTATTGTACAGTGCATTACAGTGCTGTAAAATGAGCATCCTTTATATAATTGTTATTGAAACACCATAGGGATTTTAGTGAGGGTAGGCTTACATTAATGGAAGAGGAAACACTAAAATGGTTATGATTTACTTACTATATGACTTGAGTAAATCATCACATAATTTATTTTTAAGCCAATGCTGCTGTATTTAAACCGTGCTGGATATAAGATTGTGGAGCTAAATCTTTTCATATTTATTTTTATGGTCAGATCGCCTGATTTTACCTACTGAGAAATATGACCTAGCTTAATTTTTGAATGATTTTGTAAACAAAATATTAGGAGATAAGTTCCTCTTAATATTACGGCATACATATTAACTGATTTTGAAGGACAAAGAACAAATTAACAAGGCTCTTGCTACTTATATTTCAGTGTTGCTACCCGTATAATGTTCTTGCACATGCACACTTTGTTTGTCAGTGATCCTGATCTGAAATTAGGTCAGATAGCTTTGTGGAGTATCTTCATAACTCATACAGTATCAACTGACACAGCACTGTGTGCTTCTTTTTTTGGGCCTGTGAACCTTATGCCTTTTCAAAAAGGGTCACTTCTATTTTATTTTTATTTTTTAATGAAAATAGTCAATATCAATGCCATTTCCACTACTGTTCTAAAGTTTTGATGGGTAAGATTTCAAGATTTTTCAAGGATTTTAAAGGCTCTCATGCTCACCAAGGCAGCATTTATTTGATTAAAATACAGTAAAACAGTTATATTGTGAAATATTATTACAATATAAAATAACAGTTTTCCATTTAAATACACTGTATTGCCAAAAGTTTTGGGACGCCGACCTTTACATGTACATAAACTTTAATGACATCCCATTCTTAATTGGCCCACCCTTTGCAGCTATAACAGCTTCAACTCTTCTGGGAAGGCTTTCCACAAGGTTTAGGAGTGTGTTTATGGGAATTTTTGACCATTCTTCTAGAAGCGCATTTGTGAGGTCAGCCACTGATGTTGGACGAGAAGTCCTGGCTCGAAGTCTCTGCTCTAATTCAGCCCAAAGGTGTTCTATCGGGTTGAGGTCAGGACTCTGTGCAGGCCAGTCAAGTTCCTCCACACCAAACTCGCTCATCCATGTCTTTATGGACCTTGCTTTGTGCACTGGTGCGCAGTCATGTTGGAACAGGAAGGGGCCATCCCCAAACTGTTCCCACAAAGTTGGGAGCTTGAAATTGTCCAAAATGTCTTGATCCTTTCACTGGAACTAAGGGGACAAGCCCAAGCCCTGAAAAATAACCCCACACCATAATCTACTTCCAACAAACTTTACACTTGGCACAATGCAGTCAGGCAACTACCGTTCTTCTGGCAAACGCCAAACCCAGACTCGTCCATCGGATTGCCAGACAGAGAAGCGTGATTTGTCACTCCAGAGAACACGTCTCCACTGCTCTAGAGTCCAGTGGCGACATGCTTTACACCACTGCATCCGCCGCTTTGCATTGCACTTGGATAAGGCTTGGATGCAGCTGCTCAGCCATAGAAACCCATTCCATGAAGCTCTCTACACACTGTTCTTGAGCTGATCTGAAGGCCACATGAAGTTTGGAGGTCTGTAGCTATTGACTCTGCAGAAAGTTGGTGACTTATGCGCACTGTGCGCCTCAGCATGCGCTGACCCCGCTCTGTGATTTTACGCGGCCTACCACTGCAAGGCTGAGTTGCTGTTGTTCCAAATTGCTTCCACTTTGTTATAATACCACTAACAGTTGACCGTGGAATATTTAGTAGTGAGGAAATTTCATGAATGGACTTATTGCACAGGTGGCAACCTATCACAGTACCACGCTTGAGTTCACTGAGCTCCTGAGAGTGACCCATTCTTTCACAAATGTTTGTAGAAGCAGTCTGCATGCCTAGGTGCTTGATTTTATACACCTTTGGCCATGGAAGTGATTGGAACACCTGAATTAAAAAATTTGGAGGGGTGTCCCAATATTTTTTGCAATATAGCGTATATGTAAATATAAAATATTATTGATTCCTGTGATGGCAAAGCTGAATTTTCAGCATCATTACTCCAGTCTTTAGTGTCACATGATCCTTCAGAAATCATTCTAATATGCTGATTTGGTTACCAGTGTTGAAAACTGGTTAATAATATTTTTGTATGAAATGCAATACATTTTTAGGATTCTTTGAGGAATAGAAAGTTCAAAAGCAGCATTTGAAATAGAAATCTTTTATACCATTATAAATGTCTTTACTGTCACTTTTGATCAATTCAATGCATCTTTGCTGAATAAAGGTATTAACTCCTTTTTAAAAATGGTGCTGACTCAAACTTTTTAATGGTAGTGAATACGGAAGTTTTAAACAGGAAATTCCATTCTGTGCTTCCCTTTTTAACACAATTTCAACTACTTACAAGAGGAAGTACAGGCCCCATGATGCCCCAGCCCCCCAGATGTTGGGGGTCACACCCTGATAGAGACCTCTAATTCCTTCCAGCTTCCAGATGGTCTTCATGCAGTGCACCATGCCATCGTATTGGGGACGCATTTTCAGACCATCACTTACTGGAAAGAGTAAGAAACAGTGGGGTGGATAACACACTCCCACTTTTGCTTTAGTGTAATCTAAAAATATCCTTAAAAGGGCATTGAGGCCAGTGCAAATGTACAACTACCTGTGTTGTGCCCTCTGTGTCTGTGTTTGTTTTTCTATTGTTTTTGGCTGTGTCTCAAAACCTAGTGAGCATGAAAACAACATGCTTTTGGAGATTGTGAAAATGGATCAACAGATAATTTATTCCTATGTTGTTTGTATAGTAACACTTTTTTGATGACAAGCACAATTGGGTTAAAATAACCATGAAATCAAAATGGACAATTCTTTTTTTTATTATTATTATTATAAATAATTTATCTATGCACATTATACATTTTTTCTATTTATGTGCCTTCATAATGTTTAATCAAAATAGATTCCCCTCCCGCTTGCCACATCTCTCCTCTTCTCTAATGATGTGTTTACTGGCGTGAGGGCGGGACAACCTGTCACTTACGGATCACAACAATAGCAAACCACAATGATCCAATCAATTCCAGATGGACTAAATCTAGTCCCGCCCTGCATTTTTTTCTTGTTCGAGAAGCTATTTCACAACTTACGTTTCATGCCAACTTTAACATTTTAAAAATGTCATTCATTTATCAGAAATGATTGGAATGATGGAACATTAATAACCTCATTTTAAAATAATTCATTTTTATTATTATTTTCATTATTATTCAAGTGCATTATATAAGGCAAGTGCATTGTTCTCTGTTCCTTAAACTTGTAGAAATAATAATGATCAGAAAATGTACACATTTATATTACATTTCATATAATTTATTTATATTTTTTCTTTTTCCCGTTTTAATATATAATCAGTTATTGTGTTATTTTATAATTTAACTAAAAAGCTTTTCTATACAGTATTTTTTGCAATAATAATGCATTCACGTGCTGCCTAGATAGGCTGGTTTTGAGACACACTCTCTGCAATATTAAATAATGTGAACGTACTTACCTGCAAACCTGATTTTGATCAGATCCAGGGGGTGTAACACCATTGTGGATATAACACCCCCACTGAGTCCAGCTGCAAGATTTTCATATTTGATGTGTTTAGAGAGTCGCAGGAGGCTTGCTGTAATGGAAAAAGAAGAACCAGAGGAGTCTGCAGCGACTGCAGCATGTCTCTGCCTGGAAATGGTAGCAGTCATGTTTGTTTACGTACTAAAGACGGACACCCTGAGTGCGCAAGAGGCAGTCAAAACACTGTGAGTGCAGACAGCGACACACAATAACTGTTATTAATGAAAAAACGTCAAGTAACCAATGTCCCTATTAAATTCAATAGCCACCGCTGGGCCATTATTGAGCGCTATCATTTCTTTCAACGTCTGTCTGACCTCCACTCCTCTCCACTGTGGGAGAAGGTAAATAACAGAGCGTGATGACGCATGTCAGTGGGCGGAGCAACATGCATCGCAGCAGCGGATCTCCATCACATATCATATGACGTCATTCAGAGATCAGCCCTCTCCACAGGCTCTACAAATCTGCGCGTGTGAGCTTTGTTTTGAGACGTGAGCGACTATATTTGACAATGACTTATTACATTATATTTACAGCTATTTATATATTAACTATTTATATATTTATAGTAAATGTACTATATATACAGCTTTGTATTATACTCTAATACAACGACTAGTATAGGCTATTTAATGAATAATAAATGAATACACAAACTCTTAGATCCAATACCCACTATATTGCCACAAGTTTTGGGACGCCTACCGTTACATGCACATGAACTTAAATGACATCCCATTCTTAATCCGTAGGGTTTAATATGGAGTTGGCCCACCCTTTGCAGCTATAACAGCTTCGACTCTTCTGGGAAGGCTTTCCACAAGGTTTAGGAGTGTGTTTATGGGAATTTTTGACCATTCTTCTAGAAGCGCATTTGTGAGGTCAGCCACTGATGTTGGACGAGAAGGCCTGGCTCGCAGTCTCCGCTCTAA
Source organism: Rhinogobio ventralis (assembly GCA_039654625.1). Lineage (NCBI taxonomy): Eukaryota > Metazoa > Chordata > Actinopteri > Cypriniformes > Gobionidae > Rhinogobio > Rhinogobio ventralis. The sequence continues at coordinate 20,537,775 of CM077209.1, read as the reverse complement.
TTCATCCCAAAGGTGTTCTATCAGGTTAAGGTCAGGACTCTGTGCAGGCCAGTCAAGGTCATCCACACCAAACTCGCTCATGATCATCCATGTCTTTATGGACCTTGCTTTGTGCACTGGTGCGCAGTCATGTTGGAACAGGAAGGGGCCATCCCCAAACTGTTCCCACAAAGTTGGGAGCATGAAATTGTCCAAAATGTCTTGGTCCTTTCACAGGAACTAAGGGGCCAAGCCCAACCCCTGAAAAATAATTATTTCACAAATATTTGTAGAAGCAGTCTGCATGCCTAGGTGCTTGATTTTATACACATGTGGCCATGGAAGTGATTGGAACACCTGAATTCAATGATTTGGAGGGGTGTCCCAATACTTTTGGCAATAAAGTGTACATCAGGTTTGGACACATTTTACAGAATTTATGTTTCCTGTGACTCACCTGTCGTGGAAAAAAGAAACTTTAATAATTATCATGGGGAAGCTGGAATTGAAAAAGTGTCTTTAAAAGCTTTTATTCTTGCCAAGAAGGTCAATTCGGACATGCAGGTTGTGCAGTCAGAAAAGACAAAAACCAAAGCCCCCTCACTCGTTCTTTTATACTCTCATTTCAATGGGTGAGGGCCAATAACACAAAACACAATAACAAACTCCTTAGTTTAAACTTAAACTTTCCGAGAACTTGTTCAAGGCTACAGACAACGAACACTAGTTCTATTGAGAAGCATATCAAAGTTTATCAAACAAAAATGTGTTTACTACAGAAAACTAGAATTCCCATTATATTTAACAAAAACATCTTATATGAGTTTAATATCAAAAACACCTTATATGGTTTGATATCAAAAACACCTTATATGGTTTGATATAGTTAATGTTCAAAACTTCCATTACACTCCCTTCTCTGATTACATATATACACACAATATTTTTCAGAGTTTATATTTTCTCAATCCATACATCAGGTTATTTAAATTCACTAGGATTTAATATAATCAATCACTCTTGATTCATAAAGAAAACATGTGCTTTTTTTTTTCTCAAACATCTGTTAGTTTATCAAGCTAATTATTAATAAAAAAATAATATCCATCTTTACCAATTCTTTCAATCTCGTAACACGAACAAAAACTTCAACTAATCATCTTCTCCCATCATTCTATCTTCAAGCAATGAAAGCTTTATGTGTGTTCTTCACAATCTTAACCATTTTCTTAACCATATTTTGTTAGCTTTTAATACAAGCAGACAATGGTTTTACTTTATTTATTTAAGGACCTATTTAATAATCTAACCATAAATAGTTTTAAAATTATCTCACTTTTTTTTAACACAAATATTTTGTATAACTTTAATCTGTTATTTTAAACGTAGTTGTTTAAAATTAACTTCTGTATAACTCAGCTCTTGCCATGAGAATAGCATTGGCTGCTGACATGGTATTACATATTTAAACTAACTCAGAGTCAATTTTGGTAATTTTGGAGAACTGGAATAGTTCATAATAGATCCATTGATCCAGATCATCAACTCGGTAACCAAACTGTAGGCAAGCTTTTTTTTTTTATTTTTTTTTTTTTTTTAGAATTTTGCTTTAGCAAAGCATACTTCCCAGATTTTCTTTTTTGCCCTGTATTGCAAGTTTTAATCAAATTGCATTATAATATTCAGACCTTCAAAGTGGCTTATCACATTCCCTCTTTTTAGAGAAATGTTGCAACTATTAAAAATTGTAGCATTTGTGGCTGTAATGTCTCCATAGGATTTTAAAACCCTCAAGTTTCAATTAATTAATAATCCCTAGATATTTTTTTATTTTACAATAATGTATAGTTAGAATCCTTATAGTCTATAATATCAATAGATTTTCCTCTTTTCAATTTACATGTACCTGGAATATTTTCAAATTATCAGTAACTAATCAAATCATGAGATCTATAGCAATACTCAGTCCTATAATTTTCTTGAATCAAAGAAAATAAACAAAAACATCACACAAACTGATTCTTCTGCTAAAATTAAACCATTAGTTGGTTCACATCTTCTTCCAGGTGTGTTGATCATCTCTTTTGCCCCATGGGCGGTCCATCTTCACCAGGTTGACTCTTTGCGAGCCGTTGCAATGGGCTTTCCCTCGTTGGCAAGGGAGGGTCGTTACTAGCACTCACCCTTGATCCCTCACTTTATTCTGTGTTGGGTTTGCTGAGGTGTAAGATGAGATGAGATCACAATCGCACCCCCATTGGTTCGTATAATTGGAGTAAACCATTTCCTGGCTGCTGTCACCTGTGAATGTAGACCTTAAGCATTTTTGTTAGTGACAACATGTATTAAATCATCTGCTTATCTGGCTGGTCGTCCTTTTTGGTGTGACCTGTGGGACATTCATGTTTACAGTAACAAAACAATATTTTATACATTTGGACAGAATCAGTTCCTTTTGATGGAATCCATCATGACAATCATGGATGGACAGGGCAAGCTAACTTGCTCGCTGCCTTCCCACATTATGCGCTGCGCAGGTGTGGTTTCTTTCTGCCACAACAATAACTCAGACCATGATAGTTAGCCAAATTCATCCATGGCCATTATTTTATCATGAGGTTTGAGGCCTTTTCCATGAGCAATTGAGCTCAATGGTGCCTCATCGATTGCATAATTTGGAATAAATGTTCGACAGTAAGAGCACATACCCAGAAATGACATTAACTGCTTCTTTGTTGCAGGTTTTGGAATTTTCTGGATTGCCTCCACACGTTTTTTGGACAGAGATTTCCCTTCTCTGGTTATTACATGACCTAAAAATGTAACTTCTCTTTGTGCATATTGCAGTTTCGACAGGCTAATCTTGTGACCTTCTGTTGCCAGATGTTTCAAGAGTTTCACTGTAACCCGTTCGCACTGTTGCTTACTCGGATTACAGATCATACGGTCATCCACATATTGCAACATCGCTGCACCTGACGTGAGCTGTAATGGTTCTAAGCTTCTTCTGAGTGCATTTATCATGAGATAAATGGTTGGTGATTCACAATAGCCTTGACAAAGCCTTGTGAATGTAAGATTTTCTATTAAAATTAAATCCAAACCAAAATTGCCTGTCTAGATGTACAGGCACGCTGAAGAAGGCATTATATCGACAACAGAGAACCATTCACCATCATTCGGCACTTGTGACAAAAGGGTTTGGTACACTTGGGGGCGTGCACATGTACTGCTTCATTGACTGCTTGTAAGTCTTGTACAAAATGCCACTCGGTGGGCTGGCCAGCCTCTCTTATCTTTTTAACTGGGAAATTTGGCGTACGTACGGGCGAATTATCACACGGCACAATAATGCCAGCTGCTTTTAATGACTCGAACACTGGTGTAATTCCATCGATGGCTTCCTGTTTCAGTGGATATTGTGTTTTGCAAGCTGTATAGTCAGATTTTGGTGTTATAACTACCGGCTCCGCATTTTTAATTAGCCCAACATCATATTTGTTTTTTTCCCAAATGGTTTCTGGGACACCCCTTAGGGCTTCAATATTGGCTGCCTCTTCCTCTGAGAGGAGACTTACATTATCGTTCACATAAAGTACGAATAACTTCAACATCAGTTTTACATATTTTTGTTCAATATGCAGATAAGATAGGGTTAAATTTGACATCTTTTTCTGCAGTATCTTGTTATTCCCTTAACTTTACAGAAAGTGCACTTTTTTTCTCAAACCATAATAATCATGACATAGACAACAAATCCTGACATTGTAGAAAACATTTCTGTTTATTCTGCTAATCGGACCCCATGAGACATGTGAAGTATTGTGTAAATCAGTAGCTGGCATAAACTCTGAATCAGGCTATTGAAAAATGTCCTCTTTCAATTTCAATTGATATTCATGTTGGGCCACTTGTATCTGTCAAACTTTGGTACATTGTTAGTGCAGTCATATGCAACTCTTTCTCTGTATTTTCCTTCTTCTTCTTCAGTTTCTCCTTCTGTTGTCTTTCAGCGTGAACAGCATGTGTTCTGATCAGGTCCAGACGGGCTTCGTTCTATCCGATTCAACTTAGTTTTAGCTGCTGACAGTTCTGGCCTTAAGCCATTGAGAAAAATGTTGCGCTTGTGCGCGTCCCACAGACTCACAGTGATTTCTCTTTCTGGGGGTTCTGACATTCCACTGTGTCGACTGAACAGTTAGTTTAATCAGGCATAATACTCTTGCATCTTTATCTTGCTTGCAGGTGCTTATCTTTGCAGTGTTTATTTTTGCAGGTAATGCTTCCTTGATGCGTGTACACAGCTCTTCGACGCATTGTCTGTACACTGCATTTTCAGAATGCTTCCAGTTGACATTGCTTCTTCTCGAATATGTTGTTGGAAAGTGGGCTTTGATCTTGTGCCACTCTGGCCCCAACCGGAGCATCAGCAATTGTTTTAGTTCATTTACCATGGGACTGAAATCTTGGCAGAACACTCTGCAGCAAACTTCTCACCCAATTCCCTGGGGTCAGAGAGATGAGTCATTGCTTCTTTTAGGTATTTTTCTGACCGTGGTCGAAACACCAGCATGGCTCCTTCTAGTCCTCCACCATTGGTGCCATGATGGTTGGTTTGTCCTCTGATGAATAATTTTCGTCGTCTTCCTCTTCACTGTCTGTTTCAGCTGTCAGTTCTGACAGGATGAGCTTGTCACAGACAGCCTTCGAAGTCGTTACACTTTTTCTTCTTCTTTGTTCTTTGTGGGGTTATGGCATGGTGGTTTTGTGATACATGATTCTTGGTTTTGGAAGGGGATTCGTGGTCTTGGTCTGATCCTCCTGCAGCCTCGCTCAAATCTGGTGGTGCTTCTTGCTGCAGTGGTGCACGTGGAAGCGATGCGCTAGGGCAGGAGTCGAGGTTGTGGCTCACTTTTATGCACTGCAAATCTGCATTGGGATAGAGAGAAGTACTTTGGGAGTATGGGAGTACTTTCCCTGCTTGTTTTCTTTCACGTCTTTCTGATTCCTCTAACCACATTCAATGTTTTCTGATATATCTGAAATGTATCTTCTTGTCTATCCTTCAACCTTCTTTTGCTTTTCAATTTTTCTTCATGTTTTTTAAAACTTTCTTTAACCTTATTTAACACTTTCACAATTGTTGTACCCTTTGCTGGAAAACCATAATTTTCTATCCAGTCTAATACTCAAGCCATTGTTCTATTTCCATATTTTCTTTTCATTTCCCTGTAAATGGGACTATCCAAGTCCTCTGCATCATTCATATGAATTTAAGTTGTATTTACTTTACTTAATTGATGATAATAGAGAGAAGAAAAAGTAGCTAACCAGATACATATGAACTCCTTTAATAACATCCCGTATATGAACCTCATGTTGAGAGAATTCATGTCTTTATATCTGTACATCTCTTTTGCTTAAAAAAAACAGTCAGTGATCATTGATTACTGTATCTATCTGGTGGCAGTGTTGTACTCGAGACGGGTCATTTCAAGAAGAACACGGGATATCACTAAATTGCCAGCTTTGTCTGATTTATTTGTTAACATCCTTAATGTGATTGGATGTAAAACGTACTGCTTCAAATGCAATCAATAACTTATTTCTAATTGATTTCTTTCGTTTTTATATATTGTTGTGTCGGGTCAGAAATCAACAAGGAAGGGATTGTCAAAAATGTCCCCAAAAGTAATATAAATACCCACAAAATTCAAGATATGATTGCAAAAAAGTACTTGTATGAGATATTGATTTTTTATATTATAACATAATATATAATTAAGCAATATCACAAGAGCAAGAGAGCTGTTTTTACAAATATGAGCATAATTGCAAATATGCTTTTAATTTTGGTCTTGGTCTTGACTCGGCCTATCCCTGCCTTGATCTTGGTCTTGTCATACAGTCTCAAGCCCTCAAAGTCTTGGTCTTGTCTTGGTCTCAACACACACTGGTCTTGGTCTTGTCTTGGTCTTGGTTTAGGTGGTCTTGATTACAATACTATCTGGTGGTAAGAAATCACCAAATAGCTTGACCAGAGTCAATCATGAAACTTGCATTGTATAATATGATTGCATTACTTCTTATTTTATTAATTCAGTGAGCTAATATTGTTAAAATTGTATGATGCTATACCATTCAAAAGTTTGGGGTCAGTAATTTTTCTTAATCTTTTTGAAAGAAGCATCTTATGCTCACCAAGACTCCATTTATTTGATCAAAAAACAAACAATATATTGAAAACAAATATTAATACAATTTAAAATAACTGTTTTAAGTGTAATTTATTCCTGTGATGGCAAAGCTGAATCTTCATCAGTCATTACTCCAGTCTTCAGTGTCACATGATCCTTCGGATATCATTCTAATATGCTGATTTGCTGCTCAAGTACATTTATTACACAGTACATTATACATTTATTTATTATTATCAATGTTGAAAACAGTTGTGCCTCATAATATTTTTGTGGAGACCATAATACATTTTTTGAGGATGCTTTGATGAATATACAATTTAAAAGAATATTTATTTGAATTAGAAATAAGAATGTCAGAAATGTATTTACTGTCACTTTTTTACTGACACCAAACTTTTGATCTTTTGATTTAGAGTACATTTGTTTATTTGTTCTACTAAGGCTACAGGTCCAGTTTAATAAGAGTTAAAATATATTATTTTGATATTTAATTTGATATGGTATAATTATAATATACCACTCAATTTTGGGTTGTATCTTTCAGTTGCATAATGCACTATAAAAAATGCTGGATTGTTTCATGTTTGGGTCAAATATGGACAAACCCAACCATTGGTTTACATTTTTTTTTTAACCCAACGGTTGGGTTTGTCCATATTTGACCAAAACATGAAACAACCCAGCATTTTTTAGAGTGTGGTCTTCCAAGAACACCTAAATAATTAGATGCAGTTAAGTAAGTTATAGATAATAGCATGCTTATTAAAGAGGTCTGTGGATTTTTTTTTTATTAAACTAATAGAAAGAGTATTTAATCCATTACTATCTGAGACATAAATCATAAAAAATGATGACTAGTCACCATAGCCTACATCACAGCTCCAGCTCCTCTCGCGCCTCCTGTCAATGAATGTATGAATGTGTCCGGGCGCGCGCACTTCCGCTGCCCCCGCCCGCGAGACTGGACCATCTGATCTTCATCCTACGTAAGACCGTCGCTCCGCCTCGCTCGCCTATCAGACCGTTTCCCCTACCGCATCCATTTTTGTGCATTCAAGAAATCTCTAGGAGTTAGCAGCAGCAACCAGGAGGGATTCGCGGGAAAGGTTGCGAGCGAGGACGCCGATAACCGCAATAAGGGATCGCGCGCCCTGCCATTGGACGATGCGCGAGAGCTCTCCATTCGCAGCAGCAGCCATGGGTTAGACTGCATTCACCATGATTGCGAAATAAGGCAAGCACTCGTTTTCTCTCTAAACACATTCGACAGGCATGCTCGGGATGCCCTCGGCTCCCGGAAACCGGCAACTCGAGAAGCCCCAAGGGTTTTACACCTTATTCTCTGAAGATGCTTGTTTTTATGAGCCAGCGTGACAAGCTACATTGTGAACCGTAGTACACGCGTTCCCCATGCTGTCACGGGGTTATACTGTTTATCGTTAATAATGTTCTAAATGTACCACATCTACCATGCACATACACCGGCTGTGTGTGATGATAGTATCATAGATTAACTAATGTGTTAAAACATACCGCCTTCAGGATCAGGCCATAATGGAATTTAAAATATATAGGCTACTATACACTCTTAAAAATAACTGTTCACTGAAAGGTTCTTTGGGGTACTAAAAATGATTATTCTTTGGCATCACTGTCATTTTTAAGAGCCAGAATAATACAGTTATGTATCCCATAAACACAGACAGTCTATAGTAAGAGCACATGTGTAGGCTGCATGGATTCTCTGCAGATGTATTTAAAGTCCATCCATTGCTCCTTCAGGAGCAGCTCCACCTGAAAATGTCAGCTCGGGAGGCCCCGGCCGCATCCCCTGCGGCTCCTGCTCCGCCGGACATGCCGGATCTGAGCCACCTCACCGAGGAGGAGAGGAAGATCATCCTCTCGGTCATGGACCGACAGAAGAAAGAGGAGGAGAAAGAGCAGTCCATGCTGAAGTAAGCCAGCTGATTGTGTTCAGCGCCCTTAATAGGGGGCGAGAGGGGCTCTACACTCTTACAAATAATGGTTCTTTATTGGCATTAAAAAAAGGTTCTTAATAGTGGAAAATAGTTCTTTAGATTATTAGAATGTTCTTAAGCCTATAACATGGTTCTTTTCAGAACTGTTCACTGAAAGGTTCTTTAGGGAACCAAAAAACGCTTCTACTTTGGGATCACTGAGATCCCCCCTTTTGGAACCCATGTATTTTAAAGAGTGTATGCGGGCTCGCAGTGCTGCAGTCACGGACTCGTGGATGATAGCTGCATTTGTCTCTTTAAAACGCTCCCTGTCATTTTCAGCATGACTGTCTCCTGAAATGTAATACGTCTGCTTACGTAGACTGTCAATATTAGGCTATTGTTGAGAGGGGCCCGGACAAAATACCCGGGTTAACCATCAGAGAGGTCGATGTCACGCGCCTCGGAGGTTTTCGTGCTCGCTCGTGCCGTGTGTGCATGTAGTATTTTGTCTCAGTTATGGTCATTCTGTGAGGCTCTGGTGGGTTGGGTTAGCTGTGGGCGCCATCTTCGCTAAAAATCCCATCAGCTGCCGTTTACCAGAGGTTACTATACGTTTTAATGCGTGCTGTAGAATAGGTCAGACGTTAAACATTAACGCGACACGTATATTTGCGCAATTGCGGTTGCCATGGAAGCTCCGCGCGGTGTTTTCAGCACCACGGCGCTGTCCACTCGCGCTCGCAGTGCGGGTGTCTGTTTTCTCCCGAGTCGATGCACGTATGGAGCGCGGTGTGTGCTGACAGGAATCTCAGCCTTTCTTTCTGTGCTTGTGTTTGCTTGACATGCCGTATTAATCGCAAGGGTGCACCTGGTAGTTGGTGGGTAGTTGGTGGGCAAGCAGTGACAGTGAGGTCCTGCAGTGTAACATGCAATACTTCCTTTACTTCTGTGTTTGTTATAGTGTACACATATTAGAAAACAATGAGCTTCAGTGAGATTATTAGAATCTGACCTTTCGGAGTCAATTTAGTCAAAAATATGCCTAATTAATCCAGAATAGTGCCGAATCTGATTTGTTTCATGACATTAAAAAATGTGTTTATTTGTTCATTTCCAGGCTTAAATGGACTTTTATTTTGGATGCGACTAATCGTTTGACAGCACTATATATATATATAAACCTGGAAATAAACTTTTATTTATGACATAAAATACACTAATTAAGATCTGCACTATTTCTAGGTCACTAATCAAGCAAATATAAGCATGTTGAATTCAAAAGGTCAGATACTTCCATGGATTAAACATTGAGTCAAATGCTAATATTTGTGCTATTCCATTACATTTACATTACAAATTACATTAACAGCATGACAATTTGTGTGAAAAATTGGCATGAATTGGTACATTTATTAGCCCCCCTCTTTTGTTTTAATTCATGCACTTGAGTTTGTATGAAACCTGATGATCATGTTTTCCAGCATGATTTGAGAAGGATCCAAAAGAGCATCTTGTGCTTCAATGGAATCATGAATGTCTGTACAAATATGATCATCATTACTTATAACTTGGATTACGCTATGTTACAGTCATCTGCTGTTTCTGTATAAGCACTGCTGGACTTTGCTTTACTAGAGACAAAGTGAATTGATGCATGATTTTATCCACATTTCAGCTAGTGTATTGCCCAAGGCCCCAAGGCACTGGAAAGAATGTAAAATATTTATATTTATACTATTCCATAATTAAGCATCTCTTTATCTAGCAGTTTATCTGTTTATCTTTATTTATCTTGCAGTCTGGTTCTGCATCTTCCCATTAAGATGTGCTCTAAGATGTGGTCGGCTCTCTGTTTAGAGAGAGAGAGAGAGTAGACATTATTTACTGGCGTGGCCCACTTGGCTCTAAGTTCCAAGGCTGGAGTGAACCCAGTGAACTTCCAATTCTGTGCCAGTGTACCCGCTCAGGTCTGTTTGTAGGCCACCTGACCACCGTCGGTGCCAAACAGCGTGAGCTCCAGCTGCAGTACGCCTCTGCCATGCTTGTCAATAGAAAACTGAGACTATTCTGTTATGAACTAACCAATTGAAACTGGTGTAACTCACCTCCCATGCTTAAAGGCCTGTTCACACCAAGGAGAATAACTATAAAGATAACGATAAAGATATAGTTCTAAAAGTTGTTGTCAATATTAAAGAATAGCAGAGTTCACACCACAGCTATAACGATAATGGCACAAAGAAACGGTATTGTTGGAATCACTGTCAGGATGATTTTTTCCAGCTGATGAACAATAAAAATGTTGACAGCCATTCATAATCCATCCTGCTGTAATGAGCTCGATCATTTAAAGCGGCAGACAAACATGAATGAACAGAACGATATCGTCCACTGGTGTGGACGCTAATATAGTTATCTTTATAGTTAACGTTCTTAGTGTGAACGGGCCTTAAGTCGTGTATTATCACCTGATTTAAAGTGAACTTTTAGGATAGTGGCATGTTTTGATGCCTCTATAGTGTTTATAACACATCTGTAGTGGCAGGTCAGATAAGCCAGTTTCTGATAAGCCATATCATTGGAAGTTAAATGTTCTGCATAATGTCAGCATGTCTGAATTATGGTTGAAATGGTAACTTTCTTTTTTCTTTTTTGTTTAAAAATATTTTCATAAATAGTGACAGTAAAGACATTTATAATGTTAAACCATTTGGTAACACTTTACTTAAAGGGATAGTTCACCCACAAATGAAAAATTCTGAAATTCTGTCATCATTTACTCACCCTCAAGTTGTTCCAAGCCTGTATATATTTCTTTGTTCTGCTGTTCACAAAGGAAAATATTTGGAGGAATGTTGGTAACTAAGCAGATCTCGCCCCCATTGACTACCACAGTAGGAAAAAAAACTATGTTAGTCAATGGGGGGCGAAATCTGCTTGGATTCTTCCAAATATCTTTCTTTGTGTACAGCAGAACAAAGAAATGTATACAGGCTTGGTACAACTTTTGTGTGAGTAAAAGATGACAGAATTTTCATTTTTGAATGAACTATCCCTTTAAAGCTTTTATGAATAATGCATTATAAAAATATTTTAATGCATTAATTATGCCTTGTAATGCATTGTATGATCTCATTAATAATTGTAACCACAGTTATAATACATTATAATACACTTTTATAAAGTATAATGCATTAACCCACAACAAACAACCAATTTTAGATGTAACAAGGAATATGTGAATATTATAATGTATTTTAACTTATGAAAATATATAATGCATTATACCATACATTATGAATACCTTTATAATGCATTATACATAAAGGCTTTAAGTAAAGTGTTACCAAGATTTCAAATCAATTTCAAATTTCTATTTCAAACAAATGCTGTTCTTTTGAAGCTTCTATTCATCAAAGAATCCTGAAAAAAAGCAGCACAACTGTTTTCATCATTGATGATAATAAAAAAACGTTTCAGCATTTTAGACTTATTTCTGAAGGATCATGTAAAACTGATGACTGGAGTAATGTCTGAAAATTCAGCAGGAATAAATTACATTTTTTGTAATAATGATAGAAACAGATATTTTAAATGGTATTAACAGTTCCCACCATTACTGCTTTATTGTGTTTTTAATCAAAGCCTTGGTGAAAATCTTACAAAATCTTACAATTTTAAACAGTATGTGTGCATATAAATCTGTAATGCTTGAGATTTTTCTAAGTGAGCGCAAATTCTTCAACTCCAAATGATCTGTTAACACTGTTGTTGTGTAGGACATTGATAGCTTAAAAAAATCAATGCTTTCACTGCCTGACTCGACCACGTGGAAGTAACAATATAGCATGAGGAGTAAAAACAATACATTTTAGAACAGGAAGCATTTTGGTCACATTTCAACTGTCCAGTTATTCTACATTACTAATTGCCATGCACTGTACTGTACTTTTCTCTTATTAATGGTGCTTAAACAAAAAATCACTAATACTGTTGCTCATACTTTGAGTTAGAATTTAAAAAACAAATGTAACCATCTCTCTAAGGAATCATTCATGTTGTAAAACATTATATGAACGTCTGTTTTATTTTTCCATTTGGAGACTTTAAATGAACATAATCTCTTTCTATGGCTGTATTGGCACCTGACATGAACTTGTTTAACTGACACAGTTTTGTAAGGCCTGTGGCACTGGAGATCTCACAGTCACAGGGTCAGATGTCAATCTCTCTGATCTGGGTTGGATACTGTGGCTTAATCTGATCGCTGCTTTATTAATTAGTAGTCTGTGTAGTTCACCAATGTCTTTCTCACAAATGTGTAATTAAGTGTCATGGATTTAAGGAATCCAAGAAAAAACAATTAAGAAGAACTTTTTAGTTTCCCCAGGGGTATATGACAGGTTGAGTCCAGTGAGCAGTTATTTGTGTCTTTTTGTTTGTATGCTACTCCAAAAATAACTTAAATTGATGGTAGTTTTATAGTATTTGGATTTAAAGGGGTCATAAATTGAGAAATAAAAATGTCCTTGATCTTTTGACATATAAGAGGTCATTGTACTATAAAAAAATATCCTGTAAGTTTTAGAATTTAAAACTTCCTTTGGACTTGTTAGTCCAAAAACAGCTTTTATTAAAACCAAGCTCAGAAAACGACTCGTTTTGGATTTTGGACATTATTATGTCAGAGTGCGACAGAAGACCGCCTCTGCAGAAGACGAATGCCTACTTCTATATCATTGCCTCTTTAGCCACACCCACCGATTCACATATGTCATGTAGTAGGGGTGGCCGATATAGCGGTAGACACGATTAACCGGTTGAAATTTGTCAACCGGTAGAGATTTTAGACTATCGTCTCTATCACGGTTATGCTCACATGACGTTGCTGTGCGGCGCAGTCATGAAAGCTTATGGTTTGCATGTGTTTTTAAGCATTGCGGTTTAAAAACAGGTGATTTAAAACCGTTGAAGCAGAATTAGCAGCGAAAGATAATTCATTTCCATATATGCGAACACTGTCTGTCTGTTTCTCAGCGCTGTCTGAGAGACATGTACACATGAAGCCGCTTATAAAGGGTATGAGAACCGAACTGAGGGCTTTTTGCCGCCTAAATGGGCTTGAACAGTTAAATACACATACTTATGTGTCAAAGGGCCTGTTTACACCTGGTCACTTCATGCGTTTTCTCTGATCGGATAGCTATCCGATCGTGAAAAGACACGCATTCGAGACAGATTTAAATCTGATCGCTCAAACCACTTCAGGAGGTGGTCTGGGCCGCATTCCAGAAAAAAACTGAACAAGTCTAAATGCATCTGGTTTTTGAAACCACATATGTAAATTTTACTCCTCCCAACAATGCTAAAAAATAAACGTGTGAGAGCGTGTTATAGGCTATTTGACATGTTAAGATGACAGCGCTACTGCAGCACGCATCGCCGCAGACGAGAGTATCTCCAATGCCCATGCCCAAACTACCGCAAATAAAACCGAAAGTAAGTCGCAGATGCTCAACACACAATCATCTTCATTAAAAGTAAAGAAACTAAATGATCTTACCTGTGCTGTTGCCGTGCTCGCTCCTATTGTGGTCGTTGATTTTGAAATTAGCTGATAATTAATCTGTTGTGTTCGGTGACGTGAACTCCATTAAATCTGCATATAGCACGGGAATTGAAGATAGGATTTATATCCGTTTTGCATTCTTCTTACGGACGAATACAATTGGAGTTATATAAAAAAAATGTCCTGGCTCTTCCAAGCTTTATAATGGCAGTGTATGGTTGTTTCTGTTTTGAAGTCCATAAAAGTGCATCCATCCATTATAAAAGTGCTCCACACAGCTCCGGGGGGTTAATAAAGGCCTTCTGAAGCGAAGCGATGCGTTTGTGTAAGAAAAATATCCATATTTAAAACTTTACAAACAGTAATCTCTAACTTCCGCTAACTGTCGTACGCGCATTCACGAGAGACTGACGTTCCAGCGTATGACGTAGGACGCTCCGGTGGGAATATGCCAGTCCTCGCGAGAACCAAGTTTTGTTATGCTCTATCATCTGTGCTTCCGTGTTCGTCACCGGAACTTACGCTATGCTACGCCTGCGTCCCACGTCATACACTGGAATGCCAGTCTCTCGTGAACGTGTGTACGACACAAAGAAGAATGTCCTGTACACCTAGGATGGCTTGAGGGCGAGTAAATCATGGGCTAATTTTTATTTTTGAGTGAACTATCCCCAGCATCCAAATATACCTGCTGTCGTTATTAATGTTAATCACAACAAAAAAGAAAGTGAGAAAATCTCTCACTGTTCTTGACTGAATGACTTTTGAAACTTTAATAAGAATAAATGTATATTTAATTCACACAGTAAAGATGCATTTTTTTATACATTTGATTACTTCATACTTTTAATGTAGTATTTCTAGTGCTTGATGTTTTTCCAGGTAGGTCTATTTAATTTGTGTCTTTGTTCTGTTGTAGTTTGTTTTCTTTGCTCTATCACAGCTTACTTCAGTAAGCTTGAGAGTTTTAGGCTGGTATTAGTTTTTTAAATGATGGTACCAAAATTGATATCAAAACCTTATTTAAAGATAAATATATAGTGATATAGCTATATCATTGTGAAATAAAGTTACTCATACAGTATCGTTGTCAAAGGTGTGTGCAGGCAGGAAGACAAAGACAGATAAATACAGTTCCCAAACGTGGTTTAATTATAAATACTCCAAAGACAGGCAGACAGGGGGGTATTCCAGAAAGCAAGGTTAACTTACCGTCACATATACCCTGAACTCTTGGTTGATTAACCCAAACCTTGCTTACTCGAGGTATGCTGGTTCCAAAAACGAGTCCAGGAGTAAGTTCAGACAACTCAGAGTGTGTTAACCGTGAACACATAAGACACTCAGAGACGAATCGATGATTCACCATGGAAACAGACGCTAAGAAAGAGCACGCCGTTCTACTTCCTCTTTTGTTTAATGGCGAGTTACATAACCTACTTAGTGCATGTCGCCACCTATTTGGTGGTTGTGCAATCATTTTTTCAATCTCTTCGTTTAATGCAGATCCATGTGTGAGATGACAATAAAATAAATATATTTGAATTGAATTAACATTACCTTGTTGTAATAGTGCTTCAGAATTAATATATAATATTGTATATTATAACTGTAACTTTATAACACATTTAGATATTAATTTAACTATATTAATTATATAAAACACATCTGAATACCTCTTAAGCAAACTAACCCTGGAACTTAACATGCTCCGGAACAGGTTATGTTCAGAGAGTGAGTTGCTATGGCTACTTACATACCCTGAAAGTTACCTCCGTTTTTGGAACCGAAAGTTGAGGTAATGAAAGTATCGCTTACTTACTCTTAAACATACCCGGGTATGTCACATAACCTGCTTTCTGGAATAACTATGATGACAGACGAGTGGCGGGAGTCAGAACAAAGAAACAATCACAATTGATGACAATCGTGATATAAGATTTGGATCATATCTACATGATAATGTAGTAGTAAATACAAGACAGGCACAAACACAGCGTTACTCCAGAAACAAAATGATAGAGATGCCTCTCAAGATTACAAGACGTTTTGCCAAGTTCTTGCAGTCTTTGCTTTGCCATCCTTGTGATCCTAACATTAAGAAAGTGTGGATGAACTTTATTGTTAATGAAGTTCGAGTCAGATCGCATCAGTAAGACACTGTTCGTTTGTTCGCTTTATTTTGCTGTGGATTCAATTTTAAACAGTGGGCATTTACTTCCAAGTCTTGAATGCGGCATGCCAATCAAAACGGAGTGTTCGGGAGAGAGGATCAAAATCAGGATAGAAAATAGCTTATTACTTCTAAATTAGGATGTTTTTTGATGTAAAATCTTGATAACATTATAAGTGGACCTCAGAGAACATTATATAAATAATAATAAAAAAGTGCAGTTCATAACCCCTTTAAATCATAAACACCCATGCTAAAGGCTTTAAAAAATAAATAAAACAAATCAGTCTGTTCAGTACAGTTCAGAGTTCACATTCAGAGTACTCTGTTGCAACTGCATGTGTAAAATTAGGAAAAGGTAAAATAATTCAAGACTTGGGTTGAGCAATCTGTTTGATTCTGTCTGCTCCGTCTAGCTGTTTTGAATGTAGTTTTGCACAATATCAGTGGCTGATTTTGAAATGTATTTTGGCAGAGCATGCTAAAAGAGCACAGCACAAACAGTCATCTGAGGTGATACTGTGCTTTCTAGCAGATACGTTCATATCTTGAACACTCACTCCTGAGTATTAAGTGCTAAGAGTGATGATCTATGGAAAAATTAGGTTTTTTATGAAGATTAGAGTTTTTGCAAAGTCAGTCGAGTACTGGTTAAGTATTCATCAAGTGCGTGCAGGCCCACTGCAACGTTAGAGTTTGTATCTTCGTCTCTGTGTGTCTGATTTGATAGTAGTACTTAAGTCTCCACACATTCTCTGCTTTAAGAGGCGTCTGGTGGGTTCATCCTATAGAGAATGGAACAGTGGTCTGATAAACCTCTGATGGTGGAAAAACTCTCATACCTTGTTGAATACAGATGTTCATTTAAGTTTAAAAATGCCCATATTGACAGCCGTTTCAAACAGGATTTAAAGGTAAGGTGCTTCATTTATAAATGTTAAAATTTTCTTGTATTATAGTTTAATGTGCAGAGTCAGCTCTAAGCCATTTATAGGTTGACTTGAGTGCAAACAACTTTGTTGCTTGTTTGACCATTCTGGCATGCCAGATTTTGGCTGTACCTGTCAAGTGAGTTTGTAAGTATAATTGCGTAATTGAATTGTTTTGAATGTGTACTTGTTGTGTACATCAAATCTTAAAATAATTTTTATTGCAGATAATAGTAAAAAAGCCACTTAAAAGGGAGTGCACCTTTATGACTTAAGTGCACTTTGTAATAATGTCAAAATAAAAAGTTTTACTTAAGTACATCTTAAATAATTTTTTTTTAAATAATCTTTTGTCATGCTTTAAAGAAGTACACTTATTTTGACTAACATACTAAAACACATGTATAGCACTTGATTATAATTTTAACTGTAGTGTTTTATTCGATATTACATTTAAAGTTAATATATTTTAAATGTACTAAATTGCAACTTTAATTACAAATATATTTAAATATATGACATTCAAGTTTCAATAGAAATTACATTAAAATATATTTCAGTTTACCATGAATGCTTGTCAGTACATTCGGCAGTACACTTTAACCATATTTCAGAGACAATAAAAGGAATTATTGAATTATATATAAAGTACTACATATAAGATATAATGTACTTAATTCCTACTTAAGTGGGTCAAAAGTTCAGCCTTTATCATAAATAACTATAATACATTTTCATTTAATTTCAATTAACATGCATTTTAGTGTCTGAAAACATTACATTCAGTTTTCAATTAAAGGGATAGTTCACACAAAAGTAAAAATTCTGTCATAATTTTTTTAACCATGTTGTTCCAAACCTGTATGACCTTCTTTCTTCCGTGGAACATAAAATAAGATATTTTGAGAAATGTCTTGTATATTATTATATTATAAATAATGTAAATTATTTCCGCAATAAGTACTCTTTTTAAAAGCATTCTTTTTCACAAGGGTATCTAATTTGTCTGAACAATGAAAAAACAATACAGAACAAAGATGGGACATTTTTAAAAAATAAAGCAATTAAAAGTTATTTATTTTAGGCAGCTGCTATTTGCAAGTGAAAATAGCTTTTTTTTGCAACAGATGCTATTTACACTGTTTAAATAGCAATAGAAGTGAAAAGAGCAGCATTTTCTAGCGATATGCTATTTACACTAATAGCTCATTTCCACTGAGCGGTACGGTACAGTACAGTATGGTACGCAATTATTTCTGTTTCAATTGTCAGAAGTTGTGAATGGTACCAAAATACCAAATGCCTTTCTGATCTGATGTGATGGGGAAAAAGGAGTAGAGCGAGTTCAGCAAAAGGCGGATTCGAACATGGGTTGATTTGCGTCATAACTTTCTGCCACCCCTACATGCTACTATCGACAATGCAGTGTCTTCTGTAATTTTATCTGGCCTAACCAGACGTCAGTAGGTGGAGTTAATGTAAATAGCCTCTGCCAACAAGGTAGTCTATTTGCACTTAGTGTAAATAGACACTCCGTTTATGCTATCAGATTACTCATTTCTTGTTCACTAAGCATCTAGCATTATAGCACACAAAAGTGTGCTAGTGTTGACTACAGTTTGCAGTACTATGGTTCACAGAGATATTCAATGCATATAACTTCTTCATCTATGCTGGGATTGAGCCTGTTATATCTGGTCTGGTCTGGTAATGTTAATGTTGCTGGTTTAGTGTCAGGTAAGGCCACTAATGAAATTCATTACTGGGAACCGCCTGTCACTTCTGTGCCCTTGGGTAAGGCACTTTTCCCCAGGATGCTTCAGGAGGAGAGTCCCAGCAATTAGCACACCCTAATATGCTTTGGAAAAACATGTCTGCAAAATGACAAATACAGTTGTCTATCTAAAAACAGTAAATTCAGACTTCTGAGTTGGAATTTGATTGAACTTGTCTGTATGTCTTCGTAATTGTGTCATAATGTCACATAATGCACAAAGACAAATTTAAGAGAGAAAGTTCTTTGGGTATTCCTTATGATAGCACACTGTGAGTGTGGCGTTTAAGAATTGGGGAATGTTCTGCCTCTTGTTTAATGAAGTCATTAAAAGTCATTCAGTCCCTCTGTGATTGGCTGACTGGTCAGATACACTTAGCCACTTAATGAAAAGAGATAGTTCACTCAAAAATGAAAATTTTGTCATCATTTACTCACCCTCAAGTTGTTCCAAACCTGTATGAATTTCTTTCTTCTGCTGAACACAACAGAAGATATTTTTAAGAATGTTGGTAACCAAAAAGTTGATGGGCCCCATTGACTTCCATAGGGCAACTGAATATCAACATTAGATGTGGTTTTCCCCTAGAATTCTGAACACATATCAGCTGAGCAAATATTGCTAGTTTCAGTTTTGGAATTTGCCCCATTCAGAGTAAAACTGAGAGTCTCATTCTATGAAGTGCCAAAAGTGATGTCCAGCCTTGGAAAATTACATTTTATACAACATGTTTAAAATATTTTGTAAGCATATTGTGCAGTTCTGCTTGGTGTGTACAACTAGTTGTTTCATCTAGAACGTTATTTTGTGGGTTTTAGTGAAATGGCCAAGAGGAAAGGAACTGTCCTCTGCAACAAAAACTTTGGATATTGCTTGTTTTCTGGATTTGAGCGATCACAATGTCCACAGAATTACTGCAAAGCACTGTGAGACCGTTCAGAAAGTAAAGCACTGGGCATATAAAAAAAACTAGGGAAAGTTTTTACAAGAGATTGAAAACCACCTCACTGGTTGTACGCTTCAAAAGAACGTCCAAAGTCTTGGGTGAGACATGCAACTGTGAGGAACCTCCAGCTTCATTTTACACTGCAAGGCGAGTATGGAGGATCTGTTTGGAAATCGAATGTGTAATTTCGAATACAACAAAAATCCTAAACACACCATGCACAATGCTACAGTGGTGCAAATGCAGTTGATCTCTGCATCAGAGCCGTACTGTATTAGGACTTAGTGTCAGGCATTTGGAATGGCCAATGCTGATTGGATAATCACAGGTTGTAATCTCTTTACTTGCTATGAGGCACAGTGTTTAGCTGGCCAAACATACACTGGGATATCCACAGAGGACTGATTATTCTTTGACCATAAAATATTTCCATATTAAAACCAGGGAATAACCCCCCCCCCCCCCCATGATGCCATCAACTCATTTCTGTGATATATGAGACCCCAGCCTCAAGTAATCAGACTTATGTCAGACCTGTTGTGTAACAGGATTAACACTTATAGTAACCTATGCTTATTTGCACTGCCTTCAAAAAGTTGCTGTACAAGTATGCTACATTTTACACAGACTATAATATATGCAACAACAGCACAGTAATTGTCATTTTTTTTACAGTTGCAGTTAAAAGGGTACTGTTCCATGTTAGTGTCATGTTATGAGTCCAGTTATGATCTTTCACTTTTTATGTTATGTGTAAAATATCTTTTGTCAGTCCAAAAAAAACGTCTGTGGTTGCCAAAATATTACTGTAAAAATACAGTAGCATCATTTTAGGTTTCAAGGATTTACTTTAAATTTAGTCAAAAAATAAAAAAAACATTTCATTAACTAATATAATGTTAAAGGAGCCATGAACTACATTCTTTTATAATGTTTCCTGTGGTGCACTTGTAATGTTAGTATGATTTTTAGATTAAAAATTATCATAATTTATAAATAAAAGGCATTATTCCTACCCTGATTTTAGCCCTCTGATTTGAATGCTCTGTTTGAAGGGGCATGTCTGCTGTGAGACTTCAGTGTAAACGCATTTACTTTGCATATGAAATGGCTAAGTATTACATGTGGAATTCTCTCAAAAACTTTTAGCACGTTTAAATTACAGTTTAAATGACAGATTATTTTCATTCTACTAAGAGAAACAATGTGAAGTTGACTGTTTAGTCACTGATTTGATTTACTGAAACAAAGAACATCTGACTGTACATGAATCATTACATATCAGAAATCACTGGTCACAGGTCAGGCATTAGAATTAACACAGTTACTTACATGTTGTCGCATTACTGTCAAATCCATATAATAAAAGTCTGTTTGCAATACCTGCACCGAAATTACATTCATAGTGAAATGTACAGAATACAAATAAATAAGGGTCAACTGAGACATTCACAATGTTGCAAATAAATAACCTCATTCTTAGCATTAGAATCCTTTGGAATGTAATGTTATTTTTTGTCCAGTTATCCTGTATTGCTCTTCACTCTTTGTCATCTCAATAACACGGCAGTGGGCGGGGCCAAAGTTGCAATGATAAAGTAGGTGTTGATTTTCTGCTGCAGAGGTCTTTCACCTTTCACATTCCACAACGAGTTATCTGGGCTTGATTACAATGAAATCTGTTTTTGGACCAACAAGGAATTTTTCCGTTCCGAAACTTACAGGATATTCTTATAGCATGATGATCTCTTATATGTAAAAAGCTCAAGGAAAATTTGATTTCTCAGTTCATGACCCCTTTAATATACCAAGTGCTAAAATGCGTTTTATACCTGTAATACACTTACAACCACCATAAAATACAAATGTATACAGCCACATGATTCATCAAAATTTATCACAAGTAGCTTTTCTACAAGCTGAGGTATAAATACTAATATATATAAGGTGTGCAATTTTTTTCATTAGACAGGAAATGGAAGGCCAAGTCGAGCACATTGCATTGAGGGATATGGTGTTCCATGCAGTGCGTCCTGGTTGTATGCTGCACATTTGAGCATAAAATTGTGTAGAGTATGCATACTTTATGCTGCAGAAATAGTGAGAATAGAATAGTAGTATACAGTCTCCTGAGCATTGTGGATGAGATCTGTGGAAATATAAATGTCCTCAAATGAACAATGTCTTAATTGTACAGTAAGGTTTGTTATACAAATCAGAATTTGTGGGGTTTTACACAAAAGGTCTTCAGATTAAAGATAAATGTAATATTACTTACAATACCAAAAGACACATATAAGGCAAAACAGTTCTATTTCTCTCATTATATATGATTTATTCTCTTTTTGTTAAAATGTTTCATATGTTTACATGATTTTATATTCGTGATGGTTTATGTATGTGTGTCTGTTTCTGTAACACCCATGACTCATGCTTATTTTTATAATCATCTACCTATTTATTGAGGCTGCCATTCTTTATTGATCTAATAATTTTCTTTTGTTATCTAAAATCTTATCTCAAATGTTGAACTTGATTAATTTTGTATTACAATATATTAACAGAAATATTTCCATTGAAAAATAAAGTTTATACTAATAAGAGTTTGTCTTGATTTTAATAGCAAAAATAGTCATCTAGTATTATTTTCACTACAGTCCTCCTGTGTGAAATCTCCAGCACACTTGTACCATCTGAACTATCAGAGGAACACCAACCATCCATGTCCAGCCTACATTTCAAACTTCAAACTTTGATAATGATTAAATACTATAGAAGCTTGTTTCTGCCACAAAAATCAAAAAGGTAATTGCGACTTTTTATCTTGCAATGCAGACTTTACAATAAGCACAACTGCAGGGAAATAAAGATATAAACATTCGGACTTTTCTGACCCATTGCTCACAATTGTGAGATATAAACTTGCAACAGTGAGTTATGAAGTCTGAATTGAATCTTTTTGCACAATTGGCCACAATTATTGGTACTCCCTGAAGTATATATTTCCCCTCATGTTTACAAGCTTTAGTACACCAGGGTGGCTAAGAACATGAAATGATCCAGCCATGACTTCCTGTTTCACAGCAGTATTTAGACAGGAGCACCTACATCACCACAAGCTGTTAAGGACTGTAAACTTGCATTTGCATATATTGTTATAAAGTCCAAATTGAGAGAAAATTCTTTTTATATCTCTTTATAACTTGCAATCGTGAGTTTATATCTCATAATTTGTGAAAAAAAGAGGGAACTGCGAGTTTATATCTTACAATTGCAAAAAGATATAAACTCGCAATTCTGAGAAAAAGATTCCAAATTGTGAGATAAAAAGTTGCAGTTATAGCTCATTTCATTTTATTCTTCCATAAAATGCTGTCTTAGCAAAGTCATAATTCTTAAAGGTCTACCTAATATATAATTAAATAGCATTAACAGCATGAAATCTAATGATAATATTATTTAATATTATTATTAATAATATTTGGCACATTATTTTGGCAGCCCTAATATTTACTATTATTAGTTTTCTTATTTTGTTTATGATTTGTCAGTGTTTGATTTTGTCTTATGTTTTGCCCTGTGTGTGTGATGAGCTGTTGAACATATCTTTTTAGGGAACCTCCTAAAGAAGACACAAAGCCTCAACCAGCTCAGTGAGTACAAGCAAATTCTTTCAGCGTACTTTGAGCTTTTTTCACCCTTTACTGTCTGATACATCCCTCAGAGCTGACCTGTGATCAGTTATTTGGCTTTATGATGTTCTGTAGTTGAAAACTCAGTACTAGTCCTTGTAGCTCTTTCCCTATTGGATGTATTTTATATCTCTTAATACAATACTTTGATTTACTGAAACTGTTCATGCTTTCTCATCCTACTTTTTATAGTACATTTAATAGCAAATTTGTGTTGCTGTAGTGACCCATATGTACTTGTAATTGGTCAGTTGCTCCTCCACAGTGCCTCCGTATACATAACTACTGTCCTCTTGTGATTCAAACTCACCTGCTTTCGTATTGTGGCTTCTTTCTCCACCCTTAATGCTGCTGTTTCTCTGATCACAGATCTATTGCATTACACTCTTGTTTTCCTAAAAAACCCCATCATTCAAACAAGATCAGTTTACTTGAGAAGTAACCTAAAGCTGAAACTTGTTTTAAGAGACTATGAGCCAGATTTACTAACAGCTTGCGCCAGCACAAACCCCCTTTTGGTGTTAAAAAACTACTGTCAGGATTTACTAAAAACACGCATTAGAAAATTTGGGTTGAAAAGGCGTGGACAGGGTTATTTTTGTGGCTGACCTTACTGCATATGCATTTGTAGGAGCCTCCCTTTCAGATGCAAAATGTATGGGAGGAGAGTTTTTAAATGAATCATGTAAGGTGATTTACTAAGGTTTGCACTCGTCAATTTACTGGTATTTGCGGCATTATTTACCATACATAAAGCATGTCTTAACCCACACTCAAAAAAAAAACCTGTTGAACGAACTTAATTAAATTAAGGAAAACTTTTCCACTAAATTGAATTACATTTTTCCAACAAAATCTAATTTGTTTGAAATGATTTGTTGTAAGAAGTCAAGACTACTAAAAAAAATTTGTCATTCTAACTAGATAAAGTTTTGCCATGCCTAATAGAGAATTTTTTGGTTATCATTGTGGTGAAGAGGTGAGCTTGTGCTTAGGTTGTGAGTAGCTGCCGTACACACACATACATGTTCTAAGATTGTTTGAGAGGGGTAGAACTGATGACCATATGTAGACTGCGGGAACTGAATCAAACTAATTTATTTTATTTATATAAAAACTAATAACCAACACAAAACTTGTTCACATAAGTGAAGTGTAACTTTTGTAGTGTATCTTGTCCTCTGGCATTAGCACAGTTACAGCTCATTGAGAACAGACTTATTTTACGTAGCCACCCACAGCCTAACCACAAGATCTACACTTCACGACAATTGACATAACATAAACTAAATATTTTAAATATTACATATAACTGAACACCAAACTTTAACAGGTCTTTCCCTTTACTAAAAAACACATTAAACAGCACTCCATTTCAACATTGACTCTCCTTATCTATCCTATGCAAAGCATGCTGGGAACTGGAAATACACTGCCCAGTTCAGTCAGCGGAACAGAAATGATTCATGTAGTCCCAACACAAATGGTTTAGGTTAACTTAACATTTTACACATTTCATTTCATTTAACATAATACAATTGAGTGCAAATGGCAATCAAGTAAAAAACTAAAGATTTGTGTTGTTTCAGCTTATTTTATTTTAATAAACTGAGCAAATAGCTAGAATAATTTTTTTTGAGTGCAGACGGTAATTTGCGCTGCTCTTGGTAGATTGTGTTGGTCATTATGGAAATGATCCGGCTGCTTCTGTGTTCTTTAATTTGCACGTCGTCAGTAGATCACTCGCAGAACTTTTCACTCCCATCGCATTTTTGGAATTACGCTCTAACGCTAATTTTCCCTGCTTAGTAAATCTGGCCCTATATCTTTAAGAAAGTTTTTTTTATGCCTTACCCCATTAGCAAATAGTTTTTACAGTGCATTAGAAAATTATTTATTTTTTCTTTTTACAATGTAATGATTTCACTACATAAACCACTGTAAAAAAAAAAAAAAAAAAAATGGGGGTCAGTAAGATTTTTTAATGGGTTTGAAAAGTCTTTTATGTTTACCAAGGCTTCATTTATTTGATCAAAAATGCATTAAAAACAGTAATATTGTCATGTATTCTTACAATTTAGAATAAGTGTTTTCTATTTGAATATATTTTAAAATGTAATGTCTTCAGTGTCACCTTGATTCAGAAATCATTCTAAAATGCTGATTTGCTGCTCAAGAAACATTTCTTCTTATTATCAATGTTGAAAACAGTTGTGCTGCTTAATATTTTTTTCAGGATTCTTTGATTAATATAAGTTCAAAAGAACAAAATTTATTTAAAATAGAATGTATTTACTGTCAATTTAATGCATCCTTGCTAAATAAAAATATTAATAAATATTACTGACCCCAAAGGACTTACTGACTGATGAACTCTTCTTTTGAATTTCACAATTCTTTTGTACATTGAGTGTACAATTTGCCAATATTATGAGAATATAACATTCTCACATGACAAATTTGGGGCCTAACTGTTGTTGTACGATCATTTACAAATCATGAGCTATTGCTGGTTTTTTTAAAAGGATAGTCCATCCAAAAATGAAACTCTGCCATCATTTACTCACCATCATGTCACTCTAAACCCGTTTGACTTTCTTCTATGGAACACAAAAGGAGATATTAGACAGAATATCCAAGCCGAAAAATAGCAGCGTAAACTGTCTGCTAAGCATCTCCTTTTGTGTTCAGGTTTGCATTGACATGAAGGCGAGTATAAATGATGATTTTTCATTTTTGGGTGAACTATTTCTTTAAACAGTTAGAAGATTCAACTTATTCACACAAACATTTGCAATTAAAGCACCATTCAATAAGATGTTTTTGGATTCCTCGGTGTACACCCACAAGGTGAACGTGATTTCAAGTGAAGCATCCTTGTTGATCCTGGAACAACATTCTAATCAAACAGTCAAATTTGAAGGATAGGATTTTAGGTTTAAGTTATGGGTAGTGTTAGGTTTAGAGTCAGGGATAGGGTTAGGACTATATTTTTAGACAGGAATGTTGTTACAGGATCAACAAAAGATGTTGATCCAGGAACATGTGTGTCTTGGCAAAATCATGGCGACCAGTCCCACAAAATGCAAAGAGTTAGCGGGACAGAAAGAAAACATATCCCTTGGTTCTTGCCACTTGATGTTGCTATGCTTGTCTGAACAGGTGGAACCCTTTCAGTGGAATCACTGAGCTGGTTAGTAATGTTCTTCAGCCCCAGTCAAAGTCCCCCAGTGAGGAGGAGCCAAAGCCGTAAGTACAGTGCAGGGGCTTCAATTCATGCCACTAAAAGTAGCTAGTTCCCTTGTGCTGTGCTAAAAATTCTTTGCAATTTGGTGTTCCGTCAAAAATGAGTGGCCTTTTAAAATCTCTGCTTTTAAATCACTCATACTATATTATCACCAAATATTGGATTCTATTTTTTTTTTTCCAATTACAGATTATGTACACCGATCAGGCATAACATTATGACCACCTTCCTAATATTGTGTTGGTACCACTTTTGCTGCCAGAACAGCCCTGACCCGTTGAGGCATGGACTCCACAAGACCCCTGAAGGTGTGCTGTGGTATCTGGCACCAAGATGTTAGCAGCAGATCCTTTAAGTTGCGAGGTGGGGCCTCCATGGATCGGACTTGTTTGTTCAGCACATCCCACAGATGCTCGATTGGATTGAGATCCGGGGAATTTGGAGGCCAAGTCAACACCTCAAACTCGTTGTTGTGCTCCTCAAACCATTCCTGAACCATTTTTGCTTTGTGGCAGGGCGCATTATCCTGCTGAAAGAGGCCACAGCCACCAGGGAATACCATTTCCATGAAAGGGTGTACATGGTCTGCAACAATGCTTAGGTAGGTGGTATGTGTCAAAGTAACATCCACATGGATGGCAGGACCCAAGGTTTCCCAGCAGAACATTGCCCAAAGCATCACACTGCCTCCGCCAGCTTGCCTTCTTCCCATAGTGCATCCTGGTGCCATGTATTCCCCAGGTAAGCGACGCACATGCACCCGGCCATCCACGTGATGTAAAAGAAAACATGAGTCATCAGATCAGGCCACCTTCTTGGCACCCTGACTGTTTGGCGGCTATGCAGCCCCATACGCAACAAACTGAGATGCACTTTGATTTTGACACCTTTCTATCAGAACCAGCATTAACTTCTTGAGCAATTTGAGCTACAGTAGCTCGTCTGCTCTGACCCAGTCGTCTAGCCATCAGAATTTGGCCCTTGTCAAACTCGCTCAAATCCCTACACTTGCCCATTTTTGCTGCTTCTAACACATCAACTTTGAGGTCAAAATGTTCACTTGCTGCCTAATATATCCCACCCACTAACAGGTGCCGTGATGAAGAGATAATCAGTGTTATTCACTTCACTTTCACTTATTAACTAGTTTTTTTTTTCTTTTTTAGATGAATAAGCTTGAGTAATCTTTTTTCTACCACATCTTTTCCTTCCCTTCGCCTCTCTATTAATGTGCTTGGACATAGAGCTCTGTAAACAGCCAGCCTCTTTTGCAATGACCTTTTGTGTCTTGTCCTCCTTGTGCAAGGTGTCAATGGTCATCTTTTGGACAACTGTCAAGTCATCAGTCTTCCCCATGATTGTGTAGCCTACAGAACTAGACTGAGAGACCATTTAAAGGCCTTTGCAGGTGTTTTGAGTTAATTAGCTGATTAGAGTTTGGCACCAGGTGTCTTCAATATTGAACCTTTTCACAATATTCTAATTTTCTGAGATACTGAATTTGGGTTTTTCTTTAGTTGTCAGTTATAATCATCGAAATGAAAAGAAATAAACATTTGAAATATATCAGTCTGTGTGTAATGAATGAATATAATATACAAGTTTCACTTTTTGAATGGAATTAGTGAAATAAATCAACTTTTTGATGATATTCTAATTATATGACCAGCACCTGTATATGAGGTGCATAAACTCAGATTAATGAGGCCTTCGATCAATCAGTTCCAAATACAAAACCTGTGCTGATTTAAAGAAAACAAGTTGATAAAAAGATTGAATCCAATGTTTGGTAATGACATAGCTTGAGAGATTTATAAGCATTTTTTTTTTGTAAGCCGGTCATAAGTCAGTACATTTTTATAACATTAACTAGCTTTTTTAGGAAAAAGAAAATCCTCTCTGGGTCTTAACAAGAATTTCAGGAATTTCTTTGGGTCAAAATGACTGGAACACAACATGGTTTAATCCAAGTGGGCCAAGCAGAACTGGTGTGATGGTCTAGTAGTGAGTTTGACCCCCTGTAGTGAATAGTTTGTCACTATGCTACTAAAGAAATACTCTGTCAAAAGTACTTAAATGGATAGTTCACCCAAAAATTAAAATTCTGTAATAATTTACTCACCCTCAAGTTGTTCCAAACCTGTATGAATTTCTTTGTTCTGCTGTGCACAAAGGGAGATATTTGGAAGACTGTTTGTAACCAAGCAGATCTCACTCCCCATTGACATAGGAAAAAAACTTTGGTAGTAAATGGAGGGCGAGATCAGCTTGGTTACAAACAGTCTTCCAAATATCTCCCTTTGTGCACAGCAACTCATACAGGTTGGGAACAACTTAAAGGGTGAGTAAATGATTACAGAATTTTCATTTTTGGGTGAACTAACCCTTTAAATCATGTGAAAGTTACCATGTGCACAAACAGATAAAACCCTGCTAACAGTATGTGCGTACTTAAGTTTTGTTTTTGGACGGACTGTTTCATCAATCTACCAAATTGTATGTCAACACAACATGTTCAATCCATTAGCCACGCGTGACCGATGATAGTGGATATTCATGTACTCTTGCAGAGAGACAATGTCAGATAGTTTCAGTGTGGACACATTATTGATTTCTAGGGCTCAAACTGAATATCATGATCTGTAGTGCATGTACAGTAAAACCCGTCCCTGTCACATAGCCTGTTCCATGCGACTTAAAAACAATGGAAAATACCTTCTGGATCAATAATCACGTGATGAGTAAGTGTTTTCTCTGGATAAATTAAGTCTGTCTGCATAAGATTTGGATCTTGTCAAACTGAAACTCTACGCATCCTGTCAGTGGTTACTGTCTTGTTTCACTGATAAATGTAGAATAGGGGGAATTAACCCATGCAGAGTTTAGAGCCTATTATATTAATGCAATTACTACTGAATAAAGAACTTAATGTTTACACCCCCAGTGTTCTCTTAAACCCAAAGAACCACAACACAACACAATGTGCCAAATAATTAAGGATTTAGACACTACCTTGCAAAAAAAACTGTAAGAGTGTATTTGCACTTTTCATTAAATTGGTACAAATCAGTGTTATTTTTGTATTAATTGTATACAATTATAGCATGTATTAATAATCTTAATTAGTTTTCATTTTAGTTTAAGTTTTAGTAATTTTAAGTTCTATCTTTTTATATCTCTATTTAGCTTTTTATTTCAGTTTTAGTTTCAGCTTAAACTTATTAATTTCAGTCATTTGCCAAGGGAACATTTCTGTGTTTTCATCTTATATTTTTATTTTATTTTATTTCAGATTTATTAAAATTAACAAATATTTGTATTCTAGTTAACAATAACAACACTGGTACAAATTAGTTTCTTAAAGCATTTATGACATTCATGACAACTATTTTACACATGAATTTGTTTGATTTCGTATGATTATTATTATAATAAACAACCTCAGTTGGGTGTAAGCAGATTGCACAAAAATGTATGAATACGATTCAGACCAATTCGCCAATAATTTACAAAATTGTTTTTAATTTACACATAATTTACGAATTGCTATGAATGTTGAAAAACATACCAGTTTTGGTATTATCCATTTTGAAAATGAAACAAGTTTAGACATCAAGGAAGTAATCTTCTACAACATGATGGGAAGATAAGTAAATAATATAAATCCATTTTTTTTTCTATTATAGAAAAATTACTTTATTTTATAATTATTTAATTTTTTTAATATGTAAAGTTTATTGTTAGAAAATCATTATTTTTATTAAAAATGATTAATGTTTTAACTGAAAAGAGTCTTTTTCCCCCTTTTTTTGCAGTAACATTGCAGGGTAAGCTGAACATAATAGCACTTCTTGGCTGAATTATTCTCATATCCCTGATCAGTTTTGCATAAATGTTAATTAACAGGTGAAAAACCTGTCATGGCACAAACTCAGGGGCCGTTTACACGACAAACAAAAAACTGAATTATACATTTTGGTCGTTCATTTGGGGGCCTGAAAATGTAGTCTATAGTCCCATTTAGCCACTTGTTAGCAGCCGCCTTTTTCAAGGCACGTAACAGCTTAAAAAAATCACGAGTTTGGTAATACTGATGTATTTTATGTCGTAGAGTAAAACATGAAAGCGTCTTGAGCTTGTGTTCACCACAGACCATATTTCAGCCATTTAGCCAAAAGCCCGTTCAAAAAACCTATTGACTTTGGGATTATGAAACGGGAAGTGCTATCTCGTTTCTGCGTTTTGGCCTACAAAATGATGTCATACCTGCACCACTATATAGGCGTGTAGTGTTTCTTTACAAAGTGACATCGCCAACTACTGGCCTGGCATGCATAATGAGTTTTTTTTTGTCGTTTTCACAAATCTGTGTGAACGGGGATCGCTTTGACAACGTTGTCATCTGTATGTGAAAACGCAAAGGAAAAACTTTTCAGTTTTTAGTACATCTTGTAAACGTATCCTCAAGTTGATCCAGGAGCAGCTCTTCACACCTGACTCTCCTCCTCAAATGTAAATCAAGATAATTACAAGAAAATACTAAAATGACCCAAACCTAAATGTCTCCTTCTGCTTTCCACAGAAAGTTGCACCAGCAGTTTGAGATGTATAAGGACCAGGTGAAGAAGATCGGAGAGGAGGCTCAGAAGAATCCGGAGCAGAAGGGAGACTCGCCCACCTGTGGGATCTGCCACAAAACCAAGTTTGCCGATGGCTGCGGCCACGTCTGTTCTTATTGCCAAAATAAGTTCTGCGCACGCTGTGGAGGACGCGTCTCCCTCCGGTCCAACAAAGTATGTCTGACTCCTCTCTCATCATAAGCTCTATAGACAAGTTGTATAAAAACCCTGTCTACTTTATGTGGCCCTGTGTCTCTGTATCTTATGTTCAATTTCGACATCTTTCAGATTGTGTTTCTGAGTTTGGTGGCTTTTTACTAAACAGGAAGTTAGCTATTTGATCCCTTGACCACAAGAGGGTGCTGAAATGTAAAAAGAAAATAAAGCCCCACAATATTAAAATACCTGAGTGTCTCCCTAACTCCTGAGGCCTGTTGCATGAACAAACTTTGAGTTTCAGAGTAGATTTAGAGTTGACAAAATCTTACAAATCCTACCTGCTAGATCGGTGGCCTATACCATGAAGCCGGTTTAGGTGGCTAGACAGGTATGTTTCAGTTTAATTTGCGCCAAGCCTGGGTTTTAGGCACCATAAAAGTGGTTTGGCTTTTAGCTGTTCAGCTAAAACAGCTGAAATTGGACCAATCAGCTGTGAGCAAAGTGATACATGTCTGATGAAATAAAGTCACGCCCCCTGTTTCTACTCCAAATTAAAGGTCACTACATAGTAAATGATTTTAAAGACAAAATCACCTGGCTTTTAGCAGTGCTTAATTATAATAATAATTGTGTATGATTTAGATATTATTTATGTAATTATTATACCCGTTAAACACATTAAGTTTTTCCAATTATTATTAAGCACTTAGTTTAAATGAATATAAATATACACCAATAAGGCAGACATAACACTGATTATCTTTTCATCACGGCACCTGTTAGTGGGTATATATATCCTATTAGGCAGCAATTGAACATTTTTTTTCCTCAAAGTTAGAAGCAGGAAAAATGGGCAAGCGTAAGATTTGAGCGAGTTTGACAAGGGCCAAATTCTGATGGCTAGACGACTGGGTCAGAGCATCTCCAAAACTGCAGCTCTTGTGGGGTGTTCCCGGCCTGCAGTGGTCAGTATCTATCAAAAGTGGTCCAAGGAAGGAACAGTGGTGAACCGGTGACAGGGTCATGGGTGGCCATGGCTCATTGATGCATGTGGGGAGTGAAGGCCGGCCTGTGTGGTCCGATCAAACAGATAAGCTACTGTAGCTCAAATTGCTCAAGAAGTTAATGCTGGTTCTGATAGAAAGGTGTAAGAATACACAGTGCATCACAGTTTGTTGCACATGGGGCTGCATAGCCGCAGACCAGTCAGGGTGCCCATGCTAACCCCTGTCTACTGTCAAAAGTGCTAACAGTGGGCACGTGAGCATCAGAACTGGACCATGGAGCAATGGAAAAAGGTGGCCTGGTCTGATGAATTATGTTTTCTTTTACATCACGTGGATGGCCGGGTGCGTGTGCGTCGCTTACCTGGGGAACACATGGCACCAGGATGCACTATGGGATGAAGGCAAGCCAGTGGAGGCAGAGTAATGCTTTGAGCAATGTTCTGTTGGGAAACCTTGGGTCCTGCCATCCATTGGATGTTACTTTGACACGTACCACCTACCTAAGCATTCTTGTACACCCTTTCATGGAAACGGTATTCCCTGGTGGCTGTGGGCTCTTTCAGCAGGATAATGCGCCCTGCCACAAAGCAAAAATGGTTCAGGAATGGTTTGAGGAGCACAACAACGAGTTTGAGGTGTTGACTTGGCTTCCAAATTCCCCAGATCTCAATCCAGTCGAGCATCTGTGGGATGTGCTGAACAAACAAGTCCGATCCATGCAGGCCTCACCTTGCAACACACAGGACTTAAAGGAACTGCTGCTAGCATCTTGGTGTCAGATACCACAGCACATCTTTAGGGGTCTAGTGGAGTCCATGTCTCGACAGGTCAGGGCTGTTTTGGCAGCAAAATGGGGACCAACACAATATTAGGAAGGTGGTCATAATGTTATGCCTGATCGGTGTATAAAGGTATTATAAATAAGCTTTAGAATCAATAGATAAAGCTATAAAAATGACTACATGTGAGCTTAAATGTTAGTTAACTTCTCTCCATATCTATATCAACTATATAAACTAACTTCACAACTTTTTACTTACACTGATATAGCAAGATTTTTTCTTTTAGTTGTCCTCTTACATAGACAGCTCTTTTCTTCTTGCTGTGTAAATTTGTTTAAATTCTTAATGTTTTTTAATTTCGTAATATTCTGCAGAAGAGAGAAGTGAATCGTGCTGCTCCTCTCACAAAAAGTGAATCTCAATTTCACTGTTCCACAGCATTTGATTGGCTGTTCACTTCTGTCACACTGGACTCAGGATCAAAGCCTGAGTTGACAGAGAAAGTTGTTGATCAGCGTCATGGTACCAACAAAGCCTGATTGGATTGGTTTGGTTTTGTCAACTCAAAACTAATCCTGTAACCCCGAGTTTGTTTAACTACCGTCATGGTACGGGCCACAGGTTCAGCGGGCTCTACTCAGTATAAACATTCTCTGTCAACCCAGGGTTTGATCCAGAGTTTGTGATTAACTTTGAAACGTGCACCTGAAAGTGTGACGTGCTGCAAACAGCCAATCACATGGAACATGGAGAGCGTCAGTTTAATTCACTTCTCCCAAGAGAGACAGTGCAGATCACTTCTCTGATGAAGATGAGGAGATTGTTATAAAAAACATCATGAATTTAAACGCATTAGCAATGCAGGAAAAAACACTACAGCAGTGAGAGTTTAAGAAGCCTGCTGAATGAAAATATCTGACAATATGCATGTGTATCAACTGAATTTACATAATTTATATACGCAAATTCATAAAGAATTCACGTAAACAAAGAAAACACATAAGCTTAATCTGTTTAAAAGTTGTATATTTTAAAGCTTGTATTTATATATATTTATATTAATTGAAATGCAATGTTTAATATTAATTGTCAATTAATATCATAATTATATGAATATATTATATGAATTATACATAATTATTATTGATATAATATAAATATAATAAATAATTAGCAGCAAAAGACAGGCAATTTTGTCTCAAATTTTTCACTATAAACTGCTTTAATTTGAAGCGAGAGATACAGGGGGAGTGGCTTTATTGCATCAGATCTATCTATCTATTTATCTATCTATCTATCTATCTATCTATCTATCTATATATATAGATAGATAGTTAGATATATCTGATGCAATAAAGCCACTCCCCCTATATCTCTCGCTTCAAATTAAAGCCAATCAGCTGTGAGCAAAGTGACATATATATATATATATATATATATGTCACTTTGCTCACAGCTGATTGGTCCAGTTTTGGTCTGCGATCACTAACCCAGAATAAAACCTGCTCTGGAGCAGGTTAGCCATGTTGTGTAAATTACTAAATCGATGAACATTGTTAAAAACCAATCCAGAGTTTGCTCAATCTCAGATTTCCCTGGGTAGGAACTAAAACCGACTTCATGCGACAGGCCTCTGGTGTGTAGTGTTTGTTTTCTTAACTCTTTCCCCGCCAGCGTTTAAAAAAAGTAGCCAGCCACTGCCAGGGTTTTTGACAATTTTCACAAAGATTTAATAGCCCATATAATATTTTATTTTATGAATATCTGAGCATGCAATATATCAAAATATAGAAAATAATATTATAAAAAATAAGCTGACCCTCTTTTTTTGAACAAAAAACCAAAAAGTTTTATTCTAGCTTCGTGCATTCCTTTTTTATCAACACTTGAATATGGGTAAGTTTCATAAAAAAACTACATTTTGAACAAAAAGCTGAGAAAATCACGTTTTTGTCAAAAACTGCATTCAGGTTTCCACACAAACATTAAGATGTACCATTTTTTACCCCAGTAGGTGACACTTTATAATAGCTTTCAACTTAAATGTTTAACAGATCATTAATTAATATATATTCACATAGCTGAAAATATAAGATAATGTGCTTGTTAATGTTTACTAATGAACTTATTAAATATAATGATTAACAGATCATTATTTAATGTAAATTCAAATGTGATAACATTTTCAATTCATATGATCATGCACTTCTTGAAAATCTATGTCATTAAACTTTAGTTCATATATTACCTAATGCACTTCATTCATTTACATTTACAAATGAACAAATGCAAAAAGGTGTTTCGTAGCTATGAGTGATCTGGATGTGTGTGTACTATGTTGGTGTCTTAATGTACTTGCGTCAAAAAAGAAGGTATGTACTTGTGTTCAGGTTCTATTGTAAAACACTTTTTCTGCTATTGAGGTGGGATACGGGTGAGGTTCGGGACAGGTTTGGTGTACAGGGGTCAGTTTGACTGCTATAATGGAACACTGTTCAAACTGTTTATTACATTGTTTTGATAAATGTTTTTTTTTTAATGAAAACGTTTTTTTTTTTTTTTTATCCTGTTGATGTATGATTCAAGGAATATCCCCTTTAAGGATATAGTATATAAGTGTTGAGGCAATAAAAACATGTTTTGCACTCTAATTACAATCATGTGCTGTTAAGTTTAGCTAAAGGCTTGCTAAAGACATAACTAACCACCCTTTACACAAGCGTTGTTACAGTATCTAAAAGTCCAATGCCCATAAAGGTATTAAATGATTAATAGTAAACTTTTATAAACATTTACAAATGATGAATAGTTTCAACTTTAGATTGGGTACTGCAAAAACATGAACAAATAATTATTAAATGATTTGTAAAGATGTGTAAATAGTAGAAGTCTGCACACCACAACAAACAAAGAATGTGTGACCTTTACAGACCCTGGTTATGAGTTAATGAATAATATGTTAACATTGTGTGAAGTGCTTAAAATGACAAATTATATATATATTTTTATGTATATATATAAATTAAATAATCAATGATCTGGGGTGCTTTTCCCGTACAAATCTGTCGTTCAACCACGCTGGTTAATGATGTCACGCAGGTGGTGGAGTAATAACGTTTCGGTTACGTATGTAACCCTCGTTCCCTTTCGTTCAGTCACTCCGAGTAACGTCAGTGACTGACGAATGGGGGTTTCACCTAGAAGCCTATCATCTTCGAGATCTTAGAAAACGCCCAATGGCAGGCCAATGCCATGGGCATGCGGAATTTGCATAGCGTAGCTCCGCCCCACCGCGTGGGTATATAAGGAAGTACGCTGGCTTTACGTCTCCGTTCCCTCCTCAGGGAACGAGGGTTACATATGTAACCGAAACGTTCCCTTTCGTTCAGTCCCTCCGAGTAACGTCAGTGACTGACGAATGGGGGTCCCAATATAATCATGCCACTCGGCTGTCGTCCAGTGCCCTGCGTAAGTGTGAGCTCCCTGTTGTAAGCTAGTACGACTCCTACTTAACACAGGAATACCAAGGTACACTGGGAAGCATATTCCAGGTGGAAGTATGCGCCAAAGTGCCTACCCGTAGGGAGGACTTAAGGAGACACATATGACCCGCGAGGTCTTGCACAGGACCTGTGTGAGAAGGCTCACTGGGGGAAACGCATACTTGCGGGTCCCCTACCCTAATAAAACAGGCGGCAATGGGAAGAGTTGTGGGAGGCAAACAGATCTACCTGTGTTCCCAAATCAGCTGAACCGTCTGGGGATGGAGTCTCCATTCTCCCGGAAGTGGCTGAAGCCGTGAGAGCTCGTCGGCTGCACGGTTTAGGACTCCTGGGACATGGATAGTACGAAGGGACCTCAGATGCTTCTGACTCCATAAAATGAGTTGAGACATACGGCGGGAACGTAGACCACCCTGGTTGATGTACGCTACTGTGGCCATGTTGTCTGACCGGACTAGCACATGTTGACCCATGAGCAACGCTCGGAAGGTGCAGGGCGAACCGTACTGCCAGCAACTCGAGGCAATTGACATGCAGAAGGCGCTGGGGTCCTGTCCAGGAGCCCGCGGCAGCATGTCCATTGCACATGGCACCCCAGCCCGTGGTGGAGGCATCTGTTGATACAACAATATGCCTGGAAACTCGTTCTAAGGACACACCGGTCCGTAGAAAGCTGAGGTTCGACCACGAGGTGAGGGTCTGCAGGCAGCCCCGAGTCACTGGGACCCGAAGCGTGCCCGACTGCCATGCCCATCTCGGGACTCGATCGCGAAGCCAGTGCTGAAGCGGTCTCATATAAAGCAATCCGAGTGGCGTTACCGCGGCTGCAGATGCCATATGCTCCAGGAGCCTCTGAAATAACTTCAGTGGGACCGCACTCTTGCGCTCGATTTGACGGAGGCAAGTCAGCAGTGACTGCGCGCGCTCACTTGTAAGCTGCGTGCACATGGCGTTCCACTGGGGTCTGCTCTGAGAGGAGACTGGCGTCAGAGAGGGACGAGAATGGCGTGGCCCAGGGGGCCAGCAGCGGAACAAAGGATTCTCCCCCGGCCCTCCACCAGGTGAAGGAGTGGTCCTGCTACCATTTGCTGGAAAGAACTGCCCATCCCTGAGCTGTCCGCGTCAGAAGCGCCGCTTAGCCTGCCGTTTGGCGGGCTGCGGGGCTGACGCGGACTGGGGCGCCTTCCTGCGGTGTCCTCCACGGCGCGGCCCAGGTAAAGGCTGCTCTTGGGGCCGGGCGGGAGGGGCGGGAGGGGTGGGAGCCGCGGGAGGTAGCCCTCGGCGGCGAGCAGGCTGAGGCAACTGTGCCGGCAGCTGGGTGGAAGCAGCAGCTGGCCACCGGGGCAGTATGTGTTTGATGGCCTCAGTCTGCTTTTGGGCGGCTGAGAACTGTTGGGCGAAGCTCTCAACTGCGCCACCGAATAGCCCATCCTGGGATATGGGAGCGTCGAAGAACCGGGTTCGCTCTGCGTCCCGCATATCGGCCAGGTTGAGCCATAGGTGTCTCTCCTGGACCACAGCTGTGGACATCACCTGGCCCAGGGAGGGTGACGAAGGTGACCCTCTGAGCCCTGGGTCGGCTCTACCCTCGTGCATGTCGCAGCACCGAGATGGTCATGTTCCCGCAGTGGGAACATGACTCATCCATGAACGCCGCCTGAGCGTGCTGTAAGCCCAGGCACGTCAGGCAGTGTTCATGCCCATCAGAGGGCGGCAGAGACCGACCGCACCCAGAAGCACACGGACGAGACATCTTGAAAAAGACGTGCCACGTGTGAGCTCTTTTAGGAGAGGAAAGCTTCGCAGTGATGCCGAAGCGCCCAGGGACCGAATACTAGCTGAATGCAGACCACTGCACAGATCAGCAGGTAGGCAGTAAACGATCACTGGAATGCGCTGTATCACCAACACCAACTGGAAAGCTGCTCGTCTCGAAGAAGCTGATGAAAACTCAGAAGGCTTGAGGAGTGAAGAGAGAGATACTCTTGGCTCCGAAGCAGAAACATAATGCGATGTTGCCAGCGTACTTCCTTATATACCCACGCGGTGGGGCGGAGCTACGCTATGCAAATTCCGCATGCCCATGGCATTGTCCTGCCATTGGGCGTTTTCTAAGATGATCTCGAAGATGATAGGCTTCTAGGCGAAACCCCCATTCGTCAGTCACTGACGTTACTCGTAGTGACTGAACGAAAGGGGACTGCTTTTAATGAATTAGTTTAATGAATTCATGCTAGATTTTTTGCTATAAATTATAGACATGGCATCTGAGGACTAATTCTTATTTTTCTCAGTTATTTTGCTTTATTTCCAGATTCAGTCCCAGGCTCGTTCTTACATACTAGAGCACGTACGCACATGCGCACTCTTCAAAAACGGTGCTTTAAATCTCTTGACAAACTAAAAGACATAAATGACATTTGTATGTTTTCGAAATAAAAGATATAGATTGTACTAAATGTCAGGTTGCTTATTTTGCTCAAGGTAAGGATTTATTAAGTCCACATGTCATGCAAACAAGAAACTATGCTTCTAACCACAGGTCAAGATCTGTCGTTGCAACCACTCAACTTTGCGTTTGCGAATGTTCCTTGGAACGAGGTGGAGTCGTTGAACTATGCTGATAACGGCGGAACTGGCTAACGATGCTTTTGGGAAACGCACCCGTTAAGCATTATATAATGTTTGCTAATGATTTATTAATGAACGGTATTATAAAGTGTTACCTTCAGCTTTGTCATCACAGGAATACATTTCTTAAAAGTAAATATAGACTTAGTAAGCATGATAATTTTTTTTTTTTACCTGGTAAAAAAAAAAAAAACTTCTTACCAGTAGTGTACATACAGACACACAAATATTAATTACATACATTCAAAACTCATTTACTATATAGCTTCAGACAGCTTTCTTTTTCTTTCTTTCTCTCTGTCTTTTTTAAAGAAATAAATCTTTGTCTATTTTTATGAAACCAACACAGGCTGTTTCCACTAGTGGGCATTATTGTCCATACAGTGCTTCAGCCCTTCCTCAGTCTGTTCCTTATGTTTTTGTGATTTCAAATATCTATTATGAATTTTTTGTCTGACTGCAGTTTTGTCTTACAGCAGTCAGTGAACCATTGGAGTTTAGACTTGAATACATGAATCAATACTAATATCGCAGTACATTTCCCTCTGTTCGTCTCCTTTTCTTTTTTTATCTCTTGCACTCGTTTCATTTCATCACTCTGTCAATTACTTGCATAAATTTACAGCAGGGGGACAAATTGTTCAGCAGCTCCTCTTTTTCTTAGTATTTATTTTCTCTTCATGGTTTTATCATTATGTTCAAATTCTCACAAGCCCCTTTATCATGGACCATTAATATTGTAAAAAGTGAATTACAACGACAATTGGATGTATCCAAAAATAATGAAATTAATTATCACATGCTGCTGGCATATTATTGTTCCATTAAAGTGAAATAAAATGAAACATACTGTAACATAATTTTTTTTTCAGAAATTGTTATTTGAAATAGAAATTATGTTGTAACATTATAAATGTCTTTACTGAGACTTTTAATTAATTGAATGCATCGTTGCGAATAAAAGTATTAATTTACCCTGATCCCAAACCTTTGAACGGTATTGTGTATATATTTACATTTTGACGTTATTTTCATATTTATGCACATTTTACCCGCAAAACACTGTAATGTGAAAGAAATCTTATTGTGAGATACACTATATACTGACTTTTATGCTGATTTTTAATTTAAAAATGACAGTTATAATAAGTTAATAATTAAGTCTTAATTCACTTTATGCAATATTTTCTCTTGAATTTTGGGTTGAAATATGACCCGCCCAAGAAGATTCAACAAGTGTCCAGGTAGACACTGATTTAACACATGTACTAAAGTAACTGACTGAATATCAAAGAGGAAAGCTATTCACTGAACCACGACTGACATAATTTCAAGTGATTTATTTAAACAAATGTAGCTTTTATCAGTAGCCACGTTTCCATTACCCTTCAAATTGCGCAAATTGAAATGGAAACAGTTTTTTCGCATTTACAGGTCACCTGGTGTACGTAAAAGAAATTCTTTACAGATGACGCCGTATGTCGGACAGAAGACGAGAGTTCTTTATTAAACTCATAAAAGACAATAGAATTAAAGGAATACTGGATTATAAACAAAGAAATGCCACAAATGATCATGAAGACCTTGAAGCAGATATGAGGGAGAAACACCCACAAACACCTATACGTGGCCACTCAAGTATAGGGTGCTTTCCTTGCCATTAATGCTTAACACACCTACGTCTCTACGTCGCCTACGTGAATGGGATATACATAAACCTACCAACATCCGTGGCATAAGTTTTGGAATGACTTATCACGAAAGGACAAAAATAAGTTTTAGCCGCATAACAGCAGTTAATGGAAACGGCGTCATTTCGCAATAGATTTAAATCAACATTTAGAAAATATCGCAAAAGTTTTGTGTAAATCTGTAATGGAAATGCGATACTGAGCTTTGTTCTGTAGAACCTCAGTCAGTTGCTTTCTGTGTATAGAGATTATTTACATCCTAATTTGTCGGCCGCCTGTGCTCTTTGCCCTCATAGAGTTGAAGAATGTGGAAAATAACTTTACTGATGGTCAATTGTTAATCAGCGACTAATTCACTATTCACAGCTCATGAATGATGAATGATGTGCATAATGCATAGTGTTTAGTGAGGGTGCAGCTGTAGGAAGATCTGTACATGCTTCTGATGAGATAATACTGCGATAAACAGCACTTGTATATAGTTAGAACTGCTTACTCTGATTGAGTTTTTGTTGGTATAGAGGCAAAAGACTTTGTAGGTCTAATTTAGGTGTCCCAACATAACATATTGTGGGTTTTGTTGAGATCTCAGCATTAGCTTCTTAAATCAGAAGTATATGCACAGCAAACCAACTATATATTAATCCAGATGGTAGTTTTATATGTAAACTTTTTATCTGCTTACCTGGAATGTGAGGTTTTGTTTGGTTCGTTTCAGTGACTTGAGATCAATATTGATGATTACAATGTAAGTGTGATACATTTGGTGAACTGTGATGAACTTTAAAAGTTAATTCTAGATCATCAAGTCGTTTTATTCCCATGGTGCAATGCGCTTCCTGTTGGACAGTTGAGTGTGGAGCTGTGCGAAGGCAGCTGGTGTTGGGGTGTCATGGACACCGTCGCTGCTGTGTCTGATGTCAGTGTCAATAGCTCCACATGTTAGTGAGGCCATGGATTGAGTTGCCCCCGCAGTGCTAGATGACCAGATTCTTTTTCAGCGCTGGGACTGTGATGTCATGGAGCTCTTGCTCCACGCCTGTAAACATTCACACCCACAACAATTTACATGGAAGGACAAGAATGAAAAAAAAAAAAACACATATGATTGATGAAAAAAATGACATTATAATAACATATAACATAACTGCATTTGTACACTGTAAACCTGAATAAGTTGGCAAAACTCAAAATATTTGAGGTAATCAGTTACATCAAAATTTAAGTTAAGAAATTCAAAGTTTTAAATAAGTAAGCTGAACTGTCAGATTTTTATTTTGTACTCATACATTTTAATTAACTTGAAATATTTGAGTAAGCTAATTCATTTAAAGTCCCCCTAGTCAATCATTTTATCCCTTAAAACTTATCTTTGATCATCAAAATGACGTATTGACAAAATGACAAAATTTTTCCATGCCTTAAAATAGCTTGAATGTAACTCTACACCCTTGCCACATTTAGTATATCATATATCATATAGTAATACATAGTATCTATGAATATGCAAATTATTCCCACCAGAGGCAGACATGCTCAGCGCTTGTCATATACAACAACTATTCAGTGTT
Organism: Rhinogobio ventralis; assembly: GCA_039654625.1. Lineage (NCBI taxonomy): Eukaryota > Metazoa > Chordata > Actinopteri > Cypriniformes > Gobionidae > Rhinogobio > Rhinogobio ventralis. The sequence goes on along the minus strand of CM077209.1, from coordinate 20,495,341 downwards.
TTCAACCGCATAATGTTTATTTTAGGTAATAATACAATAATACAGCCAGAATATTTTAAACTTGCGTGTGAAAGGGTTAAAAACACCACATAGAAATATAAACAACATTAAAAACTTGATTTTCACCACGGAGGGACTTTAACTTAAAATGATTGTGTAATCTCAACTTAAATATTTTTGTAGTGGGAATTTAGCTAGCTTTAACTAGCTAATTCAGTAAATGTCAACTTGCTAATCGGTAACACAATGTTTTGATAGCATTAGCATAGCATAACAATTGTTGAATAAGTACAACAATATAGAACATTTAACATATCTGTTCTTAAACCAAGCTCATGCTCCACTCGTCACCATGATGGTAACCCCAAAAAACCCCAACATAACAGAAACTCTTCTAAATTAGCATAGCAAAACATCAAACACTACTAAATATCCCACTTAGCATTAAAGGAACACGCCGACTTTTTGGGACTTATTCACCATATCCCCCAGAGTTAGATAAGTCCATACATACCATTTTTATCTCTATGCATGCCATAACTCTGTCTGACGCACCCACCGCTAGCCTAGCTTAGCACAAAGACTGGAGGTAAACGGCTCCATCTAGCCTACTGCTCAATAAGTGACAAAATAACGGCAACATTTTCCTATATATATGTTGTGATATGTATAGTTACATCATGAGCTAGGCTAGCGGTGGGTGCGTCAGACAGAGTTATAAAAATGGTATGTATGGACTTATCGAACTCTGGGGGATACGGTGAATAAGTCCCAAAAAGTCACTGTGTTCCTTTAATCTTGCACAAAAAACATTATATAACACTTATTTTAGCATTTACTCTCCCTTTCGAGTATCATGGCAAAGCATGCGGAAATAGAAGTCCCAAGCCCAGTTTTAGTTAAATTTACAAAACTCAAAACAATGAAACAATTCAGATTACTTAAAATGTGTCAGTTTTGTGAACTCAAAAGAAAAAGAAAGTTCTAAATGCTCGTTTGCAAAAGTTTGAATTGAACTAATTAATAACTTAACTACAATTTGTTTAATTTAAGTTTAGCTTACTCAAACCAATTCATTATTTTGATTACAATAATAATGGCAACTAATAATTCTGAATAATTGTATTATAATATATCATATAATAGTAATACATATTGATTTTCTGCATTTAAAGATTAACATCCAATTTGGTGCTATGTCGTGTTGTAATGCAATGAACTCTAAAGGTGTAACTACGAATAGCTAATATGACTTTGGCTAGACATATTCACGAAAATATCTAATGCATTAAAATGTGTATTATAATGTATTATTATGATAAATACCTTTATAATACATAAAGACAAAATTATACAGTATATTCAGGCTTTAAGTTGCAATTAAACAGAAATGTGCTTAAAAAAAACTATAAAGTGTAAACTGAATTCTTTACAGATGTGTTTTCCCAGTATCCCTAACTTAGTTTTACATTAGTTGTTTACACATATTTTAGATACATATTAGATTTGCAAGTTCAGAAAGGTAAAGGTGTGTTTTAAAATAGCACTGTTTCTCATTGTTCTAAAATGTCTGATGTGACAGTCAGATGAATGTATATTTAGAATTAATATAGGTTTTGGATCTGTATACTCTTGTTGATACTGTTTTGTTTTAACTGGTTGTTTTGTTTGTAGTCAACATTTTGTTGATTAGCCTTCCTTTTTGTAAACTTGTATCTTGCTCAATTGAAGCCACTTCTTTCTCTCTTACAAACACATGACATAAGAGCTGATTCTGTTGCATTGTGAAGTGAAGCAAGTTTAAAAGCTTCTGACTTCTAGTCTCTACCTCATGCTACAATGTATTAATTTGCGTTCATTGTTTTTAGTACTTTCTACTAACATTATTCAGTGAAAAAAAATAATATTTTTATTGCAAATCGGAGCTCGGTCCCTCAGTTCTCATTCACACATTGTGAGGTCATGTTAGGTGAACTTCATTAGCTTTTGAGAGAGATGAATTACCCCGAGGACGCTCATTCACTCATTGTTTCTGCTTTTTAGTATTTGGCTACAGCTTCGTGTCTGTTATACCTGTGTTTTTTCGGGCGGTTTGAGACGGCATGCATTTGTAATGAACTGAATTCCGGCTTAGTGGCTTGATAGCGGTAGGATCCGTAAATAATGTAGACTAAAGCGAAGAGCAGCGAGTTCCATAGCTTCATCGCGCATTCAGCCTCTTAAACGCCGATCGGTTCCGCTGTCAGACATGCGCAGAACTGACAGCAGCTCAATAGAATCCAGTTGAACCGAGCCGATCATTTCTCGTTCTGACGGAGGCAGCAGATGCTCAAGAGTTCACTACACGCTATAACGATCTTCTCAATCGCTGTTCATCGTGTCTCGACGGACACAAAATGACTCGCAACGAGGAAATAGGTAGGAAACTTAATTTATGCCTTAAGAATGATGTTAACTGCTCTCGACTCATTCTACCATAGGTGAGACCGGGGCTAGTTGTCACAAGGGCTCAGTAACTTTGTTTTTTAAAACGAAAGTCCAGTTGCATAAATGTGTATTTTCCTTAGCCCTCACTTTTTTTTCTGATCGTACATGAATTTAATTCAATGTCAAAATCATCATATGTAGGTAACGCTAGCCCTGCTGAGTAAACAAGTGAACACAGTAAACACGCTAACATACATTCAGACTTGAGTCAACTATTTAGGCCTAATAAAGGTCGATTTAAAGCCTGAACTGTGTTCTTTGCAATTTATTAATTACAGTATATGTTGGCCAATACAATCATTTAATATTTGTATAGGCTACCTCTTTTCTATATGCTGTTTTACTGTTTAAATTCAGCTGAATAGCCTGTTTAATTGCAGGTTTCCAATGTGACAACTTGCCCCGTTTACTGTTACATTGCTTCTCTATTGGTCAAAAAAAGTGAATGAACTGCAATAGAACTGCATATCACACGCAACATGCAAGCTTGTTTTTATCAATGATCAGTCTGCGTTTTTTCATCTTCATTTTTGAAAAAAAAAAAAAAAAAAATCATGTGCAATTCCTGGTGAAGAACTACACTAGCATGATCCTTGACCGCCCAATCCCAAGCACTTTGAATGACGTATAGTCTCCGTACTTGTAAACTACTAATCTGGTTATAATAAACTTAATTTACATGTTTTCTATTCGTATAATCAACTTTAAATCAATAGTTTATTATGTTGTTTGCAGTGCTTTATACTGCAAGTCTTGTGTCAGTCACTGGTTTCTTTGTTTCTCTAAATTAAGAAATTTGTGTAACCTCTGCGGTAATGCATATCTCATATAGCAACAACTTTAATGTCCACAGTCCATTTGAACGCAGTTCAGGCAATATTTCCTTATTACTTGGCTGTCACTAATGGCCTTCTTGTTCTATTTTCTGGGCCCATTCCATTCACACACAAACTCATTTTCTCCCTTTTGGACTGTCTCTCTCACGCTCTCTCTCTTTCTTTGAATGTCTCTCTCACTGGTGACTCAGCAAGACAGGTGACCACTCTCCTCTAGCAGCAGCTCTAATGGTAGTCATTGATTTACTCGCTCTCGCTGTCTCCTGCACGGTTTAAATGTGTGTCTGACTTCAGTGTGTATGAGTGTGCAGTTTATAGGTGTGTGAGTCTGCCAATCTTACAATCACAATCTTGCAAACAAACTCTTAAAAATAAAGGTTCTTTATTGACATCAATAATGGTTCCATGAAGAACCTATAACATCCATAGAACCCATAGGTTCTTTATATGTTCACTGAAAGGTTCTTTGGGGAACCAAAAATGGTTATTATTATATGGCATTGCTGTGAAACTGCCTTATGGAACCTTTATTTTAAAGAGTGTAGTAGCCATATTTTCTTCCAAAATAATTTCTAAATAATTGTTACCACAGTTATTGATACTAACAGATTTGAACAAAGCCATAACCCTTACTACTAAACAAGCATGTAACCCATCACACACACCATTTGTGTTATGGAAATGAATGATACCTGGTATTTTATGGAAACTATGATTACCATGGTACATTATAAGAGGGCTGAATTGTAACGGTAGTTTTATTTTTTTAGACATTTAAAGCCCTATTTTAACGATCTAAGCTCATGGTCTGAAGCGCATGGCGCAGGTGCACTTAAGGCGTGTCCGAATCCACTTTTGCCAGTTTAACGACGGAAAAAAAAGGGTTGTACCTAGTCTCTTAATGAGTCATGGGTGTGTTTTGGGGGTAACATGCAATAAACCAATCAGAGTCTTATCTCCACATTCTCTTTAAAAGCCATTTACATTTACATTACATTACATGGCGGATTCGCTACATGGCGGAATTTGTTTGTGTGCTGCAACAAGCAGAGTGTACACGTGTTGTGCACCCGCCTATAGGCACATAGTACTAATGCGCTCTTTAAATTTATTTATTTATTTATCAGTTTATTTGACAGGGACAATGCAGAAAAAAACATTGCTACAATTTCAAGCAGCCGTTGCTCCACATATAGGCTTCTAGCCAAAGGCTAATTTGCAGCCCCAGTCCCTGGTTAGGCTTTTTTAACAACAATAAAACAATCACACAAACAAGAAAATTATATATATAAAAAAAATAAAACAAAAAGAAAGCTAAGACTGTGTACGACCATCAATGTTCACAAACCTGCTTTTGTTTGAACCAGTTTTTTAGATTTCTTTGAAAGATGTTTAACTCTGTTTGCATTTTTAGTTCAACTGGCAGGCTGTTCCAAAGCAGTGTGCCTTGAACTGAAAATGTAGATTGTGCAAATTTAGTTTTCCTCTTTGGTACTGTGCAATTCTGATTAGTTGCACCTCTTGTAGTCATCCCCTTACTACGTTGTTTTGTTATTAATTGGCATATGATATCTGGAGCAAGATTGTTTATACATTTAAAAACCATTTTCATAAGAGACAAATTTATAACATTTTCAAAGCTATGCAAACTATATTTTTGTAAAATATTACAATGATGCCATCTAATTGGTTTCTTGTCAAATAACAAAAAAATACCGCACAGCCATTTTCAGTTGCCTCAAAATAGCAAAGCGCCAACAATGCACCTGAACACACATCGTTTTCAGACCAGCGCGCCCATGGGTGAACAGATGGGCGTGAGTGCATTTGCTATTTAAACAACGTGGCGCTGGACATGAAAATGATAACTGTGTCAGGCTGAAACTAGCAAAAAACACTTGCGTTGTTCCTGCCGTCACATTGCGCCGGGTGTATGATAGAGCCCTTAAAGTTAATTGGAATTAAATTAAAATGTATTGTACTTTAAATTCATTTAAGTAAACTTGCAACTTTTTTGACCCACTTAGGACTATTCTTAAAAATATTATTAAAATACAATTAAAATATTATATAAAAAAACAATGATTTAAAATTTACTTTAAAGTAAATCTTCTAATTTGGCATTATTACAAAGAATCATAGTCATTAAGAATCATAGTCATGAAAGTGTACTCTCTGTAAGTACATTTAGTGGCCTTTTATTTCATTATTATTTTATTATATGCAAGTAGTTTAAATAAAATATATACTTTTAATATATATATATAACATTCTATACAATTAAGCTCACTTCTGCATCAGGTCAGTAACTAGTTGGCATGTCTGTTCTTCCTATGTGGAGAAGCGTATCAAATGAATGAAAGTATAAATCCTTTAGTATAAACATGCTCATGTGAATAGTCTTTATATAGTTCTGTTGTGTTTGTTTTGTTCTGAGAATAGACATGACATTCTTTTCCTCACCGGAATTAATCCACAACTTCCAATATTCTAAAACAACATTCTGAAGCAATAAATACTACATTAAGGCAATTCTAAGATGCATTTGTGTGTCATTGAACATTAGAGCACCACCCTCAGGCTGAAAAACGTAAACTCTGCCAAAAGTGTTCTGCGATTAGAATATAAAGCTTACAAAATGTTTATCATAAACTAGCGACAAGACCCTGATTCTGTCCTAGCTAAATTTACGGTCCGGAGCCGCTACTGATCTGTATGATAAAAAGGAATAGTTAAAACACCATACCTCCATAAAAGCTGGACATTTTGGTGTGTTTATGTTTTTATTGACTGTTTTTTCCTTAATCTTAATTTGTCATCTTCCATGTAGGTAATGTGGGTATGCAACCTGTGCCGAAAACAACAAGAAATCCTCACCAAGTCGGGAGCGTGGTTCTACAGTGGTCCTGAGGGGTCCAGATCAGGGCCCCAAGCCAAAGTAAGGGGAGGCCCAGCCGGAGCAAAACAGGACCCTCTCAGAAACGGTTCAGGGGTCCTCTCAGACAGGTGAGAAATTGATATTCCTGCACATTGCTTGGCCTCAGACAATGTAAAATGTGTGGGACTGATGCTGTCAGAAGATTTTGTCTCAATGAGGATGCTTTGTTAAAGGATTTTTGGAGTGGAAATTACTTAGTGTTTTTATTATTGATAATTCATAGAACAGAAAACTGTTGATGGATGATGCACTTGTTATTGTCATATAGAGAAATTAGCAAACCATAATATGATTTGTTTTTCAGTTGTTTCAGGAATTATTAGCTATTTTCTCAGGACATGCATTTGATATCTGTAATATGGTATGGACATTTTATGTTTGATAATTAATAATATCACTTGGGCGGCATGGTGGCTCAGTGGGTATCACTGTTGCCTCACAGCAAGAAGGTTTCCAGTTTACACCCCGGCTGAGCCAGGAGTCCTTTCTGTGTGGAGTTTGCATGTTCTCCTTCGGGTGCTCTGGTTTCCCCCACAGTCCTAAGACATGCAGGTTAGGTGGATTGGATATGCCAAATTGTAGGATTGTGTGTGAGTGTGAATGTGTCCCAGCGCTCTCAGTGCTGGGTTGTGTCAGGAAGGGCATCCGGCATAAAACCTGTGCCAAATCAAAGGTGTGTGTGAAGCAGACCCTGCAAATGAGCGAGGATAATGCTAGGAAGGTGATGAATTAAGAATATCACTTAAAGAAGCATTAATAAACAGGAAACTGCAAATGTTTGAGATCTTTAGAAGCATCTGTAAAATTCAAACACACAAATTTAGCTCCTTAAAGGGATAGTTCACCCAAAAATGAAAATGATCCCATGATTTACTCACCATCAAGCCAAAAAATAAAAAAATATCCAGGTTCTTCCAAGCTTTATAATGGTATTGAATGGCGGACCTGATTTTGAAGTCCAAAAAAAGTGCATCATCCATCATAAAAGTAATCCATACGACTCCAGGGTGTTAATAAAGGCCTTCTGAAGCAAAGCGAAAAATCCATATTTAAAACTTTTTACACTAAAATAACTAGCTTCTGGCAGACAAATTATGTCTTTGTACATTTACTTTGTAAGTTATTTAATAAAGAAATATGAATTGTACCTCACCTTTCAGTATTATAATTATTTTACCCGTCCTGGACAGAGATTGAGACGGCGCCGCTGCATGTAATGCCATAGCTCTCACGGCAGGTGTGCGTCTTTATGCGTCATCAGCATGAGATCGGCAAACAGAGATTGCAGAGCCAATCATTAGAAACGATTATTGGCCAATAGCATTCAATAGCCGATCGATCGGAGCACCCCCCTTAAATAGCCTTTTATTTCATTAATGCTATTATCGGCAAGTACAGTTTTCAAAAATATACTTTTAAGATACACTAAAAGGGTATGATTTCTGGACAATACTTGGGGTTAATAGTGGGTTGCTTGCATAGTAATATTTCACTACTAGATATTTCACTACTAAGCCACAAGCAGCAATACCCATTAGCTCTGGTCTGACTCGTAAAGTGGACTAGTGATCCCGTCAGACTTTTCCAGCAGATCATTAAGGGTCTGTAAGTGGTCCAGGAACTAATGAGGAAAGTGCACTCACTACACAGGTCACATCAGTGTCAGATGGACTTACACACTGAGCTCAGATAGATAATGGTAATGATGGCAATCTTTTTGACTGTTCAACATTTTCAACAAATTATTCAGCCTACTTGAGTAGTTGGAATGAGACGGAGGGTGGAGATGGAGCAAGTTCCGAATAAACTATTTTATAAACTAATTGTTGGTATATGTGTCAATTAGATTTCTTCGGCTGTTTCATTGCATCTTGCTGTTTGTTCAGTGTCAGAAACATTATGGTTGTCGACATGTCTCAAGGTTCTGTTCTTTTCAGTTGTGCTCAGCTGTTTTTCAATGCAAACACGCCCCATAACATCCCTCCTATAGAGTGGTGCAGGGATGACGTCAAAACCCGGAAGTCTAATTCGCTGCTGGTTCCTAAGAGATTGTCCTATGGTTTCCTTCTCCTAGGTTTATTGATTTATGTATAAAATAAAGCCTGTGATAAACATACATTGGCGAAACTTTGACATTTTGTTCCATAACATAAATTAAGTTACACACCTTTAGTGAAAACACAAACATGTTTTTAATAAGTAACTAGATAAGACAGTTTGAGTGTGTGCAATGTTGTAGAACAAAACATCAAAGTATCGTCAAGTTGTTTACCACAGGCTTTATTTTACACATATTTTATACATTTCTATGAAACATTACAGACTTTGGGGTTCTGACGTAATACCTGCACCACTCTATTGCTGTCCTAACTCAACCAACCATAAGAAAACACCACAATAAAGGCCTGCTCACACCAAGGATAATAACTATAAAGTTTTAATAATCATTCTAATTCTATGAGAATAGGGAAGTCCACCACAACTATAACAATAATGTCACAGAGAAACAGTAACGTTGGAATCAGTTTCAGAACGATTTTATCCAGCTAATGAACGATAAAAACATTGACAGCCAGTCATAATCTATCATGCTTTAAAGAGCTTGAGCATTTAAAGGGGACATATCATGAAAATCTGACTTTTTCCATGTTTAAGTGCTATAATCGGGTCCCCGGTGCATCTAGCACCAACCCAGAAAACGTGAAAAAGGACAACCCAGTAACTTTGTTTTGGTAAGCCTTTTTCTGCAAGCATGTGGAAAAACGAGCTGCTCAGATTTAATTTCATTTTCTCCGCACTCGAGCAGCTGTAGCGACAACAATGTCTTGTAAGCAATACAGTTGCATTGTTCAACTGACCAGCGGTTCGTGATCCAGCTTATTGTCTCCAGAGCGATACTGGTCACGTCAGTAATGAAAGTAAAAGCGCACATTTTATAATGCTTTATCTGAGTTGTTTTACAGATATAAAGTTTACCAGTTTATTAAGCACCCCCTGAAAAGGCATAAGGTCTGTACATATATGTTTACTGTTAGTTGTAACGAGTGTTTTGTGTAATTCGCTGTGTATGCTGATCATAATGCAAGGGAGAGAGAGTGTTTATGGATAAGACTTTAATACACACTTCTTGTACTTTGTTTTATTCAGCTCTTACATTGATTTTCTGGAGTGAAAACAGAATTTTTTTGTGTGTTGAATAATAAACTTTATAAAAATCATCAGTAAAGTTTTGGCCATCATTTGGTCAGGGGCCACTACAACAGGCTTGTACTAATAGTGGATAAAAGCAAGATGGCAACATAAGGTAAAACCGGAATTAAACAAAACTATACCTGGTCTATCTCCATGCAGCATTTATTCTTTGGCTCTGTTGGCATTATTGTCCCGAGTCCGGTTCGAAATGAACACTGTTAGTTTCTGACATGTTCTGTTGTTGTTGTTGTTGCACAAGCTATTGAAGCTCCGCCATCTTCTTGAAAGAACAGACGGGAAGCACCATCTCATTTGCATTTAAAGGGACATACACAAAAAATTTTTGCTCACCCCAAAAAAGTGGCAATTTTAACAGGCTATAAAACATGATATGTGGGGTATTTTGAGCTAAAACTTCACATACACACTCTAGGGACATCAGAGACTTTTTTTACATCTTGTAAAAAGGGGCATAATATGTCACCTTTAAAGTGACAGCGCATTCTTATAATAAACATAATCTTATTTTGCATTAATGTGGACACTAATAGTTATCTTTCTTGGCATGAACAGGCCTTTAAAATGAAACGTTTGCCAAGTCATACCAATGATTATTTATTCATAATTTTTGTCACTTTCCAGTAGGGCTGGATCAGAATATTCGAATATTCGTTCGATGGGTTGGTATTCGATTTTCAATTTTGGGATTCAAATTGTTGTTGTTTTTTACGCGCACACCTGGCATCCCCCTCGAAATGGTTCTCATTCGCACTTGCATATGTTTACACTATAAAATCTGCCGAAATACAATAGTCTTTTTTTTTTTTTTACAATTATCCTATAGCCTACCACTTTTTAATAGGATGGACAGTTAAATAGGAACCCAACCTCGTTATACTTAATAAATATATTTGCTCTTCTTAGTGTTCCCTGCAACTGGAGTATATTCTCTGTCTAGAGTGAACAACTGCATGAGCTTATATGAAAGAAGCGCATGCCTGAGTTTGCATTTTGGGTTAAGCTGTGTTCGTTTGACATTGTGGAAAATAGAATAATAGAATCAAAATGTATTAGCCTTTTTACCCGTTAGGGATGTGATGGTGAGAAAATTTAACCTCACCATCGCATTAGGCTACTGAGTGGCTGTGAACGAATGACAGTGCAGCCGTGCGCAGTTTACTTGCGGTTTGCCAATTCGGGGGCGGGTTGCTTGAATGGTTGGTTCATTAGCCTATTATTCTTGATGAGAAACACAACAACAAAACAGTACAATGACAAACTCCCTTAAATAGGTGCTTTTACATTTCGCTTTGAAACCAAATCTTCCGCGATCATCTTGTCATTCAGCTCCTCACTCTTGTGATGAATAAAATCTGACTCCTGCTGCTGGTCTGTGCTGCGACTCTCGTTTACTACTATAAAATATCAAAACAACGGTGGAGGCGGTGCCGTGGTGGGCATGTGATGTAACCGGTTTTATGCCTGAACACTGGTAACACCATCTATCGCAGCAAGCCTAATATTACCCGTTATTATCAATCTAAATGAATCTACTGCGAAATATAAGAGCTTGTTACTGGGACATAACAGACATGTGTGTTTTGTATCACTAGTGCAGTGTCCGTTCTCGGAGCATATAAGCCCTGCCCGTGTGAGGCGCACCGCTTCTCCAGATTCCTGCCTTTACTAGAGAGAAGAATATGTTCAGCCCCCTCCCTCCGAAGCTTCGAAGCTCAAAAAATGGTATTCGGACCAGTCCTACTTTCCAGAGTACTAAACTACTATTTTTATCAAGTACTAGAGTACTGGGATGCTGGAGTTATGATCCCTTGTAATGCCTAGTCTTTTCTTCCCTACTGTGATGTATATCCGAGTGAAATGGCTTTTCAAACAAGAAAAGTTTAGATTTTGTCCATTGTGATTTAGACCTGCACGATTAATCGGTAAAAGATCTCGATTCGAACACCCATGTGATCTTATTCCTAAATGACAACGATTTGGCTATGTCTATTAAAAATTTGACAAGTACGATCACAGTGAACATTCAATTCTGCGTTGCTATCAATGACCCAGAGAGAGCTTTTGTAATGTAGCTATAGGTATAAAACAGCTTCACAAACAGTCTTTCCAACCACACAGTATCATTTGTGTTACAATAATTCAAATTATCACAGAAGTACTGGGATAAAAGTTTATAGTTCGGACGTAAACATTTAAGAGATTCGTTCAAAACGCTGATTCATTCAGTAATGAAACAAGTTTTTATGAGTGAGTCATTGAATCATTCTTTCAAACCGATTTTTTTTAAAGAATTAAAATGAATAAATTTTTAAATAGACCGCAGCAATTAACATTTTATCTTGTTTAGTTGTCTATTTAGAATAATGATCTAATTGTGATCTTTATTTCAAACCACAAAAGGGAGGAGAAGATATTTTGATTAAAGATTACGAAAGCACATGAAAAAAAATAAAAAAATAATGATGTACTATGGACAAACCATTTATAATAAAACTGCAATATTCCATTAAAGGGGAGGGTCTAATGCCATTTCATGCATTCTGACTTATTTACACTGTTAAAGAGTTGATTCTCATGCTAAACATGGCCAAAAAAAAAAAAAAAAACGAGTTGGAGTTATGACAAAGTATTTCTGTGCCAAATACACTGCGAGTGTGGCCCTGTATGACGTCATAAAGGGCGGAATTCCTTGTATGGGCACTTCTCCTGGATGAGCGCCTGCACACATCAACCAGAGCAAGAGCACGCCCATCACAAGCTTCGTTCGGGTTATGGAAGCCGTAACCAAAGGAGTTCTGCAAGTGTGTTTGTTTGTTCCGAAGTTAAAACCGCAGGCGGTGAATGAAACTGCATCAAATGTCTGTGTTTTGTTGGCAATCCGTGCATAAGTGCATATAATGTAAACAACACGGAGGTATAGGGAATCAAAAGTTATCCAGGGATAATGCCATGATGTATTTCGTGTGTATGTGCGCGCACTCATGTCTCTTTAGCTCCGCCCACTGCACAAGTTCGGCTGTTTTCGGAAATAATCGGTACAGCGTATGGGTCTTTTATAAATATGATAAAACTAAAGACTCTTCGGAGATATAAAGGATGCAATACTACTCTATAGCCTATTTAAAGGGTACATAACACACAGTTTCTGCCAGTCTCGTGTTAATCTTGAGTAGTTACTATGTACACTATGTGTTATGTACCCTTTAAATAAACCAAGAATTCTCCATTTTGATTTTATGGTGACTTTAATGATAATGATCAGCTCTTATGGTGACGATGACAGGGAGAAATAGAGAAATGAATAAAACAATCCTGTAAAATGTGGTCATAGAGCTCCCAAAAACATTAGAAACGAAATTAAATATACTCACGTCTCAGAACGCTCAAGGAGATTCGATTTGCCAAGTACAGAAACGCCCTCGTGTTGCCAGATCCTCTTCAAATAGCCTATCACTTCTTAAAGTGACAAATTCTAGTCCGCGTCGATGAGGTAAAAGATCAAAATATGGTTTGTTCGTAAAGTTGTTGCATATATCATTTGTGCACTGTACAGCGCGCTGCTCCAGTGCTTTGTGCGTCTGCTGAAATAGACCCCAGCGCTCTGGCTGTGTCTGAAAACCTAGTAAACTGACTGCTTAGACAGCACGTTAGGGCTGGCGATCATGCACTAGCCTTAAAACGCTCACTGGGTTTTGCCTCTCTGTACTTCTCCTGTAAGAGTTCACTGGAACAGAACGCCGTGTTCACGCTCCCGTTTGCGCATCTCTCACAGAGACCCGTGTAATAAAGCAGCCAGTGCGTGCGCGTCAGGAATGATGTGTGAGAGAGAGAGTCTGTGCTGCTCCAGTTTGTCTGATTCTCCGAGGCGAGACGGTGGCGCATGGACGTAGCTCCAGATATTCCAGCCGGTAAAAATGCAGCGCTGTTTTTCTCTCTCTCTGGCACGCCGTCAGACAGAATCCATCCCCCGCTCCCATCAGCCGCAGCAGCAGAGGTACCTCAGGGCTGGAGCATGAGGCGCACATCTATCAGATCTCCGGGAAAATATGGGACTTGATCGACACGGCAGCGCGTCGGATGTAGCGGTCGCGGGGCTGTGGGTGTGCTGTTGTTGTTTCCTCAAGTGAAAGACTACTGGGTTCGGATAGGAAGGAGGGGACATGTGAAAATGCAATTTGGGACATTGCGACAGTTCTGTAGCTCTTTTCTATCGCATTTTAAGCCACCCCAGAACATCTCGAAGCCAGAGCTGTTGGGACAGGCGCGGAACGGCAGGTGAGGCGATCGATACCCGCTGACCGATCATCACACAAGAGCTAAACAAATACAGAAATACATTACAGGGACACCCAGTGCTATTGACATTCGAGTCCCGAAAATGCTGAAGAATCCCGTGGGTTTTGAACTTGTTTATCGTTTAAGATTCGCATGGGTGTTTTATAATGGTAACTGCGCCTCCGTGCCAACAGCTTCATTTGATACACTTTGCTTTTTGCATAAGAGAAGGTGGGAACACTCTTTATTACAGTGACCATTCATTTAATTAATTACTGCATGTAAATGCAATTGATTAAATTTGTAATAATAAAAATGACACCTACTAACACGCATGTTGTGCCAGGAAATAATTACAATTGATTTAGTACTAGACTACTCAATTCACTGTGAAAAATTAAAAACATGCAGTTATTACCTTAACTAGCTGTTTCTACCTGGTCTGACTTTTAAAAATGACTTAATGTAGTCAATTTTATTCAGTCATAATATTTTAGGTTAAATAATCACTTAATTCAGAGATTGCATTTTACGTTGACAAAGCATTTAAAGTGTATGTAACATGAGCACTGTAATATATGGTAAAGAGTAACTGGGAATGTTTTTGCCAGTGCACTTATATGCGCATTTATTAAACCGTTCTGTTTATTTTACCACTTTCACATGCAAATCCCAGCTGGGATCATAGTTTCTTGGATTTAGGGCAATGGGACATTGTCAAGTTTTTCTTTTGCACCCTTTTATAGTGCATTGTTATAAATTGGTCACATGGTTTTAGGGACAAAAACCATGCCTCCTTATGTAAATTTCTATAGATATGTCTAGAAGTTTATTTCCGATCTAGAAGTTTATTTCCGCATATATTGCTCTCACTAATGCTTTTTTGCTGATTCTTTGCTGGAGCAGATTTGAGACTTTTTTTATGACGCTAATTTAGACTATGAGGAGCCTTGAGCTATTTATAACTCAAGCACAATAACTTGCTTCGGGAAAAATGTCCTAGTGAGTCATTCAGTAAAGTCATGATTTATTAAGCAACGTTATGGCATGCCTGAAATAGTGCATATGGATTATATCATAATACAAACAACAGTGTATACATTCTCATTCACAACATACAGACTACAGTACAGAGTCATGGTTTCTAAGACGGGTGTAACCATGGGCGCCTTTCACAAGAGTCTTGTGTTCACAGGACCATCTTGTTAAAGTAACACTTTGTCATGTGCATGTGTCATCTGCTTATAAATTCTGAAGAAAATGAGAAAGAATTACATAGCAGCGAAATGCAAATAACTATAATAACTCCAAAAACACAAATAAAAAAAGTCAAGATTATTTAGGCTATAGTCTCTTGAGTATTTGCCCATAAAATTGTATGGCTAGTATGCACAGTTTGCATGTGTTGAAGGCATTATACAATGCTGCATTTTAATGACATGGCATTCTCATTGCATTTAAAGTCCCAATCAAAATTGATTTGTCTTTGAGTTTGAGTTTGGAATTATTTTGGCTTTGAGTATGATGTTATCTATAAGCTAGTGTGCTCCAAAACAATGACAAAATTCACATTTAGAAGATATAAGCATTCAAAACTTACCGTCTCTCACTTCTGCCAATATGGATCAATGATTTTGATGACATCATTCTGCACTTCAGCTTCTCATTAGATTTTCTGTCCAATCAAATTCTAGAATCTGAAGCATCCTGCCACCTACATTATAAATAGACGCTAAAGCTGCAGCTAAAATTGGTGGCTTGTTCACACATTTACTATTTTCTACATGGCGAATGGCACATAGTGCACTATATAGGGGATAGGGAAAGATTCAGACAGTGTAAATATGCTTTCCATTGGGGCAAATGAAGTCTGGTTTCATGTTAATGTCACGCAAAATGCACAAAACGTACACAGTCTGCTTCGGTCCAGAGACACGATAGCACAGAGCGAATCTTATGCATACCAGAAAATGTATATTATCCATTTGAATTAAGCAATATGGAGGAGATTAGGAGGATAAACCTTTAGAGATTAGGAGGAAAATGCAACTTTACAGAGCTCTTAACGGCTCTGCTTGAGCTGTGACAAACTAAATTCTATTGGCTATTTTAAAAAGGGGGTGGAGCTGTTGGATATGTCCTGTCCTGTCTTCCTGTTTCAGTGGAAATTGCGTTAATACATTGAATAATGCTGTGCATTTCAAGGCAATTCAGTGGGCTTTTAAGTAATGTGACATATTTCGGAGTAAAACAGGATATTAAATGAGAAAAAAATGTAGGGAGGGACTTGATTTTATCCACCTGGAACTGACTGGATTGTGCAAAGTGGTCTCTATGACAGATAATATAAGATAAAATAAGAGGCATTAGTAATTTCAGCCATAGAGTAAAATTTTTATTACATTTTGATAAAAAATGATAAAGGAGTAAACATGCACTGATAAAAAACAAAATCATAATAAGACTGAATATGCTTTAGGAAAGTAAATAGGGTCAGTGTTGATTTAATGTTGACTTTAAGACTTACTTTTTTTAGATCATGGATTTAGATAGGGAAGGTTTGAGGATACATCTATCTGTTTAAATTTCTATTAATTAATTTTGCTGTAATTATGAGCATGTAAAAAAATCTGAATCGCATGATTTTTAGCTATTTTTGTGGTGGTGAATTCAGAGGTTATTTTTTGTTTACTTAGTTCACCTTTATACTCCCTTATACTATACCTTTATACTATACAACCTTTATACTATACTCCCAGAGTCAGTGAATGAGTGTGTTTTATGAGATGGTGTGTGTGATGATGATAATGAGATCCTCACTGCATGTTTAATAATTTGCTTCAAAACGAGAACTTATATCTTATTTTTAAAAATGAAAAACATGAATCATATTATCTGACATTAGTGTAATTATCATAATCTATATATGCTTAGTTTGTAAACATGAAGTTTATTAATGTTACATTATATATTTGGCACATAAAGGTTAGTTACGTGTTTATTTTTTACAGGAAATGCAACAGTCGTGTAAATAATGTAAAGTAAATCTACAGTACTGTGGTATATAACTGTATAGCAGAATCTCATCTTTCTATGGTCGCACTGCGCTGAATATCACGCCACCCAGCCCTTCTTACAATTCAGGCTTTTTTTGCAAAAGCCTTATACCCACTTAGTAGTAACCCATATCTCAACGGACCAAATCATTTTCTTGTATCCCCGGTCTCTGCACTAATGCTGTTGATATTGCATGTGAGTGGTGGGCTACAGAAATGGAATCTGACTCCCTCAGATGTCCTAATTAATTGCCAGCCACATTTCGGCCTCTTTCACTCTGGCTGATTTACTCCCTCAATCATTGATTATTTAGGAGCTGTATTTTCTCTAGTGTACTCTCTTCCCAAAAGCACTCGCTCTGAATCAGTCAGTCCTTGTGTGCCAGCTCCTTTTAATGGAAATCCAAACCGATCGATGGACAGTCAGAGCAGCCCATCCTGTTGCGGGCTGGAGCTGTTATAATGTTAGACTAGATGTTTCTCTCTTTTCAAGTGGTGGAAATTCAAAAGAGGTGCAGATCCACTGATGCAAGTAAATATTTTGTATCATGCTGTATGTCGAGAGAGGTACGTTTTAGCTTATATATTTTATATATACACTACCTCTCAAAAGTTTGGGCTTGTTATTTTAAAATAAGTCTCTTGCTCACCAAGGCATTTATTTTTATTAAAAATATAGTAAAAACAGTAATATTGTGAAATATTATTAACATTTAAATGTTTTTTAATTGAATATATATTTTAAAATGTCATTTTCCGCCCCGCAACCATTACTCCAATCTTCAGTGCCACACGATCCTTCAGAATTCATTCTGATGTGTTGATTTGCTGCTCAAGAAACATTTCTGATTATTATCATATTGAAAACGTTTATTCTGATGCTTAATATTTTTGTTAAAACCGTGATACATTTTTGTCAGGATTCTTTGATAAATAAAAAGTTCAAAAGAACAGCATTTATTTGAAATATAAATCTTTTTTTTAACAACGCAAATCTCTTTACTGTCACAGTTGACCAGTTTAATGTGGCCTTGATGAATAAAAATATTAATTTATTTAAAAAACATCCCAAACTTTTAAATGGTATTAGTAGTATATATTTACAACCCAAAAGAAAAAGGTGTTTTTTTAGTTACATTTTAGTAGCCTCTATTGTAACATTAACTATTTTTATTACATAATATAATGCTTATATTGTTAATTATTTATATTATATATATACAGACCCCTGGTTTAAAGCCCTGGCTAATAAATTATTTTAAATGATTATAGTGAGATGTTTAATCATTCATTTAAATGCTTTATCTTGTAAGTTCTGCAGACAAAGTGCAAATGAAACTGGATTTTTATATTTTCAGTGTGTGAGTACTTACCTGTGCAAAACTTACTGGCACAATGCTAGGGTGCTGTGGGTGTTTGCAGAGGTGTTGCTAAAATAGGCTGTTGTATGTGGTTTGTAAGTTGTTCTGAATGGTTTATAGAATATTATTACTATGCAGTTGCCTTGGTGTTCTGGGTACATTGCTATGTGGTTGCTTACTGGCCCATTAAATAAAATAACAACCGCAAGTCTATATGTCTGCAGTTAGTTGCAACAACCCTTTAATTCAAGAAATCTCTTATCAATGTTACCCTTATTTTTCTTAACTCAAAGGGTTTGTTGCGGCTAGGATTAGGTTACAATGGTTGACTAGTGTATTAGTGAGGTTGACTGGTTTATCTAATGTTTTCTAATTCTTTTTTAGTTTTGATATTTTTAGCAGTGATGCTTTAAAGTGGCCCTATTATGCTTTTTTAAAGGTTCCTAATTTTGTTTTGGAGGTCTCATGCTACAATAGATTAAAAGCACTTAAATTTTCTTATAATATACATTGTAGAATCACCTCTTTTTTTGAGTCTGAAAGCTTCTTTCCAAGAGTCTACTCTGCTCTGATTGGTCAGATGGCCCAGTCTGTTGTGATTGGTCTACTGCTTACAGTGCGTGTCGAAAATGAAACATCCACTACCATATCTGAATTTCAGCTCCGGAGGCTTCCTCAGCAACTTTATACACAGTGATTCAAACAGTAACGATGGTGTCGGTTTTATCGTATCAATTCAAGCCTGAGTCCTCATACTTTGGAAGTGCAAAGTGCATTTGCTTTCGTAGCACTGAAAACAGCTTCTTCTGGACAAGGCGACAACACAAACCAAACTTTTCCAGGCCGCAGCTACAACTAACAGTGTTTGAGGGCGGGTCAAAGTAGACGTTGTTCGTGGGCAGCCAATAGTTGTTCCACTGTCGTGTTTCCACTGTCACAAGGCTTGATCAGGCCTCGTCGGGGCTTCCTCAGGGCCAACAGCCAGGGTTTTTTGGCCCGGGTTTACCTTGGTCCAAAGCGGGCCAGCTCAGGCTTGAGGAGTGGTTACGAACAAAGGAGTCTGGGGATGGCAGCTTCCGGATGATTTCATATACCAGCTAACATCAGCATTAAAGACTTTTAAAATAATTTTAGCTCAAAACTCACTTTCAGACAGCAGCGAGTGTTTGAAATAACTTCTGTTTATACTCCGATGGATTCTGATCACCGTATAAGGCAGAAATATTTATATACGATGCAAAAGACTATGCGCGCTAACCATTACTATAGTAAACATGGTAAATACGACCGCTTGAAGAAATCAGACAAATCATATAGGCTATCATAATCGTATATTTATTTTATCTGCCAGTACATCTCGTCTCTTTATAATGGACTGTCTGATATCCATATTTAGCTCCTTATAGTCTATGTCATAAAATAAAGCAACTCTGAAAAAATAACTGTATTGGGACTGTCACTGGAAACCACTTTATTTTTGTGGGATGTGCAATCTTGACACAAATGAATTCATTATGATCAATGTATCACTTATTATTGTAAAACTGGTAAAACATCAATGCTTGGGTTTTAAAAAGTAAACGGCAAAAATGCCAACAAACGTCCGCTTTTATCATGTTCATTTTGCAATCTCGCTAGTTTCCAGTGATTTTTTTTCTGATTAGTTCTCTGATAAAACTTCTATTCGTTGGTGAAATGATGGGTTTGTGTGACGTTGTTCCAGAGAATTGTGTTATGGGCAGGTTTAAGTGAAGCGCTGCAGAGCTTCTGGCCCGACGGTGGAAATGCAGCGTGGTTTTGGGCTCTAAATCGTTCTAAAATCGTTAGTAGTTCGCACCTTGTTCCTCTGGTGCGAACACACCAAAATCTGAGTACTTCCACAAATAGTTCTAGAAACTATGAAAAGCTTAATCCAGTGTGAAAGCCCCTAATAAAAACACTGTCATGTTATCTTGCATTCAGAGGCAGATACCTGATGTTTGGGAACTCAATTGTGTGATACAGTTCCGGAAGGTAATTATACCTAAATGTTTTGATGACAGATTTTGACTCAAGACATTTTAAATGAATATTAATATAAAGATTTTAGATAGTGTGCAATGAGAATGTTTTCTTGTCGAATAATAAAAACTATTATCCGCCTCAATTGAAAGCATACATTTTTTAATGCATATTTTAATATTTGATGTACATCTTGGCGAAAACACAAGGGTGTCAGTTTCAGCTTTATCCACTCTGGGACCCGGTTTTAAAAAATACCGGTTTCAGGCTCCCAAAATGCTGGATCCAT
The DNA here is from genome assembly GCA_039654625.1 of Rhinogobio ventralis. NCBI lineage: Eukaryota > Metazoa > Chordata > Actinopteri > Cypriniformes > Gobionidae > Rhinogobio > Rhinogobio ventralis. Next base: position 20,474,885 of record CM077209.1, on the reverse strand, counting down.
CTGAATGAAACGCTGATACGATACACAATTTTTACGCATACAGCTAAACGCGTCTCCATGTGGACGCCACCTTAATTTGCCACCTACCAGGAAAAGGAGTCTGATTACTTAGAAAAGTAATAGCACACCTTTCCTCAACGAGCCACATGATTTGAGGCATCATTCATTTCTAAATAGTGTGAAGGTGAGTTATAGCAATAACAATAGTGAGCATTGCCGTATCAAGCAGCACTAATAAGGTCAGGGCAGATGTAATAGACAAGGTGAAAATAAATCAAGGGTTGGAGTTTGGTGATGGTTTATTGATCCTTAAACTGAGGTTAAATTTAAATTATGCCATTTAGCTGGCAGGAAATTTGTCCTAATAAGATCATTGATTGGGTGATTAACAGCATTGTGCGCCTATTGAGCGAATTCCATCAATAAGAGATAATTTTTGAGCCTCTATCACAGTCATTGTAACAGTAAGTAGCCCTTAAAGAACAGAAAGATGTGATGACATTGTTTGGAACCTGTTTCTACAATATTGCGTTTGAGTATTAAAGACGATCACTTGGATGGTGGTGGCATTCCTTAGTTAACAGGGACAAATGAATGCATGCTATGGGTGGCTGCTTGACCTTTGCCTATCAGGTCAAGGTTCTCAGATCACATTTGGAGCTATTTATATAGGACAGATGAGTATCTAGCAGTATTATTTCATCACAATATTTAGCCGAATACCCTTTTATTTTTGGAGTTTTTGGAGGACTAATGAAATAATGTAACATCAAGCTATTACTTCTAATGGAAAGTAACATATTAACAACTTTGGCATTGCTTTAAGTCTTTTCTCTTCTTCGAAAAAGTAGCTTTATGTTTGGCTTACAATAATTGTTTATATTCAGCAATATTTTTTCAACAGTTTGTATGCAGTGATTAAGAACCTTGTGAAAGACATTGTGTTGCTTACAGCATAGACAGCTGAATCTAAATCTAAATTTGTGGCTCATTTGAAGTGGAGACATGGGGCCCTATCATACACCTGGCGCAATGCAATGCCAGGCACGGTGCAAGTGTTTTTTTTTTTGCTAGTTTCAGCCCGACGCAGTTATCATTTCTACGTCCAGCGCAACGTTGTTTAAATAGCAAATGCACTCGCTCCCATTTGTTCACCCACGGGCATGTTGGTCTGAAAACGAAGTATGTTTAGGCGCATTGTTGGTGCGTTGCTATTTTGAGGCAACTGAAAAGACTGCGCCATTGACCAACAAAAACTTGGTCTAAAGTCAATAGCGCAGTATTTTTTGTTATTTAAAGAGCGCATTGGTAATATGTGCCTTTAGGAGACACACATTAGGAGACTAGGTACAACCCTTTTGGACCATGCGCCTGGCATGCCGGCGTTTTTTCCGTCGTTAAACTAGCAAAAGTGGATTTGGACACGCCCTAAGTGCATCTGTGCCATACGCTTCAGACCATGTGCTCAGATCGTTAAAATAGGGCCCAAGGTGTCACATTAATTTTCATATTTTTTATGAGGAAGGTAGGGGTTTTCAGTTTATTTATCAGGGGATACAATAAAGTAAAGCATGTTACATATTTGAAAAGTATTAGGTATTATGGTTAAAAAGTCCAATTCAGAAATACTTCCTAAAAGTAATTACATATGTAACACTTTGTGGTACTTTCTGTTACTGATACCTGTTTAAGTCAAATTAATTTTATGTAAGCATACACAGTTGAAGGTAGCATGCTTAATATTTTCATTAAGGTGGTAGTTCACCAAAAAATTAATATTCTGTCATCATTTACTCACCCTCATGTTGTTTCAACCTGTTATGACTTTTTATCTTTTGTGGAACATAAAAGTAGATATTTAAAAAACGTTTTTTTTTGTACGGGACACAGTAACTGATCACTAGTAAGATTTTTCAGCTTTTGAAAGAAGCTTCTTATGCTCACCAATTTTATGGAATAAAAATTGTATGATCAAAAAAGTAAAATAAATGTTTAAATATTATTAAAATTTAAAAGCTCTGTTTTCTATTTGAATATATTTTCAAATGTAATTTATTCCTGGTAAAGCTGAATTTTCAGCATCATTACTCCAGTCTTCAGTGTTACATTTCTTAATATTATCAATGTTGAAAACAGTTGTGCTGCTTGATCTATTTGTGGAAACTGGAAAAAAATTTCATGATTTGTTGATGAATAGAAAGTTCAAAAGAACAGCATTTATTTAAAATAGACATTTTTGGTTGCAATGTAAAAGTCTTTACTGTCACTTTCAATCAATTGAATGCATCCTAGCTAAATAGAAGTATTAATTTATTTTAAAATATATCAAATGAATATGGAAATATCTCCAATATCCTGACATTTAGCTCTGCGTCAGTGTTTTTGCAATGAATGCTGCGTGTATTCTGCATGCTGGAGCATTTTACAGAGTAGGAGAACATGAACACAGTATCAGTGCGTCCCTATATCCCTGGCATTTTTAAGGACTGCCTTGACTTTACATTAAAAGGATGCACACAACACTTCTTGCTAGACTGTAGAGTGCCATTTCCCAAACCCACAGCCGTTTCATCCCCCTCAGAGCTCCCATCCTCTCTGTCACTGACAGCAACATGACATCTCTATGCCTTTGATAATACGGTGAGAAATATTCATCACTTCTGCCCTTGAGAAACAAACTTTGCTATAGAAATAACAGTAATACTTAGCTCCGAGCTGGTCGCCAACGCATTTTTAGCTCTCTGCGCTTGGAGCCACTGCAATTTTCTGCACTTCAGCCGTTGTGCACCGCACTGCATTTTTCTTTTGTGTGAAATCTGATTGAAAGTGCTAGAAAGGGCTCGACTGGAGTGGATGAATAGGGCAGTGTTTATCTAAGAGAGAAGAGAGAGAAAATCTGTTTTAATTTAAAATGAGACGAGAAAGTCTCCCATCTGACTGCGCCACTCACCCACGTCTCTCGTTGCGCTGTGCTGCATGGCATGCGTCAGAGGAACCAATGTGTGTTCATTTATACTCTTTCGCTCGCATCCTCTTTTAAGGCTGCCGACTTAACCGGCATCCGCTTCACCCACTATATAAAGAAACAAATAATTTATTCAGCAGCCTGCAAGGCACTCTATGGCCCTATGACCTGCCTGTCCAGGCCTAAAATAGAGACGTCTGTGTGCAGTGCTGGACTAAGTGTTTCAAATCCCACCACACTGGAGTGCCCATTAGTTATAGAGTGATCCTTACAAGAAAGGAAGTGCATTTAAAGCAAAAGTTTACTCACACTTATGTCAGGCGACACATGTATGACTTTCTTTTTCTTCACACCAAAAGAGAAATTTTGAATAATGTGCTGCTGGCCACTCTTTTCCATGCAGTTAAGCGTTCAACGTCATATAAGTATGGCTCGTGTTCCAAGTCTTCTGAATTTATACAAGCTTTGTGTGAAGAAGAGGCTGAAATTGAAGTCAAAATTGGTAAATTTGATTCACAAATGAATCATTCAGACGATTTTGTGAACTCGATCAAATGATTTATTGTTAAAATTTAAATTTTGCTCTGTTCCTCACAAAGAGCTATTGCATAACTTGAGAAGACTTGGAATATAGCGCCCAAGTCGTATGTATTACTTTTATGATACTTGTTCTTGAAGTTTGAAAGCTTCAGTTCCTGTTCATTGTACACTACTGTTCAAATCGTCTCAATACCTCTTTTAGTCTCTTACCAAGGCTGAATTAAATTGATGAAAAATACAGTAAATATTGTGAACAATTATTATGATTTAAAAGATATGATTTCTATTTCAATATACACTCACCTAAAGGATTATTAGGAACACCTGTTCAATTTCTCATTAATGCAATTATCTAATCAACCAATCACATGGCAGTTGCTTCAATGCATTTAGGGGTGTGGTCCTGGTCAAGACAATCTCCTGAACTCCAAACTGAATGTCAGAATGGGAAAGAAAGGTGATTTAAGCAATTTTGAGCGTGGCATGGTTGTTGGTGCCAGACGGGCCGGTCTGAGTATTTCACAATCTGCTCAGTTACTGGGATTTTCACGCACAACCATTTCTAGAGTTTACAAAGAATGGTGTGAAAAGGGAAAAACATCCAGTATGTGGCAGTCCTGTGGGCGAAAATGCCTTGTTGATGCTAGAGGTCAGAGGAGAATGGGCCGACTGATTCAAGCTGATAGAAGAGCAACTTTGACTAAAATATACCACTCGTTACAACCGAGGTATGCAGCAAAGCATTTGTGAAGCCACAACACGCACAACCTTGAGGCGGATGGGCTTCAACATCGGAAGACCCCACCGGGTACCACTCATCTCCACTACAAATAGGAAAAAGAGGCTACAATTTGCATGAGCTCACCAAAATTGGACAGTTGAAGACTGGAAAAATGTTGCCTGGCCTGATGAGTCTCAATTTCTGTTGAGACATTCAGATGGTAGAGTCAGAATTTGGCATAAACAGAATGAGAACATGGATCCATCATGCCTTGTTACCACTGTGCAGGCTGGTGGTGGTGGTGTAATGGTGTGGGGGATGTTTTCTTGGCACACTTTAGGCCCCTTAGTGCCAATTGGGCATCGTTTAAATGCCACGGCCTACCTGAGCATTGTTTCTGACCATGTCCATCCCTTTATGACCACCATGTACCCATCCTCTGATGGCTACTTCCAGCAGGATAATGCACCATGTCACAAAGCTCGAATCATTTCAAATTGGTTTCTTGAACATGACAATGAGTTCACTGTACTAAAATGGCCCCCACAGTCACCAGATCTCAACCCAATAGAGCATCTTTGGGATGTGGTGGAACGGGAGCTTCGTGCCCTGGATGTGCATCCCACAAATCTCCATCAACTGCAAGATGCTATCCTATCAATATGGGCCAACATTTCTAAAGAATGCTTTCAGCACCTTGTTGAATCAATGCCACGTAGAATTAAGGCAGTTCTGAAGGCGAAAGGGGGTCAAACACAGTATTAGTATGGTGTTCCTAATAATCCTTTAGGTGAGTATATTTTAAAATGTAATTTATTCCTGTGGTGGCAAAGCTGAATCTCAGCAGCCATTTTTCAGCAATAAAAGTATGCATTTCTTTTAAAAAATCTAAACCCTAAACTTTTGAACGCTTGTGTAATTCCAAGAGAAAGAGAAAAAACTCATTTTGTACTCCACAGATGAAGTAAAAGTCATATAGGTTTAGAACAACATTATAGTGAATAAAAAAAATGACAGAATATTTTTTTGTGTGTGTTTTTTAAGCCTTCCTTCCCTTTCCATTGGAATGAGAGGAAGTTGACTAGGGTTTTGGACTACAGTAAACAGCATTACTCCTTCAGAAGTGCAGTGCTTGAGTGATGTATCCCGAATCGGAAGAGTAGGTAATTAAAATCAGTGCATATTTGGAACACAACAAGCATACTAATAGATTCAGAGTACTGCACCAACGTTCTGGAGCATTCCGCTACTGCCTTCTGAAGTATGACTCATGTCTGGCACGCTGTACTTAGCGCAGAGTTGCGTTTTTGAGTGGTATTGTCTCTGGATATTGGTGTTGCTTGGGTTGGGGGGATTAATTTACAGGTCTATAGCATTCTGTAATCTAACTAATGGTGAAGCTTATTAAAACAGTTCAGTGCAGTCAGCTGTGATTTAAGAGAGAAATATTATAGTAGTGTTTGCTAAGGCAAGCATCACTATTGCTTATACTTAGAGTTCGTCATTTAAACTAACCCATTACCCTATGTAGAGACACCCAGTAACTTAAACCAAACGTAGCAAACCCCTAGGAACCAGCCTGACACCTTAGCATTCACATATCAACATGTTAAAATGCTCAGAACGCACTAGTAACCACCCTAACAGCCACCTAAAAACCCAAGCAACCACATAGCAACGTGCTAAAAATCACTAGTTAAAACACAACTACTTAGCAACACCCTAGCAACCACCCTAACATGCCAGCATCCACCCAGAGCACCCTACCAACCACCCATCAACACCTTAGCATCCACATAACATGCTAAAATTACACAGAACTCACTGGGAACCACTCAGGGCACCCTAGTAGCCACCCTAACACCTTAGCATCAACATAGCAACATGCTAGAAAGTACTCAGATCACATAGTAACCACCTAGCAATACCTAACAACCACCAAAAAAAAAAAACTCATACCACATAGCAATGTGCTAAAAATCACTCAGAACATTATAGCAAGTGCATAGCAACACGCTAACTATTTCACTGCACCTTAGCAACCACATAACAACACCCTGGCAACCACTTTAGCATTGTGGCAATGAATTTTGTATGGTCAAATGCCAGTTCATTTTATGATGCAAATATAATACATCAAATACTACAAAAAATACTAAGATATTAAATATATATATTTTTTAAGACAGGCTATCTGATTTTAATATAAGTTTTAATATAATGTGATGGCCCTGCCTTTGAAGTCACCATAAAATCAAAATCGACAATTCTTTTTAATAGAATGTTGCAGTATTTGTTATAAATTAATTATCTATGCACATCATTATTGTTTTTAAATTCATGTTCCCTTGTAAACTTTAATCAAAAATAGCTTCCCCTCCCTCTTGCGATGACATGTCATCTCTTATCTGATGACATGTTCACCAGCGCAAGGGCAGGGCAACCAGTCACTCACATGAGATCACAGAAATAGCAAACCACAATGAACCAATGATCCAATCGATTACTGATAGGCAAGATCAAGTCCCGCCCTTTATTTTTTTGTTTTTGTTTGAGAAGCCGTTTCACTTGGATATATGTCACAATAGGGAAGAAAATACCATTGCAACTTCCATTTCATGCACACTTTAATGTACTGTGGTGGTATTATGGTAAAGTATGGTAATACCATGTACCTTGGTGAATTTTATGTATAATATTTATTTATGTAATTTATGTAATATTGTATGTCTAAAAGACATGGTATGGCCATGGTACCATGTCTAAAAAACTATGATGATACCATGGTATTTTTAATGGATCATTCATGTACCTCTTAAAGTTTATGTATCGAATATATATTTTTCATACTTGCACTCTGATTTCTTATTGTAAGGTCTATTTACCTCACAGTTGTTGATTCTCTTCCCTGAATTTTCTGCACCTCTTCCGTGTCCCGCTCTACTGGGGTATGCCCTACTTACAGAGTGTGTGTGTTTTGAGAAGCTAATAAGGCAGTCTTAGAGCTTTTACGTGGAAGCAGGTCAGACAGATCCCCCTTGGTGAAAGGCTGTGATCTCTGCTGCTGTCTGATCACTGTGTGGAGGGTCCAACGGGCCGATCACAACACGTATGCTCTGCTGAAATCAATGTACTGGGCAGATTAGATTTTTTCCCATCTGTCCTAAAGTGGGACTGGATGATGAACCTTGCTACTAGGTTAGCAACATCAGTTGAGATGGTGCAGTGTGTCATTCCCACTTGTGCAGTGATTCTCAATAGAGGATGGATACCCGACCTGAGCCCGATAGGACCCGACGGTAACCGACGGACCGGGCCGGGTTCAGACAGATATTTAGAAATGATGTTCAGGTTCGGGTCGGGCTCGGTCATGTCAGCGTGATAAGGCATTGGACATTTGAAATTTAAAAAACATTATTATGTAGGTCGCCAATGGGCCTGTTTAACTTGATGCAAAGTTTTGTTTTTGAGATTAAAATTTATTTAAAATATTACCCTCCTTGGCTCCTACAAAAACGCGAGGCACAGAAGGGGGCTAAAACGCAAAGGCGCCCGGGGCGCATAAACAGCGTTCAAAATGAATTTTCTATTTGCCAATAGAAAAGAATTTTAAAAAGGCGTCTCTCTCTGCAAAAAATGCGTTCTGTCTGATTGGGGCCCAAGGCTGCATTTATTTGATCAAAAATATAGTAAAAACAGTAGGGGTATGGCGAGCTCTCATGCCATAAGAGCTCGCGATATTAAAATGTGACTAGATTTCTCGTCGAGGTGAAAAGCTGTCTCGCGATAACGCCATATCATGGAGCGTGAGGGTGAAATTAGCATAGAATATGCCACCGCTACGTTTACATTACATCCTCCACTGTCGTTTTGCTTTTTTAATAGAAAGAAAAAACATTTAATTCAGTTGGATAAGGGTTGCTTCAATTGTAAACTATTGTAAACGTCTGCTCTGCTCATCCAGCACGAGCTGGACACACACAGTGTAGCAGGAATCGCAGTTCACTGATCACGTGATGAGAGTAAGGTGAAATGACAGACAAGAAAGACCGTGGCGGAGGATTTGTTGCGCAAAAGAGGCCAAGTGTCTGATAAATGCCTTATCTTAACACAGAGTATGTGCGATCACGAATCGAAAGCGAAAGTAAAACATGAGCTCCCTGATGCGCACAAATTAGGCTATATACAATAGCCTGTCTCCCAATATCAAACCTATCTTATGCTGGGCTGTGGCTGTAGTTCCTCCACCTCGGGTCTCTGTTTGCACTTTGAATATTAAGAGAGTTGATTATGGTTGCACTTATTATTTGCACTTAATAAGACTAAGAAAAAAAGTTATTTTTGTTATTTATACTGTTTTTATTTCTATGTTCAGCTTGTGTAAAGGAGTTCAATTAGGAGGCAAAACACAGCCTCAATCAGAAGTTCTGCAAGCTCATAGTTCATGTACAGTAAGGTCTGAAAAGACTGCAAATCAAGAGAATGTGAAATCATACAGGAGAGAAGCCAGTCAGTTGAGTTTGTGGCAAAACCTTGTATACTGGCTTGTATATATTGTTGTCTTTCAATGCATATGGTAATTCATACTCAGAAAGTAGAACTGAAATGATATTCATAACACGATGATTAGTTAAAACATTTCAAAATGCACCTGCAGACTATTTTTCCAGGCAAGAATTTTGTCATTGAGGATTTCCTAAAAATACTGTGCAAAAATCTCGTCTTGTCTCATTCTTGTGAACCCAATCTCGTGTCTCGTCTCGTTAGCTAAGTGTCTCGTCACACGCCTAAAAATATGTTTTGAAATATTATTACAGTTTGAAACGTTTTCTATGTTAATATATTTTAAAATGTAATTTATTCCTGTGATGTCAAAACAGAAATGACTCCAGTCTTCAGTGTCACATGATGTGATTTGCTGCTCAAAAAAACAAAACAAAAATCATATTATCAATGTTGAAAACAAACAATTGTGCTGCTTTACTTTTTTGTGAAAACAGTGATAAATTTTTTCAGGATTCTTTGATAAATAAAAAGTTAAAAAGAACAGCAAATGTTTCAAAATAGAAATATTTTGTCCTTACTAAATAAAAGTATAGGTTTTTTAAAATCTGTTTTTAAATGGTAATTTAAAAAAAATGAAGCAGCTGTTTTCAACATGGATAATATTAAGAAATATTTCTTGAGCACAAAATCAGCATATCAAAATTATTTCTGAAGGATTATGTGACACTGAAGACTGAAGGCAGAATGTAGGAGGTTTCCAATGTATTGCTCTGCAGTTGCTTAGGATGTTCTAGGTGGTTGCTGGCATTTTTACACAGACTTTAATGGATTTTAAACAGATTTTAATAGCACAGTGTTTGACATAAAGGCTGTCTTAACTTTATAATATTATGTCCTAAGCTACATATTAAATACAAACACTAAACATATATAGCATTTTCAAAGATTACACTTTTTAAAACCTCAGAAACCTTGAATACGACATAACACAAAGGGAGTCAGACATGATTGAAAATGATCTGACTTGTGATTCAGTGAGCGATTAATTAATTCAGTAATCACTCCCACTGAGGGAAAGATAACCTTGTTCAGCTTCCCAAATAACCCAGCGTTAAGAAAACAGTGGATGCAGTTTGTTTTTTTCCCGGAGCAGCAACAGAGTTCTGCAAGTGTGTTTGTTTGTTCCCGGTCATCAGTCGAAACCGAGGTGGTGAGTGAAACTGCATCAAATGTCTGTGTTTTGTTGGCAAGTGCATTGAACGTTATCCAGGGATAATGCCATGATGTATTGTGTGGGTGTGTGTGTCATAGGTGTGTGTGTGTGCTCGTGAATCTTTAGCTCCGCCCACTGCACCTCCACAAGTTCGGCTGTTTTCAGAAAGAATCCGTACAGTGTATCTGTATTTTATAAATATGATAAAACTAAAGACTCTTTGGAGATATGAAGGATGCAATACTACTACTCAAGATTAACATGAGATTGGCAGAAACTGTGTGTGTTATGTACCCTTTTTAATAAATATGTGTGCTGCGTGTTTCAGAGAGAAGCATGGCACTATTCATTTACACGTGAGCAGCACACTCTCTGAGTTCTACATTTTGAGTTGCCACCTCTGCATCTGCTCTTAGAGTTTGAATCTCTTGGGAACACAACATAAACCACCCATCTTCCCATACTTGTAATGAGAAGTGCTTATCAACAAAAGAGAAGATTTAAACTCCCTGCGGTTTTGTCAAAATAAAATTTTGATGGTTTGACATTTAAAAATTACGAAATTGAGCCATAAATATTAGTATTGTAATTTGACAGTTGTAATGTTATTTTGTCTTTATAGTAATTTTAATACATTTTATTTATTATTATTATTATTTTATAGCCATAGTGATATATAAATCACATTTTGGCCAAATTGTGCAGCCCTACAAACATGCACAGCAAATTCATTTCACATTTTAAATTCCCAATCGCAGTTTTAATCAGAAAAATCGCAATTCGATTTTTTCCTCAAATGATGCACCCCTAAATTCCAGCATGTTTGTGTACTCGTGTACTATACTTTTTTGTCGATATTTGCATGGGCTATTAAAAACCCACATAAAAAATATACATTTCATTTTCATATAATCACACTTACATTTCAGATACACACACTTAATTAACACCAATCAGCTAGTGTAGTATATTTCATTGACTGTAGGTGGCGCTATGTTCTCACTGTCACACAGATGCATTTATGCACACATGCTCACAAGGCCCAGAGTTAATCTGTCTGCTTGAAAAAGAGACTGTTGTATCTTCCTCAACACACACACACACATGATCTATGAATATTTGTGAACATGCCCACACTCACTCAGAGCTCTGGGAAACGCGCCCACACACACACACATGCATACAATTGCTGCATACATGCTGAGACAGCCAAGCTATATATGCTGATACATCATATCGAGAGGGGTTTATTTCACTGGGATATTGTGTCGCTTTGTTCCTGGAGTTTGCCGGGGCAAAGAGGAAGATGATTATGCTGAAATCCAGTCTTGCACTCGGAGAAGGAGTTCCCAGGCCGTACAATTGGTAGGCAATAACCGTCAGGCAGCCAGTAATCAGCTAAGTACCATAATCCTCCTTGCAGGGTAAAGTCGTGCTTGACCTCCAGCTAAATACAGCCTGTGATAACAGCATTAAATGGTAACACTGCTCTCTACTCCCAGAAGCCTTTGCTCCTCGTGCGTTCGGCCTGTCGGCACCCCTCGACACCTCTCGGCCCACTTCGGCTTTCTAGAATTGACTCTTTGCTCCGGTGTGGCCTGCCAGCAGGGCGTCTTTCGCAGACCGCAACGCCTCCGTGTGTGAGAGCATGCTGGGAGGGCTGGATGATGCGCTAAGCTAGCAGCTGCTGTACTACAGGAGTAGTGCTTCTGTAGCGGTGACCTGGTTTTTCCCCAGCTAGACCTCTTCAGCCCTTTCAGCGGAGTGGTGTGGTGCAGAGTACTCAAACAGGGATTTGTGGTTGATGCAGCCGCACACTCAACATGCTCGCGCCCGCAGCCCAGATGTGCAGCTCTTGATTGACAGGTGCGTGCATGCGTGACGCGCTCGGCTGTGGAAGATTGTTTTTTGCCTGTGCAGCATTTGTGTGACAGTTGAGTGCCTCTCACCGAATGCTGCTTAGTTGACGGTTTTGTGACAGGCGTACAGATGTTCCAGAGACAAGTAATTAAAACGCCTGAGTAATGCCCGCACAGAGCTAGCTGTACTGTTAGGAAAGCTTATCATGCTTGTGGTGAGGTTTGCATAGATATAGAATTTACACTTATTCTATTTGTCTTCCTCATTTTGTCTCATTAAGATGCTGTTTTAAGCATCCTATTGGGTTTGAGGCCCTTTCTATGCAGTATCAATTCCCTGAATGTGAACATTATACTTTAATATACACTATTATTCAAAGGTTTGAGGTCAGTCATTTTTGTTTTAATTTTCGTTTTTTGAAAGAAATTAATACTTTTATTCAAAAACAATACATTCATTTGATCAAAAGTGACAGTAAAGACATTTATAATGTTTTAGAAGATTTCTATTTCAAATAAATGCTGTTTTTAACTTTCTGTTTATGAAAGAATCCTGAAAAATCTTGGTTTCCACAAAAATATGAAGTAGCACTGTTTTCAACATTGATAATAATAAGAAATGTTTCTTGAGCAGCAAATCAGCATATTAGAATGATCATGTGACATTTTAACATGTATTCAAATAGAAAACAGTTATTTTGAATATTTCACAATATTAATTATATGCAGGGCCGTAACCATCATATACATTGAGGGGAACAAGTCACCCCCCCAATATTTTATATGGCTGATGCTGCTCTGCTGTACTCCATTACACACCGCTCTGTTTGTTGCTAGGATGACAAAAGTAAAATGTTAAATTTTTTAGGTTGGTCTGCATCAGCGGCGGGGCTTACTGTTAGCGTGAATTCCAACGCGAGTCGCGACACTTTAGTTAGAGCAGTGAAAGAGTGCATCGTATGATGTAAGTAGCTAAACATTTAATATTTGACAACTGTTTTACGATAAAAACGTTCAGCGACCAACAGTAATATCAAGTGATGCAAACTACTTGACATTTGTTATGAAATTTCACCATTTTGAATTGAAAATATGACATTATTTATGTAAATCATAACTGAATTTGACGTGACAATAAACGTTTTGCATTTTTACATATTAGGCAGACAAAAATAAGAGTGAATGTTTGTATTGTGTTGACAATAGAACTGGAAGTTTTATCGTTCTTATTTCTTTTTCTTTATTTCCTTACATCCCTTTTAATCCTTTAATAATTGAATTCCTTTAAATAAACCAATAAGACCAATACAAACCCCCACAAAAATCTTTGGTTACAGCCTTAATTATATGGTCTGTCTAGCAAATGATGTGATGCTTTTAGTTGACTGACATTCCATCTTATATTTGTAACATTGCACAGTTACGCCAGTGTTTATTTACAAATGATAAGTGAATTTATTACTATACATTTTAATTGTTATATATTTAAATTGCTTCATGGGTATTACCTAATGGACATAAATAAGCTGAATTAAGTTAAGCACTATTTCAGTGGAAATGAGAAATCAGTGTTTGGGATCTTTAGTTCCATGGCCATTGTAAGGAATTTCTATACAGTAATATATAAATTCTATACAGAATTTGTATACAGTCTAGCATTTCATTGTGTCAGCTGTGTTTAAGATGGTCTTTATTTTAAAGCAAACAACCCCTGAATGTTGTAATAGCATACTGTACACAATATGTTTGAAAATATGCTCCTGCTTTTCTGTGTGTCGGGCTGCTCTGATTGAGAAGCTCATAGGGCTTTGCACAGGGTTAACATATTCCAAGCATACATATGATGGCACAATGGATGATGTCACATTTACTGTACATTTATCAATCATTTAGTACTGGAATATGGTACTGCTGCTGACTCTGCACAATCATTTAATGATGTATCGCCCATGTCAATAAAAGTAAAATGTTTGCCCATGCAAAACTAACCACTATAATGGTAAGGTATTGTGGGCGGTTGCCAAAGTGTTCTCAGTGCTTCACTGATGCTCCGTGCATGATTTGTGCATGATTTGAAGTATTATTCGTGCCTAAAACACAAACGATGAGTTACAATCTGAAGTTTAATATGTAGGGTTATGGGTTTGTTCAAATCACTAACCGTAAGTATGAGCTATAGTAAAAGTGATGTTTACTTTAACAATCCCACCCATCCCAATGTCTCCTTTTTGAAACCGTGCAGGAGAGTAGTGGCATCTGCTGTAAGTGACACTGGCTGGCATGACATGATGTAGGTAATGAGAAAGAAAGAAAGAAAGGGTGGTACTGTAACTAAATGCATGTGGCTCTCTCTTGGCACTGCAGTTTTTCTCTAACTCAGTGTGATATACTTCCCCTCATTATTGTGGCCAAAGCCGAACTCTCTGCCCTTAAAGGTTAACCACTATGAAAGTCATGGCTCAAAGGTCTGTTATGGCAGACAGGTCCCAGACCACCGAACCCGATCCAACTGCCCACTCTCACAGTCCCTGTGGGCTCCTCACAATGAAAGAGCTCCAGGGCAGGAACAACAGTGATGCTTGTTGATGTATGCCTGCTTAAACAAGAGAGTCCTGAAGCCAAATGGGTATAGACTCATGGGCAGTGAACTTAAGGTGACTGTTGGCGCCAAACAATTTAGTCTGTGCCAGCCTGAGGGTCTGGTAAGACTGGTAAGATCCCCCCACACACAAAACTGCCCATATAATAAAATAATCATGAATATTCTCATGATTTCTGACCAGAAAGTCTTGCACCTGCACCATGAACATCCTGAGACCATGCATTCTGTTTTGCATTCCAGTCTTTTTATGCATTGCATCCTATGTGAAACACATCTGAACTGTGTCTTGGGCATTACCCTAAATCAGAGAAGTATACAGGGCTTCCTTGAGGGAGATTAGTTGTTCAGACAACTTACCCTCTAGTTAATTTTGAAAATGTAGTTTTACACATCCCTTGTCTGAATTTCTTGAAGAGAAATGGCGGTGCCCAAGACTCATTTGTGATTGACTACATTTGTTTATTTGCTTTAGCCTTGCCTCACTGTATTGACCAGTCACACTGACCTTATTTTCTTTTTCCATTCTTAGAAACAGAAGCCCATCAGCATCCAGGGAACCAAACGCGGCATATAACCAAAGGGAGGGGGAAGGAGGATTACAGTATGCCCCGGCTGAAGGTGGCATGCCCCGCTCTCCGTCCGACTACGGACGTGACCCTGGCCGTTCGCCAAGGAGTTCAAGAATGTACAACGAGGTGGGCGATTATCGAGACAGTCGAGGACGCTGGCACTCGCAAGGCCAGCGTTTGGATGGCCAGTTAGAAGACTATGAAATCCAGAGGCGGCGTGAGGAGGAATACCAGGCCCGATACCGCAGTGACCCCAACCTGGCGCGCTACCCGGTTAAACCCCAGCCCTACGAGGAGCAGATGCGCATCCACGCCCAGGTGTCACGGGCTCGGCATGAGCGGCGCCATAGCGACGTCTCACTTGCTTATACAGAACTTGACGAGCCTCTGCATGGCCCCGGTGTGCGGAAGTCGCGCCTCCCTCTACTGGGAGGCCCAAGTCAACTCTCATACTCTGTGGACAGGAGCTCACCGGGACATCGGATGTCGAATCATAGCCCACCAACACCACACCGCAGCCCTGTGCTGGGTGAAAGCCGGCGAGGACTGGTGGAGCCAACGAGGAAACCCATACCCCAACAGCACCACTTGGACCCTAGCTCAGCTATGCGCAGGAACAAACGGGACAAAATGGATAGCATGCTGCGAAATGACTCTCTAAGCTCAGACCAATCTGAATCGGTTCGGCCTCCTCCACCTCGACCCAACCGCAGCAAACGCCTTGGCAAGCTCAGAACAATGGGCAGCTTCAGCAGCTCAGAGGAGGAGTTGGCCACAACACCAGAGTACACCAGCTGTGATGATGTGGAACTGGAGAGTGAGTCCATCAGTGAAAAAGGTAAACGCTGCTGACTGAAAATGAAATAATTGTTATTGTTGATTGAGAACATTTGCAGTGTTTCAGTGAGAAAAGTAATTTTAGATGAGACTCCTGTCATATCAGTTGCCTAGAAAAAGCTGTACCGTCATGGTAACCACCATGTTGCTCCAAAGCTGATGGTGGCAGCAGAGAGTTTAATGCTGTTGTATAGATTGTTTAGGGAGACAAATAAAAGCCAATGAAATGGGCTGTGTCCGAAATCGCCCTTATACCCTTAAATAGGGCACTATTTGAGGGGACAGCTACTTGTAGTGGTGTCTGAAACCATAGTGAATATTATTGAGTGTACTCATTCAATCCCACAATGCACCACAATAACGAGTGTACAACTGATGTATGCTCAACTACTAGACAATACCCATAATGCACTGTAAGAGAGTCGCATGCCGAATAAATTGCGTCTGACCAGAAGATGGCACCCGCAGCTGAACCATCTATCCATCCATGGACCATCTATCCATCCATCCATTCCAAACTGCTGGTCCAATGTGGCTACAACGTAATATAGTTCCCAAGATAAATATTTCCATCTTACTACTGGAGCTGCCAGTTTAAGTTTCAAATGATTATTAAACAGCAAGCACAAACTATGCAAAATGCAGCAGCCCTTCCTGCACTCAGTGTTCGAATTTACTCACTCGTTTTCATTCACTCCTTAAAGTGAACTATATTAGTGGGGTAAAGGGAATAGTGAATGAGGGTATAGGGACGATTTCGAACACAGCAACTGGCTGCATCCAAAAGCTGAAAAACGCTGCCTCTGCATGCGAAGAAAGGCAACGAGGCACGCCCGAATCCAATGATTCTGTCACATTCTGTCTGCTGAGATACCTTCATCCTATTGGTTTTTGAAGACAGCATAGATGTATCCTTTGCTGCCCATATCTTTTATTATCCTGTGCTGAAGGTTGCGGTTGGTGGTCAGTTAATTTGTAAAGAGTTTTTCAACTTTCGATTTCAGTTCTAGCGAGAAATTAGGATTATAGTAATTAAATATTTGCTTAGTTATCACCAAAGCGTGCTCTGTTTTGTTGTTGATGGTTAGACTGTTATGCTTCCTCAGAAGCCTGTCTGAAATCAGTTTTGTGAGGTACCTTTGTGTACAAACTCTGCTGTGAAGTCAGCTGCCTAAGCTTTCGGACGGAGCCATAAACATACAATTACTTAGTGCACCTTAAAGGAATAATCAGCAGTCAGATGAATGTTGTGGTTTGACATCCTAGATCTTAAATTATTTTGGTTACTCTTTATTGGTTCTTCTCGTTTCTCCCTCTTCAATGAAAGTCAGTTTTACATGATGAATTGTTGCATGTTTGTTGATAAATTGTTGCATGTTTTTTTTTAGTTGTGCTTGATGCAATTGCAATTGTAGAATTAAAAGGTAGTGTTGTTCATTAACTAGATTGTTTAATATTGTATGGCCATACCTTAACAGACTTTGAGAGACTTCGAGGGTGTTTGTGTGATTGTGATTGTGATTTTGTAATGGTTAGGGATGTTCATTTCATTTTTTTCCCCTAACCGGCAACCAAACTTGTTAACCAATCATTAACCGTTAACCGACAAGATTATGTTAAATTATAATAAATTCGAATAAATAAGTGTATGTGACCCATTAAAAATGAGGCTTAGTTTTACATGCGCAAATACTAATTCATCGTCACATCATGCACCTGCAGCGCTTCTGTGAAAACATAATAAAATGATATATATAAAAGGAATAGATATGCAAAATATATTTCAATTAAAGGGGGGATGTAATGCTATTTCATGCATACTGAGCTTTTTACGCTGTTAACTTGGATTCCCATGCTAAACATGGACAAAGTTTCAAAAATTAAGTTAGACGTTTGATGGAGTATTTCTGTGCAAAAAATACTCCTTCCGGTTTCTCACAAGTTTCGGAAAGTTTTTTTTGAGTATGGGTCTGCGTGACGTCAACAAGGGCCTTGTACGGGCAATTCTCCCAGAAGGGCGCGCGTGCACCCGTCGACCAGAGTGAGAGAGTGAAAGCAGCACGCCCATCAAAGCGCTTTGCTCGGCTTTAGGGAAGTCGTTGGCTGCGCTGCACTGCAGTCACAGGACTTCAAGAAATCAACAATGTCACCAAAGAAGTGTGTTTTTGGTTGCCAGGGCAAGACAACCCTGTACAACTTACCAAAGAACCCAGCGTTAAGGGAACAGTGGATGGAGTTCGTTTTTTTCCGGAGCAGCAACGGAGTTGTGCAAGTGTTTTTGTTTGTTCCCTGCATTTCGGCGGCGAATGTTTTATAAACAAGGCCCAGTTCGACGCCGGATTTGTAGATTGTCTAATGCTGAAATTTATCAATGAAGCATGTGCTGTATGGTGTGTGTTTAAATAGTGATTCCCAAAGTTTATAAATGAGGTGACGAATGGGAATAACGTGTAAAATATTTTATGAAGACAGTGCTAAACTACATTTAGTAAGCTAATTGTATGCTATCATATTAAGTCTTACACAAACTACAACTTTACACATTAATGCATTTCATGACAGAAGTATAACCGGTTCCATTTCAAACGTTTTCCACCTCAGTTGGCATCGAACTGCACTTCCCACATACACCTTTAAAGAAAAAAAATACGACGACATAATTAAAGTAGAAATTAGTAATTTACACATGCCGCTAAGCAAATATATTTACAGTACATACCACATAGAGACATCCTGCTGTAGTCGTTGTTGCTGCTGCTCCTTTTCAATTTCAGCCTCCGGATCAGATTCTGGATCATATATGTATGGCTGAATCTGATTGATAGCCATGGTTTATTTAGGATAACGTCCCCCCCCCCCCCGTTTAAGGATGTCACAGCTTTCAGACGCTCTCAACGCAACAGCTGCACATGCTCTTGCTCCGCCCACACGATACGCCTCCATCCACTCGGTTTTATTCGGAAAGACTCGGTATAGCATATCTTTCTTTTATAAATATAATAAAACTAAAGACTTTCGAGGATATGAAGGATGCAATACTACTCTATAGGTACTCAAGATTGACAGAAGCTGAGTGTGATACCCCCCCTTTAAATAATCAACAAAACGAAAGAAAAACATGTGTGGCAAGTAGTAGGCTATATGGTAAGTTTCGGTTCATTTTTGTGACGTCAAGTTGATGGAAAGGAAACTGTGGCAGCAGAATGCGGCATCCTGTTTGTTTTCTTTATTTTATAAGGATGATGTTTTACGTGGATATTGGAATGAGAGTAAAGTACAAAGCCTAGTTTACATAATAAATAACAGTTAGTATCCAAATACACTGCAAATATGGTAATAGGGATGTCGCGATAACCACAATATTTGAATACTGCAATATTGACTAGCCAACCACTGAGGAATGTAAGCAACCCCTGCAACCGCAGGGGGCTATGCCCTTCTTGTATAAAGCACCCTATTTATTGTTAATAATGATAACAAGAGTAAGGAAAATGAAATTGTTTCCCGCCAATTAAGACGTGTACAATTGTGATTTGTACAGAGGCTCCATAGATTTGCACTAAACAAGCCTAAACAGACAGCGAGGGAGAGAGAGAGATCGTGTGTGATTATTTGCATCTGTTCTTCTTCAGGTCAAGTCATATATTCATGAAAAAAAAAAAAGTTTGCCATGTCCGAAGAGGAAAGCGAAATCTTTGTCGTAGTATCCTGTCAACGTTTAGGGGAATTTCCCATTATTGGCATCAGCACTAGTCAATGCATTGAATCAATGCCATTGGTCTCTATGAAGTGAAGCATCAGCTTCAGTGACCGAATGAACGGTTTAATATCTCACTCAAAGAAAGTTCTTTGCCTCCACCTACTGGCATAACAATGTAATTGACAGCCTGTCTAGAACAAGCAAAGACAAGCAGTACTGATAGTGGTGAAATATTAGCAGTTTTAGAAAGCCTCTCATCCAGTCAGATTCGAGGATCGGAACTAACTGTTATACATATAACAATAGCCCAACAAGCTATTATGTGACTATATTGACTATAGTCAGGATTATGTCCTCATTGTTTCTAATTACATATTAGTTTCACATATGTCTAATTTACTTTTCTTTGTTTTATATACTTTCCTGTGTTCATATAGCCCTGTGTTTCAGTTCTTGGTCAGTTCTCGTTTATGCATTGTGGGGTTAGCGTTATTCTCCTGCCTGTTCATTCAGAGTTTTTGATTATTAATAAAGCCTGTTTTGTTTTTGAATTTCCTTCATCTTAATGCCTGCTGACCACATTGTAACACTTATTTATATAGAAAAAAATTCAATGGCGATAGTTTAATCCTGTCAAGTATTGCAGTTAGTCTGTTGTGCATTCTGTTTATTCAGTTAAACCTATAGCAGAACGAGGACATGTACAGGAAGTCGTCATCCAAAAGGGCAGGAATTATGATCACGTAATATGATTGACAGATCTAGACTGAATGAGAGCTCTCTGACTCATAACACGTGCGGATCCTCAATAGAAAATCAATAGAAATTATATTATGTAAAAAGAAATATAAAGTAAAATTGAGAATAAATGTTTCTCCAAATGTACATACTTTTCAACTAAGATCGCTAATGGAAGCTGATAAGTGAAGCCATGTGAACTCAAATGTTGATGCGATTGAATGTGTGTCATATTCTATTCGAAATATCAATAACTACAGATTACTTATTTTGCACTCCACACAGAAATAAAGAAATCACTGACACTATAGCCATTTTACTCTTAAACAGTGGTCAGATAAGAAATGCATTTGTATTGACTGCAGTGTATTTGAAAATATTTGCTGCTGGCGATCTTTGCATGTTGTTAAAGCACTAACAAGCAGTAAATGTTAGCTAAGATAATTTCCGTTCTAATTTGCTTACCTGCAAATGTTTCAAGTTGGATGTTGAGTCCTTTGATAAAGAAAACATATTAATCAACAACTTAGTTGCGTCTTAACCTGCGTCCAAGGAGAATGATTGGAGACAAGTGTTTTTTGTGCATACACCAACAGGTGGCTCACGTGAGTCATGAGTCCCACACGGAATCTGCGCGCGCAGACTTCCGCAGAAAACTCTGCAGATTTCTGCAGATTGTAGTGCCCGTCATTTGAGAAGCATACATAGTCGCGTGCGTGATTGTGAGGGGTAGAAGGCTGCGCTTGATATTTAAAAATGTCTAAAATAAAATTGACCACGGAGGAGTTAAGGAAACGTCACTTGTCTGCAAAAATCACTCATTTATAGCTCTTAAAAATAGTTAATTTATTTACTTCGGTAGGTATTTATTTATTTTGCTCTACTGTTGAATGATATGAAATTGTTTATTTAAAGATTTGTGTACAATACAATTGATAAAGTAATATTTTCTCCATCTTTTAGTGGATGTATAATAAGAGAGATCAAACTTTGTTTAAAAAACAAATTGTTCTATTTGGATTTGTATTGTAAACCTTAAATAAAAGTTAAGAAGTGAATATTTTATATTTTATTTGTAATGTTTTCAGTTCCAATATTCTTAGATCTTTTTAACATTTAAAACCATTCCACATAATTCCGCAGATTTTTCAAAAAAAAATCAGCGCAGAAATCACTGGCCAGGCAACAGAACCAAAACTATAATCAAGCATTTGTCAATATAGTATTATTATGTCAAAATACTAATTTATTTTGTTTTAAATGAAACCATTGTAATCCTGGTAGTATTTGTCTTTACAAAATGTAACTGTAATCTAATTACTTAGGTGATGTAACTGACATTTTTTGCATCCTGATTACGTAACGCCGTTACTCCCCAACCCTGGTGCAGAATGAGCGAGGTTGTCTACGTGAGCCCAACGCCTCTTTCTGTTTCAGTTTCACCTTAAATGCATTATTTTGGCTTGACGTTATAGCTACTTTTCATTCTTGTTCTGTTTTGAATACCGTTAAATTTAAAGGATTTGTTGTGGAGTGAGAGGAACAGCAAACGTTTTCAAAAAATGTAACAGATAACATTAATCAGTCAAAACTCTTACTGTCGGTTTAACAGTTAACCAGAGCATCCCTAGTAACGGTAATCCCCGAGTAACATTCTTAACACAATCACATGGGAAGTTGAAAAATGGGAAGAATGAAAAGACTTCCTAGGTTGTGACATTGACCTCAGATTCAGTGTCAGTTCTCTTGGTAAATCTCTTTTAGTTTTAATTTCTGTGCTATAGAGTTGTTGAGCTCAGTAACATGCAATTTATTCTGTGACCTCTCACCTTTAAATTCAGTTTATAAAGGAGAAATCCACTGATACTGGCAATTACATGGGGTGAGTCACATGACCAGGGTTTTAAACCATGGAGGCTGTTTCATTATTCAGGCAGGTTTAATTATGTAATGCAAGCCGGGCTGAAGATGCTAGAGTGTGAATGGGGATGATGTGCAGAGCTCATACATTGTTATTCATTAAAGGGGTCATGAATTGAGAAATCAGCTTTCCCTTAAGATTTTGATATATAAAAGGTCATGGTAATATAAGTATATCCTGTAAGTTTCAGAGCTGAAAACTTCCTTGTTAGTCAAAGAAACGCCTGATTCTGTAGCCCCGCCCACCGACTCGTGTCTGACATGTTATAGATAAATAACATAGGCCTACTTGGAGCTAAACCGGATCGGACTTCCAAGCAATAAACATGCCGCATAAGCTTCATTCGGATTCCAATATTATGAATGCATGGATGAACTTTATTTTTAATGAATATCCAGCTCACGTGGGTAAGACATTGCACATTTGTTCCTTAATTTCACCACAGATTCGTTTGTAAACAAGAGACTGGATTTGCAGACAGTATGAGATTACATGAATGAATGAAGCAACACACTTGTGTGTGTTTTTTTATATGTGACAGTATTGCATTTAGAGATGCACCGATACCATTTTTTCAGAACCGATCCAATCCGATATAAAAAATTCTGAGTATCGGCCGATACCGATACCAATGCAGTTTTGTTTTAAAAATCTATGTAGAATTTCTGTATCTCGGTGTGTTGAATGGATAATCACCCTTTTGTGAGTTAAACACAATCTACTAAATACATGCAACTTCATTATAACGAAAAACAACAAATAAAAAAAAAATCACAATCTATGACAAAAATACTGCTATAAACTAGATGGTGGATAAACTAGATTAGATAATCATGAGTGCACAATAATTGTTTAAAATCTAAACATTTAGTGGGGGAAAAAAATAAAGAAAACAATAAAAGTGTAGCTCTAAATCTGGTAAAAATGTTACACATTGTTGTAAAATACAATTTCTAGTCCAGTGTTGTGATCTAACAGACACCCGGTAGAAAGTAACACGATTTACAGCAATAAACTCCAGCAAGATAAAGTCATTTTATGTGAAACCATAGAGTGTTATCTACAGATCAAGCATAATAACAGGAACATTGAATCATCTTTGAGAGTTTCATCGTGTTGACTGTCGTAATCGAACGCGACACGCAGTTTGAAAGCTGAATGGAGAATGACTGACAGATGTGGAGGGAAGCATTTACGTGAACTTGAATTTAATTACTTAAATATTCATCTGTACCTCACATTAAACTATGGAATAGCTTCAGAACACTTATAATATAGTGCATGAAGCGTTGATGATGCTTTATAATGTTTTTGTGGGGCACTGGTGCTCAGGGCCGGACTGGGACAAAATTTCAGGCCGGGAAATGTCACACCCATCCCACACCCATCCCATACACCCACAACAAATGGAACCATGGAGAACCATATTTTTTGTATGGTCATCACATAAAAAAGGTTTAAATCCTTAGGCTCAGGCCATGCAAAATAATTAAAGGTTCTCTGTTGAACTGCACCTTCACTTCCCTTTTCCTTTTCATTATCTTCATTTTCCCTGATATGTCTCTGTCTGGATTCTCTCCCTTGGGTATGTTCACTTTTTGCTACTTTTCTTGTACCAGTCACTTCTTCTTCAGCAGGTCTACCGTTAGGAACAGAACTGTCTCAACATTGTTGCAAAAAAAACAAAAAACAAAAACATTGTAATTTGTTTGCACAGAATCTAAATTTATTTTAAGTATCACATTAGGACAATGTGTTGTTTTATCTTAAAATGTCTTAAATATCCAATATTTAACAACTATTTCATGCATAACAAATGTTCTAAATTGCTTAAATGTCAAAATTAGTATAATAATAAATACATCATGACAATATCTTTATAGAAAAATCTTAATACTTAACAAGTTATTGCATTCTTACTAATATTTTTTGTGTTGTTGTCTGCCCTAGCTCTCTCCAAACGTATAAATCGATGTAAATATCTGTCTGCTAAATTACTACTGTAACTTTACAATAGTTAATAATGATATCATTTAGCATACAGTTTTTTGAATGACGTTAGTAATGGAGTGCTACTGCTAACATTTGCTTGCAGTTTAATACTTAGCTACGTTAAAGAAGACAAAACCACAGTAGCCTTTTACAGGTGAAACTGACCTGCATTTGAAGCCCTGAGGTCCGTAATTTTGCTTCCTCGAGTCCATCGCACTGATTATTACTTGAAACGGTTTGGCGGACGCGCGGAGCTCACGCGAGCTGAATCGTAGCGATGCCAGTCAAGACTAACCGTTTCATGATTTATTGTCGAATGCCAAATTCGGTAAATTATCACTTTAGTACAATGGGGCAATTATATATAATTAAAAAGGCAATAATATATAATTAAAATAAATAAAAAATGTAAAAAAAGAAGAAGAAAGAGTGCAGCGGGCCAAATCAGTTGCCAGGCCACCGGGAATTTACCCGGTGCTCCCGATGGCCAGTCCGGGCCTGCTGGGACTTAACAATAACACAGAATATTATACGCACAGTATCGGAGCCGATACTGATACTGAGTATCGGATTGGTGCATCCCTAATTGCATTGTTACAGATCGTTTGATATCTATTGATAATGTGTGTACGTGTCTAACTGAACATAACTTAGCACGCTGTCACAGGCTGGAGAATCCTTTATTTGAGGTGTTGTTGGTTCATTGTGCTGCGATTCGTGATCAGACTGGGCCAGGGCTCGCAAAGCCCACTGACTCTGCAGTGAGGCTTGTGCGTGTGTCCGTGCGTGCGTGTGTGTTAGTGATGCACGGTACATGGTTATATCCACCGATCGGGCGGGCCAAGTAATAAAAAAATAACATTCCAATTAATTGCGGGTGGATGAGAGATAAATCATTGTTTGTTTGATAGACATTTTGCAAGCCCTTGGGCTTTCATTCCGATTGCCGTTTTCCCACACGTTTACTGAGGGGGAGCTGAAGCTCATTATAATATGCAAATCACTGCTATCCAATCATAGCAGTGGGCGTTTACTTCCAAGTCTCCAGTGCGGCACACCCATAAAAACAGCGTTCCATGAGAGAGGCTCAAAACCAGGGTAGAAAATAGCCTATTACTTATTCATTATGATGTTTTTGAATGTAAAAACCATGCGAACGTAATAAGTTGACCTCAGACAACAGTATAGAATAATTAAAAAAGCCAGTTCATGACCCCTTTAAGTTAATTCCTGTTACAATATGATTTTATACTGTGTTTGCTACAGGACAGTTAAAGTCCCTGTCAAGTCAAAATTAAATATGTGTTCTGAGTTTGTCACACCACAGACAAATGTGTTAACCACCCAGCCAAATTTGAATCTCTAAAAAATTCGCTAATTAAATAAAATAGCTTATCAAAATCTTGAAAAAATAAGCAGCATTCTCTGCTCTCAAACGCTGGGGGCATGTCCGCTGTCGGCGCTGAAACCACGCCCACTCGCCGGAAAGCTGCCGTAAGCACACAAGACAACACTCGCGTACAGCTCATGACGGCACTAGATGTCGGCTGGACGGGAGGATGAAGGCCGACGCGGGAGATAATCGGTTCAGCCCCAATTTGCAGCAGATTATCAGTGAATCCCAGTTGTCTCCGATGAAAGTTTGTAAAACTATCCGGTGTAAAATCACTGCAGAGGCAGGTGTTGGTGGTAATCCTCACTCTCCATCAAGGTAGCTGTTCACAAAATTAATCCACCTCTTCTAGATATCAAAGTTTTTGTTTTGTAAGTTGTAGGCTGTAGTAACTAACGGTACTGACAGTAACTCGCGATCGAACTGATGCGAATGTGCTCTAGTTATGATCGTGTTAGGGGAGGGTCCAGGCTCAGTGACTCCAGTGCGTCATCGACAGTTATGATAGTGTTGGGGGAGGGGCCATATGCTCAGTGGCTCCAGTGCGTCATCGAGCCACCGTTTTAGCCCCGCCTAAAAAATCCAGAACACAGCAATGGTGAAAAACTGTTTAACGGTCTAACTCCACAATTCAGTAATACACAGTTCACAGTCTTTGTAACGTGTTTCAGCAATACATTTCTAACATGTATAATGGGTTTAGAAACAAATCTCAGAATTGCCTTTACAGGGACTTTAAAGTGAGTATTTTACTATGACCTCAAATGACTCAAATGAACTGATGAAAAAAAATTAAGAGCTTGATGTTTCTTTATCTATGTCACCACCACAGGTTTGATATAAGTCTGTAATTATCAAAACAAACAGATATATCTTTGTTCTAGTTCATTGGATGAATCCATTGGTTGAAAAAGCTGTCTCTGCTGAAAAAATCCAGGCTGGTTTATGCTGGTTAGTGCTGGTGAAGTCGGTCGACCAGCACACCTACTTTACATCCTGGGCAGCAATCAAGGGGGTAATCCAGCACCCGGAAAGCGTACCTTCCATAGGGGCAGCCATTGCTAACCAAGCCATCACCTGCTGTTAGCATTCCATTGGCTCCTATTCATTTTGGCGTCACTTTGACAGCGAATAACTTTACATCTGAGGCTTTTAAAGACTCAATTTGTCCATTGTTTATTTCTAAAGAAACACGACAATGTATAAAAGGCTCCATTACCTTGTATCTTACACTATCGCCCTGTAGAAGCCGTTTTTGTAAAAATAGGCTAACGATTGCGTCATAACCATGCGACTCTCTGTCGCAGAGTAGAGAAATTACCGTATAGACCCGTATAGACAGGAACAGAAGCTCGCAGGCAATCTGGCGAAAACATTTTAAATTTTAAAATAAATAAATACTATGCAAAATGACAACATAATTAATCAGAATACTTACCAAAAGTTGCTCACGCTCTCTGTCTCTGCAAGATTCGGTGATTCAGATTTCACTTTGCACAACTACTAGAAGACGTCAGACAGGTTGCTCACGTCACATCTATGTCGTCAAGCTCAGTCTGAGGCTGCGCAGTTGGCTCAGCCATCAGGAAGTGAGTGCTTCTAATTTACTTCATATTTCTCCGTTGAAGTCTATGGGGTCACTGTGTCCATTTCTTTTACTGTCTATGGCAGCAATCAGCATTCCATGTCTCATATATGTAAAACATGTTATACTGGTGACCAGCAATGCAGGGTTATTTACTGGTACATCCTGACAAGTATATGAGCTAATATGAATCTTAGAATCTTCAAAATGTTGGATAATTATAATGTATCAAATTGCTTGTTTTAGCCATGCCCTTCATGTTTCTAGTCATAGTCTAGTTATAGTCATATAGACAGGGTTTTAAAACTGAGTCTCCCCAGCACTGCATGGACATCTTCTTTATTTAACACACCTGAATTACCTCAGCCATGGCCTGAACTGGATCTGTCAGAAAAAAAAAGGCGACATCCAAAATGTGCAGCACTGGGACGGCTTCAGGAATTGTTTAAAAACCTGTGGTGCAAAGGAAAACTATGGCATGGTGATGATGTTTACAACATGAAATAATTGCAGTTAGTGTCTCAGCATGTATACAGTGCTTTTGGAAGAAGGACCCTTACACATGGGAAGGCTCTGATGCACATCGGACACGTCCGGCGAATGGAACAGTGCTTTCTAAAATTCTAAACCATTATTTTCTATAAATGTATGTGCACTTCATTTGAATATACACAACAGCAGTGACTCCAGAAACCTGCTGCACCACATAGTTATTTTAAATTAAATTTATATTGAAATGTATGCATTATATTTGTTACAAATTGTTGTTAATGTACATACCTTTTATTTAACATTTTATTTTATTTTATTGACAAAACACACTATTCTGTATCCTGCCCAATGCTGTCCTTGAAACAAACGTGTCAGCTGAGTGCTATGAAAAAATGAACCATGGATTTACAACGAATAAAACCAAAAATAATAATAATAAATAAATAAAACAGGGTTATTATTGTAGTTATTCCATGCTAACCACAAATTAACCATGGTTTTGCTTTAACTCCATAGTTTAATCCATAGTATTTGTGTGGTTATACAATATACAATGGTAATCAATACGCCAAAAACATGGTTTAACTATTGTAAAACCATTGTTTATTTTTGTAAGGGTATATCTGTGCTATACATTATGTGCAAAAAAGTTACTAAGCAAAGGGACAGTTTAAATCCCTACATTAAAATGATATATATATATATATAAAAAAAAAAAAACATACACAAAAAACTAAATCAGTTTTACCAGATAAGAGGAATGTTCTGCAGGAGCACACAACGCACATTCGCTATGGACAAAGTAACCTGTTACTGTCATTTCTTTATCCTGTAAATAGGCTATAAGAAACATCTTACATTTATGTTCAATTACTGTTATCCCTTTAGTTAAATACTTGAATTACATGTTGACTTTTAACAGCAGATATTTCCGCTAAATTAATGTTTTTGCACTGAATATTAATTGTCTCCCTCTCTACTGCGTTCTTTTCTGTCTGTTTGACGCTGGCGTTCGTTTAGTGAAGTTTGAAGTGCAAAATGTAAATATTTGCGTGAATTAGTAACATTTACAGATAAGGATATAACCTGTAAAATTAACGTTTTGCGCTGAGGGTGTCACGCATCTGTCAAAGCGCTTGACAGTATGTTAAACGCTAATGCATTAGCTTGAAGCTTAAAATAAAGAATTCTCATGTTTTGGGCGCTTGGATCATGTACCTTTCCTGCAGCAGCTCACTCTGTTCACTCCACTAATTTTAGATGCGTTTTGTCCATAGAAATGCGTTATTCAGTGATGTACACTGACCTAAAGGATTATTAGGAACACCATACTAATACTGTGTTTGACCCCCTTTCGCCTTCAGAACTGCCTTAATTCTATGTGGCATTGATTCAACAAGGTGCTGAAAGCATTCTTTAGAAATGTTGGCCCATATTGATAGGATAGCATCTTGCAGTTGATGGAGATTTGTGGGATGCACATCCAGGGCACGAAGCTCCCGTTCCACCACATCCCAAAGATGCTCTATTGGGTTGAGATCTGGTGACTGTGGGGGCCATTTTAGTACAGTGAAGTCATTGTCATGTTCAAGAAACCAATTTGAAATGATTCGAGCTTTGTGACAAGGTGCATTATTCTGCTGGAAGTAGCCATCAGAGGATGGGTACATGGTGGTCATAAAGGGATGGACATGGTCAGAAACAATGCTCAGGTAGGCCGTGGCATTTAAACGATGCCCAATTGGCACTAAGGGGCCTAAAGTGTGCCAAGAAAACATCCCCCACATCATTTCACCACCACCACCAGCCTGCACAGTGGTAAAAAGGCATGATGGATCCATGTTCTCATTCTGTTTACGCCAAATTCTGACTCTACCATCTGAATGTCTCAACAGAAATCGAGACTCATCAGACCAGGCAACATTTTTCCAGTCTTCAACTGTCCAATTTTGGTGAGCTTGTGCAAATTGTAGCCTCTTTTTCCTATTTGTAGTGGAGATGAGTGGTACCCGGTGGGGTCTTCTGCTGTTGTAGCCCATCCGCCTCAAGGTTGTGCGTGTTGTGGCTTCACAAATGCTTTGCTGCATACCTCGGTTGTAACGAGTGGTTATTTCAGTCAAAGTTGCTCTTCTATCAGCTTGAATCAATCGGCCCATTCTCCTCTGACCTCTAGCATCAACAAGGCATTTTCGCCCACAGGACTGCCGCATACTGGATGTTTTTCCCTTTTCACACCATTCTTTGTAAACTCTAGAAATGGTTGTGCGTAAAAATCCCAGTAACTGAGCAGATTGTGAAATACTCAGACCGGCCCGTCTGGCACCAACAACCATGCCACGCTCAAAATTGCTTAAATCACCTTTCTTTCCCATTCTGAAATTCAGTTTGGAGTTCAGGAGATTGTCTTGACCAGGACCACACCCCTAAATGCATTGAAGCAACTGCCATGTGATTGGTTGATTAGATAATTGCATTAATGAGAAATTGAACAGGTGTTCCTAATAATCCTTTAGGTGAGTGTAATTTGGTGCGACTAGTGGACCTTTTCCATGCACAGAGGGCAGACCCGACTAATTGAGAATGAGAATCGTTGTCGATGATTTTCATTATCGATTATTATCATTTTTATTGATTAGTTGTTGCTGCCCTAATCATAATAAACATATATTTCATTATTTCAGTTTGTGCTGTTGTATCGTTTTTTTCTCAGAAAGCTCATCATTGCCATTTCACTTTTGACTGTCAGGTGTTTAGATTCACTGTTTTGGACTGCAAATTAAGCATTCAGAATGCATTACAGAACTATGCATCTGGTGTGCAATATCTGTGCATTGTCCTACACTCTCAAAAAAATTTCAAAAATGTTACCTTTAGAGAAACAACAGCTTGAAATGCATTAAGAGCCGGGTCAATTTGAAATGAGTGAGAATACAGTAGATTGGATGTCTGAAAACACAACTTTACTCTTTGAAATTCTCATTGATCAGCGGTTGCCTATATCAGAGGTTTTCAGCAAATGTTACAATTTTCTCTAGGTGCTTATTATTCATGTTAGGATACCAGAAAGGGATATGGCATTACTACTTTCTTAACTATCTGTGAAGTACCTGTCCTTCCTCTTCTTTCTTTTTCTTCTACCATGCAAGATATGCCCTGTGTTTCTGACCCCTCCCATAAAAGCTCTGATGTTGTCAGGGTCACAATTAGCTCAGTTGGATAAGCCTCTTTGCACAGGAACAGTCTCAAGAGAGCTCCCCGAGCCTTTCCTCCATCTGTAGAGGTAGGGAGAGGGAGTCCCAGCCACTTTGCAGTGGAGGGCACTTGTAGAGGGTTACTTCCATGTCAAAGTCAGAAAGTGAAATTGCACCAGTGCATATGTCATGGCCACATCTCCACCACATCTACTTAATGCACTCAACCATGCTAATTCTTCATCTCTCTGTTTTAGTCTGCTATCTAATGGCTAGTTCACTCCACCTCAACAAACTCCAAATTCCAACAATTGATTGGTTTGGTTGGATTAATGTGATAACCATGTTGGTGTTTCTTGAGGTAGTGACTGTTTCCCAAAATTCTCAATCCAACAGCCAACTTTAAATTCTAGAGTTACCTCAATCTAGCAGACATCCAATAACTCCTTCTGACCTCATAAGTGTGGCACACCTCTTGACTGTAGACATGAAGGTGCTTGATCTCTGACAAGATTATCCTTCCATTGGGTGCCACTGGACATACGTCAAACAGTCAACCTGATTGGTTCAAAGTATTCAATTCCCTCCCCACCTGCGAAAAGAGAAAAGGATTTGGTCAAAGTAGCAAACTGGTGGAGGCACACACCGAGACGCTACGCGGTGTGAAGCCAGGGGAAAATGGTGGTAAGTTTTTATTTCACCGAACCGTCAACGACTCTGCTGCTTTTTGCTTTGGAGTATTTCTCAGTCTGAAATGAGTGGGGACTTCTTACTAACTTATTTGTTCTCTCTGTAACTGTAACTTTCTTGTAAAACCAACAACTAGAAGGACGGAAAATCTAAAGGAATGGAATAGGACTGTTGCTTGGGTGCAGGTGATTGAGGTCCATGCTTGCTACCAAGGAGTCAAGAGCGAGCAGAGGGGTTCTCAGAGTCAGAGATCAGCCCGGCAAACTCAGGGAAACAGTCTGTAGTGATGCGGGGACTATGTAGGGCAGGGTGTTTGAGCTGGCTTACAAGAATAACAGTAAGCTCATTATTCTAAGGCATGAACGGCATTTCAGTGCAAGGAGAGAGAGAGAGAGAGAGAGAGAGAGAGAGAGAGAGTGAGGGGTAAAGAACTACACAGTGAGAGACAATAGAAAATGGCAAAGGTTGGTGTGTGACACCTTCTTTGAAGAAGGGATGTGCCAGATCTTTAAGTACTGACCCAAGTGTGACTTGAAGAGCTGCTGTTGAGTTCTGGTCATTGTCCCGGTGGATGTGGTCGAGTAAATAAGCTTTGCGGAACTTTAACTTGCCAAGGTTTGGAAGAGGTGGTGTAGCAAAGACGGATTATCAACAATATATTGTGACTACACAGAACAGATTCTTTTTTTCCTGAAGACGCTGGGGATGGTCTACAGATGATGCGAAAAATGGCGAATGCTTCTGGTTTGTGAGGCATGGTGTATGTTAAAGCAGAAGTAATGTCTACTGAAGTAAGCTTTTACAATGCTCATTCTTTTCATGGTAGAATACAGATACCACTGCTTGTTGGCAGGGAAATTGGGAGCAGGATGATGCAATGTTGGTGAAAGTAATCAGACTTCTGCAATATTAAAGTTTCTATGCTGTTTGGTAGGATAGTTTTTTTTTTTCATTTATTATAGTGCTGTTGTAATATTGCACCGAATTTGGCTGTTAAAGTTGCATAATGGCCATATTTTTCATCTTTAAACTACAGCTTGGTTTCTTAATCAAAGATACTGTTCCTTCTGTACTGACGGTACAGTCACAGGTAAATAACTATTTTGCACATTTCAAGTGAATCCTATGGGGATATTTTACATAAATGAATCCAGTCCAGTTTTGTTTTGTACTGATAAGAAGGTATCAGTACAATATTACTGCATCGCAATCCTAACTACTTGCTAACCCATGTAACCAATTGCAAGTCAAGAGAAGTATTGTCAGATAATTAGTCTATTAGGCATACTGACTCTTGAAATGTTAGATGTTAAATCTAAGCTGTATTTTTGTTCTTTTTGCCAAATTATTGTTTTTGTGTTTTTTTTTTGTTTTGGTGGTGGTGGATTTTATGTAACACTATAAACCATGCTGGTTGTTATGTAACACTATACAGCTTTAAAATATCTGTATTTGTTGTTTCTTTCCATTTCCCTTTTTGAATAGGTAAATGTGAAAAGTAATATTAATTACTAATATGTTCATTTAAAGGGATAATTGACCCAAAAATGAAAATTATGTCATCATTTAGCCACCCTCATGTTGTTCTAGTCCTGTGTGTGTGAATTTCAGTCTTCAGTGGAATGTAAAAGTTTTTTTAAAGAATGCACTGGTAATTTTTTCATTGTGATTACAATGAAAGGGGACCATAAAAGTCCAGTTAAAGTAGTTCTTATGACTTTTACATTATAGTCCAAGTCATAAGATAGCTTTGTATTAGCAACAGACCCAAGTTTTCATTGAAACTCTTCAAATCCATTGAGTTCTTAACCACTGCAACCAAATCAATATGTCCTATTTTAACAATCTAAGCGCATGGTCTAAAGCGCATGGCACAAGTGCACTTAGGGCGTGTCCGAATCCACTTTTGCTAGTTTAATGACAGGAAAAATGGTCAGCGCGCCCGGCGCATGGTCTAAAAGGGTTATCCCTATTCTTTTAATGAGTCATGGGTGTGTTTTGGGCGTAATGTGCAATAAACCAATCATGTCTCATCTCCCATTCCCTTTAAAAGCCAGTTGCGCTCGCGCCATGGCGGATTCGCTATTTACATGGCGAAATTTGCAAGTGGAAAAACTGAACGCTTCTCTAGCGAGGAAACGGATCTGCTCGTCCAGTGGTGCCTGCTTGCACGTCATTACTGCAAATAGGTAATTCTGATACATGCAATGACTATCTATTATGACATGTAGGCATTTTTATATTTATGTACACAATAATAATAATTTACATTTTAATCCTTTAATTTTTCATATTTAAAAATTACACCGTGTGTGTAATAAGCATTGTACACGCATTGTGGACCCGCCTATAGGTGCATATTACTAATGCACTCTTTAAATAACAAAAAATATTTTTTAAAAAGAAATAGCGCAGTCTATTTCTGTTGCCTCAAAATAGCAATGCGCCAACAATGCGCTTAAACACACCTCGTTTTCAGACCAGCACGCCAATGGGCGCACAAATGGGTACAAATGCATTTGATATTTAAAAAACGTGGCACAGGATGTGAAAATGATAACTGCATCAGGCTGAAACTAGCAAAAAACACATTGCGCTGGGTGTATGATAAGGCGCTGGGTATATGATAAGGCCCATTGAGTCAGTGAGTTTAACTCTTGAATTCATCAGTCCAATTCATTAATAAATGAGTTCTGATTTATTTTTGTGAACTAGGGATGGGCACATCAATACTGAAGTATCGATATATCAGGCTATTTATTTGGTATGAATTCCTTGCAAAAAATATCGGTATTAAAATTAGATGTTTTCAGTACTTTTTTAATGTTTGTGCCAAAACATCCCTGACATATTTAGCTGTCACATGACTGCGAGAAGCGAGCATACACCCACTTACAGATGCACACACACACACTCACTTTCGCATTGAGAGAGAGATTGAGAGAATGGCAGAAAGGAAACATAGCATGGTGTGGTGCTACTTTTCACATGTAGAAAAAAATTCAGCAATATGCCATGCCATGTGTATGTGTATATATATATATATATATATATATATATATATAATATTCATATTTATGTTATAATAAATTATTATTATATATTCTCGTATTTCTCTAAAATACAAGATTATTTTTTACACCTATTGGTGCACATATTTTTATTTAATTGAGCTCATATTTGCTTTTGTGTGGATGTGATTTGACTTTTTAAAATGAACATTATTTTGAAAAATCACATACCCATTTAAGAATTAATCAGTATCAGTATTGGTATTTGTATCAGTACTGTTAAAATTGTAACAAAATGTAGGCATTGTATCAAATTTAAAAAGTTTGGTATCGCCCATCCCTATTGTGAACCAGATAAACTGATTCATTGAAAAGATCCTATTGAGAAGAACGATCCATCATAATTCAGGCATTGCGATTTTAGTCACGAATGTCCTTTTTGAAACATAAAATTTCAGTCCCCATTCATTGCAATTGCATGAAACAAAAACTGGCTTGTACATTCTAATCTTTTTGTGTTTCACAAAAGAAAGAAGGTTATACAGGTGTGGATTGACATGAGGTTGAGAGAATGATGGCAGAATGATCATTTTTGTTGAACTAT
Source organism: Rhinogobio ventralis (assembly GCA_039654625.1). Classification (NCBI taxonomy): domain Eukaryota; kingdom Metazoa; phylum Chordata; class Actinopteri; order Cypriniformes; family Gobionidae; genus Rhinogobio; species Rhinogobio ventralis. The sequence continues at coordinate 20,439,756 of CM077209.1, read as the reverse complement.
TCCTTTAAGAGAGCTGTAAAAGTGTGCGAGTAAATAAATGTTGTATATTTGACTACATAAGTTCATTCTTGTTTACACAAGTGTGTGTGTGTCCTCTCACTGTGCTGTCCTCAGGAGATATGGATGGTCACTGGTGGGACCATGCGTCTTGGCATAGCGAGGCCTCCTCAATGTCTATGGTGAGGCTTCTGACCCTCTCACCCCATTTCCCCTCGTTTAATTCACCTCTGCATGTTTTGTTTCTCCTCCTTTTTTTTTATATCATCCATAACTTTTAGGCAACATTCAAAGGGGAAAAAGAAAAACAAATGAGCAAGCATATTTTTTGGACGCCAGTTATGCCCTGTCTGAGAAGCAAAAGACAGTGGTGCAATTTTGGGAGCGCTCCCACGACGAAGACGTGGAGTGGTGCGAGCCGCAGGTCAAAGATTCAGGGGTTGACACGTGCAGTAGCACCACGCTAAATGAGGAGCATAGCCATAGCGACAAGGTACTTAGACGACTTCCTGCCGCCTGCTTCTCGCCTTCTGTGACTGACCTGCTCGACACACTCACTGTCTGTTTCTGCCCCTAGAGGGTTTTCTACTCTAATCGTGCCTCTCAGAAGAGAGGAGATCCTTCTTGTTTGCTTGGCTCCACTTTCTTCTGGCTGCAAAGTCGTAGCGCATCCTAACACACAGAAAGATGAATGACAAACTTCCTGGCACTGTTTGCTCCATATGCTGCATGCTTCTCGATGCGGCCAGACGCTCCATTCTGACTGCAAACCTGTTTTCCTCACTTGGTCATGTTACCTTCTCACACTGTTTCCTCCTTTGGGATTTCCTGACATGATTTTTTCCACACAATCCTTCAGTCTCCGCTTAAACACAGGGATAGACTAGTGTGGGAATCAATCTTGCACTAAGCAGTTGTTTTTCTTTTCCCCTTTTCACTGTTTCATTCTTCATGCTGCCCTTTCCTGTCCTGTCTTTTGTTTTTGTTCGTTCCCCATGTCTTTCACAATAGTGAATAGAAGTAGCTTGCTACATCCATACTGCTTGAGGGTGTGAGAGCAGTATACTTTGCTTTTGTCTTTAATTAATGGATTGATCTAGATCACTGCTTCTCAACTGGTTTTGCTTCAAATGTCTTTGTTTTTTAACACTATGTCTAAACCATATGTGATGTGATGAAGCAACAAGCATGTAAATTTGTGTTTTAGTCTCAAATTCTAACCACAAGAAGTAATGAGACATTTTGTTAATGGTTTGGTTTTTATTTCTGGTGCATTGCACTTTATAGTAAAACACAGTAAAGACTTATTTGTCCAAAATCCCCCTCTACATATATTAAACATAAAAAATCTTCTGACTGTTTCACACTCAGGTTGGACAGACAATGCTTGTCGCTGGACACTAGGGCTGCACAGTTAATACAATTTATAATCCTGATTACAATTACGGATGCCACAATTATGTAATCGTTCAAAGGCGCAATTACAAAATATGTGTTTTTTTTCTTCCTACAGGTTATCTTAAGTTTTTTTTCCCCCATTGTTTTATTTTTATTTTTAGTATAACATTATAATACCATGCATATTTTTTAGGCTCAATGCTATAGAAAAGCAATAAAAGTTTTTCAGGAAGAGTGTTTTCAGCTTGTTTATTTTGATATAACAATATGGCATGCAGTCGCTTCAAACAACGGCGTAAAGCTATTCAAAACATAATTCAATGTAAATTGTGATAATCGTATTTATAATAATTAATAATCGCAATTACAATTTCAAGGGAATAATCGACAATTATGATTTTTGTCATAATCGTGCAGCCCTACTGGACACTTTTGTAACACACTTGTCTAATAACAACCTATCCATGTTAGAATCTGTCTAAATTTTACTTTTACTAAGTGAGTGAAGAATTTATGCTAAAATGACACATTTGTGCATAAACTATAACGTTTGATTGAATGTAAATATGTGGATTTCTTCCCTCTTTTAAAACTTTTCAATTTATTATTTGCATTAAAAAGGGGCTGTCTACGTCCCATACTACAAACCATGCCCAATACACGTTTTCCATTTAATATAGTTTTTAATAAAATGGATAGTTTTGTGCCTTGATTATGATTGGCTGAGTCACATTCTAAGATGTAAAATGCTGTATAAACATTACATCAATATTACTGCACAACTCTGCTTCGCGTTGTGCCTATAGCTGTTCTAAAATCACTGTAAACCACGGCTTATTGCTTTAATCTATTAGTAGCTGCCCTATCAGAGCAGCGTTGTGATCCACCAGTTGAGAACTGCTGATTTAATTCACTACTGTGAGTTGCTCTCCACAGCATTGTGTGCTTGATACCTCTCAACCTGCCCTGTCTGTTGTGTCTGTACTTGATGAACGCACAAACCGACCCCTACAGGGTGTAAAATTATTTTGAAGACAATTACTTTCATGCTGTTTGCACATGCCAAGATTCTGTCATCATTTACTCTCCCTCATGTCGTTCCAGACCTGTATGACTTCTTTCCTCTGTGGAACACAATAGATGTACTGCAGGATGTTTAGAATGCTCGTATTCATAATGGGGACTGAGGCTGTCAGGCTCAAACAATGGCAAAAACATATACTGTACCAAAAAATTGTCTATACAAGTTTTCTGAAGCCATACAATAGAGCTTTTACAAAGTCTGTAAAATATGGCCTAATGTAAATGTTGCTTATCGCTGATCATCTTCTCCTTCCTAGCAGCTCTTAAGTCTCATTCAATTCAAATATGGTGCAAAGTTTAACACCAAGATTCTAAAAAAAAAACAAAAAAAACAATGATATTATACATAATTTACATAAAATCTGGCACTGCATGTCTTGATGCACCATATGAATTGAACCTAAGTGTACATTAGATTTGAAAACTACAGAGGATGGGAACCTTTCCAGGCTTTTCTTTATCATATTGGTTTACGACATGAGAGTAAGACCATGATGACAGGATTTTTAATTTTGTGTGAATTATTTATTTAAATACTGTAAATGTTATTGTATTTATTGCTTTAATAAATTCCTCATAACAAGATTAAAAAATTTTCTTTTGGAAAAAATGTTCCTGGTCTTATCATCTGTGCATGTCATTCCAAAAAAAAAAAAAAGTAGATGTATAACTCTATTCTGGTCTATAGCGTCCACTTTTGTCACGACGTGATCAATTATCAATAGATAAAATCAAATTCTATCCTAAATTTTTTTTGTTGAATATCTTGTTTTACTCGAATATATGGGTAACACTTTACAATAAGGTTTCATTAGTTACCATTAGTTAATGCATTAACTAACATGAACTAACCATGAAGAATACATTTGTTACTGTATTTGTTCATCTTTGTTAATGTTAGTTATTAAAAATACAGCTGTTCATGGTTTGTTCATGTTAGTTCACAGTGCATTAACTAATGTTAAAAAGATTTTAATAAAGTATTAGTAAATGTTGAATTTAACATTAACAAAGATAAATAAATGCTTTATAAGTGCAGTTCATTATTAGTTCATGTTAACCAATGTAATTACTAATGAACCTTATTGTAAAGTGTTACCAATATATGATTACAAAAGTAAAATAGGCTGTGAATCTATTTCATTTTGACTTTAAAACAATACCTTATATCTAAGTAACACCTTGGGATGGTTTGTGTCTTCACAGCAAATAAGAGTTCAACCTCATCCTCTAATTTCCCTGAGCCTGTACATGAGTGTGTGTGTGTGTGTGTGTGTGAGTGTGTGTGTGTGTGTGTGTGAGAGTGTGTGTGATGTGCAGTGGGGACGCTTGTATAAAAACCAAAGGTGTATTGTCACTTTGACCCCATAGCACCCGGTGACATGGCAACCATCCAAAGATGGAGAACGCCTAATAGGGCGGATCGTGCTAAACAAGCGGATGAAAGATGGCACGGTTCCCAGAGACACGGGGGCACTGCTGGGCCTCAAGGTAAGAGATTTCTAAACACCATCAGAGTTTACTCGTTAAAACTCATGCTAATAACCCTAGATCATGAGAGAACTTCTGCAAATACTTGAACAGCTTCATACACAATACTGCAGGTTTTACTTTCTCTTAATGATTTGAACTTGGACCTTTGTCACAATATTGTGGACTGAATTTGGCTTGAGTTCTTGTATTATAAATTGGTTACTGATAGTCCATTGCACTTAAAAGAGTACCCATTCCCACAAAGGGCACTATTTATGTTGATATAGTGCTTGAGTTAGTGAAAGTTTGCCCACTCACTATCTTTCAGCCATTTTCTGGGTACATTTCTGTGAATAAGGAGCAATTTTCCCTGGACAATCTGTTTAGAATTAATTTTGTGGGTGTGTTTGCTCTGTTGCCTGATTTGCATAGTTCCTTTAGTGCATGAGGTGTTAAAACAATACAGAAAATACATGTAAATAAGCAACGCTATCAGTTTATTCATAGTGAACTCGCACCACAATATTAGCACACATGGTAATCCGCGTCTCCACTCCCAGGCATGTAAGTTCTTGTCCTCTCTCACGGGCAAGGCTTACACAGCTTGTGGAGAAGCCGCGTCGTCTCTGCATGCCATGGCGTTGCCGAGGGCATCCCCCTGCATCCGCCTCTGCCCCTGCCCCTGCCAAGCCCAAGCAGCAGCCTCCATCCGGGCAGCAGGGGGCCGGACGCAAGGGAAGCAGTTCAGGTTCCTCCAGCCGATATGAGGTCGGGGTTTTACAGCCAAGAAAGGCGGTGGGTTACGACCAATCTTGGACCTGCATGTCCTGAATCGGGCCCTGCACAAGCTCCCGTTCAAGATGTTAATGCAGAAACGCATTTTTGAATGCATCTGTCCCCGAGATTGGTTTGCAGTGATCGACCTGAAGGACGCGTACTTTCATGTCTCAATTCTCCCTCGACACAGACCGTTCCTATGCTTTGTGTTCGAAGGGAAGGCATATCAGTACAAAGTCCTCCCCTTTCGGGCTGTCCGAGGCGCCTCGCGTCTTTACGAAGGTCGCAGAGGCAGCCATTGTTCCGCTCAGAGAACGCGGCGTTCGCATTCTCATGCATTCTCATGCGTCTTCACGGATGCCTCGTCCACCGGCTGGGGGGCCACGTACAAGGGGCATGAGGTCTCTGGTCTGTGGACGGGGCCCTAACTGCATTGTTATACCAACTGCCTAGAGTTGCTAGCAGTACGCCTTGCGCTGGGCCGCCTCAAAAAGCCGCTACTTGGCAAGCACGTACTGGTCTGTATGGACAGCACTGCGACCGTTGCGTACATCAACCGACAAGGTGGTCTACGCTCCCACCGCATGCTGCAACTCACCCACCATCTCCTTTTGAGTCAGAAGCATCTGAGGTTGCTTCGGGCCATTCACATCCCTGGTGCGCTCAATCGTGCAGCCGACGAGCTCTCACGACAGTCGAAACCTCTGGGAGAGTGGCGACTCCATCCCCAGACGGTTCAGCTGATTTGGGACTTCTTCGGAGCCACACAGGTAGACCTGTTTGCCTCTCCGGACTCAACTCACTGCCAGTTGTATTATTCCCTGTCCGGGGGAACCCTAGGCACGGATGCACTGGCACACAGCTGGCCCCGGGACCTGCACAAATATGCGTTTCCCCCTCTATGAGGCGCCTCTATGCGTTGAAGTGGAACCTGTTTGTTGAATGGTGCTCTTCCCGCCGGGAAGACCCTCGGAAGTGGCGTATCACGAGTCCTTAGGGAAGCACAACCTAATCGTCAGGTTCCTTAGAGGTGTGAGGAGGATAAAAAATCCTCCTCGTCCTAACTCGTTACCCTCTTGGGACTTAGCTCTGGTGCTCAGGGCACTTCAGAGTCCTCCCTTTTAGCCTTTACATTCTATAGAGTTACAGATCCTGTCCATGAAGACAGTGCTCTTGACTGCATTGGCCTCCATCAAGAGGGTAGGGGACCTGCACGCACTTTCGGTCAGCGAATCGTGCCTAGAATTCGGGCTGGCCAACTCTCACGTCATCCTGAGACACGCCCTTCAGGGACCAGGTAGTGAACCTGCAAGCGCTGCCTTTGGAGGAGGCAGACCCAGCCCTAGCTTTGCTCTGTCCCGCCCGCGCTCTTCGCGCCTACGTGGAAAGAACTCAAAGCTTCAAGACCTCAGAGCAGCTCTTCGTCTGTTACAGAGGCCAGCAGAAGGGAAAGGCTGTCTCCAAGCAGAGGTTAGCCCACTGGATAGTGGATGCTATAGCCTTGGCCATGGTGTTTGATGTCAGCTCGGTGTCAGCTCGTCTCTGATGGTGTTCTTCCCCCCTAGAATTAGGTTGGAGCCACCTCAGAGACTGCCATATGTGGCACTACCCTACTTGGTGAGTCCATATGTGTAACTACCACCTCTCCTTCCTTAGAAGGATGTGGCTCCGCAGCGTTCCATCTCCCGAGACGGGCACGCTTTCCCAGCGTTATCCAATAGTCACACTGAGTGGGTCTTGCAGAACAGCAGTGACTTCCCGCTCCAACATAGGGGCGGTCCAGGGAGCTCACACAGAGCGCTGGAAGGGCCAGTGCCTGTGGCGTGTTGGTAGGATTCAGTTCATTCAGTTCCGACGTACGTTGAACGTGACCGACTGAAAGGGAACGTCTCGGTTACGTATATAACCCTCGTTCCCTGAAGGAGGGAATGGAGACGTACATCCCGTCGCCACAGGTGCTGTGCTTCCGCTGAAGGGCCAAGATGTTTTTTTGTAGGCATATTATTTTATTTTCTTACATATTCTTTTAGCATTTATTGATAATAACACAAATTAATATCTTGTAGCCACGACATATTATCACTTTCCCACGAGTTTATATGTCGTGGCCACGACAAAACTAAGTGAACCGAACATGTCACCTCCCGGTCACCGTACCTTTCAGACCCTTTGTACTGAAAAAAAAAAAATTGTGATTGCATCTAAAACATATTTTAAATAAATTGCATTCCCTTTTGTCTGTATTGCAGGTCGTGGGAGGGAAGATGACAGAGTCTGGCAGACTTTGTGCTTTCATCACGAAGGTGAAGAGAGGAAGTCTAGCAGACACTGTCGGCCATCTCCGACCAGGTGAACACTTCTGTTCAGACCACAATTAAACACATTTCTTTCAATACTTTAGCATATTTGGCTATTATCATGCTGTAGAGTGCAAGGTGTAACTCATACATTTGCTCTGAAACCATGTTTTTAGCTATGTCCGAGCTGCTGCTTCTACAATCCTGCTGATATTGTGTGGTTCCACTATATATATATATATATATATATATATATATATATATATATATATATATATATATATATATATAACAAAAGAAGTTAAGAAATCAAGCTTCTACTTAACTTTTGGTTAGTTCACCAAAGAAAAAAAAATTAAAAGAAAACCCTGTCATCCTCATATGGATTACTTACAATGTCTTTATGAAATTTAGGAGATGGAAAGTTTTGTTGGAATAGACTTTCAATGGAGGGACAGAAATCTCTTAGGTTTCATGAAAATTTTCTTAATTTGAGCTTTGACTAAACTGCTAGATTCATATGTCTATATGAATTTTTTTGAATATTTAAATTTTGGTGGAATGTACTTTTAGTGGGACAGAAATCTCTTAAATGTATAGTTCACCCAAAAACGCACTCGTATATCGTTCTAAAACCTTGAGACCTCCATTGGAAGACCATGTAACCATGAAGATATTTTTAAAGAAAGTTAAAGGGATAGTTCACCCAAAAATGAAAATTCTGTCATAATTTACTCATCCTCAAGTTGTTCCAAACCTGTATGAGTTTATTTCATCTGCTGAACACAAAAGAAGATATTTTAAAGAATGTCTGTAACCAAACAGTTGATGAGCCCCATTGACTTGGAAGTCAATGGGCCCCATCAACTGTTTGGTTACCCATATTCTTCAAAATATCTTCTTTTGTGTTCAGCAGATGAAAGAAATTAATACAGGTGTGGAACAATTTGACTTTCCCTTTAACTTTCTTAAAAAAATGTCCTCATTCGCGTCACTGTTCGGTTCATATGGATTACTTTTACAATTTTTTAAAATTTACTTTTCTTTATAAATGTTTTGAAGCATCAAAGTTTTGGTTACATGGTTTTCTAATGGCGGTTTCATGGTTTTAGAATGATATACGAGTGAGTAAATGATGAGAGAATTTTCATTTTTGGGTGAACTTGGCTGAATCCTTTTATCTTAACTTTATAATTCGTCCAAAAATATGTTGTTTTAAATGGAGATAATATTCTGTGTCATAGACATCCTGTGTTGTATCCGTCCTCAGGTGATCAGGTTCTGGAGTGGAACGGGAGGGTCTTGCAGGGAGCCACATTCAAGGAAGTTTACAATATAATTCTAGAATCCAAGCCAGAGCCCCAGGTGGAGCTGGTGGTCTCACGGCCCATTGGGTGAGTTAAAGCGGGTGATGGATTATTACTCAATATGTCAGTTCAGGGACACAGAGCACATTTTCTTTGACAATGGAGGTTTATGAAGAAGGATAGCCTGTGGTAGCTCAACATATGAATGCTTATATTCACATATACACACACACACACGCATGCAGAAACGTTCATGTTTTGAAATGAAAGTCCTGAAGGTCGGTGGTTTAGGACAGCTTTGAAATTATTGTTTGTGTCTTTCAAAATGCTAGGCATTTTTCCCCCTCAAGACATTAAGAATCTAGCAGCAACATGGTCAGATGCTCAAGTTAACACTGAAGAGCTGAGCAATATATCAATGATGCATTTAATGTTATTTTGGTGGCAATATGCAGTACAATGACCTACCATTGTAAATATTTGATATTTTAATGATCTTTTTATTTGGTAATTATATTTCCTAAAACACGTGCCAGGCCAGTTCTGTGCTTTGAGATGTTTTAATGTCATCATTTTAACTTGTAGCAAAAGTCCAGACAGGCTTTGGAAGTTTGATTCATTTTTGAATCAAATTAATCATTTAAAAATTCAAGGACTCATTTGCGTTATCACTCAAAAATGGCATTTCCCATGCTTTAAAATGTTTTCGTAAAAATATACAATATATGTAGGTAGAGATTGCTGTTTATAACTATTTAGAATCTGATTGTTTAAAACCATTTCAGAGAAAATATCAAAGTTTATGTTTAAAATAGTCAGAGCTTGATATTTTAGCTATATCACTCAGCCTGATTACCATCTGACATATAGTTGGGATACTCTCCATTAAAATGCTCTTCACTCTTTCCTTGTAGAGATGTCCCTAGAATACCAGAGAGCACACACGGACAACTTGAATCAAGTAAGTTTAATTGGTTTTGATATACTGTATGAAACATCAATACTTTAGCATTGCTTTAGATACTTAGATCAATTAAGCCTTCATTACTTATTTTTCAGGTTCAAGTTCCTTTGAATCCCAAAAAATGGGTCCCTCCATCTCTGTCACATCCCCCATGAGTCCTGGCATGCACCGGGACACCCCTCAGTATCTGTCTGGACAACTCTCAGTGAGTACCAGCATCTGTTCAGATGCTCTGCACATTTGCCTGATCTCTAGACTTCTTTTGCTTGTCTTTGACTGCTCAACTCAGGGTTTCTATTATGAAACGGTGCTAGCTTTAATGTTTAGCGATTATTTCACTACATCTTCAGGGAGTTTGTTGGCACACACTATTCATTCACACAGATATTGGTTCAGATCAAAAGGCCAAGGAGTTATAGTAGATAAGATGCCATAAGGCCTTAAAAGAGTATGTGCGAAGTTGACAAATGTACATGGACTATTTTTTTTTTTCAACTTCAGGAATATAGGTAATTTATACTATTGTTCAAAAGTTTGGGGTCAAATTTTTTTTTATCCGTTTATTTAGCAAGGATGCATTACATTGATCAAATATAGACATTTATAATGTAAAGATTTCTATTTCAAATAAATACTGTACTTTTGAACGTTTCTATTCATCAAAGAATCCTGAAAAAATAGTAATATCACTGTTTTAACATTTATAATAATAATAAATATCTTTTGAGCAGCAAATCCGTATATTACAATGATTTCTGAAGGGTCATGTGACCCTGAAGACTGGAGTAATGGCTGTTAAAAAAATCAGCTTTTCCATCAAAGGATTAAATTACATTTTCAAATATATTCACTTATATTTCACAATGTTTTGCAAATAATTGCAGCCTTGGTGTACATT